>OX454415.1:51646511-52320581 GCA_949715475.1 Microchrysa polita
CACACGTTTTTATTGCTACAATCACGAAGCACACTCATTTGCTCAGTCTTCGCCAAGTTCACTATAATGCGCGCGCGCCACCTATTGAATAATGTTCGTACTAACCCAGAAACCATCGCTCAAATGTGACGAACATCTTTCCAAATTTCCATCGTAATCGGATGAGCCGTTTAAAAGCTTATAAGACATTCATTTTTATATACATATATATATATAGCTTTTATTTTTATTGCGGCGATTCGAGCTCTCTTCTTTGATAGTAGCAGTGGCGTCGAGTGCTTTTCGGAAGGGGAGGGAGCTGTGAGCAGATTTTTCCTTACAAGGAAATTCAATGTAAAGGGCTGGGGGATCGTGAATAACCTGAATTCGTGCACTGACTAGTTTTAGTTCAAATATTTGGGACATTTTTTTCACAAAATTTAGGCCCGCAATGCATTGTAAAAACGAAAAAACGAAAACGAAGGATCTGGAATAGGAACGAAACGCCGTATGAGTTGGTATAGAAATCCAAATTCTGAACAGATTTTTCTGTTTGGCCTGAATGTACCTACGTAGTTTAACCCTTCTGTCGGCACCTACTACAATATGCATATTCTATACCCAATAGGTCTGGCTGGACCTACTGAGAAAATTTTTTTATTTTTTATAAAAAGTTAAATGTTTATCGGTATAATCATTCTACCCATTCTTTACAGCCATTTATAAACAATAAAAGCATTAAAATCTTTTTTGTAGATATACTAGAAGCGTTTTTAAGAAGACATATTTTGAGGTGGTATTTGTACAAACATGTTTCTCCCTTTTTTTCTTCTATTTTTGCTTCTCTTTTTTCATTGCGTATCCGTACAGAAAGTTTGATCAAATTTTCCAAGTCCAATATCTTTAAGGAAATATTTGGCACTTTGTTGGTAGATTTTATCGCGATATTAGTCTGCAGATTTGGGAAAATCGATAGATAGAAATAGGGAATTTTCAACCCCAAAAATCATTTCATTCTAAATTTTCCGTAAATATCTCAATTAAATCTATTAAGAAACACCATCGTAAGTCACTAATACTTAGTTCATACTATTACAAAGGAAATACAACTCTTTTGATTTTCCTAGAATCAAATCTCAGTTGATTAGGTGATGTTATAAGACGGGATAAAATTAGGCGTACCCAATTTGCGAACTTCACGGCTTTTTAAAGCAAAATCTCAGAAAATTTTATCGTTTATCGTACAAATTTAATTTTAATGACTTTATTACATTATAAATAGGAGATTTTTAAGAGAATTTAATATTTTCATTTTTTACCTCAAGACGAAAATGGGGGGAAAAAACTATAGGTCTGGCCAGACCTATTGGGTATCAAAAAGCACTATAAATTGAAAATCATCAAAAACATGCTCAAAACTTCAACCGATTTTTTTAAATTTTTGCAAAATGCTTCTAAACATATTATTCTAGGATATCATGAAATATGAAGTCGCTGCGATTTCATCTTCTATACTTTTTTTACCAATATATAGTGCCAAAGGTCTGGCCAGACCTATGTGCCGACAGAAGGGTTAATTATTCGATCGTACAGAACTGTCGTACAAAATTTGATGGAAAAATTTTAAGTTGAATTGTTGTACAAAATGCGGTTTCTGGACACATATTTTATTTGCAAGACTCAAATTTAAATATCACTATTACACCGCTTATTAATGATGATACATTTTTTATCATCCTGCAAATTACGCAGTATAAAATAAGCTACTCGCATTGGTTTTGCCTTTTACTAGAGCTACCAACCTACCATCTAAAATTTACACACGATCACAAGGGCAAGATGTGCGATCAAAGGCGGTGGGGGGAGGGATTGATTCTTTCTATCCACCCCTTAAATACGCCACTGGAATGAATAGAGAGTACCGTTAACCTACCAAAAACAATTATATAATTTCCAGAAAGTTAACAATTTTTTTTCTTTGGGTACCACCAGTAGCTTAAAAATATCCAATAACAGTTTTTAAGCGAAATAAGTAGGTCGTAACCCCCAGTGCTGTTATATTACATATTCGCATTTGCTGTATGAATGTTCAAGGTTTTGTTCCCCGGCTCACTAAAGATTATGTGAATCGCGTTTTAAAATTCTTAGAGGTCCACCTTATCAAAATCCACCTTTTCAACTGCTAAAATTGATGAATTTAGATAGAGTGTATTTTTTGTGCTGAATCATCATCAATTTTTTTTGCCATTGTTTTCAATATTTTCCCCCGAGGCAGAAGTTTCGCTTAAATTTTATCAGGGCGAACAAGTTTAACAGGCAATAGCAGCTTTAGGGTGTGCCGAGCCGGGCAATTATCCAGGTCCTCACACCGGGTCCTCTCACCTCACCACAACATTAAAATGTTCCTTGAAACTATCGCTTAAGGCTGCTTCGTCACAAAGAAGAGCACTTCTAACTTGTTCCAATGGGCCAGAAATCTACCAAACAGTCCAAAATTTGCTACACCTCGTAACTACGTTAGGGGTCCCTTTTCCACCGAACTTTTATAATCGTTCTTGATTTTGATGACTTTCGCCGTATACGCTATAAATTACTCCATGAACAAAATCCGTCGAGCTAACAAATTTGGCGAATATTTCCAATTTAATTACATTTAAAATAAACTATAGCTGCTTGGAAATCATAAACATACATATTAATAATTAATTGAACTCAAACGTAGATATATGTATGTATTACCTAACTAGTAAGTACTGCAAATTAATCCAACTCAATGTATTGATTTATGTACAGTGCTTGTCATCAGATTAGCACACCCCTTCGCATGAATAGTTTCGGCTGATTTCCAACCAAACTAAAAGAGCTAAAATTTCAAAATTATAACTGTTAATAGTCTATTCAATTCTGAGTTAATTAACACAAAAAGAATTGTGTTCACATTTTTTAATATTGATTTATAATTGTTTTTCGAAAAAGAACACACAAAATAGCCATTTTAAATTTGTCATCAGGATAGCACATGCAATTTCTTTTTGGTCTTTCTTCCAAAATTAAAGACGTAGGACCCCCAATTTTTTGTGGTTGTTTTAGTAAGATATTGACTTTAATATGAATAAGGAAAAATCATTATCTACGGAATAGGGACCAACATTTAAGGCACACAAGGAGTCAAGGCGGTCAAAAAGTGAAATTTCGAGAAAAAATTAATAAAAGTTGATAAGTTGAATCCGAATTCATGTGTAATAGGTAGCGTTAAGGTAAAAATAATAGAGGCGATAAGAATTGAGTACATGTCAATCCTTATGAGAGAGTAATTTTGAGAGAAACATCTGGCCCTCATGACTCGGTCGCAAGGATTAGGGTAAATTTTGACATTAAGGCGAGCCTATCTTTTGTTCAAACAGTGATAATAAAACTCCACATTTTAAGAAACTAAAACTAAAGAATAAACTCCAACTTAACTTTCCCCGAAGGAAAATACGTTAAAATTATTCATGAGAACATTTGATATGGAACAAAGAATGGCGGCATGTTATCTTTTCGGATAAAAGAAGTTCACTTTAGAAGAGTAACACAGTTATAATGTCTACTTCCAGGATCTTTGATAGGAAGGACACCATTAGGATCGCATTCATTGTCGGACAGATTGTGTAATGGTCTCGAGGGCCAAGTGATACTCTGAGATGATACTTATTTTTATTCGAAAAGAGAACATAGCGCCATTCTTTATTAAATGTCAAGTGCTCTCGAGTTTAATTTAAGCGCATTTTCCTTTAGTTTTAGTTTCTTTAGATGTGGAGCATTTTTGTATCACTATTTGAACAATAGGCTCGCCTTGATGTGAAAATTTACCCTAAGCCTTGCGACCGAGTCATGAGGGCTCGATGCCTCTCTCAAAATTACTCTTTCATAAAGATTGACAAGTACTCAATTTTTATCGCCTGTATTATTTTTACCTTAACGCTACATATTGCACACGAGTTCGGATTCAACTAAGCGACTTTTATCAATTTTTTCTCGAAATTTCATTTTTTGACCGCCTTGACTCCTTGTAAGCCTTAAATTTTGATCCCTCTTCCGCAGATAATGATTTTCTCTTATTCATATTAAAGTTAATATCTTACTCAAACAACCACAAAAAATTAGGGATCCTACGTCTTTAATTGTGGAAGATAGACAAAAAAGAAATTACATGTGCTATCCTGATGACAAATTTTAAATGGCTATTTTGTGTGTTCTTTTTCGAAAAACAATTATAAAACAATATTAAAAAATGAAAACCCAATACTTTTTTTTTAATTAATTTAGAATTGAATAGACTATTAACAGTTATAATTTTGAAATTTTAGCTCTTTTAGTTTGGTTGGAAATCAGCCGAAACTCTTCATGGGAAGGGGTGTGCTAATCTGATGACGAGCAGTGTATGTAGGTAATTCAAAAGAATATCCATATTAACCAGCCTTTCAAATTATTCTATTAGTCTAACCATGATGATCCGTAACCAACAATCTGCCAGTATCTACACACGAGTACTCTGAACCCAAGTCCGACTAAAATGGGATTAAAAATCCGCTCTCTCCAATAATTTCATATGATTTAATTGAGTTCTAGCATGCACTCAAACGTGAAATTCCCACCATCAAAATTCCAAGCGTCGATCATAAATTTATCCTGCTGAGATGGTTTAAATATTTCCGTCATTGGTCAGGGAAAATGTTCCACGAAACGCCAAAATGCGAACCAGTTAACAAAAACATAAAAATTTTCCCAAAGTTGGTTAGTCCTGAAAATCCAATTCACTGAAAAGTATGAACTATGTATGCTGGACTTCGATGGCGGAATTGAGTTAGAGAGCTTGAAGCGGTTCAATGGTCAGCATACAAAATCCCTGATGGCAAATTATTATCCTTTGCGGAATGTCAACCGCCCGGGTGCCACAACCCGCGCAAGTGACCTGCCGCCGTAGCCGTATAGGTATTATGCGGCCGTCCTGTGCTTGAATCCTGAATGTGGACCAACCTTATAAATCAAATTGCATTCGAGTTGTAACGTCATTAATCTCAGAACTGACACCGCTAAATGTGAACGTGAAAGTGTGTAGTCGCGGGCGGGCAGAAGCAGGATAGTGCAGAAATAGATTTAATGGCGACATCGATGTCAACGACATTGCATGCCGGTGGCCAAACAAGCTTTCGAATTTTTGTTCTATGTCACCGACCGCAATGTTTGTCGGTGTCAACCGCGAAAAGTCACCGACAATGTCATAATTGTATGCACAGGCGTATGCAATGTGGCGATATGACGGTTTATTTGGAAGGGTTGTCGATGTAACGTGACTATGGTTGCGGTGTGTAGGTTTATCTATAATATAATTTAATCTAATGTAGAGCTACAAAAGGGCATTAGCGGATGTTAATTTCATGAAAGAATCCTTTACAGTATAATACTTTCATAAATATTATCTTATTAAACCTTTTTTTTTTTGAATCTGTAAGCAGCTGAGGCAGCGCAGGTCTCCATGATAAAGAGGCCTCTTGGAGTACCCATAGGAAAATGAGAAAAAGAGGTCCCTACAAACCAAGTTGTGCGGAAAACTCACAACAGATGTGCAGACTGCAGAACACTCTCGATCCGTTCCAGTTCTGTTATTTATTTCCAAATTTCCCCTCGTAATAATGCGGTTTACATAAGTCGAGTAAATGGTCGAGCAGAGTACTTTCCACTCTACCGACTATTCTACCACCGTGCTAGTCGTTCAAACTCGACTGTTTTCTTGTCGTCTTGTCGGTAGAGTCAAACTCTACTCTACTGTAAGCGACACGAGTAGAATGGAAAGATTCTTCTTTTGACACTGGACAAATTCTACGCTACTCTACCGCGCTTATGTGTGAGATTCCTGCGCCGACCTCAACCTTTCGTAAATAATGCCTTGCTCGGACTTGAAGTATGGATTTGTGTTGAAATTTAACGAGAATTGGGAGGCAGTGAGCAGAGCGGTCTGTGAAAGTCACTAGGAGCAGCGTAAGCAGCAAATCGTCGATCTGGCTAATTAAATTAGCTACAACTGTCCTTGCGTAGTAGCACGGAAAGCTGGTCCCCGGGGGGCCACGGCATCGAAGAGGTGTATTGGAATCAGTCAGTAAGAATCTGAAATAACAGCTGTGGAGTATCAATTTATTTATTTATTTACATTTACATATTCCTAAAAAAAATAAAAGGACCGAGCTCAAATCTGTGATGATAGTATCGCATGCACCTAAGCATGGGCGAGTTCATGTAGACAGAGAGTTGAGTGAATGGATGCTCAAAACTTTCCGACGATTGTGTGTTTGTAAGAAGCAACGCGGATGTTAATTTCGTTGGAAAGATCTGCGTTCCGCTGTACCCCCCACTTACGCAAATTACTAAAACAATCATCACACCGTTACGTGCTAATTATGTACCGCAATTAAATATTTTGTGCTTGTCAATTTAAAAAATATTAGCAATTCAAATAGGAGGGGGAGTGAAGCGGAATGTTCTTCTAGCCCCCCCCTCAACTAGAAAAAATTAGGTTACGAGTTTCGCACGTTTTTCTAGACCCCCGCTTTCAACTGCTTATATTTTTTTTAACTGTCCAATTGTGATCACATGTCCCTGTTATACATTATGAAGTCGTCTGAGGCAGTTAAGACAGATAAGCTTATATCACTGAGCTTGTCCTTAACCCACGAACATTTGGATAGTAGAGGATTAAGTTTAGTCACTTTTCCAAGTTTTTAGAGCAGTACGCTTTGGAAAATTTGCGGTTTGTAAAACTTTTCAAAAGAATACCTGTAGGCCAAAAGGATTCCTCACAAGGCTCATTCAAATCTGACGGAATGGTTATTCTAGAAGACGAAACGATCCTGTTAGGAAATTTCTCCTTTGTTTACATATTGCACACCAGAATCGGAGGCTCAAAGCCCAGCCTGTTGATAAGCCTGCCTCTGAGGTGTGTCAAAGGCCAACCTGGACACGGAGAGTTGCTTTGGAGGAGGAGCTGGCACGGACGGTCGCACGATGATTCCATGACACGTAAGCTAATCTTGTTCGCACTAGGTTGTTGAAGCGTGTTCGGCGGAGATGAGTTTTCAAGCACCAAATTTGGCAATGAAGATCTTTGACGGGGATAAGCGGCGCATGGACCAGGCGAAGGATGAGGTAGCCTTTGGAAAGTCTGCGAAAGAGCAGCAGATGGTGTCGAAGGAATTTGAAACGTGTTCAAAGGAGTCGCAGACAATTGATGTTGACGCTCCGACGACGCCATAAAAGTATCCATACCGGTCAAAAGAATAGTACTCATAATCAAAGTATCGATACCACTCATTAAGGAACTTCGAAATTATTAATATATTTGCTCATCTGTGTGATTATTAGATACTACTGAGTGAACATAATATGCCCTCATTGTTATAAATCTGGAGTAGTATCATCACATGAATGGTATTTAGAATTGATAAGGCGATAAAAAACGTTTCGGCTTCCTTATTCTAGAGCAGAGATCGGTTAGCTTAGGGTATACTATATAGGTAGAATATTCTTTCATTTTCTGTGGCCTCTATGTTGAATTAAATCGCTTCCATACCGAGTAGAATTGATATCCGAACAAAAATAGCGAATCTTCAAACCCGAACCCTGTTGTTTACCCACCCCTGCAAAAGAAGTTACATATATATTCACTGAAAACCATAGCCAGGAATTTCACTCAACAAAAAGCATAACATTTTGTGAATTGAAAACGTTGCGTTCGATTTTCATTTTTTATTACATAGTTCGTTCGTCGCTCATCTTGAACCCTCATTTTTCGAGAAAAAATTTTTATTTGCCCACCTGAAAAAAAGTGTGTGGCTAAAACATTTTACACATCACACTCAATTAATGGTTTCCCTGGCCTGACCTGGCGACTCTAAATATGCTTCCGTGATCGGACATGTATACTTGGGATAATTCGCCAAGGAAAAATGCTTCATTTTCCTCACCCATGCAAAAAAGCTTAAAAAGGTATTCACCGAGCTCATTTTCCATATACATACAAGAATTTCACTTAACTCATTGCCGGACACAACGCCAAAATTTAACACGAAACCTAACAACTACCGTCCTATCTCACTGTTGTCAAATGTCTCTAAAATATTTGAGCAGTGTATCAAAACTAGACTTGAGAACTTTCTTTTTGCAAATAACATTATCGCATCTAACCAATATGGTTTCAGGAGTGGGTTAAGCACATCTGATGCACTTTACGATGTCACTAATTTTATTTCTACCGCAATGGATAAAAATGAAAAAGCTCTTGCTATTTTTCTGGATTTAAGAAAAGCTTTTGACACCGTCAACCATGATTTACTTCTGAAGAAAATGGAACGACTAGGAATTAGAAACGCAGGGTTAGCTCTTTTCAGATCCTATTTATCAAACAGATCTCAGGTAGTTAAAATTGATGACATCGTAAGCGCTAATAGATCTGTGAAGTATGGTGTACCTCAGGGAACGGTTTTAGAACCTATCTTATTCCTCATTTATATATAAGATCTCTGCAAACTAGTAACATCCACGCGAGGGCATTTAGTTTCATTTGCAGATGATACTGTTTTACTTTTTAGTAGTATGAATTGGGAGGATACTCAACGGAAAGCAAATGATGGCATCTCATCGATATTTAAATGGCTAGTTGCTCACAAACTTTCACTTAATTTAAAAAAGACAAAATATATGATGTTTGGAAATTCCAATTCAACGACACCTACACCTACTTCAATTATTTCTGTCAACAATGTAATAATTGAACGTACAACGACCGTAAAATATTTAGGAATAATGTTTGCTTATCAATTAAAATGGGAAACTCATGTCAACTATATCTGCAAAAAATTGAGAAAGACTCTACAAACGTTTTATATTTTGCGAAGTATTATAACACTTAATCTGCTTAGAAACGTATACCATGCAATTTTTCAAAGCGTCCTCCAATATGGCATACTACTTATACCTCGTCACTTTCTCCTTTAAAAAATTTACAAAATATGGTCGTTAAAATATGTTTACATAAACCTAAATACTCGTCAACCACTGAGGCCTACTCTAAGTTTAAAGTAATGAGAGTTCGACAACTTTTCACTTTTATTTTATATAAATTTACGTATTTAAATCGTACTAAATTTTCTAGTCGCTGCACAAAGTATTTAACTAGGAATCAAACGCGAAATCCCTTTCAGTTAAGTAAGTGCATGAAATTTGTAAAACATACACATGCTTCCTCCCTGGGACCAAGGAGTTTTAATTTGTTACCTGAAAATATTAAATCTAGTTTATCACCGCAAAACTTTAAAATCTTATTAAAAAATCACATCTTTGATCATCCAAATGTATACAATGATTTAATCCACATTATAGTTTAATATTAATTTATTTTAAACATAGTATATTAGAATACCTATCTTGAATTTAATTAAACCTGAATTAAAAACATCCGCCTGAATTACTCAGCACTCACACACAAGCCCCTAAGGCTCATGTGAGTTGTAAAAAATAATATGAAATTTTACTTTGTATTTTGAATTTTGTATCACATATTTATATTTATACCCGTCACTATGTGAAAGGGTATATTAACTTTGTCATGAAGTTTGCAACGCACAGAAGGAAGCACCTCCGACTATATAAAGTATATATATTATTGATCAGCAAGACGAGAGAAATCGATTGAGCCATGTCCGTCTGTCTGTCTGTCTGTCTGTCCGTCTGTCTGTCTGTCTGTCCGTCTGTTGCAACGCAAACTAGTCACTCAGTTTTGAAGCTATCGGGCTGAAAATTTGTACACAAGTTTCTTTTTAGTGTACGCTGTATATATGTCGGAACGAATGGAATCGGGCCATGGGGTCATGGGGCTGCCCCTGAAAATTAGGTTTTTCTAAGAAAAACTTTTTTCTTTATGTACTAAGCTTAACCAAACTTCACCCAAGTGTGTTTCTAGTAAAGCCCCAAAACATATCTAGGAACGAATGGAATTGGAACATTACGTCATAGGGCTGCCATACAAACGAACCATTGAAAATTAAATTCTTCTAAGAAAAACTTTTTCCTTGTTAAGCCGACCGTAACCAAACTGCATCCAAATGTTTTCCTAGTAAAGCCTCAAAAAATATCTAGGAGCAGATGAAATTGGAACACTACGTCATAGGGCTGACATACAAACCAACCGCTGGAAATTAGGTTCTTGCATGAACAATGTTTTTCTTTGTGAATCAATCTTAACTAAACTTCACCAGAATGTGTGGCTAGTATAAGCTGACCAGACGTACAGCATTTTGCTGTAGAATACAGCATTTTGACTTGTCGTACAGCATTAGTAAATGAACAGCATTCCCAACGCCACACCAAAGAAACCTAAATGACTGCATTATGACTTCCTCTGTGAGGCCTGTAGTCAGTCTGTTAGGTGTTATTAGCACGGTAATTTCACTTTCATGTGGCAAACGTTCATTTTCGATAATTTCGGAACTCTTTGGTCAATCGTTCTGAAATTTAATGTACCTAAATGTAAGCGGCCTTAGTCCAATGCTGGATTGTCGCGCTTGTTATTTATTTTTTTTTTAAATGTAAGCGCCAGGTAGCTCCACAACCTAGGGTCCCCCTATCTGCGTTCGACAGTTACAGCGGCCAAAATCGCACTTTCGTCTTTTCTAATCGAAAACTCTCTAAAATTTGTCCAATAAATTTGAAAATTGGCAGACTTGTGAAAATTTCAAGGCTCTACCTCACACTTGTAGCTGTAGAGCTATACTTGGCGCTCACCGCTCACATTGTCTCCAAATTTCAAGGTCCTACCTATCTGCGTTCGGGATTTCAATCGTATCAATTGAAAATTGTCCCTAATTCGGAAATTTTGGAGCGGAAAATTTTGAAATATAACAGCCATGTATAGAGGACCGCACTGCCCGTATTAGGTAAAAATTTCAAGCATCTATAGGTGCCAAGGTTCAGAAGTAACAGCCATGTAAAGATGCGATTTGAATTTTTCACAAAACGATGGAAAAATTACTGTACTCCTTCCGATTCCCATATCAACTTCTTCAGGAAAAAGAAAATGCAAACTTAAGGACTCTGCAAGGATTTCCCCTATATTTCGACTAAATCCAATAAAGTAGCGATAAATCCCCAGAGGGTCGCCATCCGCTTAGGAATTGTCTGCGCAATGATGTGTTAATTTACCTATTGTAATAAACAAAACGGAACTTTTAAATAGGTAGGTACAAGGAGGTGTTATTTTCGTACTTCAAATAAACAGTTTCATGTTTTTTGTCTCAGGGTCACGGATAGTCATAGATAGGGAAAGGGCTATCATCATCCCTACAATGCTGCTGAGACTGCAGTTTCGAACACTGAAATTCAAAAGTTGAAAAATTACTGAGTATCGACTGTCTAGAAAGCGGAAATCGAATCCGTATTGAAACAAATTGGATTATAAATTGTCCTTTCTTGAAATATGGTTTTAAAAAAACTGACAAATAGTCCTAATCTTTGTCGTACATTTGAATTAAATACCTATTCCTAACCCTAAAAAAATTCCGGGTTCATTGTGTTAAACAATTGTTGGGTTTGCCCCTTTTAAACGAGATCCTGGCTACACTTCTTCCATGCCTGTTATAACTTTGCGTGTTAGAACATACATTTGCACTTCACATGCTGATGATGTTTTGTCAATGAGAACATTTAGAAGTTGAGAGATCTTTTCTGGGTCCTGTTTAGTCCCAAAAGAACCTTGCAAGGACGTAGCCAGGATTTAGCTGGGCTTCAGAAGTTATGACATTATTAGAATCATGTTGCTAATTGTAGACACTAGTTTCGGCGTTGCCCCAATGAATAATATGCCTCCTGTCCCACTGTTTCTGTGTCGTATTCAACTTTATCGCTTGACGAGGCTAGACGAGCACGATAGCACGCACGATTACTTAATTGCTCCGCTATCATCGGAAGCAGACAGTGCCATGTCTACAACGCCAAAGACTTATTTTCTGTACAATTATTATAGAAGGGCTCGTGGGCCATGGTATATGCACGAAGCGGTGCCCGCGTCGTGCTGCTTTGGCCTTCTCTTCGCACAGCTCAAAAAAAATTACTTCATTTTTACAGGGAAATATTTTATTTCAAATTGTGTAGCCTGTAAGAAGTCTTACGAAATTTGTTGAAATTTCCATTATGAAAGACCATCCCAATTTTGGGTCACCAGATTTTTATGTGTTTCAAATTGTTTATTATGTAGTCACAACTTTCGTCCAGATGACACAATTTATCTGACTGCAAGCTTAATTTCGGCAGAGTATTAGGAATGAATAAATTAGAAATACTGTGCGAAGTTAAGGACTCCTGGACCCCTCCGCTGGCTACGTCCCTTGCTTTCCCAAGGTTCACCACACATTTCCCAGAATAAAGGCTACTTTTCTTGCTGTATTCCGTTTAGGAAAATATCACTTATGAAACGATGGAGAATATGTGGTCGTTTTATGGCATCCATCATGGTGGTAGCCCCGTGACATACAGTTGACGCCGCTTAATGCGATCACATCGGGACCTTGCTGTTTTGATAACATTAAGCGAATGATAACAAATAATAAAATAGTACGATTGAGGCTTTGCCTGAAAACCGAATTCCGGAATGTGTACTGCATTGGGCCTTCGGGAATCTAGACACCTTAGGCTAGTAAAGCCTCAGAAGATATTTAGGAATGGATGGAATCGGAACATTACATCATAGGGCTGTCATACAAACCAACTCCCAAATATTAGGTTCTTGTAAGAACAACTTTTTTCTTTTTGATAATCTTAACCAAAATACATCCAAGTGTGTTCCTGGATTAACCCCAACGTATCCAGGAACAGATGGAATCGCAACACGTCATATAGGGCTGCGGTAGAAATTTTTAACACAAAAGGAGCTTAAGTTTCATTCAAATGTGACGGGTATTCAAATTTCGGCCGCGCCCGAAATTAGCCTCGGTCTCGTTTTTGCAATAAATTATTATTATTATTTGTATGTCAAATGCTCAAAATTGGACGTCTATAGACGTTCTGTCCGGGAAACGGTTAAATTTTGTTTTGGGGGATTTGGGAAAATTCCGTTAGGTTTTTGTACATAGTTTGCCCAAATTGCTTCCCCATCTGATTTAGCCACTTTAGATTACAATGGCCGTGTTTTTTAATTAGCTAACCTACACTATCCGGGGTAATTTTCATACAAATATTCAGGTTAGAAATTATATTGCTATCCAGATTTAATGAGCTTTCCAAAACTCGTCTAAACATATGCAATCCCAGTTATTTTCTAGTACGTTTTCTAATGACTAGCAAAAATTAAATTTTGAAATGAAAAGCTCTAAGGTATAGTTTACATGCAACACACAAGTGTGTGCAAAAAATATAGTTTTTGTTTGTAAATTCATGTTAAAAATGTTGTTCGTCGAATTCTTATTCTAACAAAATTATGATTCCTACATAAAAATATGTTTTCATTAAAAAAAGACATGTTAACTTTTGCGTTTGTAAAGTGAAAACGGGGCTTTAATATTTTTCAGCATAGTTTTGAAATTAATGGCAATGCCTACGTGACAGTTTGAAATTTAACCTGGATGCTAGCCTCGATAGTTTTTTTTTGCGCGTCTGGGTTAGCAAACCTGCCCCCGATGTAAAAAAAAAACACGGCCAATGAAAGGTATTCACTGAAACCCTTAAAAATTAAATTTGTAAAACGCGGAGTTGTGTTGACGCTGGAACGTTTGAGATTCGTTTCTTTTAACTAAAACGACTAGATTTTGAAGCATGCCTTTTTTTCTAGCGCTGCTCTTTCCTACAAATCAACTCACTCACAAGAGAATCTTTACTCTCAAATGAAAAAATAAAGTAAAAATCTGTGACAATTCTCAGGTCGTGATAAATCAAAAAATTATTTATTATTGTTTTCGTTTTAAAAACACAACTACAACCTCCGCCCCGCCACTAATAAGAAAAGCAGAATGAATGCTAAAAAGGTCGCTAAAGCAAAAATCTTATCCACAGAGAATTCTAAATACATATGCGAGCACGAGCACGAACGATTTATTTCTTTTTGTCAGAAGCAAAGCAAAGCATTCCATTTTTTTCTGAGATCATAAATTATCCCGAAATGTAATAAGGAATGTCTGGGTCTTGTGTAGAATAGGCAAAAGCTTATAAGGATTATGAAGTTGACATTACGAATGAATTCATTCTGAAATGTATATGTACTTGAATGGAATGCAGAATACATACTCGCGGTTATATTAAATACGAGCTTTGACTCTTAATCTAAATTGAAGTAAATTTGAGGAAAATGTTCACTTAAATTGGCAACAATGGTGCTTTTAACTCGTTGTACTAAATTTATAAACTTTTGTTACTATCCACAAAAATTACAATGACAGCACCAGTCAAAAGTGTTCCATTAAAATATTTAACGGAATTTTTCCAAGCAAATTGTTTGAAAGCAATAAAATAAATTTCCCGAAAATATTCCATTTTCTTCATTATTCTTCCTTTGCCATAACTATATTTCACTATTCATACCTAACATAATAATTGTTTTTCCTGTGAATCGGTCACTAAAACGGGTCACAAAGAAAATAACCACTTTTTCTCCACTATACTCGTACTGTACTTATTCGGCTGTGCTCGTACTATACAATTTAAACTTTTCCTAGTAGAGCGAGAAACTTAAATTTGTTTCAAAAACTACAGCTATTTCTCAAATAATATCTTCGGGAGTAAATTTAAAAAAAAAACCGTACGGACGAATATCAAAACTATAATATGAAAGTGCATACTCGTAGCTCGTAGGTTGGCTCTCTGTCTAAAGATTAGTTACGTTTATAGTACATAGTTGAAGACAACGTTTCGTTAGCTCTCAGGAAACAGTCGTTGGTTCCTTGTGCCCTCTAGATATCTGCACAATCACACAGTTTTCTTTACGCCAAATGCAACTATCCTTCTTGTTCAAGTCTCGGTGTGTGTTTCAAGAGGTCGCTCGCCATTCTTGCTATATTTATTCCACCTATCTCTTGGAATTATTATAAAAGTTTTCGTTTTGAAAAGTAGCTTCATCGCTGTGTATACGTAACGTACCTTCGTCGACCGTGTAGTTTCAAAAGTGATCTAAAAACTAAAACGTTTCGCAGAAGGATAAGGTGAAAAATCATAAGAGCCAAGTTGACCCAAGTTTGAATGGGTTAAAGTTGGTCCTTTGACGTCGTAATCGTGTATCCTTCTCTATATCATCGTCTTTCATCGTCGTCGTGAAATCGACACTACGACGATATGAAAGACACGATAGAAATGACGAGAATTGGATAGTAAATGTTTCATTTGGAACGACAGAGTGATTTCGTCATAGTCATGAACCCATCATCCATGGAAGTGATCCTCTTATATTGTGTGAAAAGGAGTAATAGGTAAATTTAACTAAGAAAGCGTGATACCTGGTTACCTTTATGTATGAACGAATGAATTGAACTGCGTTGAGTGGATTTTGGGGTTTTTGGTTGAGTGAAGAACCACTAGATTACAGCTATATCTTACTTTTCTATTTAAAGTAGAAAGGATTTTTTAAATTTTATTTAATTGAATTCCATGACAAACGTAGAGATAATTATTATAAATACATGATAATGGACAGCTCATTTTATCATGTTTTACATAAAACAGGATACAGTTATGCATACCCATTTTCCTGATTTCACAACTTCTTATATCATCTTGTATACTTTTTATACTCTTCACATTTTGTTAAGGAGAATATTAACTTTGTCATGAAGTTTGCAACCCACAGAAGGTAGCATCTCCGACTATAAAGTAAAATACAATTACTATTTAGCGGTGTGACGTGAGAAATCGATTTGATGATGTCCGTGCGTCTGTCTGTTCGTCCGTCTGTTTCTATGCACATTAGTATCTCATTTTTGAAGCTATCGAGCTAAAATATTGTTCATAATTGTCTTTTTACACATATCTATGTAAACACACTTTCGCCGCGGTCGAACAATTTTGTGCCTTCGTAAATTCCCATAATTCCAGTCGGTACATTTCACCTACGTGAAGTTGGTATAATTTCTCATTGAAAAAAAGCACACAATGTCGTATCATGTCGTGTCGTGTTTCATAAGCAGAGTGTGTGTTGGCTCTAATGTTTATTATTATACACTTCGTTCATAGAATGAAAGGGTATACATATTAACTTTGTCATGAAGCTTGTAACCCATTGAAGGAAGCATCTCCGACGATATAAAAAGTTATTTGATCAGCATGACTAGGGGAGTCGATTGGGCGATGTCCGTCTGTCTGTTGCGACGCGTTTTACTCTCGCTTCTAAGAAACATTTTTTACGCCAATTTCACAAAACCTTGAATTAATGTGTCTTTATCAAAGCAACAAAAAATGTCAAAACAAATGGAATCGTACTATGGGGCCATGCTCCCGTATCCCCCAATACAATTTTCTGAGTAAATATTTTTACAGTAGAACCTCGATTATCCGAACAAATTGGTCCCAGGGGTGGTTCGGATAATCGAAAAGTTCGGTTAATCGAGGTTGTTGAATACATGTATAAAAAACCTTGGAAAACGAAAAAAAATAATTATCCATTATGTATGTACATATTACTTTAATAGTACATCTTGTGCATATACATACAAGGAAATAAAGAAAATATATTACATTTGGAAGGCAAAGGCCCTCGTCGCAAAATAAATTTCGTCGATTTTTGTCTCAAACTGTTTGAAGGCGAACTCCGAAAAATACCGGCCGACATTCTTTATAGCCATATACAATGACAGATTTGAATACACCATATGAACTTCCTATAAAGAATGTCGGCCGCCGGAATATCGGCGAGTGTATAATCGCTCTCTGAAAATGTATGTATGTATTAAGATGGCAGTGCTGCGACGCGCGAGCGTATGAGGCGAACGAGTGTTGGGATTGGGAGGGTGGAAAATTGATTGATTACATACTTAGGAAAACATTTCCAACTCTGGGAGTTCGGATAATAGAGGGTTCGGATGATGGAGGTTCGGATAATCGAGGTTCTACTGTATTTTCCCACTTATTCCAACAAAATACAAGTCGTAGGTACGCCGGAAAAAACCCCAAGGAAAGCAAAGGGTATCCAAATTTCGGCCTCGCCCGAAATTAGCCTCGGTCTCGTTTTTACTTTTCGGTTAAAGTAGGCCTGTATGGGATGCACGCAAAGCCGCGAAGCAGCGAAAGAAACTGGAGAAATCCGCCCATTATTTCCTTTGTAAACACGTCAAAATGGTATACAAATGTACGGGGAAATTGTGCCGTCCGGCGTCCGGGTTTAAAACACGCGAAAATCCACTATTTTTTTAATTCACTGTCCTCACCTCACAACCTTTTGATGCCTAACATATTAACTTTTCATGAAGCAAATCGACCGGGAACCAATACTTATCGAGTTGTGTTTGTCGCGACATTATCCGATTTCCCTTCAACGCAATGTAAATTTGCAATTTGGAATTTTGATCCGTTTGCAAACAAAACTAATTCCTTCTTGCTTAAATCGTAGGAATAATACCTAAATCCATCTCGACCGATGAGATTGATTTATTTTTTCTTCTGTGAAAATAACGCCCTCCCACTAATTTGTCCAATCCATACAATGTCTTCTTTGGGATTGAATCTTCTAGGCAGTGGCGGAACAACTTCACTCGGGGCCCTCTCGCCGACTTCTTTAGTGGGCCCCCTAATAAGTCGTAGTTTTTTTTTGCGATTTCGGAAAAGTGTCTGTTACTATTCACTGACATAGGATTGCTAATTATGCTATGCTGTATTAAGCGTCGCAAAATTCGCATCCGTTGAAGACCTACAATTTCGTTTAATTTTTGTATACCACATCATGTTCGTGGGCCAATCCAGGTCGGTAATTTATCCACGATACTAGTGGGTTTCATTCCAGATGTTAGGCGCCGTAGCACAGCTTGAAACCCCTAGCGAGACTCCATTCAAACCAAATGTGGGTTTAGTACCCAATAGAGAAGGTACAATCTTTAAAAATAAAAAAGATGTAGTATTAATCACATATTGAATGCTTGTTAAAAAATTTTTAGAATAAATTCAAGGTTCATTGTTTACTCAACAATGTTGAGTCTTCAAGGAACCTATTAAAATTTCTCGCAATTCTTGATAACTCTTTTCCACCTGGTTTCGTCCGTTCGTTCGTCCATTCTTGAATTCATTCTAAAAAAAATGTTTACAAGCATTCAATATGTGATTAATGCTAAACCTTTTTAACTTTTAATTGTAGTTCGCACTCATTTTATAGTTTGACCAGTATATGTTAGCAAAAAATGTACTCGGATTTCCCTCCGAGTACAGTCCCCTAGTCGAGCTACCTTCTCGATAAACTAAGGTAGCTCCTGAAGAGTAAAGTCTATCGTGTGGACGAAACTAGGTGGAAAAGCGTTGCCATGAATAGCCAGAAATTTTAATAGGTTCATTGTAGACTCAACATTGTTGAGTAAACAGTGAACATTGAATACATTCTAAAAATATCTTTAAAAACGTTTTAGTCTATTTGCGGAGGGACCTAAAAGATCGTTTTGGCCATATGGTACTTGTAAGGAAGAGGGTGGGTCGGATAAAAAACCGTAGCTACAGTTACAGCAAATACCATACAGGCATACCAGGATCAAATTTATTCCATGATGGAGGCTTATAAGGTGTTCATAGTATAAATTTAGCAGAACAATTTTGAAAGTTTACCTTATCTTTTCACAAAAACAACAGCACAAAATAATGTGTTTTCATTTTATACATCTATTTATGGAGAATGCACTGATTTAGGGCTATTTTAAAGTGAATTATGAAAGAAGGACAAAGTTTTCCTACACTATGAAAGATTTTAAAAATATAGAGAAATTTTTTCAACCAAAGAAGAATTTTTTGGTGAAAATTTGAGGATGCAGGTAGTATGACGAGCTTTTAAAAATGTTAGGACAATATGAAATGTTTTGAGCGTAGAGGTTTATCTAAGGGACCTGGTGGATGAGGAACAATAAATTTGGCATTTATTTTGGCTTCGAAAAATGTAGATCTCTTCTCGTCTAGAAAAATATCTACGTCGAATTATTGTTTTTCGCAGACGTTTTATGGTTCAATAAATCGTCCATGTGCCTTGTGGGCCCCTGAATCTCGTGGGCCCCCGCCACGTGGGCCCTGCGGGCATTTATGCGCCGCCCCTGCTTCTAGGGCCATTTTTTTTGTACATCTTATAGGCTGGTTAGTCTTATCTCATAGAGAAGACACACACAACATTCAGAAAGCTTTTCCATTGTATTGAATGGAATTTTTGTTTATTTTGCATAGTTCTGCCATATTTGGTTTGCTTGCGCCATCATCTTAGATTAAAACTAGGGGGCTTCGCCCCCTGCTCGCTACGCTCGCCAACCCCCGGGGCCGAGGCTAATTTCGGGCGCGGCCGAAATTCGGATACCCTTCGCTTGGGCTAAAAGTTTTTTTCGGGCGTACCTATGACTTGTATTTAATCCCCCTCCTCATTCTTTTTCTTCCGTCTTGACAAAAGTTTTGGGCTAGGTTGAAATAAGTGGGCAAATAAAAATATTTACTCGGAAAATTTTATTGGGGTTGCCGTAGCATGACCCCACAGTACGCTTCCATTCGTTTTGAACTTTTTAGTTGCTTTGATAAAGACACATTAATTCAAGGTTTTGTGAAATTGGTGTAAAAAAATGTTTCTTAGAAGAACCAATATGGGGGGTTTGGTTTGTATGGCAGCCCCATGACTCCATGGTCCGATTTGAGTCAATCTTACATATGTTTTGTGGCATCAATAGAAATGCATTTGTGTGAAATTTGGTTGAAATTGGTGCACAAATAAAAAATTTTTTTTTAGAAGAACCTAATTTGGAGGTTAAGTTGTTATGGCAGCCCCATGACCCCATGGTCTGATTTGATCCATTCTGGCATATATTTTGTGTTATCTTTAGAAACACATTTGTGTGAAATTTGGTTGAAATTGGTACACAAATAAAAAAGTTTTTCTTAGAAGAACTCAAATTGGCAATTGTATGGCAGCCCCATGACCCCATGGTCGGATTTGATCCAGTTTTACATATGTTGTGTTTCATTAATAGAAACACATTTGAGCGAAGTTAGGTTGAAATTGGTACACAAATAAAAAAGTTTTTTCTCAGAAGAACCTAAATTGGGGGGTTAAGCTTATATGGCAGCCCCATGACCCCCTTGTCCGATTTAAGCGATTCAAACATACAAACAGCCTGCAACAATAATAAGCATGTGTACAAAATTTCAGCTCTCTAGCTTTTATAGCGGCTGAGAAAAACGCACTGCAACAGACGGACAGACGGACGGACAGACGGACGGACAGACAGACAGACAGACGGACATCGCCCAATCGACTCCCCAAGTCATGCTGATCATATATGTATACTTTCTATATGGTCGGAGATGCCTCCTTACAAACTTCATGACAAAGTTAATATACCCTTTCACTCTATGAGCGAAGGGTATAAAAAACCATTGCACGGTTTCATTAAACAGCGTAAATAAGCAAAAGATAATATAACTATGCCAAATAAACAAAAATGCCATTCAGTACAATGGAAAAGCTTTCTGAATATTGTTTGTGTCTTCTCTATGCGATAAGACTAACCAGCCTATAAGATGTACCATAAAATGGCCCCTAGTAGTCTAATAAAAGAAAGTCATGTTAGTTACACCATTTATAACTCAAGAACGGCTGGACCGATTTCCATAATTTTGGGTTTGCTGGATTAGGCTCTGGCCGGAATAGCAGAATAACTTTTGCAATATGAAGAAAATTCACATTGAGCAAACATTCACAATGGGTTATTTTTCGAATATCTCTGCATGTATGTTCAAGAACATAACAGAGGATTTCTGTAAATTTGCTCCACATGTTTGGTCTCTACCCCAAGTAACAGAACAATTATTGAGACATATGAAAAATTCACAATGGGCACAAATATGAAGACAATTCTTTTTTGCATATTCCTTTATGTATTTCTTGACCGAATTACTGGATTTCAGTAGGTTGACCCTACCGGATTGGTCTACACAGCAGAATGGCCATTGAAATATGCAGAAAATTCACAATAAGCAACAATTCACAATGACTATTTTTTACCATACTTTTGCGCATACTTTTTGAACGTCTATCGGATTATTGAAAGATTTTTCCGCCAAATTGGTCTCCTCCATTAATAGCAGAGTAACGATTGAGTAACAATGAGCAAATTTAAACGAACAGTTATCTTCCACATATTTCTTTCTATATATCTTGAACGATTTGCCGGATTTCAGCAAATTTATTCCCCCGAATCGGTGTACACCCAACCCAGAATAGCATAAAAAGCATGAAAACATGCAGAAAATTCACAATGAACAACATTATGAAGACTTGTTTTTTCACATATTTTTTATTTATCCCCTGATAACCGGATTCCGGGAAATTTGTTACGCGGAATCGTTCCTTACTCAAAAAAAAAAAAAAAACAATAATAATATGCCAAACATTTAAAATGAGCAAATTTTTAAAGCAGCTATTTTGCAAGTATATAGTTATGTTTAGGCCTGTTCCAAAAACCGGGATCCCGGTACAAAACCGGTGCTCACTTGGTACCGGACCCGATATACTAAAGTACCGATATCCCGGTTTTTTGGTACCGAGTTAAAAAAAACGACCGACGAGTCGGTTTGTTGTAACGAGTTAAAAACCGACCGACGAGTAGGTTTTTTGGTACCGGGTTAAAAAGAACCGACGAGTAGGTTTTTTGGTACCGAGTTAAAAAGAACCGACGAGTCGGTTTTTTGGTACCGGGTTAAAAAGAACCGACGAGTCGGTTTTTTGGTACCGAGCTAAAAAGAACGATCCACTTCAACCATGAGCCGGTTTTTTTTTAGGTTTTTTGGTACCGGGTTAAAACCGACCGACGAGTCGGTTTTTTGGTACCGAGCAAAGCCATCTATATTTCAAAGCCCGGAACCAGAACCCGCTCATATACTTTTGCGGCAGATCATAGGCTCGATTAGTTGGAAAATTTACATTGCGGTAAAGGCAAATCGGGTTGGGTCGCGGCAAACTTTACACGAAAAGTATTGGTTCCCGGTCGATTTTCCTCGCGAAAAGTGCAATGTGTCGTGAATTGAAGTGTCTATAATAATGCAGTGAAAGAAAAAATCCCGATTTCGCGGTTTTTATCAGAGCAGACACGGTTTTTTTACATGCGCTGTGCTTGTGTTAGTGCATCGTGCAACGTATATACGACATATTCCGACGAGTCGGTTTTTTGGTACCGAGTTAAAAATTGGTTTCAAGAACAATCCATTAACCCTTCGTCTCATGGATTTCGAAATAAGTGAAAAAAATTATTTGGTATTGGAATTCAGGCACATGTATTTTAACTTAAGATATAAAAAAGTAATAAAATATTTTAGTAAAAAAAAAACCCTTTGTAGCAAATATGCAACATCACGACACTAATTAAGATGAATGAAATGCGTAGAAACAATTTTTGTCTAACCGAACATCTTTTGTCGGAACATGTGTGGAAGGACCTCTGTGTCGTTTTGCTTCGATCCGATCTTCCACGGCGCTTGTTGAGGGTCTTCCACGCTTTTTATCCGTTGTCCTATCAATTAAGTAAAGTGTTTCGGCAACCTCAACTCTAAACTGCCAAAGCGTCATTTTTTCCTCAAAATTGTTGGCTTGCATTACTCTTTTATATAAAATAAATGCGTTTATGATGCTTACATCGAGGAGATGAACAAAAAATTCCCAAATGCGATCTTTTTTATCTCAGAGGAATTTTGTTGCGTCCAATATAGCTGTCTAACAAATCGGCGCCGCCCATATGTTTATTATATTATTAAATAACTTTGGGACAAGTAACCATTATTGTTTCTTTTTGTTTGCGGTCAGAACGCTTCACAAAATGTTGGGGGAGTTCGCCATAACAGGTTGAAATCATCATTACCACTTTATTGTCGTTCCAAGCAGTGATACTCACATCAACGCCATTTACGTTAGCCACGTATTCTTCTGCGGTACCGCGTGGTACTTTCTTATTGACTTTCTTGTTGTAGGGGGTTGCGTGGAATTCGATTTCGGCAAATCTTGTCTAGCATATGAATTCCTTGCTCTGCTAGGTACTGGAAAAGCCAAAGTGAGGAGTAGTAGTTGTCGCAGTAAATCTGGTACTTCAGATGCCGCGCTACAATCCTCGCAAGCCTGACGACAATGTTCGCACTTGCATCCAAATCCTTTTCTTCAGGTGCGATTTTTGTGAACCAGTTAGATGATCCGTTATATATTTCAAAGTTTTACGAGAACTCCGAGGTGTCGCATAACATAAACAGTTTAAAACCCTATTTATGAGGTTTCATTGGGTTATACTGTTTCAAATGGTGTTAGCATTTGGTAGAACGGATCTGCTCATCCACGGAAAGCTTAGATTCCATTGGAACTAATGAAAATCGTTCATTTAGTTCAGTAATCACTGGTTTTATTTTGAAGAGACTATCGTATTGTGGTTCGGTTCTCTGAAGCATTCCAGAATTGTCGTTGAAGTGTAGGGCACTTTTGAATTTTTCGAAATCGTTTATCGACATCGTTCTGTGTAAAACATCAACATCTATGTCTGGTCTTCATAAACAACGAGGCCGTGGTAGTCTGACTATTGACATATACAAACAGATGCCTAGAAAATTATCAATATCTTTTGCAGAACATTTTATAGGCTTGTTTGGGTTCTTCTGAACGCTGCACAAACACGTTTCTTCAGCAATATTATTTACAAGCATATCTATAAAAAAATATTTGAAGAAAGCAAATGGGGTGTCCAATTCCAGTATGTCTCCGGTGAGCATATAGTATTTCCTTTGAACTTCAGGGTATCTTCGTCAACTTGAAGGTGTTTCTTAAGGCGGCCCCAGACCGATCGGAGTGTGGCAAACACCGCACAAAAGATTGATACGATTGCAGCAGCAGTGTGGTTGGGCGACTCCAAGGTATCATTCTTGAAACCGGTTTTTGGGTGCCACACTCCTGTCGGTCTGGGGCCGCCTTTATGCCACCAGACGGTTTTTTTTTTTCAAAGTTTTTTTTCGACTCATTTGAAGTAGAAGGTTGCTGGTCATCATTCACAATTACATTGCCCTTACCGGAGTCTTCCTGAACATAATCATTTTCTGGGATATAGTCCATATCACTTACACTCTCATCCGAGTCATCATCGCTTCGCTATTTGACCAATTCGCCATAATCTCTAAGAGTTCAGCATCTGTGAGTGGTTCGTCTGGTCTTTTTTGACGGTGAGTCATGATTAGCTTAAATGAAAACGGTATATACCCCACAATTAGGAATAACCGACACATTTCTGATCTTGTTGATAGTAAAATGTTTGTAAAACAAAACGTGTCCAGCCATGGGCGTAGCCAGGACTTTGGTCGAAATTTTTTTAACATCATGATTTTCTCATAAGTTGAAATTGTGGATCACAAAAATAGTGTTAGGCAAATTTTAGAGTAGTATGGCTGGTGTAGTGGCTACTGCGCGCACCTTTGGTGCACAGAGTCGAGACTCACCGTGAACTAATTTAGTTAATGGCGTTTTTCGAACTCACGACCCATGTGACGGACTATGATTTCACTCGGATGCTAAACGAGTGCTCATTTATGGGGATAAATAACTTTGCTGAGCGTGCTGTTGATCTCAACCCCTAAACAAAAAAACAGCTAAGATCTTAGAAATTGGATGTCACTTACATATCTGTGACCTTGGTCCAAAGATGGACTGTCACGCCAAGGACAGTCGAGATTGATTTTCGACACCATTTAACGAAAAATGACCCTGCGAGTGTTTAGACATTCAACATTACATTACATTGAACCTGGCCTCCAATTTCTGCGTTTAAGACCGTAGTTCGTTTATATTCCGTGCTATTTTTGTCCTCGGACTGCATATTCCACTTTCTCTCTCTCATCTCAGTACCGTATAGCCCCATGCGGGGCCATGGTGCGTTAATTCAGCCGTTTCTAGGCAATTTCGAGTCAACGTTAAGTGCGAAAGAGAACGCTTCCGTTACGTTACGTGCGGAAGTAGCTCTAGTACAATTTTGCTTCCCGTGCCGTGTCATCTGTGCAGTTACATACAAAAAGTTTGACCACCATACATTTATGTTTGACAATCGCGCATTTTCGATAACGCGGAAAAGATTTGACCTATCTTTCTGAAACTTGGCACGCTTGTAGAGCTACTTGGTGCTCGCATTTTCTTATAATTTCAAGGTTCTACGTATTAGCGTTCAGAAGTTACTGCGACCAAAATCGCAGATTTTTGTTACTAATGAAAATTGTCCATAACTCGGAAATTCGTAAGCGCAGTCTTGCAGAGCACCGTACTGTCCATATTTGGTGGAAATTTCAAGGGGAACAGTGAGGACTTTAGGGCTCTTATGAGTCTAGTTTAGTACAACATAACCTCAAGGTTCACCACATAACGGATAATATGCGGCAGGAACGTAGCCAGGATGTTGTTTTAGGAGTGGCCCGAGGCTCAGTTTCAGAAATGCTGATTTTATAAAAAATTAGAATTTAGAATGTTGTTAACTGTAGAAAATAGTTTCGGCGTTGCACCATTGGAGCACATGCCTCCTCCCCCACTGTTCATGTACGATTATTATCGTGGGGTATGGTATCAGTACGAAGCAGCAAGCCTAGGATTACGCAAACATTCGCAATATGTATAGGGCATTTTCTCCTTTATAAGGATTAACGAAACTCTATATTGATCATAGGTATAAATTTACCTTACTTACAAAATTAAAGCATTACCGACTGCTGTTTGAGTGAAGAAGTATGCAAAGTATGCTTGGGCTCGCGTAGTCGGTGCCCGCGTCGTCCCGCTTTTGCCCCTTTGCAAGGCTTTGAGAAAAGCGACTTCATTGTTACAGGCAAATATTTAATTTCAAATTTTAGAGCCTGGAGTCTTACGAAAATTCCCGAAATTTCTCTTGCTCCAAACCGGCGTGAAGAGGAGGGGGGGGGGGGTAGTATGTTTGAGGATTTCTCTGAAAACTTAATTCCGCAAGTATGTGTACAGCACTGAGCCTTCGGGAGTCTGGTCAGCTTAGTGTAGAGTTCTCGAAGTATGTTTTGAAATTTGTAAGTAATGATTTTTAGAATTCTTAGCATATTCTTTGCGCTATTACTCTGCCAATTTTGATTGTAGAGTAAAACTTGTCAAATGAAATTTATAGGAAATTCTGTGTTCTACAAGTTTGTCTCGGCACATTTCGTGCTCAAATGGACTGGGAAGGAGTTATAGACCGCAAACTGATAAAAGAGCCGATTTTAGATGTTTTTTTCAAGATAGTGGCGGGAGCACAGGGGAGAAAGTCACGCAAACTTGGATTTTAACTTACCCCACTTGTCTTTATAACATATCAAAAATTTGAAAAGTCCCCAATTTTTGCAAGGTAAAATCTCACCGTTGATTGGAGTATCTGTTCTCATAAGGAGAACTTTAGTTGTTCTGATATTGTCCGTTATATGGGGGATATGGTATCACTAGTATTGATAAAAAGAAGAAGAAATTCTTCTTTCGAGACTAATGTTCCCCAAAAACGAATGCCCCAAATGGATATCAGTGCAAGAGAGTGAGAAAGCATGGATAGCCCTTTTAAAATGTGGAGCAATTTTCAGTGCCTATACCTGTGTCTGCTGTAGTAAACTGATTCAAACATTAGTTCCGACTATTTAATTTAAGTACTCCAACTACAAATCTTCAACTGAAAAATGCGTTTCCTTCCCCTAAAACAGAACACCCAATTGCGTACATATACTCGTAGAGTTAATAACATCATCATCCCGGCAAATGACCATTAAATCTCTCCATCTAACCATTAATCTTCATGCATCCATATATTTTCTGTTTATAATCCTCACTCTGGTCACTGCTGAAATGCACCGAAAATTGTATCCTGTTCTGTTCTTGTGTCACACCACCGCGCTCTTCCCAGTGCTCGTAATAAAAGCTAGCAACGACGACGATCTAATTAATCTTGTTAATTGTCTTAATCTTTCGCCATACTCTAGTATCTCGACGGACGGTAGTTTCTCTCTATTCAAAATCGCCCATCCACATCCACTCGACTAAATTCGCTACAGTATTTCGCCATGCTTTGCAGCAGCAAAGCTTATTCTTTTGTTAATTTTCTCCTACTTGTCTGCGTGCATTCCGAAAGGCGACTCTTATCCCTCAGTTTCACTATGAGAAGCGCGACCATAATGAGTTCCTTGGGAATAATTTTTTTTCTGCTACCACGTCGCGCTCCGCAACGTTCCTCTAACGCCCTAACACCATGGTTTTCTCGGCTTCAATTAAGTTATCCAGAGATAAATGATGACACTACGGTAGTAAGTCTTGCGTTAAACAAGTTTTAACACAATCACAAAGTAATTCCGCTAAAATAAACCCTGGCGAATTTAAGTTATGAGCTGTGCACAATTTTTTTTTCTCATTTTGTTCTCCTTTTGAAAATATACTTGAGATTCGTATTTCGTATTTTTTTTTTGCAAAGAGTCCAGGTGCCTTCCTCAAGAAACGGCATTCGAGCATAAGTCAGCTGAGATCTTAACTATAGCAAAATGCTGGCCCGAAAAAGAACAGCCTAAAATGAAGATGCAAAGTATAAGCATTTTCAGGAAATATTTAACGAGCACAAAAAATGCTACTGGAAAAATGTTGGTCTTTGACTGTGATATATTTGCACCTGTTAACTATTCGTATTTGGCCTTCTGGTTGTATAAGGGTGCTCCTTGAAATCAAATTAGGAAAAATATTAATTGTATGTCAAATTTAACAAAGCCTGTTTTTTTTTCATAAAGATTAAGGCCACACAGCGAATCCATGGATTCGGGGAACAACAAAACTTCTGTTTTTTTATGGAGTTTCGTCCTGTCCTGTCCTGTTTCAGGGAACATCACGTTTTTTTTTATGGAGTTTCGTATGTCCTGTTTCAGGGAATCACCTAAGCGCTGTTTTCAAGAAACTTGCGACTAATTCATTGCGTCCGTTCAACACAGTCGATGCATGGATTCAATTCAACTTCTCAATTTGAAAACGTGCTTATTTCAATAGGTCCCCTTTACTTAAGTGCGCACAAAAAAAAAACATTTACACCGAATCATTGCCAGCATCAAGTCGTATTGCACACCTGGTCAAGGATATCGCCGGTGTTCAACAAGAAAACAAAGTGTCCGTTCATTTGCTTTTTTTCTCGTCATCATCCCTTTTCCATTTGGCTCCGGTGTTCGCTTAATGCTGGCTTAATAAAATCCCAAGCGATCAACTAAATTACCCCCATTTCGACCAACAAGGACCCAGCCAACATCCAAATGCTGAGGCTAACAGCCAGGTAATTAATAAACGTCATACAACCAGACCACTTCTTCTTCCCCGTGTGCAACTCACTCGGATTTGAGCTAAATCTTATTTATATCATGGCGTCCCGATGAAAATCGCTCCCATGTGCGAGGTGTATGAATGAAAATTATATTTTTCCTTAACCCTTCTGTCGGCACATAGGTCTGGCCAGACCTTTGGCACAATATATCGGTCAAAAAAGTATAGAAGATGTAATCGCAGCGACTTCATATTTCATGATATCCTAGAATAATATGTTTAGAAGCATTTTGCAAAAATTTAAAAAAATCGGTTGAAGTTTTGAGCATGTTTTTGATGATTTTCAATTTATAGTGCTTTTTGATACCCAATAGGTCTAGCCAGACCTATAGTTTTTCCCCCCCATTTTCGTCTTGAGGTAAAAAGTGAAAATATTAAATTCTCTTAAAAACTCTCCTATTTATAATGTAATAAAGTCATTAAAATTAAATTTGTACGATAAACGATAAAAATTTTTGAGATTTTGCTTTAAAAAGTCGTGAAGTTCGCAAATTGGGTACGCCTAATTTTATCCCGTCTTATAACATCACCTAATCAACTGAGATTTGATTTTAGGAAAATCAAAAGAGTTTTATTTCCTTTGTAATAGTATGAACTAAGTATTAGTGACTTACGATGGTGTTTCTGAATAGATTTAATTGAGATATTTACGGAACATTTAGAATGAAATGATTTTTGCGGTTGAAAATTCCCTATTTCTATCTATCGATTTTCCCAAATCTGCAGACTAATATCGCGATAAAATCTACCAACAGAGTGCCAAATATTTCCTTAAAGATATTGGACTTGGAAAATTTGATCAAACTTTCTGTACGGATACGGAATGAAAAAAAGAGAAGCAAAAATAGAAGAAAAAAAGGGAGAAACATGTTTGTGCAAATACCACCCCAAAATATGTCTTCTTAAAAACGCTTCTAGTATATCTACAAAAAAGATTTTAATGCTTTTATTGTTTATAAATGGCTGTAAAGAATGGGTAGAATGATTATAGCGATAAAAATTTAACTTTTTATAAAAAATAAAAAAAATTTCTCAGTAGGTCCAGCCAGACCTATTGGGTATAGAATATGCATATTGTAGTAGGTGCCGACAGAAGGGTTAAGTTGTGTATGCTCCTTTTTTCGTTCTGTTTTCATTCTATTTGTGCACTTCATCTTGGTCGTTTTCGTGCTTCCTTCCATTTTTTGTTTGTGTATTTTCATCCAGAAATGTGAATCCTGGCAATCCGCCCATAGTTGAAATTCACTTGGTCGTTTTCGTCCTGATTTTTCGCTATACTAGTTGGCGCTATGTGCTCGTTGGCTAGAGCAATCTGGAGGATAAAAGGTCGCGTATAGCGTACAGTCCGCACACAATCACTTCTCTTCGCTGAATGAGGATTTCCCGCAAAATTGGCTGTCAAGTGGCTAGCCATCAGTTTCGTATACGAGCTAATGAAAAACAGCCTAAGCTGGATTTTAACTGAAGAAAGCAATAAAAATGAAACAAAAAAAGAAAAGACGAGAGAAAAATCAGCTTAAAAAGCTGAAAGCCAATTTAGCTTGATCGTATTGTGTACACGATAATGTATCCTGGTAGAGTGAAATATAAAATGGAAAGTGGGCAATTTATTGTGAATACATATTCTTTGAGACTGTAAAATATGTAGGCGATCTTGGGTAAGAAATTGAAGATATGACATCCTATAAATTGAGAGGCTTAAGACAGAATATCAAAGTAAAAATTAAAATTGTTTTCTTAGAACATTTATTATAATTTTGAAAATGTTGTCTCAAAAAGAAGAAAAAAGGCAAGGACTTTTCGTAAGATAAACGAATAGCATAGATTACGCACACTCTTTTATTAAAACGTATTTACACCGAAATTACATTATACGAGTAGGGGGAGTCCGAGAGTATTGACCATATTGGAGACTTGAGCCATTTGAGTTTATTCTTTGGTATCTAATTACTAGAGGTTAAGTTTTCGTCGGAAGATTACCTTTTCTAGGCCGCAACTGAATAGGATATCCGAACGTCTGACACTTGTATGTTTCGGAAAATAAACGGAAAAAAATGTTTTTATGAAAAAAGTGAAAAATAAATTTTTCAAACAATACTAATTTTCTTTAAAAGGAAAAATTCAATGTACTTGTTTTAGTGACGATAGCTCCTCTATTAAGTACATACTTACTCAGAAAATGTAACAGGTTTTTCAATTTTAACGAGTCCATCTCAGAGGATTTTTTCACAAAAAGGTGCCGGGTGGCTATATTTTTAATTTTCAGAATTTTAGAATTTTTTGAGTTTTAAATTTCTGGTATTTTAAATTTTCTGAATTTTCTAAATTTTTTGAATGTGAACTTTCTGAATTTTGTAAATTTTCTGTATTTTTTGAATTGTATGAATTTTAAATTTTTTGAATTTTCTGAATTTTTGTAACTTTTTGATTTTGGATTTTTTTGAATTTGGAATTTTCTGTAATCAGAATTTTCGGAATTGAGAATTTTCTGAATTTTGAATTTTCGGAATTTTGAGTTCTTTTTCCATGTTCTTCCGAAAATTGCCTGGCAGACTGCAGCCGTGTCAATAATAAAACTAAACTATGTTTCGCAAGGTATTTTTTCGCGTTTCTTTTTTTGCCTTAGTCGGGCGAGACGCTTTCGCGTCACTTGATGCATATTGTAGTAGATGCCGACAGAAGGTTAATCCTTAACCCAAGCCTAAAGATATAGCCAACTTCTAATACGTGTGGACGGTGTGGGCGTATCCTTCTTGAGAATTGATGAATTTATTATAAAATAATCAAACTCTGTAATTATTTAAGATAGAAGTTCTATGCTAAACCCTTAGTTCAATACCCCCTTCCTCAGCACTGAACATAATAATTATCATAATTCTGGCGTCATTCTCTTATAGGCCAGTCAATAAACCGAAATATAAGTCGCAAAACACAGCTCGGCTCTAGTTTTTTGGGATATTGCTAGGATAGATACCAGAAGTATACCACCAAGTTTGCAACTTCGAAAAACCTGTGCTAACCCCATGACCCTCAAAAAAACCTCAAAATGTTCGGACTTTTTTCATATTTTGGTTTGTCATTTTTAATAGGTTCTTCCTAAAAGAAAGTCGTCCACTGCATTTTTAAAGCTAAGAAAATCTTCTTTAATTTTAGTGCAACATTAGCTTTGTAGGTACCAAGGATCCCAAGATACAGCATTTAAAATTTTTTTTTTTTTTTTTTGTAAAAAAGTAAAGCTAATCCAGGAACACAGTTGGATGAATTTTGATTAACCCTCGGATGGTTCAGTGGGGTCTGACAGACCCCAGAGAAATTTAAATCTTAAATTTTTTATAGAAAAACTTGTTGAATGGTATTTTTATGCATATGTAATTTAAGTATGTGTCACATGCGTTAATTTAAGCATGCATTTGTTTGAATTTGTGATTTTGTTAATAAGTTATAGCACTTTGAAATTGCTCTGGGGTCTGTCAGACCCCACGAACCATTTACGTATGTCTTTTTTACAAAAGTACATTTTTCGTTTTGTGGGAAATTTCCAAAGTATGTTATTTGGAAAACGATAAAATGTAATAATAATAGTCGGGAAGTGTTGAAACTTTGTAATTAGAGTACATTTGGGAAATTAGAAATGTTAATTTTGAAAGAAATGAAAAATTAGGGTGTTTTGAATTAGGGGGTTTTAAATTTTTTACTCAATTCACTTAAAATTATGCCTTTTTTTACCTGGTTTTCATTTATGAGGATCTCCTTTAAATATTGTGTCATTACCTTATGTTTTTTTAAGTCAAGACATAAATTTATGACTTTTATGAGCGTAAGAATTAGGTGGGTATTTTACATAATCATAAAGCTTCCTCAGCGAACTTGGCTATACACTTGTCGAACCTCTTCTAAGAAGGAGGAAATCATCGGGCAATATTCGCCGAAGCACAGCGCAAAATATTGAAGATATTTTGTGCATTATTCAGCTTGCACCCCCCCCCCCCCCCCCTATGGGGCTAATGCTCCAGGCCCCCCAATGGGATCAGATGGTCCCCCAAAAAGGCAAAGATGTTTTCTATGCCCACGACCAAATGATTGGAAGACAAAATACAATTGCAACGAGTGCTAAAAGCCAATTTGCGAAGACCATCGAGGAAAAAGCTGTGAAGAAGAATGCTCTAAATATTGACTAACTTTGGATCCCCATTTAAGAAAAAATATTAACCTTACATGAAAAATCTTGATGTACTTATCTTTGTTAATTAGTACTAAATACGTTTTGACTACTAAAAATAAAATTTTGTTAAAATTTTAGTTTTTATATTGATTTATTTGTGATAAGTTCAAATTACCCTCAAATTTGACACCACCTAATTTTTTCTTCCACATACTAAAAGTTACTGTCCGAATTCCACTTTTTTTTATATACCACTTAATCAAAAGGCTTCAAAGTTACTTCTAGCTCAAACAAATGTGGCAAAAAAACAAAAATTTAAGTTTTAGAGCGATTTTTGCCTTGAGGTCTGTCAGACCCCACTGAACCATTTACGTATGTAAAATTTACCTGAACCATCCGAGGGTTAAGATTCAAAAAGAAAAAAAAGTTTTTTTTTCAAGAACCTAATATTTAGGGGTTGATTTTTATGACAGCCCTATGACGTAATGTTCCGATTCCATCCATTCCTAGATATGTTTTGAGGCATTACTAGGAACACATTTGGGTGAGGTTTAGCTAAGATTGGTTCATAAAGAAAAAAATTTTTCTTAGAAGAACCTAATTTCCAGAGGTTAGTTTGTATGACAGCCCTATGACGTAGTGTTCCGATTTAATCCGTTCCTATATATTTTTTGAGGCTTAACCAGCAACACACTTGGGTGAAGGTTGGTTAATATTGGTACATAAAGAAAAAAAAATCTTAGAAGAACCTAATTTTCAGGGGCAGCCCTATGACCCCATGGTCCGATTCTATTCGTTTCGACATATACACATAAGTCTCTCTCTTTTTTACCCTTACTCTTAGTGGAGCATGGTGCGCTGACGTGTGTAGTCGTCATCGTTACAAAGACAACTGAATTCGGAGTGTGATACGGTTGTCAGCCGTACCACTTCCTAGTCGCATTATTAGTTTTTATTATTCTATGATAAGAATATCTCTTATCATCTTCTTCCGAATAATAATCTTGCGACGTGTCGTGCCGAGTTTGGAAACTCGTTTCTCTATGAGTCTCTACATCACAGAATGGCGACGGAACGATCACGGCCACAGAGCACGACACACTTAAGTAACTGGTTTATAACTTCGTGTCACATGACTTTCTCCGTAGAATGCGCATTTAACCCGATATTTAGTTCGAAGAATGACTAAAATTACAATTTCGAACTTTTTTACAAAAAAACAATGTTTAAAGTGCTGTATCTTGGGATCCTTGGCACCTACAAAGCTAGAGGTGGATTCAAATTTAAGAAGGGTTTGTTAGCTTTAAAAATCCGGTAGACGACTTTCTTTTAGGAAGCACCTTTTGGAAATTACAAACCAAAATATGAAAAAAGTCCGGTATCTACCCTAACAATATCCCAAAAAAACTGAGCCGAGCTATTTTTTGCGACCTAAATTTGTACATATCAGGCCAACAGAATTACCAACCACAAGCTGTTTATGTATTGTATTGTGATGTGCTGATGTGACTCGTGTCGAATTGTGTATAAATATTAATTGACCCATCAAACATGTCTCCCCCGGATATATAATTAGGAAAAGTGGGTACAATTGTCGAATAATTTCAAAACATTTCTATACCACCTGCGAACGATTGCCAATTTATCGCTCGTCCTATACGCCTCGTACAAATGCACACACACTCGTCGCCTAACAGGAGAACCAATGTTGGAGAAACGCTGAAAAGGCTTAACATCAGATCGGGTTCAACTTACCGTCGAATGCGTGTGGCTAGGGTATGTGTGTATCTGTCTGTTTCAGCGAGGTTTGTTTTCATTCGCCCCGGGAAAACCCATTACCATTTTAACATCAGACACCGTACATTGTCTATTCAGCCTATTCACCGCAGACCGCAATATGTTGGCAATTTCCTGCAAATATCTCGTCGTATCTGCCAAGCCAACTTCTATATCTATGGACTATCACGGTTGGAAGTGAGTGCTATGAACTTTTCATCCTGGTGTTATTCTTGAGTCTCATATATTATTCCGGAAGCACAATCGTTATATCGAGTATATGGCATACACAACATCCGCCTCTATTTCGACACCACTTTACCGATTCTTGTATAGTAAAACTATCTAATCGCTTCCATGGACGAATCCTGTTTGTGGTTTAGACGTTATCCACCCTGAAATAATGGTGTGATGGTGATAGCTTTGGTCTTGGCCGAGGAGAGAGAGGCAACGGCCCAGGATATCGGAATATGGAGGCTTTAAAGGCGTTCTATTTTGCTTAAGAGGTGAACTAATGCGAATGGACAGTTATTCGCATAGGATGGAACTGCAAGTAGCCGTTAGGGAATGTCAATTGATTCTGGCAAAATGGATAGAATGTCGACAGTAATGGGCCGACTACAAGACAAAGGATTCAATGCCAGGGGCATCAATAATCTGAAATGGGATCTGAGGTGACTTTAATTTAACCTTAGGAAATACTTTGGTTGCTTTGAATTACTTGCTAGTGCTGATCTCTGTGATTAAGACTTACTGAAGTTTATTACCTCGCATCCGCCATTAATGGAAAATCTTAAGCTCACTAAGCACTTAGCGAAGTTTCTGGTTGAATGTATATCTATACATGAATTGATTCCCTTTGGATCCGGTAAAGTCTAACCGCGACTTATGGATAACTAACGAGTCCCCGCATTCTACGTAGGTCCTCGCTGTATCCATTCCAAGTATAATTGCATTGCCACTAAATTTCCGCTGTTAGTCTCGAAAAGCTCCTTAAACACTACACGGAGACCAATTTACCATACCTAATCGGCTTAGCTGTGTATGGGAGTTAATTTGTGAATTACGGTGATAATGTTTGTGCCGCAAGGATTTACGAGACACGGTTGAGTTGTACACGAACGTTTGTAATATTGTTGCATCTGGAGGATCCTTGAGGATAGACCATAGCGACATGGTGGGGGCTGTTATCAATTTGCACTTGAGCTGCTCGTGTCGTATCGCCTTTCAGCTTCAGTCAAGCGTGCAACCGAACATCCCCATAACGTTCACAAGTAACAGTACAATGTCCAACGACGTTTCTATTTCTACATATTATGAATGTAGTTCGACTCGACCGAATATGATAAGAGAAGTCGAAGTGGAAAGCAGCGCGGCGTTCTGAGTTTTAGAGTGAATAGTGTTTTATGTTTAGTCTAGTGAAGTTCCTGTAGATTGTAACAAAACTTACAACGAAGTTCGAAATACCCTATTTTAGCTTCAGCTTTAAAAAAAACTAAATTCATCAGCTTCCATTTTGCTGATTTAAAACAGTTAAATTGAATGTTTTCTAATAAACGTTAATAGATCTACTAGAAAGATAGGAAGCACCATATCCCATACTGCCAGCTGCTCCAGTTTTGTTGCTCAATTTTTTAGGGTTTTTTAGAAATTTTTTTTCCAAAAAAACCCTTTTGAAATCGATTTTGTCCGTCCGTCTGTCCGTCCGTCTGCCCGTCTCTCCGTCTGTTCACTAAATAACTCGCGAACGGATAAACCGATTGTCATGAAATTTTGTAGGAATGTGTAGAATGGTTACAGTCTTTGACACAAATCCCTTAGAAGTTGGTAGAAAGAAGGTAACAGGGAGTCCAGAACGTTTGAAAAAAGTCGACTTTTTTAGTTTTTTTTTCGGAGATTGACGTATGTGTATTTAAATCAAAGATCTAAACGAGTACATCTCATATCAGTTAAAATTTTCCAGTTTCGTGTAGCGGTAAAAAAGTTAAACTTTCTTTTCGACCTCCGTTTTTCTAACCCGTTATAGGGATCGATATGAAACTTAGCACAAAGATTGGTCAGTATGGCCTTATATACGTTAAATATTAAGACTGTTGACTTTTGCTTAGGGAAAGTAAATAACAGTAAATTTGTAAAATTTCAATTTGTTCGTGTGTAGCCCCTCTTAGGTTTACAAATATGAAATTTCTGCTAAGGGTTTTTAGAAAATTACATACAAAGCTTGCGTGTGCTTTTATCCCAGGGGACACAATGGAATAATTTCATATAAGTTGTTTTCATTGAATAAAAAATCAGTAACGTAGATTTAATAATAATAATAATTCAGTTCAGATATAAAGCCAAGCCATCCTTACGTTTGCCTGAGTTTCTATTTGCTCAAAGGCCATCAGAAATCTTAAATCGAAAAATGCCTGCAGATTTGCCATGGAGTACTGTGTCTTTTTTATACAAACTGCGTAAATAGCAAATCTATTTTTGGATTGGTATAATTAAAGGTGGAACGCGTTTATTTAGACCAATCCAAAAATAGATTTACAGGAATCAATGTTATGCACAATTCTTATTTATTGCTTATATACAGGGTGTCCGGAAACAGCCGCATAAACGCACCGGATTATGATTCCTCAGTTGATTTCCAGCAAAAAAGTTGTACCACACATACCCCCTCAGCTTAACCCTTTAGCTGCCACAGGCATTTAAAGATTTAAAAAAAAAATTTTTTCTTGCATGACTTAAAGCCTAATATCTCCAAAGCTAGACAAGCTAGAATAGTGAAATAAAATGATTATTACAGCCAACAAATTTACCTGTAAAATAAAACTAACCACACTAAAATCGGATTAGAGATTTGGTTTTTACAGAGCTACAAATTCAAATTTGCTTGATTTGACACAAAAACAATATTTTTTTCCATCCCAATAATTTTCAACTTCTGCCAAGGTGAGGTGCTTGTACGATTCTTTTAAAAAATGGCGCATAGTCTAACGATGATTTCTTTCATACATCATTTTATTCTAGCTCCATTATTTCTAACAGTTTTAGTACCTTAAATGCAGAAAACTAGGGTTAATTTTGGCTCGATTTCGACATACTTTGAATAGATTTTACCAATTGCAGATCTTTAGGGGCAGTGTGAATTGAATTGTATTGAATTCAAGCTAAAATTAACCCTAGTTTTCTACACTTAACGTATAAAAACTGTTAAAAGTAATGGACCTAGATCAAAATGATGTAAGAAAGATATGATTGTAATACTATGCGCCAATTTTTAAAAGAATCGTACAAGCACCTTACTTTGGTAGAAGATGAAGAAAATTGAGATGGGAAAAAATATTGTTTTTGGGTAAAATCAAGCAAATTTCACTTTGAGGCTCTGTAAAAACCAAACCTCTTATCCGATTTTAGTGTGGTTAGTTTTATTGTACAGGTAAATTTGTTGGCTGTAATAATCAATTTATTTCACTATCCTAGCTGGTCTAGCTTTGGAGATATTAGGCTTTAAGTCGGGCAAGAAAATGATTTTTTCAAAAATCATTAAATGCCTGTGGCCGCTAAAGGGTTAAGCTGAGCGGTATGTTCTGCACAACTTTTTTGCTGGAAATTAACTGAGGAATCATAATCGGGTGCGTTTATGCGTCAGTTTCCGGACACCCTGTATAAAATATATGTACAAAAAATATTCACTATGCATTGAAATTCTAAAAAACACTCGCATTGCGGGCCCACCCTTTTGTACGCCGGTATTTTTTTTTTATTTGTCAGAAATAATATAAGTGTTTATCCCTAAATTGGCTGGCTTCCTGCCCTCATACGAGTTCTTGCGGTGCACATAAATTCTTGCCATACTCGCAGCTCCCTATCCGACTAGCAACCAGCTTTGGTCCTATTTTCGAGATATTACGATACTCAAAACCTCTAAGTCCTCATATATTTTCTTACATACACACCGCAAATATTTGTCTCTTGCACTGACGACGACAAAAGGATATGCCGTGCGTCTACGAAATATGAGCGCTCGTCGTGTTTTCGTTTCGCTTTATGGCTGAATTGGATTCCTCGAAAACAACGCTATGAGCTCACAACATACGAATCTTGAGCTGCTGCCACCGATTTCAACTTACAATTGTTTTTATTGTAGTCCTTCTTCTAATATGCACGTGTGTATATGTAAGTCGAATCCTTGAAATCGAAAGGAATTTCTATTTCGCAACCGAACCAAGCCTACAACATTTTTGTTCTTTTCTAATGCAGACGAAACCAGGTGTGGGTATAGCTAAGAAAACTCTTCGGTTTTTCGCGCGTGTATGGCATTACATCACAGCCAGCAGGATACGTTCACATAACTTAATATAAATGCAAATATCTTTCAACTGGAATGATTCTTAAATTTCACAATTTTTCGAATTTCTACCACCACTGCACAGATGCTCTTGTGTCGTACATATTTCCCTGAGGATGATGGAAGGTATAAGAATGTTGACGTATTTTCGATATCAATTGTAGAATTATCGATGATTTGATATGAAACTATTCGTTCAATCAGATCAAGGACGAAGCGATCGTCTCTTCTGGAAGCGTTTTGCTCTACGAGTGTATATCACATATACCGCATCATGGTAGTGCGAGTACAGCAATTTTAAAACTCAGGCATCACGAGAGATTATATTTGCATATTTCGAACTTATACGAGTACATACATATATTATTTCTTGCAATTTCAGAATATGTATATCTGTTTACCTACCTCTGGAGGATCCAGGGAAAAAACATCATGAATATTTAAATCTGTGCTCGGGAAAAAAACACACATAATGAATGTCGTATTGTTGACATTATCCTTTTTGAAAATGCTGCTCTATTTGTGTGTTGTGTATTATAATACGTCATGTCAGCATGATACTCGCGTAGTATAGTGTGTAGTAGCGGTAGTATGGCTAAACGATATTCATCCGCGGAATTTCTCAAAAGGATTTTCAATTGGCAGCAACGTCACCAAATCAAATATGGACATTTTTTGTGTGAATTATGTTTTCCAGCTGCTCTCTAGCATTCTAACCAAGCGCACTGTGCATCGTAGAGATTTACCATAGCAGTTGGATTATACAATCAATATTGTATTTTTACTAGTGACCGGTTTTTCCTATCTTGTATTATTGTTAATTTGCATTAGCAATTAGTTGCAAAAACGCGCTACACCCACTTCATCCGCTGGAGGCGATGTGGTTTATTATAAAAGCCCCATAATGCCGAGATTGAAGATTGTTAGCGCAAACCGCTTCGCCCCATTGAGCTATTGCATCAGAAACGCCAGTAGGTAGTCGAAAGACGAAATATGCTACCAACCACTATCATCGATTTGTCGAGGGAAAAAATTCAGTCCGAGCTTAAGGTTCTGAACATCACTGAAAACCAGCTGAAATTCACCAGTATTTGAAGTAAAGTCTACGCACTTAATAAAACCGATTACGGCAAATTGATTGAACGACTAACTTCGCTGTATATCAAGTTCTTCACCCACAATTCATCACGGCTAAAGCGCTGTTTTCACGATGGATTTGTCGTCCAACTTTTGAGCATTCAAACAAGTTGGACACCAAATCCATCGTGTAAACAGAAGTTGGACAACAAGTTTGAAGTGGAACCAGCATTCAAACAAATCCACCGTGAATACAGAAGTTGGACAACTTGTTGGAGATGCATTGATTATAGTCCAATCGAAATATAAATATACTTTCTAATAATAAAGAATGAATGTGCCTGATTACCAATATCTGTGCGCTATCATCCAATTCTGGCGTTCCGTTGACTTTTGGAGCACGCTGTATACTCATTCGGGCATGTTTCCTTCAATGTTTAAAATATTCACGAAAAAATAAAAGAAAACGGAAATATATTTTTCCTGTACAAATACGTATCGCAAAAACTGATAACGTTTTACGACCGCTCCAACTTTCAACTACTGTTAACCCTTCAGTGGGCGCGCGGGCTACAATTGTAGCCCACACTATTTTAAATGGCGATCATTTTCAGGATATAAACCGAATTCATTCAAACTGCTCAGTAGCTGTTAAAATGTTGCTTCTTAATCGAATAAGAATATTTTTGATATTTATTAAGCCTAGAAACTAATATTTTTTTGCGATCAAAGTCCACTGGGTTACAAGTGTAGCCCGTGCGCCCAATCATGTTACTTTTTTGGTACTCATAGATATCCATTAAAATAAAAATATTATTATAAAACATTGTAGAAAATAGGAACAGTAAAATGTTTGACAAAAAAAAGGGTTTCAAGATAAATGTGCAAAAATTAGATTATTATTTTAACGAAAAACCTGGGGTTGAAGTCAAAGTCATTTCTTACAGCGTGGATTTGTTACCTGTTACTAACATTACTTAGTTTCTGGGTGAAATTTTTATCAGTACTAGCGTAAATATTGCGAGAACAGTTAATATGAATATTGTGAGTATGAGAATGTTTAGCTTTCTAGCAAGAAACTGTACTTCCAGTTTAAAAAATTGTGAATATTGGGTACCCAAAATGGGCTAAGTTTGGAATTCCACAAACTGGGCCTTTTTAACTGCATTCTCTCGCTCAGTGTTCCATTTGGAAGATTTTTTGTTGATTTCTGAGAATATAAACTTTTTTGGGGATTTTATTTTTAAAAGTAACTATTTTGTTCACCTAAGTAAGTTAATGTCAAAAAAGACTAAAAATAGGACTAATCTGCATTTTTCCCTCTTTTATTATATATATTTAAAAAAAAAATTAAAGATTTTATATTTTTTAATCTGTACAGTAATCAAGAGACCACAGACCAAGCAAGAAAAAATAAATAAAATTGAACAATATTTTTTATATAATTTTAAATTTGGGCTACAATTGTAGCCCGCGCGCCTAACCACGTGACAAATGGGTGCGCGCCTAACGAAGGGTTAACACGGCCAACAAGTTGGATAGGATTTGTTTGAGAGAATATCGTACGTGTAAACAGCCTTCCAACTTGGATAAGTTTCAGGAAAAAGTTGGATGCAAACAAGTTTGATGCCATCTAAACGCGCCTTAAGTCAAATCATCTGATGCGACATTTGAAAGAAGCACCCCTGCGCCTGGGTGCTGTATTAACATCTTCAGCGTATCAGAACCGTTTCGCTAATCTCTGGCTCATCAATGCGCAGAAGTAAAAGAAGACGCGATTAAGTACGAGTTCTGTAACCACCTAGAAACACTCTTTGACTCACTTCCATCAAACAACGTCAAGCTGCTGCTGGGAGACGTTAACGCCAAAGTCGGAAACGAAAGCTGGCATAGGGGAACCAGTAGATGTCACACCTTCACGATGAAAACAACATGAATGGTCAGCGACTTATCGACTTCGCGGCAGAAAGCTAGCCATTGACTCTACCTTTTAGTGGCGGCTCGTGGCTCCAAAAGTAAGTGAAGACTTGACACTATTGAAAACAAGGATCGATGTAATGTAAATGATATGCTCCGTTTCTAAACATTTTGTTTTGCAAAGGCAAAATGGGTTCTTTATCATTTGATTGACATGTACAACTCAGGCACCTAAACAAAGCTTTGAAAAAATCGATTCTTTTCATTTTTTAATAATATAAGCATAACCGCTCTTTCGTTTTGTAACCCAGGTTGAGCTAAATACCAAACAAATATGTGGGTACATCCAAAATAAATTTATTAATGTTTTTCATCCAGACATAAAATTCTTCGTCGTCTATACCGATTAAATTCCAAAAGAATCAATTCATTAGACGATAATGCAAGTGAAGATCAGATACGCACTTGAAAAGGCCCGGTTTCTGATAACTAGGGACCGGATTATATGCAACTTTAAAAGGCTGAAATAAGCATGCAAATATGCATAAAAACCTTTGAAATATGCAACTAAAATGACAAAATATGCAATAAAATGAAAGAAAAAAAATACACTCGGCCGCAAAACTATCGACTCAACCTGAAAGCGCGTGAATTTGTACGTGTTTTTGGAAGGTATGATAGTTATCCATAAAAGTCGTATGTCGTTTAAAAGTTTGAAGCTTTAGCTAACTGTTAGTACCCTTTTTATCAATATTTGCTTCGCATTTTTTAAATTATTGGCACTTGTAACAAAAAACCCAGAAAAATTGAAATTTCAGGTAAAGGCCAGGTCAGGTAAACTACCCCTATAAACGCGCCGGTATTCGGTTTCTCATTATCAGTTGCATCAGAAAAGTTAGGTAACTTACATCTGAAGTAATTTCAATCACTGTTTGGTCATCAATGGATACGACGCCAGATCAGGCGGCACAAGTTGTAGCCCTATTGTCGGAAAATCATAGTCAGCGAACCGTCGCTCGCCGTCTTGGAATGAGTCAGTCTGCTGTCTCGAGAGTTAGCAGGAGATTTTGAGGGACTAGTAGCTTTAATTCGAGACCAAGAACGGGCCGCCTTCGATCCACTTCAGAGAGAGACGACCGTTTCATTGTTACAAGTACGTTACGAAATCGGTTCCTCACGGGTGTTGCTGCGCAGCGGAACCTGAGGCGTGTTCGCGAAGTAGCTGTTAGTGTCTGCACAGTAAGGAGACGATTAAGGGAAGCGAATATCAATCCAAGACGGCCTGCCCCAAATTGACTTCACGACACCAACAAGCGCACCTCTTATTTGCTCGAGATCATCTTACTTGGAGCGATACGGAATGGAGCTCAGTATTGTTCACTCACGAGTTGAGAATGTGTCTATATGGCAGTGACAGAAGATGTCGAGTCTACAGGCGTCCAACTGAGCGATTTGCGCAGTGCTGTTTCACTGAAATGGTTGCATACAGCGGCGGTTCCTATGCATGATGTGGGCTGGCATTTTCTTGGAGGGAAAAACGGATCTCGCATTCGTGCCCACAGGAGGCCGAAGAGGAGGGCTGACAGCTGAGCGATACGTTACCGATATTCTCCGTGTCCACATTGTGCCCTATGCAGCATTTATTGGCGAGAACTTCACTTTGATGCACGACAATGCCCGGTGTCATGCATCGCGCCTCACTCGACAGTTCTTGAATGAAGCCAATATGTCGTCACTTAACTGGCCTGCACGCAGTCCCGACATCAATCCCATTGAACACATATGGGACGAACTCAACAGAAGAGTCCGAGCCAGAAATCCAGTCCCTTCGTCCACTGAAGAATTGAAGGCAGCCCTATTAGAGGAGTGGACCGGTATTCCTCAAGATACCATCAGCAACTTGATCAGATCAATGCAAAATCGACTGGAAGCTAGCTGCCATTAGAGCAAGAGGAGGTAATACCAAATACTAAAATAATAAATGCTTAACTTATTTTCCAACAGTTTTTGTTTTATTTGCAAAAAACCTAACCAAAAACCATTTTCATATTTGCTCATTTTCGCTACGATTTCGCTCAAAGAGCATCAATTTTAAAAGTGCTCACCAAGTATTGGTTAAAATGGTACCAACGTAAAGCTAAGGCCTTAAGCTTTTCAATGACATACGATTTTTATGGATAACTGCTATACTTTTCGAAAAACACGTACAAATGCACGCGTTTTTAGGTTGAGTCGATAGTTTTGCGGCCGAGTGTATTATTCAGTCTTTATTAGCACACTAGAGCACGGAAAACACATTTTAGTCGGTTCCAGCCAAAGATTGGTTGTTTTTATAGTAATTAGCGATTATATATTGTTTTTTGTTTAGATTTTGTCTCCTGTCATTTAAAATTGTCTTATAATTTGAGAAGGAACGTTCAACATCAGCCGATGCCACTGGACAATACATATTTAAATTTATGCGCTATATTAGCGGATATTTTGCCAGGTAACGTTTTGCCGGTACCGTTGATACAATTGTCAATTTCTTCTTCGTTTCCAGGGTTGTTATTAAGGATTTTGTCAAACTTTTCCCTGAGTTTTTCGGGGAATATAGCGGGTAGCTCAGCGTTCAATCTTTGTACACTTTTCATTAGTTGGATGGTGTCATTTAACTAGGAGATGCTACATTCTCAAGGTTGGCATAGAATTGAGTACACACACGCAGTTGATGGTAATGCTTTCTTTTTCTCTATTTTCAAATGTGCAAATCGAGAATTATACTAGAAAATATGCATCATCAATGCATTATGAATATACATAACATGCAAAAACCCAGTAAAAAAAAATATATATATATATGCAAATTCATATGCAGTTATGCATTTGCATATAATCCGGTCTCTACTGATAACTCTTATTCAATACCTATCGGCACAATTCAAATTGTAAGACGAAACCGGACGGGTAACAGGCATTGTGCATTTCAGATTGTAAGAACGATGGTTCTTGTCTTGCAAGTTTACCCGTCCGGTTTCGTCTTACAGTTTGAATTCACCCATCGGCTCGTTAGTCTTATCGCATAGAGAACACATACACAATATTCAAAAATTCCATTTCCATTGTATTGAATGGGCCGATTCACATTGTAAGACGAAACCGGACGGCGATAGCTTTTGTAGTGGCCAGCAGACAAGCATTGTCCATTTCACATTGTAAGAACGCGTCTCACGAAAGATAAAAATCGTGACACGATTGTTTTTCTTTCGTAAGAATCCTACGATCGATTCGTAAGAATTGTACGACCAATAAGATGATTGCATCTACCGATAGTTCAGGTGTTCTGCGACGACAATTAGTGCGTGTTTTACTTTCATTTTAATCTTGTTGACTCGTCACTTCATTGTACATTAACTTTGGAGCGTGCATGGCAACATTTATTCATACTTGCTGTGTGCTTATTGTTCGCCCGTCCGTGTTTTGATCGGATAGTGTGAAATGATCATACGTTCGTTCTTGTCGTGCAAGTTTGAACGTACGGTCGTTTTCTTATGGTTTGAATTGGCCCACTATTGGGACATCATCTTATATTGAAAAAATCATTGCGCAATTGAACAAAAATTTTATTCAATAAAATGGAAAAGCTTTCTGAAAATTGTGTGTGTCTTCTCTATGCGATAAGACTAACCATGCGATAAGAATTTTGAGAGATTGGGTCTAAGTTTGTGTTAAAAATAAAATAAAAATAATTTTTATAATTTTTCTTTTCGACTTCTGCATTGCATCTCATTGTTAAGGTTCCATTACTACAACCTAAAATTTTCCATATAAGAATTAATTTTAGCTTATCGTGCACCAATTCCACCAACACTCTTGTTGCCGACTTAAGTTAATCCGTAAACCATGTCTTCTTCTATATCTATTGTTCTCTATCTCTGTGTCGCTATATCTGCATTCCATACTGCGAGCTCACTATTAATTTATTAGTGCTAGACACAATATTAGGTATACGTTTTTAGCATTAATAGTCTAAGAAAATTGGACCAAAATATGGCCATCGAACGGCAAAAATCCTACATCGGATTTTTTTTTCGATTATGGTTAGGGATGGTCCCGAGATGATGGCATAGAAAGTCCCACCCGATCGGGGGTCCGCAACCTTAAAAAAAGGGGGGAAAGGGGGGTATTTTTTCGTTTTTTTTTTTTGCGATTATTTCAAAAACGGCAAGAGATACACAAAGATGGTCTGAGGACGAAAAAAACTACTAAAATTACCTTTCCAATGATATAAAACACATTAGAGTTTAAGTAAATATTTCGGCGCTGGCCTAACAAAATAAATTAGAATATTTTCATTTTAGACCTTTCTTAAAAGCTCCATAACTTTTGAAAGAATTCTAGTTCAGCCGTGACATTTTGTATAAGAATTCACAATAAGTTCAAGATCATTTTAAGGTAAACATTGAGTCGCTCCGGTCAAGGACCCCCATTATCCCCACATTTAAATTTTTCAAAACGGCACATCCATAACTCCCCCCAAAATTGAAGCAGAGTGCTAAATTTTGGTTTGTTTGGATTGGAGGTCATAGTAACCCCGCACACCAAAAATCAGCTCATTCGGTTAAAACTAAGGGTATCTCCCATACAAAGTGACCCATCAGGAGTTTGTTCTACGTACTACTCATTTTATAAACTGTAGAACAAAGTTATCTTGGATCACTTTCTATGGGAGGTACCCTTAGTTTTTATCCGAATGAGCTGATTTTTGGTGGGTGAGGTGACTATGACCTCCAATTGCAACAAACCAAAATTTAGCACTCTGCTCCAATTTTGGGGGAGTTATGGACATGCCATTTTGACAAATTGAAATGGGGGGATACCTTGAAATGATCTTGAACTTATTGTGAATACTTATACAAAATTTTACGGCTAAACTAGCATTCTTTCAAAAGTTATCGAGCTTTTAAAAAATGTCTAAATTGGAAATATTCTAATGTATGTATGTTCTAGTCTAACGCCGAAATATTCAATTAAACTCTAATGTGTTATATATCATTCCAAAGATAATTTTATGTAGTTTTTTTCGTCCTCAGACAAATTTTCTGTTATCTTACCGTTTTTGAAATAATCGCAAAAAAACGAAAAAATGCACCCCTTTCCCCCCTTTTTTTAAGGTTGCGGACCCCCGATCCCGCTTTTCCTCTTAACGCATCTGCTGTATTTCAACAGGCTATCGCCCCGTTAAATCTGCAGAATGATTCCAGAAAAAGCCATTCCGAGCCGTTCAATCCGCGAGGTTCTGGAACAATTGCGACCATTATAACTTAATTAAGTGATACTATGGCAGAAGCGCCAATAAAAATTGGTATAAAAGATTTCACGAAAATTGTAAGGCTGAGAAATTGTCTTCATGTCTTCAAAATAACGAAGAATGCGTAATTAAGGTTAGTTAAATTTTTTTTTCTAAATTCTACAATCGATTTTGACGCTGCGTAAGAATTTATTGGTGCAATGTTGGGTACTCTTTCGAAACAAGGTACAGACAGGAAAAATAAATTAAAGGGTGATTGAAAACCAACGTGAGAGGTACAGAATAGGGATGTCAAAAACTGGCCCATAACTCGGTTTTCGGTTTTTCGGTTTTTACGCAAAGCCGGTTAGACCGTCCGGTTTTAACCGGGCTCAAAGTACAGGTTTTCGGTTAACCGGTTTTTCATTGAATTAGAATTTTAGCAAAATAATGCATACACACTCGTTAAGCTGATGTTCGTATAGAAATATGACTGTGTAATGGAGCCCTAAAAGAGAAACATGCTGAACAAAAAAGATAATCAAGTAAAATTGTCAGAAGTATTCATAATGTTTCAAAAATAGTTAACTGAGTTTTATTGCTAGACAATGTATATAGGTAGTGCAGTCAAGATATCCCATTTCAGGCCTCCAAATAGAAAAAAATAGAGTAAGGCTATTTTTGTGGTTTTGAATCAGCGAGCTCCTAGGAATCTAAAACTCATTTTGCTAAAAAAAATTTGGATCGGAAAGATCCCAAAAAGGACAAAAAAGGATACTCTTTAATCCTTGGCCGGAGGTCAGCATGTGGGGTATCAAATCAAAGGGGACGTCGAGTACATTACATATCCGGTGTTTGTTTCCTGTTTCAAGGACCCTCAACGGAATAAATCGAGATTAAATCGAAAATTATTGTGTTTTCCGTGTATCTTTCCAAAGCCATAACTACGAGAATAATCCAAGTTGTCACTACGTTTCTCACTTTTCCGAATCTATGATAGGTTAAGATTCTACCATTAAATTTGCTAAGAAAAATATTATCGGAAAGCTCTGAAAAAGGACATTAAAGGACACTAATTACAAACCTTGATTGAAAGTGAGCATGCGGGGTGTCATGTCAAAGAGGACGTCGAGTGCATTGCATATCCGGTGTTTGTTTCCTGTTTCAAGAACACTAAATGGAAAAATTCGGGCTAAAACGAAAAATTACGGCTTTGGAAAGATACATATACGAGGAACATGAAAATTTTCCATTGGATCCCAATTTTCTCCTGTGAGGGTCCTTGAAACAAGTAATAAACGCCAGATATGGAATGTACTCGACATCCTCTTTGATATGACACCCCGCATGCCCACGTTCGATCAAGGTTTGTAATTAGTGTCCTTTTTGAGAACTTTCCGATCATTTTTTTTCTTAACCAATTTAATGGTAGAATATTTAGCTATTATAGATTCGGAAAATTGAGAAACGTAGTGACAATTTGAATTACTCTCGTAATTAGGTCTTCGGAAAGATACACGGGAAACACATTAATTCTCCATTTAATCTCGATTTGTTCCGTTAAGGGTCCTTGAAACATGGAACAAACCCCGGATATCTAATGTACTTGACGTCCCCTTTGATTAAATACCCCGCATGCTGACCTCCCGTCAAGGATTAAAAAGTATCCTTTTTTGTCCTTTTTGGGACCTTTCCGATCAAAATTTTTTTTTAGCAAAATGAGTTTTAGATTCCTGGGAGCCCACTGATTCAAAAATCACAAGAATTAACCTTACTCTATTTTTTTCTATTTGAAATGCTAATATGACTGCACTGAAGTCTTTGTGGACACGACGGATGTTGAAGTGGATGCGGATATCGATGTGAACGCGGACGTCGTAGCAACTGCCGATTCGTCTTCCTATAACAATGAACTCTAAATGCACTGATCTGATACACATATACATTCACGACGCACAAAAGATACACGTGTGACACGCAACGTAAACAATATCTGCCTTGGAAATGAAAAATTCAAGGAGCGGTAGTTTGACGAAGCGATGGTTCCTGGAATAATAGCACTAAGGAGAGTGTTCGGAAATACGAAATTTTTCATAGAAGACAAGCAATAGAATTACAGACTGACAAATCAAGAAAATATAAAAATTTTATGAATTTGGAAAGTTTTTTTCGGTTTTAACCGGATGGGCAAACAACCGTCCGGGTTAAAACCGGGAGGATGAAAAAACCGAAAAAAACCGGTTAACCGTTTTGAAAGTACCGGTTTTCGGACTAACCGTCCGGTTTTTGACATCCCTAGTACAGAAGAACGCCAGACAAAACTCAACAATTAGATCAGTGAAGTACATTCGTAATAGGGACATGCAGGAAATGACCGTTGGAGAGCAAATATCTGTTTGGAAGATACAAACCCATTTCCTGCAAATCTGTCAAAATATATAGACAAGGCAAAAGTAAATTTTTAAAATATGTATCTGTGTTGTGCAGAGTTTGTTCCAACTTGTATAGCATGTACGCATCTTTATCCAGGAGTTCAAAAGCAAACGCCCCTAATTCATCTGCTTGATGATAGGCCTTCAAAAGTTCAGCTGACTTGATTATGCGGTAAACTAGATTCTGGAAAAATGAAACGATATTATGAAATAAAACACCCAACTTTTATTTTAAAATTATGTTTTTCATTTTTTATTATCTCTATCACCGCGTGTCATCCGTCAACATTATTCATTAGTTTGTCCATTCTATATAATATTAATTCTGTAATAATGTTTTCCTGTGAGTTTTTTTTTGTTTCTTCATCTCTTTTGAGTTTCTGTTGTTTCTTATACATATGTATTTATATGCATTTCGCAAAAAAATTACGATTTCATCTAAGTATTTTTACAGTACCAAATATAATATATACTCGTATTTAACATTTTGCCCAAAACGTTTTTTTTTTTTTGTTTTTGTTAACAAACTTTTGTCTGGATCTGTGTCTGTGTTTGTTTCTATGCATGATTTGTTTTTCTCGGATATTTTAAGTTTTTGGAACTCTTATGTTTATTTGTTTTTGTAAACGTTCGATCTTGTTTAATGTTTGCTGTTTTAGTTTTTGTTTTAGTTTTTGTTTTAGTTTTAATTTACAAATTGTGTGTTATTTTTGCATGATTTTTTTTTTCTTCTAATTTTATTTAGTTAATTTTTTCATTTTTCTTTTTTGGTTGTCATAGAAAATTGTATAAATTATTATTATGTACTTATAACTCACTGTACTGAATATTGTTGCGCGATATACAAAAAAAAATGTATTTCGGACTAACATAATGGCGAACAATATTATACGTACTATACAGTAATTTTTAATAAATTTTATAATGTGATAACTAAAATTTAAAAATTTAAATGAGTTATTTTATATTAAAGGCAAAAGTGAAACAATGTCATTATTCTTATATTTTATACATGTGCGGGTGAAAAAAATACCGTTTAGGTTTCCTTTTGTTTCTTTTCTCTGGGTTGCCAAACATTTTTGTGTATTCTTTTCCTAATGTCATACCGAATCAAAATTGTTTTTTTTTTATTTTTAGCTTTTTTACTTTTGATTTGTTTTTCTTTTGTGTTGTTTTGCTTGTGATCCTAATAATTAAATTAAATATATCGCGTGCCTACTTATATACTATAAATAACATGTTGATAACCTAGTTTTTTTTACTTTTTATATTTTTTATATACAAATAATTCAATTTGCAAATTGAATACACTTATCTCCGTTTTGTGTGTTTTTTTTTTGTGGTTTTTGTATTATTTTTCTTGTTTTTTTTCTGTATAACAAATAAAAGTTGCTTTTATCTAAATTTTGTAATAATTTTTAGGCTAGTATCTAAGTACATATTTTTTTTTTTGTTGGTGAATTTGGGATGTAGGTATGTATATATAACTAGCATTACATAATTCGTGTTTTTACAAATTTTATATAATATAATAAATCGACGTATGTATTTGCATGCATTTTTCATTTTGCTTAGATGGTATTTTGTAAATTTGGGTTTTACTTGTCAGTATTTACATATTGATTTTTTATCGTTCTCTCTGTTTGATGTCTTCTTCCTTTTAAATATTTTCTAATTATACAAAATCAACCATTTTTAGTCTTTACAAATTATAAATAATTAATTAATTTATGATCAATAAAAGATTAAAATTGTTAAGCAGGTAAGGGAGAAATTAGACACAAATAAGCAAAAGTGTATCCAGTTTTTAAAGTTTCTCGGCGATATGCCATACGAGGAATCAAAGGTTTTAACAGATTTTCGGAGAGTCTGAACTGAAAACGCTCTTGGAAATGGTATTATCCATCAGATTTGTGTGGTTTTCAACCGGTGGTTAAAAAGACACAAAGTAATTGGGCAAAATTGAGTGGATCGAGTTTTATTTATTGGTAGGTCTGTTAGAATTAGCCATAACACGCATTAGTATGTTTTGCAGATATCCCACCTATAGTTTAAAAGATCCTGGGATACTAAGGGACCTCAGCAATCGACTTGAATCCTACAGCGGCTTATGCTTAGTTTAACCCACTATAGCAATTGCGTATCCACCAGGGTTGATTAGTTCAAGTGGAAAAAATGCATACCCGATCTCGAGGGATGCGCCAGAATAATCACTTTTGTTTTGTACCCCAGCTGAACAGATAAACTGCTTTAGTAGCCTTTCCCTAAAAGGGTCTAAACCCAAAAAGAAGGCCGTAAAGTAGTCTAACGATTGACTCGGGGTTGAGCTTATACTCACACAAGGATACTGTAGTGTCTGTGACTAATAGGCTAGACTGATTCTGATTTGTTGAACGTTGTGGGTCACGGACACTAGAGTATCTCCGTATAAGAAAAATCTAAAGCTAAGCCTTGAGCAGTGTTGCCAATTTAGCCGTTTTCCGGCCAAATTTAGCCGGAAACCGTGCTGTTTAGCCGGAAGAAATTTCTAATTCCGGCCGGCCGGATTTTTAGCCGGAATTGATTTTCTTCGGCCGTTTTTCCGGCTAAAATTATTTTATGATTTTTTTTTTTAATTTGAAACTAGAATCAATTTTTCAATATTCAGAAACAAAATTATTAATCGCCGTCAAATTATTTCTACATACACTTATTGTCTCCTGGGAAAAATTTGCCGCGGTGACCTTTTTTCAATAAATTTAGGGTAATGGGTTTCACGAAAACCGACGATATTAGTACATGGTACCTAGCCTAAGCATGTAATTTACTAACCACCAATATGCTGAATAATTTGCAAAATGGAAGACAGTATCTTAGATAAAATTCTTTGCTGAGTAATTCTTGGAGCATGGGGGTACCTGAACATTTTTCCATTTTTCAAAGTATCAATTCTTTACCACAGATAACGTAATCATGCCAGATTACAAGGTTAAAAACCTTTTAGCGCGATTCATAGATATTGATAATATCACCGGAACTTTGTAGTGTGTATATATTTCGGGGGCAACTTACCCCCTTCTTCAGCACAAAAGCTAAATGCTGAACAAGGGGGTAAGTTGTCCCCGAAATATATACTCACTTAAATCTAACTTTTGTAGTTTGCTGGGCAAGCTACTTCCACAACGTCTGACGATTCATGGAAACGACACATTTTCGTAGATGTATTACATTTTGTTCTAGGGTTTGTAGCAACTAATTTATCAAAAATCTATACCATTTCCTGGCCAAGCTCATAATTTTGGAAAATCAATTTTGTATCTTTGGAGCATCAAATTCGTAATTGCGGAACATCAACAATGGGACAATGGAACATAATAGCTATGACACATATCCAAATCATTATGAAACGTCATGATGATGAAAGTTCGAAAGTGAGGTGACAAATATGTTTTCGTCATTAGAATTCGTCATTTACTTTTGATGGTTTGGTAAATAATGAGAATGTCCCTAACAACAGCGATATTTTGATGAATATTCTGTTTGATAATTTAATGACACACTTTTCTTGAAGAATTTGAATAGAGTTGTGTAAAGATTGATAACAAATTTAAAATTTTTGCAAAAATTCTTGTTCGTCAATTTCGCAACAGATCCCCTGTCATTATTTTGCAAAATATGGTCCAAATGTGTAATTTGGAATTCGTGCTAATGATGGTAAATTTTCGTGATAATGACGTATTTGTGTCATTCGAAGATATGTGTGCCACTGTTATAAATTTCGTAACTATGGAAAATAAAATAAAATTTGGAGGGCTCAAATTCGAAAATGAATAACAAGCTTGACACACATATGTATTTTCGAATGACGCAAATTTATCATCATTAACACGAGTTCTAAATTACGGATTTGGACCATCATTTGCTCAATAATGACTGGGGACGCCATTTGTTGTAAAATTTAAGAACAAGAATGTTTACGAAAATATTAAATTTGTTATCAATCTTTGCACATTTCTAAACAAATTCTTTAAGGGAAGTGAGTCCTCAAATTATTGAACTGAATATTCATCAAAATATCGCGAGGAACATTTTCATCATTTACACAAACTTCAAAAGTAAATGACGAATTCTAATGACGAAATCATATGTGTCACCCCAATTTCGAACTTTCATCATTATGATGGATTATCGTCATAATTATTTGGATATGTGTCTTGGGCCTAAAATGGTTAAATTTTAATCAAAATATAAATGACTGTAATGCCAGCGATTGTAGCATATATGTAATAAAATTAAGAAATCTGCCTAAAGCATAGTTTATGGGTAGTACTCCAGAAAATAATAAAATTATTAAAATCAGTATTTTACTATATTTTTTCGTAATGTGTCTGTTTTGTATGATTTAGCCGGTTTTATGGCCGTTTTTCTGCCTGAAATTTATTCAGCCGGATTTTTAGCCGTTTTTGAAAAATATATAGCCGGTTTTCCGGCTAAATTTAGCCGTTTTCTAAATTTCCAGTTGTCAACACTGGCCTTGAGTTAATCACAACCCTTAGGTACTTTATGGTCAAGAGCTTTGATCTTTTTTACGACCTTTCCTTCCGTATATCGGAATTTATTGAAATGGAATGAAAATGAGTAAAAAATGGCAAGAGAGGCTTTTATCCTCTGCACTTATTGGTTCTGAGCCTTTCTGTAGAACAAATTGTGTTGTGTGACCAGACGCAATGGTCATGTCTCAGCCAGGAGATATAACCTGTGCAAAAATTTTTAAAAGAGTGAAATCTTAGCCATTGCTCTAAGAGATGGGGAATTACGTATGCTGTATTCCTTGCGAAACGGGGAACTGTTGTTCTAGTTAAAAACGTGGATGAATAACATGGTGGAATGATACAAACACATCATTGCCAACTGATAATTAACCGGGCGAACGTTAAAACTTTCGGCCAGGAGAGAAGGCTAGAGGTCGACCATCTCGACGAAGTAAAAAGAATGACACGACAGGATATCTGTGCGGCGTTTCGAGGACGACCGGAGGTGAACCTCCAAGTTGAGGTGCCAAAGTCACTGATGGATGAGACCAACAAGAACCTAAAACGGGGCAAAATTTTCAGATTTGAAAATTTCGTTAGAGATTGCAGCAGCAATTACAATATTTCAAGAATCTTAAATGTGGGAAAAAAGGTGACAAAGGCGTATTGCAATGGAGATCCTAACTTTATATATAAGATAGGTAAATTTGAAACCATCAAACAGCAGGAGTAAAGTGTCCTCTGTACTTCGAAGCACTAAAGCAATTCCCTTCTGCTTCAAGCTGTGAATGAGAAAGCTATCAATGTCGCAATTATCTGTGATCAATATAAGAACTCAGGAGATAGTAATACCTTTAGGAGAAATCTTCGTTGGTGCCGCCTACGTCTATGTCATCGTGCAACTATAAAAAGGGCTCATAATGTCCTATTGGAGTCTTATAAAAACGGCCAAAGATTGCCGGAGCTCTGCGACGACGGTGACATAAACCCTTGGGGAATGGCGTGGTGAAGAAGAAATTAGAGCAAACACCACTACAACTAAAGTGCCCGATGCTGCTTAAAAATATTGTATCGTTTCTGTTTCCTCAATGTCAATATGAGCTGATGGGCATGGGACTATAACAGACGAGGGAGTTTGGCAAGTTGCCTCAACATTGGAGGAGGGCAAATCTCCACGACCAGACGGGATCCCTAATAAGGCGTTGAAAGCTGCAATCCGTGCTGTCCCTCAGAAGTTTGCTGGAGTCTTCGCTTGCTTGGCTGAAGGCACCATTCCAATAGCGTGGAAACGGCTAAAACTGATAAGCTCACTTCGGCTAATCTGCCTACTCTACTTCTTAACAAAACTGTTTAAGCGAATTAATTTTAGCAGACTCTAGAAAAAGGTAGCTTGTCAAACCGACAGTACGGTTTTAGATGGGCTACGGTAGATGCAATTGAGATGGTTACTAATTTGGCAAGGGAAACACTTCGCAATGATACATGCTGCTCTACATATTGTGACGCTTGATGTCGAGAACGCTTTTAATCCCACATGCCGCGGAAATAATTGATTATTTATCTTTCAGCTATAATCAGGAGCTACTTCTAAAATCCGGTCTTAAAATGCGATACCAGTCATGGCCTCACGGAGTATAGAGTTACACCGGGAGTTTCATAAGTGTCTGTTTTTGGCCCGCTGCTATGGATGATAATGTACAACGGTGTTTTGTAACTTCCCATACCAAGAGGAGTGACTATAGAAGGCTTTGCGAACGGCATTGCAGTTGTAGTTATAGCAAAACAATACTTGAATGCGTCGAAGTTTAAGCCAACGACGCGATTAAAACTATAAAGCTTTGGCTGTCAAGGATCCAAACTAAGCTTGCGGAGCAAAAAAAGCGTGTTTTTATCAATACTCAGCGGTGCTTCCTAAATATCAAAGTGGGAAGCAATATCATAACCTCCAAAAAGGCCATTAGGTATATGGGGGTTAAGATTGATTCAACACTAAATTTTGGAGAGCATCTGGAGTATGTATGCCAAAAGGCTGCGGTCGCCTCCGTGGCTTTCGCGAGGATTTTGCCGAATATGGGCGGCTCAAGACCAAGCAAGAGATAGTTCTTTGCAAAGGTTGTTACATCCATACTACTGTATGCCTCAAAGGTTTGGGCGATCTGACTACATTCCTCGGGGAACTCCGCCAAACTTCACACGAAGCTGCCGACATCGCTGCTGGTTGAGGAGACACGCAGATTGTACTTTGGTCGACGCAACGATACGTCGGCAGATGTGGAAACTCGAAAATCTTGGAAAAACCGGAAAGCACGAGACAATGGCAGCTTCGATGGTATGAAGCTGCAACCGGCAGATGGACTCATTCTGCTATCCCTGATATTACAAAATGTGTTAAACAAATTTCTCTCTAACAAAAATATTTCCTGACCGAATTTAAAACATGCCACAAGCTGTTTATTTACTAGCCTGCCCAATTACTTCGGCATAAAAGGATATATAAAATCACAATAAAAACGGAAAACCTTAAGCAAATCATAATTCCAAATTAGCAACTCAACCAATTCAGTTGAATTAAAGCGCCACCGAATCATCCAAACCATTCCCTTCGCCTCGCTCCGTTTGGGTATGGCTCGTTGTTCGCTGTCACATATCCGAACTTTCCTGTGAATCCCCCACATACCCCTCATCCGGACTATCAGCCAACGGTCCGGTCAAATGTCGCACCTTTGTCCGTTCCGACTCCTCATCACCTTCGGGTATTGTATCCGGATCCATTTCACTGGTCTGTGCGCCAACACAACGCTTTTTCACTTCAGTCGTAAGGGTTGCCGTACTCGTCGTTGGCGTTTGCGTAGCACACGATGTTGCCACCGCCTGCACCGGCGGCGAGCCCATTTGTTGCACCAGACACGATTGCGATCCTTGCACCTGCTGTTGTTGATGTTGTGATTGTTGAGAAGGCGGGCGTGAAAGTACGGTCGATGCCGTACTGCATACGATTTGACCTTGAACAGGAACTGACGCCGAATAACGAATCGGCTGTCCATGATATCCGGGCAAGCAGGGTGGCCACTGCTGTAAACCAGCATTCAGCGGATCACTAACAATCAGGGCATGTTCACCGCCCTTGTAGCCCTCCGGCGGGGAGGGGAATTTCACAGGATGCATTGGGTAACCTTCGGCCGTAAATCGTATGTTTTGCATAGCGTATTGGTCGTACGTAGGCGTACCGGTACGTTGCAGAAATTCCGCTTCCAGACTGTAACGAGCGCCCGGGTTCGACGCGGAGGCGAACACTTTGTTGTGACTTCGATTGTGTGGCAGCGTTCGGTAGAAGTTTTGTTGATTCATTTGAACAGCAGCCGGTCCGGTCGTGTGCATGTGATTGTTACTATAGTCGTAGGCGTAGCCATCTTGGCCTAGGAAACAGACAGGATTCAGGTGAACGTCGACTTGATGCTGACCCGCGGGCTTCGTGTGCATGCCACGCGGCATTGTCGACATAGGAGGCGGGGCAAAACGAGTCGGCATACCCGTCGGCCGAATAATCTGCGAGCCGAATTGTCCCGGTAGTTGGTAGCAGTTGTCAAATGTACCCTGCATACTGCAAGGTCCCGTCGAGCACTCGCTACCGTCGTAATCGCTCTCATTCTTCTGCTTGTTTTTCACACTCTCAGCATCGTTTACCAGGTCAGGGTTTTTGTCCTGATAATTTCGCAGTGATGAGGGGGGACTGCAATATTGCGCAGTCATGCCTCCACCATTCATAGCTTGCATGTCGGCCGAATTAAGTGGCGGACTCGCGGCTGACGACGCGTTCAGCTGAAGATTGCCCGTATCCATTATGGAACCTGTTGGCATAGTGGAGACATACATCATAAAGTTTTGCTTCATCGAACCTTCTCCCATCATGATTCCGTTCTCTTTGGACGACTTCGGTGACATGTCCTCCTCGTTTATAATCGACGGGCACTTCAGCAGCCCCGAGTCACTAGCGCTGGTATCGCTTTTTCGATTCTTATTTTTCGGAACTTTCTTTCGGCACTTGATAATGATCGTGCAGAGCATTAGAACGAAAATCATACCCGCCCCGCCTCCACTGGCTATTATAATGTTCATATAGTTTCGCGAGAACGAAACCTCTTTCGCTACCGGCATCTCTTTGACCAACACGCGCAGGGTGTAATTGCTGAAACTGGTTCCGGCCGTGTTGCGGCCAATACACGAAAAAGTACCGTTATCATCTGGACCCACGTTGTATATAAAAACTTCACTACGTTTCTCCTCCCCTCCCGTCTCATCGATATAGTAGTACATGTGTAAGTTCTCCATGAGGCTGTCGTTGGTCAGCACCTGTCCGTTGAACAGCCACAGGACAGTCGCTTCGGGAATAGCCCGAACTGTGCACATTAATGATATGTTCCTCCCCTCCATGATTTCCGTATACGTTGACTTGGGATCTATATCGGGCAGGCATGCCAGCTCGTCCTTCTTCAACGATTTTATCACCTGACCTTTCAGCCGGGGCGGTTCAACGCATCGCGGCTCCTCCTCCTGCGGCGTATTATAATTGATGAGCCATGCATGCAAATCCGTCAACCGACAATCACATGTCCATCGGTTACTCTGCAAATTTATGCCATGCAATGATTTCGGGAGGATATGACTACCCTGAATGAAGGCAATTCGATTGCCATCCAGTCGTAGCCACTCCAGATTGTCCATGCCTATGAACGCTTCATTCTGCACCTTCTCTATTTGACAATTGCTTAATTCTAGTGTCGTTAAAAATGCTAAATATCTAAAGGCGGCCGCTCTTAATTCTCTAATTGGATTTCCGTTCAGCGACAGGCGCATAAGCGAAGTATAATCCTGAAACGTTTCGCTCGGAACTTGCTGCAGCATATTGTCGGACAAGTCCAACTCGACGAGATTGGAGAGACCGCGAAATGCACGTTCGTGAATCTTGATGAGTTGATTGCGAGCGAAAAAGATTTTCTGTAAGTTGATCAAGTCCATTCGTAAGAAACGTTCACTTTGCAACACTTGCAAACTATTTCCGGAAAAATTCAACACTTGCGTGCCGGCGTCCATTCCCTCCGGAATGCTGGACAAGAGCCGTTCACCACATTCCACCGTCTGTTTGCCACCCTTCCACTTGCATATACAAAACGATGGACACGCTGTTGTCAATTTGTCACTCATAAAAGCTATAAATGTCAGGAATGTGACAAGGATTAGATGGTGGCAGGAAAATGACCCGTGGCGTCGACGACAGTTCATTTTTATCATAAAGACAATAGTGGCGCTAGCGTAGGAAGGAATACAATAATTGATTGGTCGTCGTTGTCGTAAACGCTATCGTCTCCGCTCCCGGCGAACGTCAACATGAATGAGTCTGTATTGGAACAATCGCGCCTAGTCGTGATAATGATGGTTTTCCGAAAAATTATGATTGCGAATATCCTTGGCTAAAAATATGTCGTGCTGCGTTGTAATAGTCCTATCAGTCCTAGTAACACGTTGTCGCACATAACATTTAAGCAAAGTACTGCACGACACGACAAGGACGTTTCGATTTCAACTCATATCAGCCAGCATTAATGTCCTGGTAGCACGAAGGACGACGATAACATTCATTAGATCGCATAGTACTTGAACGCAACTAATCGTCACAACAGCCGCTTCTACCCCTTTTCCCAGCTGTTGACGATGACGACGACCTCGTCGGTACAGCTTTTACATCAACTGGCTGGAAATCCTGACAGGGATTCAAGTGTACGCTGTCACCGCAGGGAATAGCAAAAATGTCCTGCAATTGTGTATGGTTATTGTTGTGAGAGCCTTGTTGTCAATACACCCGCTAATAACGCTTGAGCTGCATTATTCTAACGCTTGCTTGACAATGACTTCGAAATCAATTGAAAAAGACTCTTATGTGCGAAATCGTTTCCATTAGTGCCGTTGTGAGGATTTAGACGATGATGTCAAGCTGTCAGCGTATCTGAAACGACAAACAAAAAAGGAAGAACAATGTAAGTATGACATAAATGTTTAGAAAGGAAAATAATGGAGAATACTGGCAAAAGGCATATAGGGATGATGCATGATGACGGTGGATTAAATGTTAAATGCACAGCGCCAGTTGAAGGCTAATGGAAAAGTCGAAGTTGAAATCGTTTGCGATAATGGATGTCATATTTTCTTGGCGAGATGCGGATCTATTTTATTGAAAATATTGGTATCACTTAGTAGTAAGGATTGAATTGCTTAAATGCTTGTCAGAGAGTAGGTCAGACCAATAGTTAATGCGAATATCAAATTCCAAACGTCAAATTTAACTTTGCTTTAGCGACTTGGGTTTGATATAGAGGGTGGAGCAGAGGAAACGCATGTTTTTTGAACTGCTAGTACGCAGCGACAAGAAGACTGTAGCATCTGCATCTTCCGTAAAAATTTCGGAAGTACTGCTCAACAACGAACACACGATGCTCTACGCTCCATAGCGACTGAAAATACGGTGTATGGGCAGTCTGCCAACATTAATTCAAATACCACCTCTCGTCGCCAAGTACTAGCAGTTCTAAAACATGCGTTTTCTCTGCTCCATCCTGTATTTACTGATAAAGTACCCACTTTGCATTTAACAGTCAACTGATCTATGAGATCCATGGTTAAAAACTGGCTGTCAGTTGACTTGAAAAAAGCGGCTCAATAAAAGCAGAATATTTCAAAGTTCGCGTAGCAAATTCCAATCAAATATTTCGGTCACTGAGTTCTGCACTTTAGAGCGGTAAAGTGTAAATTATGGCCAGCTCGGATCAGTGGCGTGCATCTCATAGGGCAACGGTTCTGAGCCGGTGCGGTGCTCCGCGAACTTTTGGTGGTTCCTGAGACGATCTTATTTGGTCCGTGAAGCCTTTGATGAGGTTTTCACATATATCGATATGAAAGCTATATACGGTTTCAAACTTACTTTTAAAGATGTTTAACGTATTACGCTTCAAAGCTTGAAGGTTAGAAACGGGATATAAGTTGTCTGACTGTTTTTATTGATATATTCGTTGTTATTTGTTGTAGATTGTTTGTGTTTAGCGGTTTGTGCTTTATTGCAGGGGTTCCCAATCTTATCCGTATTGCGGCTCTTTTTCAAATTCATAATTTTTGGCGACACCATTCTTAAGGGGAACATTTTTTTACAGTTTAAGCGGGCAGTATTATTTATGATTCCCTCTCCCAAGCCTTAGTGGGCCATAAAATATTACCTACTCCAATTGGAATTTACATGTATAATTCTACCTCAACAGAATTTACTCCCATGGCGGCTTTTGCCAGCCCCTTCAAAATCAATAAATTTACTAAATTAAAATAATATACTAGGTATAGTGTGTAAAGTATGTTCTAAATAGGGATGTCAAAAACCGGCCCATAACCCGGTTGTCGGTTTTTTCGGTTATTTTGCAAAGCCGGTTAGACCGTCCGATTTTAACCGGACTCAAAGTACCGGTTTTTCGGTTATCCGGTTCTTTTCATTGATTTGCCTAGAATTTTTCTAAAAACATGCTTACACACTTTGCAATTGCTGGTGTTCGTATCGTATGCAAAATCAACTTAAAATGCACGTACATGTTGACGTAAGACAGCTAATTTTAAAGAGAAAGCATGTTGAACCAAAAAGACAATCAAATAAAATGGTCAGATTTGATTTTTTTATTTTATTAAGTTTTGAAAAAAAAAATTTCCAAACATTTACAACAGGGGCCATCCTAATTTTTCTTGCGGAATACGAAATATTTTAGGGACAAGGGGACAAATCAAGAAAACATAAAAAATTGTATGAATTTTGAAATAATTTTTTTCCGGTTTTAACCGGATGGACCAACAACCGTCCGGGTTAAAACCGGGAGGAGAAAAAAAACCGACAAAAAAACCGGTTAACCGTTCTGAAAGTACCGGTTTTCGGACTAACCGTCCGGTTTTTGACATCCCTAGTTCTAAATACCTTAAGTGTTTAGGAGAAACGTCATAGACCGACAGGGCCGGCTTTAGGGTGGGGCGAGCGGGGCGGTCGCCCCGGGCGCCAGGTTTAGGGGCGCCGAAACCCCTATTATTATGTAATTTAATTTATTTTTACAAATTTGTTTGTTACTTAAGACAATTTATTTTGTTTAACTGCTGAATTAGTATGATGTAAGAATACTAATGCCGGATATAGTACACGACCATCTAAGTATGCATGTATTGTATATAATACCATCAATTTAACGCGCATTCTAATCACAAGTTAACGGGATATTTTTATACAAACGCAGACCTGCGACAAGAATTCTATGTGCAATTTCACAACGTTCACTCAAGGCGCACGACACAAATTGTCACCTGTATCTTTATAGAAATCAGGTAAGAATTTAGTTGGGAACTCATAATATCAGATTCCCACTTCAGGAATTGACTGCATTCCAAAGATAACCTTTAATTAAGAAAAAGCAGTGCACAATTCTAATAAGCACATTCGTTTTCGAACCATTTTCATTTTTATTTGGAAATGCAATTTCTGGATTATGTTTATGCTTTTGTCTTTATTAAATTTAAGGGCATCAAAAACCTGACGATTTCTCGGCCGATCGATTGGGCAATCGATCCGCCGCGCCGCCCGCACATACATACATTAGGCAATTTATCGGGCAATCTGAAATTGACAGTCTCACGGTCCTCAAGACACAAAATAGCGAAAATTATATCATTTTTGGCGATGGAAGATGGACATCCATTTCTACTTTTGATGGAGAACATCCGCCACAACTACAGCATGAAGAACGACCACAGGTTTATGTCAAAAAATCAGCAACTGAGAATACATGATGATGATTGTCATGACAGCTTGAACGGAAAATTGCACTGGCAATACGTTCCGCACGTCAAATCATAAAATTGAATCCCATGCACCTTCCGATTTAACTCGTAATCAAAATATCTGGCCGATCGATCGGAGGGTCTGTGGCGCCTCTTACGTTTATTGATATTTATGTACATATGTAGAAAAGTTTTTGGATTTTTGTTAATATGTATGGTGCCACAAAAATTTAAGTGTGTTGTTTGAGGGATACTTTTGTTCTAATTTTGTGGTCTCCGAAGGTATTGCATTTTTGAGCGAACATTGTTGTCTTTTCTCGCTCAATTAAATTTACCAAAACTACTTGAAAAATAGAAAAGTTTATAAACGTATTTGTAAAATTATTAACTTAATGAACGTTTAAATGTTGGTGATTCAAAAATGAACCGGAGGTACCTACATTGTGTAACCTGTAGTCAGTAATGCAAAATAGCCAGGTTTCCCGAACAAACCATTTCTAACCACGGTCGAAATTACAAAATTAAATGGATTTAATATTTAAATATGGACTACTATACGTAAAATCGATACTGACTCAATTCGGTACCATCAAATTCAACCGTATTTAGAACCATTGGCAAGTGCGTTTACGCAGGGACCAGAGTATGTGAATCAGGAACGCAGTCATTGGAACTGTCCATATTTCCTTAATTTTCGTCTTCTTCGTCAATTCCGCAATTGAAGATAGCAGTGTACCTACTCGTACTCTTGAAAATGATTACTAATTTGAAAAATTTTAACATCGAAAAAGATAAATGGAAAAGTGCAACCTACTTAAGTGAGATTTGCTATCGTCTTCCCATTCAACATAATGAATGTTTGTGAGCTAATATGTATGGTTCCTTATGTTTCTACGACGTGAGATTGCCTGTTTTATTTTTGAAGGATTATAAAACTGGCAATATACTCTTGCTTACACAAAACTCGCTTTTTATAATATTAACGAAATAATAATTTTCTAGGACGATCTATAAAAAAATTTGAATGAATAGAGGCATACTTTTATGTTGGCTTTAAGCAATCAATTGATTAGGAAACAGGGGAAAATTAACGGTTACAAGGTTACAAGGGGTAGTTTCAATGACGGCAGGGCAATGGAGAAAAATATTTCCAAAAAACGTTAAAGTTCATGTTCTATTGCAATTTTTTCGTGTAAAGAAACTATAAGGGGCGCATCTTTCAAGTTCGCCCCGGGCGCCGTTACACCTAAAGCCGGCCCTGTAGACCGATGCTATGCCAACAATCCAGAAACGATTCCAGGACTTCGTGGGCTGCAGCCCGAAACAATAAACAAGGTCTTGGAAAACTGGAGTTGCACAATTGTGGCACTGGTGAAGCCAGCCACTTGAATGAAGTTGTGTTCCATAATAAATGGGAATGACTGCTTCGATAGATTTTTGACACTGCCGTTCTATGTATATTAATAATACTACAGAAACTTCGGAATTGGGAAGAAAATGTTGATGAAAGCATATTTTTTTGCTCCATTTCATATTTTTTCATTAATTCTTTCAGGTTACTATAGTGGTCGTTTAAGAGTTAATAATTTTATAATTTTTTGTTTGAACTGTACTGCTCCCAATTCACAATTATTTCGTATACTTTTGTCTTTATCTTCTGAATAGATAAGTGGATTTCATTAGTCTAAGCCCCAACGGATTGGTCTCTACCCCGCACAACAAAATAACTATTGAAACTCGCATAAAATTATAAATTCGCAAATTATGTATAAAAAATGTTTTGCACATACTTTTACCCGCACATCCTGAACGAATTAGCACATGTTAGTACCCTCAGCGCCCGCTATAGCAATTACAACGCCCCGGCCGAGAGGGCGAATTGCCGCCCCAATCACAGTGGGACTCGAGCTAACGCTATAGTAATTTATAGAATAGAATGTATACCCACTGAGAAGGCCCGGAAAGTAAGTCTATTAGAAACCTGTTCCCTCATCATTCTTAAGCCTAATTCACCTTAGTTCAGCCTTTTAGAGAGTTTCTTTAAAATTTCAAAATTAAGCTGACGAATTCCCACAGCCATATATTATTCACCTCCGACAAAACAAAATGTCAGGATTTCTGCTGAAGGGACGTAACAAGAATTAAGGAGTTTAGCTTTTTCATCGTTTCCCACTAAAACAAGTTGTGCGAAACACTATTGGTACTTTGTGTCGGAAATTAATACTTCAGGACGAATTCGATTGACCTTCATTTATTCTCAACTTTCCCCTTCGCACTTTAACGGGTGAGTGCTTTCCACTTCGTGGGTCCTGAGCATTCTTCAAACTTTATCTGGTAGATAAATATAAAAAAAATAAATATATTAATTCCTTGGTTGGAGCGTCGGTTTGAAGGGTATGTTCCTCTTCTTCATATAGTGCCCCGAATTTAACGCACAATCTAGCAATACTGATAGAATCGATGGTACAATTTGTTTGAGCAAAAACGTCATCAATAAAATTGGTATACGTAATTGCAAAATTTCATAACAGGTTTTGAATTTACTTGCAATATTGCATAAACCTTGATTGGTGTCGTGCTCTGTGGCCGTGATCGTTCGGTCGCCACTCTGTGAAATAGACACTCATAGAGAAACGAGTTTCCAAACTCGGCACGACTCGTCGCAAGTTTATAGAAGTAGATTGAACAATTTTGAGAGAAAAATCTTTTAAATTAAATTAACTTACTGCAAACTTTCACTTGAGTACCAAATTGTAACTGTGAGCATTTAAGGAAAAAATTAATTATTCTTTTTTTAAAAAAGGAACGTTGATTGTCAAAGTTCTGATTAAGTCGTAGAATGAAAAATTCAAATTTTCAAATCAACCGTGTCGCTGAAGGATCAAATGCATCAAAAGATGTCTCTCTCTCCCTCTGATATTCAGTAAATGAAACTATTTTGAAAATCGGCCGTCTCCATTTTAGTGTTAGGAGGTGATTATATTTTTGTATTAAAAGTTATCAATTTATGAAATTTATTTTCTTAATCGTTTCCTCTGGATTTTTAGCATTGATTTGCCCATTGCACATTTAATGGAACTGACAAGAAGCCGGGATATTCAGTGCGAGATTAAGTTGTTTTTTTTTTTTATTAAAAAAGTGTCAGACCAAGAGACAAAAAAAAAACAAAAAAATGGATGGGTTTGAATTTACCCTGCAAGGGATCAACTGTAAGCGGTCTTTTCGTAGATTCTTCTTCAGTAGTAGTAGAGGTAGTTTCTAGTATTTGAAGTTCTGAGATAACGGGGACACACAGTTCTTCAATAATGTGTCTCACTGAGGTACAAACACGCTGCTCCCGAAATGCATCGCATGAGAAATACCTGGCGTTGAAATTCGTATTCGGAATTCGGTTTCCACGGAATTAAATGTGTATAGACATAATGGGTTTAATTAAAAAAAAAATATTTCCCGCCCTAGGCTTTTCTGTCTACTCGCCTACAGGTAAATCCGCCACTGCATAAGTGATTAAAAATTAATATAGAAAACACATGTTTCCCACTACAACACCCAGCACATTTTAGAAAACTCCACTCTCGAAAATGATATGCCAAAAAATGGTGGAGCCGATGAACTTCATTTAAATGGGTCTCTTCGTGGACGAGTTTCTTGAGTGGTTTCAGCTTATGGCTTATTTTTATAAATGCATAAACTCGCGAGTTTTTATAAAGAATAAGAACAGAGCTAGCTAATTTGGGGGAACCTATTCAAATCCCAATATTAGCATTTTCGGAAACATATTAGGGAGGTCAATGTGTACTGTGTTTCAATTCCTCCTCCTCGTCTCTGAAATCCAAGATATCTTGCCCACTCAATGCTAGATGAATTAATGAATCTATTTGCTGCCAAATGAAGATAGATGTTTTCAAATGCCTGAAAAAAAATTGTGTTGAAAATGGTGGCTTTGGCAAGAAATTAACCACAGTCACATTCTCTAACCGACTACTTTTTTCACTTTTTTTATGATTTTTTCGGAGGTTCAATATTTATTTAGTGGACGTAATCTCCTATGATTCAACAGACTAAACAAAATATTTGGCCGCAACCACACTGATCCGGGCTTGCAAAACTACGCGCAAATATCGAAGTTTTGGGAAACACACGCCTAGGATGAACAGAGATGATGGGTATTTAAATTTTGTTATATTTTCATTCTTTTATCGCCACTAGCGACACTTTCTGAATCAGCCGTACAGGAATGTAGCCGAAATTATCAGAAACATCAAACTTCTCCTTATGAGAATGGATAGCAGAACAATCCGTTCAATTGGTAAACGAAATTACTACATCATTCTCCAATAAGTTTCCTTTTAAAAAAGAACTTAATTAGCACATAACTGAGCTTCACAGCCTAGCAAGGTGCTTGCATATCTAAAACACAACTTTCAAAAGAGAACTAATGATACAGTTAATAAATTCAAAAATTAACGCGTTTCGCGAAATTGGTGTGATAAGTAAATAAGTACTTTAAAAACAACCTGATTTCTGATTTTATTTCGCCCATTTTTATTTCATTTGTAGTCACCATGGTTTCCTTTTCACTATTAATTTTTTCCTTCAGCTTTTCCATTTTTTTATTCGTGTTTTAGCCAAAAAGCCGCCCTTAAAATTTGGCGCCCTGGGCGACCGCCCAGCCCAGCTTGGCCACCCTTACAGCGGGCGCTGAGTATTCTACAGATTTGTTTCCTTTCCACCCCCAACTGCCAAACAACTATTGAAACATGTGGAAATTTGACAATGACTTCCACACAGTAGAATACCTAAACATCTGCAACATTGATCAGAAGGAAAATTATGAAGGCAGATCATTTTCCCCAGCTTTTGCCAGTAGCCTTTGATCGGCTTAGCGTATTTCAGTGAATTTTTTCCCCGCCTTCTCATCCTGAAAGACTTCAACCTTCGATGGAAGAATAAGAGTTGAAGGAAACTTGACTAAGAGAACATTTTCAAGGCAGACCATAATCTGCAATACGTTCCCCTCCACCCTCTCCTGGTGAATACCTTGACCCTCAATGGCATAAACTAATTGATGGAAAATTGACCATGAATCTTCTAATGACGACCACCTTTAATAGTTTATGAAACATCTGTAAAATTGGTTAGGTGAAAAATTAAGATGGCACTTCATTTGGGCATTTGTGCCTACTTTTGTCAAAATTTCTTGATTGGATTGACATAGATCAGTAAACTGGACCTCCTAATAGATTGGGCTTCACCTATAGAATAGCTGAAAATCTACTGACTAACGAACCAGCTGAGCAAAATTTTGGTAAACCTTTTCTTTCAACCTTTGGCCTTATCCTTTGATTTCAGTAAATTTGTATTTGCCTTAAATACCGGAATAGGTAGTACTGAAACATGCTGAAAATTCACAATGAGCAAAATTATGAAGACAATTGTTTCTCACATTCTTTTTCCTATTTTCCGGAACGTATAAACTGATTTCGGTATATTTCACCAATACTCCTCCCATCTAATAGATCGCCACGTCGAATAGCAGAATCGCTGTTTAACAATTTTCAAAAATTATTTCTATAACTGTTGTCTATATCTTTTGAACGGATTTTCCTATTTCAGTAATTCCATCCCCTCATCCGAATCGATGACCACCCCGAATAAAAGCATAGCTTGTGAAACATCTGGAAAATGTACCAATAGGAAAATATTTCAGTAACTTTACACTGAATCAACGGTCCAGTTGCCTGTATACCTGGCATAGATTTGAGAAACACCCCCAATAACAGAATTATAGCTCTTGACACATCTGGAAAATTACTAAGGTACATTTTCCCCAATTAGTATATATATCCTTTGGCGGAGTAGTGGATCTCCGAAAGATAGAATGCTCTCCGTAATTCTGTCCCCCTCCAGCATGAGAACCACCCGACAAGCAAAGTTTACTAAGATAAAAAAAAACTGCAGTTAATTTTCTCCTCCTTTTATCGGATTAGCAAAGTTTTGTGAATTCCACAACCACTCATCTGAATGTGTTCTACCTGCAATAAGAGACACATCTGGAAAATTAGACATTAGTAAAATTTTGAACGCAGCTTATTTGCTCACGCTTTTGACTATACCTCCCGGAACCTGGATTCAGTAGCGCATTTCATAAAATCCATTTGTTCTTCATTTTCTCCTGTTTATCTGTATACCTATACGGGGTGTCCCATTCATGGTGGAGAATATTTTAATGGTATTAGGTAGTGTGGCTCATTTGGGGAAAATTAATGTACAACGGGACCCCTCTATTTTTAACCCTTACAATGTAATGTAATTTTTGTGTAAAAAGGCCCGACTTGCTGAACTAAATCAAAATTTGACACACCACCAAACATTTCATCCGAGATATGACTTCATTTTCTGAAACTACATAAAATTTCCAATAAAATGACACCTCGTGCGTTACGAAGTTGCTCGTATCTTCCGAGATACATCTGTTCAAACTTTAAAGAAATTTCAAAATGGGTTTTCATAAAAGTTCAAATGAAAAATTCGTATACAATATCCACCTGATAACTCCTACACGTATTTTTCTCCATTATTACACTTGTTGGAAACACCTATAAATAAAAATTGTATTCGATAGATCACTCACTCAAAAGTGTAAAGTAAACCATAAGATTACAAAAATACCATTGATTTGAACCCACAAAGAGTCAATGTGCGTCATTATCATCATACAAATACAATTCCTCTGAAGAACAGATTTAATTGTATGTATGATGAATTTCAACTCAGAATCAAATTACCAAATCACTTCCTGGAATAACCAAAATGGATTTAACTTTATCATACACAACTTTCGCCGACTCCTGGGAAATTATAATTTCGTAAGACTGTACACGACTCATGTGTGCAAACTATAAACTGAGCTCTAGTTTGCCCACTATCTCTAAATAAACGCCTGAATACACAGCAAATTCCCAACCTATATATCTAAGGCAACTCATATTCCTTTTTCCGCTAATCATATTATTTAATACCGTTGGCAACATAACAAATAGGGTCATACCGCGTGTGTGCCTTTTGAAATTATTATCTATAGCGAAAATATTCCAAAAGTGATTTATATTAACAAGATTAGGGATTACATGAAGTAAATCAGAAATTCTCACATTAAACTTATATACAGTAGAGCCCCGATAATCCGGATTAATTGGGACCGGACCCTATCCGGAATATCGAATTATTCGGATTTTTTAAATGAACCTATTAACCCCTACGTAGACGGTATTTATGATAAAATTGTTCAAAAATTATGTATTTTTAACGAAAAAGAAAAAAAACAATTTTATAGTTAATACAGGAGGACCCCGAAATTCCGGAAGTTCGATAAGCCGGATTGGGGTTTGTGCCAAATTTTGTTTAAATTTTCATAAAATTCGACAATTCCATAAAGTTTGTTCAAGCTTACTGCTATATAAACTTAAGAAAAGGCAAATTTCGAATAAGAAATTATTAATTGTCGTTAGAATGGTTATCTTTTTTTATGATTTGAGTATCAATATTGTCCACCAAGGTGCAAATTAGTGCATTTCAAAAATTCGGACAATTCGATAATCCGGATAGGGTCCGGTCCCAATCAATCCGGAATATCGGGGCTCTACTGTAGTTGTTTTGTCTAATCTACGGCACATTGCGATAGAAAAACATTCATAAATATCTCAGATTTTTCCAAATAAAATAAAATTTGGGCCTTTGGCTGTATCCGAATTATTGAATTTCCGGATTATCAGGGCTCTACTGTAGTCAAGACAAGACCGTTGCCGCTTGTTCTGCAAATAGACGCAAAATATATAGGCTTATCCCTCGCGAAAATCTCGTAACTATGTACCCAACATACAATACACACGAAAAATATAATTATTCAATGTACCTACATACATATATTTGAAATTATGAAACTTTGGGATTACAACCCTTTTCAAGAGGAGGGTATCCTTGATTCGTAAACATATACGCAATGAAATTATCGTGGTGGGTTGTGTAGAGTTATTGCAGATTCATTTGTGGATAATATCGGAAGTTTTGCCATCAGTTTTGCCGCGTTTGAAAATTGATATGTATGGGTCTATGTATATTATGGTGAAAATTGAATTCACTAGAATCCTTATTCATATAGCGGCAGCTTAAATCCTTGAATAATTGGCAAACTAACAATCTTATTCTCATTATGCGGTAAGGTTAATTAGAATTTTGGAGAAATATAATGTATGTGTATTTAGTTGGCACTTCCATCTGTCTTCGCTTCGTTACTGGCTATAAATACACTGAGAGAAAAACGTAAACCGACAATCTAAAAAAAAATTTTTTTTTTCAATTCAATTCAATTCTATTTATTTCAAAGTATATATATAATAATGTTTAACAAGACCTTAACTTAAAAAAAAAATGATATCGGCTAAAGTTCGTCTAAGATGTTTAGCTTATGAATAATACACTGAGCTTCAATGAAACCGGGCCACACGATAAGCGCAAACTCTTATCAAAACAGGCATTGTGTGCAAATTGAATTTGAGTTCGAAAGTGGCGAGTGGCCCGATTTTTGTGAGGCCGACTGAACATTCATTAACATTAGTGGAAGAATTCACTAAACTTTTTTCTCTAATTTTGCGTGGCTAGACTACACATTTCCGTATTAGCACTATCTAAATTTACATTAACCCATGTTGTACTGGTACCAGAAATATTTTTTTTATGGCGATATCCTTGATATATATTGTCTATAAACACACTCTAATAACGATTCCGAAGAAAATTTTTTTTTTTCAATTTGTTGTTTTTGTGTTATGGGGTGGTTCGAAAACGAACCGTTGGTAAGTAAGCGACTTGGTGTGTGTTCTATGCAATAAAGAAGGTGTGGCGTGGGCTTACATAATAAAATACAGTTTTTTATTAAATTTTATATTTATTTTGGGGCTTAAGGGTTTTTTAGAACATTAAAAAAAAAAACACTTATAAAATCGTTTTGTTTTCGTCCGTCTGTCCGTTTGTCCGTCTGTCCGTGCGTTCGACTCTTCACTAAATAATTCGCGAACCTCTCAATCGATCGATATGGAATTCGGTAGATATGTGTAGAATGGTCGCAGTCTTTGTTACGAATAACTTAAAACTTGGTAGGACGAAGATAACAGGTCCCCAAAGGGATGAAAAAAGTAGACTTTTTTAGTTTTGATCGGAGATGGACATGTGGGTCTCAAATCAAAGGACTTGACGAGTACATTTCATATCAGTTACCCTTTTCGAGTTTCGAGTAACAGTAACGGAGTTATTGGTCGTTAAAGTTGAGTAAGGTAACAACATTTAGATACACCATGTACCAGCGGTTCGTTTTCGAACGACCCAAATATAGAAGCTCATAAACTGAAAACTTCTGCGGTTATTCTTTTCAAATTTTAATTTCAATAGAAAAATACATGGTTTTACTTATTGAATGCAATCATTTCAATAAATTTCATGGATTTTATATATATTTTTTTTAATTTTGAAAAATGGTCGAACAAATATGGTCATCTTATTTTTTTTAAATATAATATTATTAATAACATATATACCTATTAATAACATATATATACGTACCTGCACCCAAATCGATAGACGACAGTCTAACAGTGCTGATAACATCAAAATAAAGTTAAAAATATAAATTGTTCAATATAAAAAAAAAATATTGTACAAAATGGGTTAAGTATTTCACACTGGTAGTATGACTGGTGTAGTGGTTAGTGTACGCACCTTCGGTTCTCAGGGTCATGGGTTCGAGACTCACCGTGAATGAAATCAGTGTATTGTGTTTTTCGAACTCACGACCCATGTGACGGACTATGATCTCACTCAGATGTTTAACGAGTACTCATTTATGAGGATAAATAACACTGCTGAGCGTGTTGGTGATCTCAACACCTCAACAAAAAAGCAGTTAAGTTCTTGGAAATCGGATGTCACTATACAAACACATTTGCGGCCTTAGTCCAATGTTGGACTGTCGCGCCTGTTATTTTTTTTTTATTATTTTACTTTAGATAAAAAGTCAATCATTTATCTCAGTGTACATTTGAGTTCTCGTCAAAATTGACTGAGATCATATTTGGGCCATGTGAGCTAATTAGTATTATCCGATATTATTTATTATTATTATATATTGCGTAGGTAAAGATTGTAATTGACAACCTATGATTTTATAGATAGATTTCAGGGAAATTATTCTAATTAATAAAACCGTGTTTTCACGAAAATCTGCAGGTTATTCTCCTATACCACTTCGTCAGATGGAAAAACGGTTTTCCCAAGAAAAGATAATTTTCTGATGATCATATATTCCTAAAGAATAAATAGGTCAAGGACGAATCTAATAAGTAATCTCCGTTGATAACGACAACATTTGAGAATTCTTCATACGGATTTTTCAATAAAGAAATTTAAATCAGGCTAACGAAATAACATGATGTTTCCCCATCTCTCTCACTTTTTTTGTCGGAAATCGAATCGACAATTTCACTTAAGCCGCTACCGGCGAACAGCATGATTCCTGGTACCTTTATTTTTTCGCAGAATGCGAATATTATACATATTTCCCACTTGAACTTATCCTAATTTTTCCCGAGCACTTCAGCGAAATCATCCCCGGAGGCTTTATCATAGCTCGCTCACATATACGAAATACTTCACATATTATCTATACCTATATTCAAGCTAACTAAGCCCTTCAGGCCTGATTCCAAGAGCATACTCGACTGATTCCCATATTACCCACGGTAAATGGCATGGTATATATGTTCAATTCGTTTCGATGATGAGCATGGTTAGTAACCTTATATTTTCGTAAGGCGCACTACCTTCTCAACATCTTACCTGCTCATCCATCGGATAGCTAAAATTGCGTCCATATTGATATCAAAACAGTTTCCATATTCACGACAATAAGCTACTCGTCCCTAAAGCTCTCACGTACTTCTTCTGCGAAAAAGAATTTTCGACGAAAAGCTAGAGAATTCTGAAAGTGCCGAAGAAAGTAGGTGGGCGGATCCTTGAATATCCTCGGTTTATGGTAAGATCCATGAGGTGGGCGTCTCAAGGCCCAAATTCGAGAGATAAGATGAAAAGGGTTGAATATACGCGTGTATGCATCAAAACTCGTATAAATATTAGTCCAGTCATATTAACATTTCAAATAAAAAAAAAGAGACCGAGGCTAATTTCGGGCGCGGCCGAAATTTGGATACCCTTCGCTCCCCTCGGGCTAAAAGTTTTTTTCGGGCGTACCTACGACTTGTATTTAACACCCACTCCCCCCATTCTTTTCCTTCTGTCTTCACTGAAGTTCCGTTGCATCGACAAAACAATATTTGTGTAGGGTTTGGTTGGAATAAGTGGGCCAATAAAAATATTTACTCAGAAAATTTTATTGGGGGATGCGGGAGCATTCCATTTGTACGATTCCATTTGTTTTGAACTTTTTAGTTGCGTTGATAAAGACACATTCATTCAAGGTTTTGTGAAATTGGTGTAAAAAAAAAATTCTTAGAAGAAGCAAAATGGGGGGTTGGGTTTGTATGGCAGGGGCCCGGGGCCCCATGGTCCGATTTAATCCAATCTCACCTATATTTTGTGTCATCAATAGAAATACATTTGTTCGAAATTTGGTTGAAACTGGAGCACAAATAAAACAGTCTTAGAAGAACCTACTTTGGGGGGTTGGGTTTGAACCATTCTTGCATATGTTTTGTGTTATCAATAGAAACACATTTGTGTGAAATTTGGTTTAAATTCGTACACACATAAAAAAGTTTTTCTTATAAGAACTCAAATTGGGGGGCTAGGTTTGTATGGCAGCCCCATGACCCAGTGAACCAATTTGGGTGAATCAAACATACAAACAGCCTGCAACAAGAAGAAGCACGTGTGCAAAATTTCAGCTTGCTAGCTTCAATACTCGCCGAGTAAAACGCGTCGCAACAGACAGACGGACATGCTCCAATCGACTCCCCAAGTCATGCTGATCATATATGTATACGTTTTATATGGTCGGAGATGCTTCCTTCAATGCGTTACAAACTTCATGACAAAGTTCTTATACCCTTTCACTCTATGAGGGAAGGGTATAAAAAAGAGTAAGGCTAATTTCTGTTGTTGTTGAATCAGTGGGCTCCCAGGAATCTAAAACTCATTTTGCAAAAAAAAAATTCGATCGAAAAGGTCCCAAGAAGGACAAAAAAGGAAACTCTTTAATCCTTGAGCGGCATTCGGGATATCATATCAAAGGCGACGCCGAGTACATTACATATCCGGTGTTTGTTTCCTGATTCAAGGACCCTCAGCGGAATAAATCGAGCTTAAATGGAAAATTATCGTGTTTCCCGTGTTTCTTTCCAAAGCCATAGCTTCGAGAATAATTCAAGTTGTCACTACTTTTCTCACTTTTCAGAATCTTTTATAGCTGAAGATTCTACGATTAAATTTGCTAAGAAAAAATTGATCGGAATGCTCTGAAAAAGGACACAAATTACACACCATGATCAAATGTGGGCATGCGGGGTATATCAAAGAGGAAATCGAGTAGGCTCCATATCCGGCGTTTGTTACTTGTTACAACGATCCTCAAAAGATAATATTGGGCTCAAATGAAAATTTTTCTTGTTTCCCGTATCAGTATCTTTGCAAACCCGTAATTTTCCATTTAAGCCCGAATTATTCCATTTAGTTTCCTTGAAACAGGAAACGAATACCAGATCTGCAATTCACTCGATGCCCTTTTTAATATGACACCCCGCATGCCCACGTTAGATCAAGGTTTAGTGTCCTTTTATGTCCTTTTTCAGAGCTTTGCGATAAATTTTTAGCAAATTTAATCGTAGACTCTTCTGCTATTATAAGATTCTGAAAAGTGAGAAAAGTAGTGAAAACTTGAATTATTCTCGTAGCTATTGCTTTGGAAAGAAACACGGAAAACACGATTATTTTCCATTTAAGCTCGATTTATTCCGCTGAGGGTGCTTGAAACAGGAAACAAACACCGAATAAGTAATGTGCTCGGCGTCCCTTTGATATGATACCCCGAATGACGACCTCTGCTCAAAGAGTATCCTTTTTTGTCCTTTTTGGGACCTTTCAAATTTTTTTTAGTAAAATGAGTTTTAGATTGTTGGGAGCCCACTGAATCAAAAACAATAAAAATTAGGCTTACTCTATTTTTTTCTATTTGGAGGCCTGAATTGGGATATATTGACTGGACTATATGAATTCCTTCGGGCCGTAAAAATAAAATGCGAGAAGAGCCGGAAAAAAAGGAAAGCAATAGATACGAAAATTTTCCATGAATCGTTTCTTTCTTCCTGTAATTGAAAGGTATACAGCCAATTTGAAGAGTGAGAGAGATAAAGCGACACACAGAGTATCAATTACGTTAGCCTACATTCTTGAAAATATTGAGAAAAACACGATGTAACAGCTACTATACATTTTTTATTAATTTCCGGTTCAGCAGATTTCAATTTGGTTTGATACAATCAAAATATCTAGATTACTCTGATTTAGCAAATATGTTAGCATACATATGTCTTGAATCAATATTTGATTTTGTGTAATATTCATTTTATTTATCATTAACTTGCAGGTAAGTTGAAGGTTTTTGAAATTCTTGGTAAAAATTTGCTACGGTATACACCCACATACACGTCCAGTATAGTCTGTATAGTCAGATTTGGAGCGCTTATTTTGAAAGTGGCGTAAGTCCAACTCTTCATGAATCGAGATATTTAAAGGTTTGCGTTTCAATCAATTTAAAAATCTGGGTAGCTTCGTTTGATTTAATTAAATTGTATTTATATTCTTCGGATTTTAAATTTTTTATCCATGCTAAACATTTTGCATAACCATAAAAAAATAACGGATTTTTCATTCGGTAAACTTGGGATAACCGACAATTTGATAAAAATAGCTTATTTTTTTCGCTATAATGGATCAGTTTCAGCTTCAAACAGCCGAATATTTTAAAAATCATTAATTTCACATTTTTTAATAATCATGAAGTGTAAAAAAATGTTCAGTAGTCCAGTCGAATTAGCACATTATAGTGCAGTCATATTAGCATTTCAAATAGAAAAAAATAGAGTAAGGCTAATTCTTGTGGTTTTTGATCGGAAAGGTCCCAAAAAGGACAAAAAAGGATACTCTTTAATCCTTGACCGGAGGTCGGCATATGGGGTATCAGATCAAAAGGGACGTCGAGTACATTACATATCCGGTGTTTGTTTCCTGTTTCAAGGACCCTCAACGGAATAAATCGAGATTAAATGTAAAATTATTGTGTTTTCCGTGTATCTTTCCAAAGCCATAACTACGAAAATAATTCAAGTTGTCACTACGTTTCTCACTTTTCCGAATTTATAATAGCTAAAGATTCTATCATAAAATTTGCTAAGAAAAAAAATTATCGGAAAGCTCTCAAAAAGGACATAAAAGGACACTAATTACAAACCTTGATCGATCGTGGGCATGCGGGGTGTCATATCAAAGAAGACGTCGAGTACATTCCATATCCGGTAATTATTACTTGATTCAAGGACCCTCACAGGAGAAAATTGGGACCCAATGGACAATTTTCGTGTTTCTCGTATATGTATCTTTCCAAAGCCGTAATTTTTCGTTTGAGCCCGAATTATTCCATTTAATGTCCTTGAAATAGGAAACAAATACCGGATATGCAATGCACTCGACGTCCTCTTTGATATGACACCCCGCATGCTCACGTTCGATCAAGGTTTGTAATTAGTGTCCTTTAATGTCCTTTTTCAGAGCTTTCCGATAATTTTTTTCTTAGCAAATTTAATGATAGAATCTTTAGCTATTATGAATTCGGAAAAGTGAGAAACGTAGTGACAACTTGAATTATTTTCGTAGTTATGGCTTTGGAAAGATACACGGAAAACACAATAATTTTACATTTAATCTCGATTTATTCCGTTGAGGGCCCTTGAAACAGGAAACAAACACGGGATATGTAATGTACTCGACGTCCCCTTTGATCTGATACCCCACATGCTGACCTCCGGTCAAGGATTAAAGAGTATCCTTTTTTTGTCCTTTTTGGGACCTTTCCGATCAAAATTTTTTTTAGCAAAATGAGTTTTAGATTCCTGGGAGCTCGTTGATTCAAAAACCACAAAAAACTCAAACAAAAAAACACAAACTCTATTTTTTCTATTTGGAGGCCTGAAATGGGATATTTTGACTGCACTATTAACAAAAAAAAATACACTTGGTTTATATTTTGTTGTCTTGAAATAGGCATAGCCGTAGGAAGCTAAACCTTATTTTACTAGAAAAAATATTGATGCAGAAAAGGTCAATGGCAAAAAAAGACAAAGATTTAGACTAAACTGAAGATAGACATGTAGGGTATACTATTAAAAGGGGTGTCAAGGATATTCCAGTTCTCCAGTTTTTATTTGTTTTAAGCCTTCAGGAAGATGTTAATCGCGTATTCTTTCAATCGCTATTCAGTAGGTATACAGTGTGTGTCACGCTACTTGATATCAAACTCCGCTACGAAAAAATATTTTTAAAAATCATTAAATATAAATATATATTATAATCAAATATTTAATTTTTTTTATTTTATACTTTTCACATTGACACTTCTAGCAGTGTGTAGTTTAATAGTCTCTTTACTTTCGGTAAAAACTTTTAACCCAACTGGGCATCTTCAGGTATATTTAAGTTGCTAAGTACCAACAAGAAAAAAAAATACCGGCGTACAGAGGGCTGCGCCCGCAATACGAGGGTTTTTCAGATTTTGGTTACATACATAGTGAATAATTTTGCACATATATTCTATAGGTAATAAATAAGAATTATGCACAATGTTAATGAAGTGCTTCTCGTAAATCTATTTTTGGATTGGTCTAAATAAACGCGTTCCAGAATGAAAGGCTAACGCTTTTTAATTAGACCAATCCAAAAATAGATTTACTATGTATCATGGCTCCACATATTAACTGGATTTGTTAGCTGTAACGCCGTTACCATTACTCCAAACTGGAAAAAAGCGACTGATATGAAATGTACCCATATAGTTCTTTGATTTGATAAAAACTGAAAAGTCGACTTTTTCAAATCTCTGGGACACCCTGTTTGCTTTGTCCTACCAACGTCTAAGTATTTCGTGCTAAAGACTGTTACGATTCTACACATTCCTACCAAATTTCATTACGATCGGTTAGTGAACAAATTTGTAAATGTCCGGGACACACTGTTATCTTGGCCATACCAATTTTTAAGTATTCCATGCCAAAGACTGTTACCATTCTACACAGCCATACACATTTCGTCTACACGTGTCGCTGGCGCTTGTCATAGTTCTCCTGACATAACTATTGTGAGCGCCAGTTTGATAAGTGAAACCCGATGGGAGACAACAACATCTCTCCAATCACCTGCCCATATTAATAAACATAGATAAACCAGCCGAACTAACGACATCAGAACGGCGTACGTTTATCAACCATAAAAAGGCAAATTGGGAGGGTTTCACTGCGTTCACAACGACGAATTTCGCCGCGCTACCTACTCCTACGAACACACGGGAAGCCGAAAAGAACATAAGGAACGTCATTGTCAAAGCGGCAGCTCGCTACATTCCGGCAGGACGTATCCCCAAAGTTCGGCCATATTTCCCAACTACTGCCGCAAGGTTAGCCGACGAACGGGACGATTTAAGACGCGCAAATCCGGCAGACCCCAGAATTCATGAGCTAAACTTAGAAATAAATCGACAAGTCAACACCTAGAAAAAAAGGGAAATGGAACGAGCATCTAGATAGCTGCGACCTCTCACAAGGTGTCAGCAAACTATGGGCTACAGTCCGCGCCCTGTCTCACCCAACAAAAGACAAGGGCAGTGTAGCCATCAGATTCGGTAAGAAAACCACTGCCAATCCAAAACTCTGCGCGAGCCTGTTCAATAAGCAATTTATTGAACACCCCAAGACCAAGATGCTCAATTGCAAGATAAGAAGGATTCGCAACCGTACAGTTGACATCATTCCCACCTTTACAGCGGACCAAGTTACAGCAGCAATCAAGAATGCAAAAAAATCAAAGGCCATTGGACCAGATGGCATTTCAATGGTCATGCTGAAACACCTCAATCTTCCGGCCATCGAATACCTAACGATGGCTTTCAACTTGTCGATATCCACGCTTGTCATCCCCGAATTCTGGAAAAAGGGGCGGATTATCCCCCTTCTCAAACCCGATAAAGCGCGAAACTCGCCGAATCCTATCACAATTCTATCACCCGTTGCGAAGACGCTCGAAGCACTCATCCACCCCACCCTTGTATCACATGCTGAGCTAGCTTCTCACCAGCATGGCTTCAGGAAGATGCATAGTACTACAACAGCTCTGGATCTGATCACCCATCACATCCATAATGGCCTCAACCAGAAACCGCCCTGTGACAGAACTGTCCTAGTAGCACTTGACCTGTCGAAAGCCTTCGACACGGTTATCCATTCTGCGCTGTTGGCCGATCTCCTCAATATGCATATTCCTGCACAAGTGGTTAGATGGATTGCCAACTATCTAGCTGGAAGGCAATCCTTCACAGAGTTACGGGGCAGTCGTTCAAAGCATAGAAAAATAAAGCAGGGAGTTCCACAGGGTAGTGTACTCTCTCCTACACGGTTTAACATCTATCCGTCGAGCCTTCCAACTCCCCCGGAAGGTATCGAACTAATTTCTTATGCGGACGACTGCACCGTACTCACCTCGGGTAATGATTTATATGGCATGTATGCTCGACTAAATGACTATATTGAGAAACTGGTGGAGTTTTTCAATATCCGCAATCTTGTCATTTCACCGTCTAAATGTACCGCAACACTTCTTACCACCTGGACGCAGGAATTTTCGGAGGTGCTTGGGATCCGTACTGGTAAGCATGCTGATGACGTAGTTCGTACTGTAACCAACCCCAAGATCCTTGGTGTCTATTTAGACACCATGATGAAGTCGAAAAATCACGTCACAAACCTAGTCGATAGAATGCACAGTAGAAATAACGTCCTAAAGGCATTAGCCGGGAGTTCCTGGGGAAAGGACAAAGAAACTATGTTGGTCTCCTACAAAGCGATAGGTAGAGCAATCCCTAGCTATGCAGCACCGGTGTGGTCACAAACCGTCAGTGACACAAACTGGAATAAGATCCAGGTATGCCAGAACGCTGCTCTACGTATCGCCACAGGTTGCCATCTCATGTCGTCCCAGGAGCACCTTCATCAAGAAACCAGCATGTTATCAGTGCGTGATCACAATCATCTCTTGTCTCTTCAATATCTGGTCGGTTGCTATCGAGAGGATCACCCAAATCATCATCTCATGGACAATACTCCCCCTCCACGTCATGTCAGGAGTGGAGTCAGAGATCTCGAGAGAGACGTCCAGAGATACAAACGGGTACCTCCCGATATATTTGATGACACAGCATACCATGCGGCCATCGCAGATATTCACACAATCGTTGTGAATAGGTCAATATGGAGATTAGGTCCGAATAGAGTCCTCTCAGTGCCCCCACCACCCATATCGCCTGAGGAGACTAGGCTCCCGAGAGCCACAAGAGTGACACTAGCCCAACTTAGGTCGGGTTTTTGTTCACGTCTCAATTCCTACCTATCTCGAATAGACCCGGACATCCAGAACATTTGTCCGAGCTGCGGCGGTACGCCACACGATGTGGACCACCTGTTTCGATGCCCCACTGCACCCACTAACCTCACTCCGAGGGCGTTATGGGACAACCCTATTGCAGCTGCTACGTTCTTGTCGCTTAAGACAATAGGCGAGAACGACGACGAAACTTAGAACATGTCCACAGACATGCACAGCGACTCACACCCTTCTGCACCGCTACAACAACAACAACCATTCTACACATTCCTACCGAATTTCATGACGATCGGTTAAGCCGTTCGCGAATTATTTAGTGAACAGACGGACGGACGGACAAAATCAATTTCATAAGGGTTTTTTGAAAAATCTAAAAACCCTAAAAATATTGTTTTTTTTTCTTTCTGTGTTCCTTTTCGCACTTTTTCTATTCTATATAACAATAACCTAGGTCATAAAGATGAAGAAAACAAATCTTATAATTAGCAACTTAAATAGAACTGAAGATAGAAGTTGGGCGAAAGGCTCTGACTGAAAATAAAGAGACTACAAAATTATAAACTGCTAGCGTCAATGTGGAAAATACAAAATCAAAAAGATAATCGTTACAAGTGGAAATACTAACAATAATAAAATATTTTTACAATTATATGCAATCAAAGGAAAGTTTCAATTGGAGAAATTACGAAGACGAACGAAAATTGAAAGTGTCTAGACAGGCCCATTAACCTGCTGTGCGGTCTGATATTTCTCAAGTCTTATATTGACAAAAATTAATAACCGTTTTGATTTTAATAAAAATGCGACCTTCTTTGTTGAACCGAGAAATCAAACTCATTTTAAAGTTTAAATACCTCTAAAAAAAACATTGCTCAAAATTTTAAAATGTTGTCTATATTCCACAACGGTATCAAATTTACTTCAGTATTACTATTTTTAGTGAGAATATCTTTTTTTTCGAAAATAGTTCCAACACTCAAAATGTAACTATAGGTCGCTAGAAGTCCGTTAAGTTCACACTTGGTCAAGTGACTTCTTTTCTCATTCAAACTCGAACTTTAAAAATTTTATAGTAGTTACATATTTGGCAAAAGAATTAGTTTGAAAACTCGGTTCCACAAAGATAAGGTGACATTTATCACAAAACCAAGACAATTTTATTGTAAAAACATTTTTTTTAATATTATGATTTACAGTTAGATTGCATTAAAAATATCAGCAAGTTTAGCATTTCTTTTGATCGCATGTAACTCTAAAAATACGTGAAAGATTCAATATTTTCTCAGAGCAGCAACCCTGTATAGCGTCTGAAATTCATATTCGGATTGCACTTCAGGGAAACAAAAGAAAGAAACATCATGGCGATTGTCCAAAAAACCAAGCCGAATTGCTGTAAAGTCGGATAGTCTGATATCATTTTCTTAGGCATTTGAGGACTTAATGGCCCAACATGCTTCGAATTTCTTCAACGTATCATTATCAAATATTAGCCAAAGTGTGATTTTCAATAGCCGAAAAAAATGGACGAAATCGGAGCGGGCAGAAATAATTTTTTTTATTAAGGACATATTTCTCGTATAATGCTTCCAAACAATTAATTCACTCAACTCATAATTTCAGTCATTTTAATTGAAAGTTTGAAGGGTTAATCACTATATTTCAAGACATTATCTTTCATATTTCCATTTTCTTCTGATATTAAATATAAAAAAAAATCAAATTTAATTCTACTGAAAAATATAGTTAAATTTTTACAAGCACATTAAAATCAATTTACAAAAGATACATTTCTAAAATATTTTCTGATCAGAAGATAATTTATTGTTCCCTTAAGCATGTTAATTTTGAAAGTGGAGTAAGTCACACGGATGGACTTACGCCAGTTTCAAAATAAACACTTTGAAGTTGTTGTTAAGTAGCAGAATTTGTGACTATGAAAACAACAGTACATTTTTGAAATATTTGTTTGAATTTTTTGTCATAGAAAGAAAACGTCAAAGACATGATAATGCCATCATTAACTCAATTTCCATAAAAAGTGGACTTATGCCACTTTCAAAATAGGCGGCTCATTTATTGTTGCCAGTTACGCTGCGTGACTTCCCCCCAAATAAAACTTAATTTGTCACTAAATTGGAAAAAAGGACAGAAAATGACTAAAAGGGTGCCACGCTGGATACCAACTGTGATGTGTGGACAATCGTACGAGGGCTAATGGAATCGCCAAGAAACAGCTTTCAAGACGACGAAACCCCCTAGGGGTGTTGGCGAGCGTAGTGAGCATGGGGCGAAAAAAAAATAAAAAAAAAGTTAACTTCGGAAAATGGCATTTTATTCGTGTTCTGATTGGCTACGATGATTCCCGATTGTACCCGAACATTAAGCCATTATCCAGCGTACATATTACACACGAACAATCAGCGTACAAGCTGTCGATAAGTATATCATTGAATACGAAAACGAAAAACAGTCAGTCGGTGCTGCGAGCGCGCAATCACGCGCAGGGTCGGAGAGCGTAGGGAGCAGCGGGCGAAGCCCCCTAGTGTTTATAATTCCTACAGATATCCAGTCACACAATAACTGGGCACACAGCATTTTAAATATTGAAGTTAATCCGCTCAACGCCTCCACATCGCTTAATTTTTTCTTTGCAAAACAAATAATTCGCATACTATTTATTAGCAATATAAAACAAAACGCGTACTGGCCACACGAGAGAACATGTTGGATTCTCCAATATGTTACCCGTACTGTAGCTCTCCCCTCTCCCCCATATCGGTCCAAAGATATTGTGGAGGTACAGGCAAATAAACAAAACCGGCAAACTTTAATAGTTAAAGCGACTGTAACAGACACAAATTTGGATGGAATTTGCTTATTGGTGCTATGAACACAACCCCCCAAATTCCTCATACGCTTATTTATGTTCTCCGAAAATTTATCCTACAAATTTTATCCACCTAAAATTCCCCCTGAGGCCTGGGAGGCTGAAAAAAAACCTATCGAGTCGGGCAGTCGCCAGCCAGCCTCGCGCTTATAAGCCCCCAGCGGGCTCCTAACAGTTTATTTTTATTTTCCGCTTTTTTGTTTATGCTACTCTATGTTTCTCAAATCGATGATTCAAATGTTATAAAGGTTTCCCAAATTGAAAATAATTTTGTCCGAAAGAGCTTTCTCCAGAATAATATTTTTTTTCTTTAGAGAAGCCTAATTTACAGTTTCCGTTCAATAAAGAATTTACAATTTTCCAAGTGCTTTAAATTGTTAAACAAAAATGAATTCAAAATATTTGTCGTAATTTTATCAAGGACGAACATCCTGATAATGATGTACAGTACGCACCCAATCGCTAGAAACACTTTTTTTGTATTGGAATATGCAATTCAATTCAAAATTTCAAAATGAAGTCATCAACGGATTCAAGGTAATTTATTATGCATTTTAGAGCGTTAAGAGGTAAATTAAATGTCGCCAACACCAATAGAGAGAGGTCAATGCTAGTAGTCATACAAAACTCATTTATGACTTAAATGTTCTTTCCCTGTGAAAATTGTTTTTTTTTATTCAAACGGGAAATAATGTTGATATTCCAAAAATTAGGGAGTCACATTCTGTTACGTAAACAAAGTGATATGTTAAAAATACAGACAATTCCGTTACAAATACAAAGCTCTTTTCTGTGTTGGTAACATAATTGGTTTAGTTGAACTAACAGAATATTCTATAGGCTCGAAATCAAAAGAAAACTAGGGAGGCTTCGCCCCCTGCTCGCTTCGCTCGCCAACCCCGGGGCCGAGGCTAATTTCGGGCGCGGCCGAAATTTGGATACCCTTCGCTTGGGCTAAAAGTTTTTTCGGGCGTACCTATGACTTGTATTCAATCCCCCTCCTCATTCTTTTTCTTCCGACTTGACAAAAGTTTTGGGCTTGGTTGAAATAAGTGGGCAAATAAAAAAATTTACTCGGAAAATTTTATTGGGGTTGCCGGAGCATGACCCCACAGTACGATTCCATTGGTTTTGAACATTTTAGTTGCTTTGATAAAGACACATTAATCAAGGTTTTGTGAAATTGGCGTACAAAAATGTTTCTTAGAAGAACCAATACGGGGGGTTTTCTTTGTATGGCAGCCCCATGACCCCATGGACCGATTTGATTTAATCTTACAAATGTTTTGTGTCATCAATAGAAACACATTCGTGTGAGATTTGGTTGAAATTGGTGCACAAATAAAAAAGTTTTTCTTAGAAGAACTTAATTTGGGGGGTTGGATTTGTATGGCCCCATGACCCCATGGTCCGATTTTATCCATTCATACATATGTTTTGTGTCAACAACAGAAATACATTTGTGTGAAATTTGGTTGAAATTGGTGCACAAATAAAAAAGTTTTTCTTAGAAGAACCTAATTTGGGGGGTTAAGTTTGTATGGCAGCCCCATGACCCCATGGTTCGATTTGATCCATTCTTGCATATATTTTGTGTTATCTATAGAAACACATTTGTGTGAAATTTGGTTTAAATTAGTGCACAAATAAAAAAATTTTTCTTGAAAGAACCTAATTTGGGGGGTTAAGTTTGTATGGCAGCCCCATGACCCCATGGTGCGATTTGATCCATTCTTGCATATATTTTGTGTCATCTATAGAAACACATTTGTGTGAAATTTGGTTGAAATTAGTGCACAAATAAAAAAGTTTTTCTTAGAAGAACTCAAATTGGGGAGCTAGGTTTGTATGGCAGCCCCATGACCCAGTGATCCAATTTGGGTGAATCAAACACACAAACAGCCTGCAACAATAAGAAGCACGTGTGCAAAATTTCAGCTTGCTAGCTTCAATACCCGCCGAGTAAAACGCGTCGCAACAGACAGACAGACAGACGGACATGCTCCAATCGACTCCCCAAGTCATGCTGATCATATATGTATACTTTTTATATGGTCGGAGATGCTTCCTTTAATGCGTTACAAACTTCATGACAAAGTTAATATTAACCTTTTCACTCTATGAGCGAAGGGTATAAATATGTTAAAATAATTAGTGTTTTTTGTTACTGTAACAGAATAATTTTTTGAGTGTACAGGGTGTTCCAGAACAAGCAGGACCCTTATGTTGTCCAGGGTATTGTGGTATATCTATTCTGAAGTATGCTTCTCCAGTTCGAACCAATCCACTGCGGTTTTCCTGCTACGCTAGCCTGATTAATTCATTCCATGGAATGACTGTTATATGAGTATATGCTGTGCGCACCGAACTACGTCGCATAAGGCTGTCTACGCCAATTGAGACTCAGGTGAGCGTGAGACCAGGTTTCGCCACAGGCGTCGCAACATCTAATATAGCAGACGCCAGTAGAAATATCGAATGGCTCGAGTGCCCTTCGATGGGATGTGTACTCAACAGGGTTATCAAAGCCGCACTCATGAAGGAACAGAAGCATGTGTCATTGAATCTGGCAGCATGTTTAAGTTTAACCCTTCTGTCGGCGCAAAGGTCTGGCCAGACCTTTGGGACTATATTTCGGTCAAAAAAGTATAGAAGATGCAGCAACTTTATACTTCATGATATCCTAAAATAATATAGTTAGAGCATTTTGCAGAAATTTGAAAAAATCGTTTGAAGTTTTGAGCATGTTTTTGACGAATTTCCATTTTTAGTGCTTTTTAGTACCCAATAGGTCTGGCCAGACCTATAGTTTACCATAGTTTATAGTACCATCGGTGGGACAAGAAAAGTGATGGGCTTCCCAATGTGTGTTCTACACTGACTTACTGGAGAAGTACAAAAACGTTTACAGCGCTCTACAATGCTGAATTATTGGGCCAATTCGAAGCTAAATTGTTTATATACGAAACTTGTCTACGAACAGCTGTTTCATCCAATGTGCTCTCCATATTTGGGCCCACGCAGCTTCGTTTTATTTCGAAAAAGTCACTAGCTAGAAATTTGAGTCGAATGGGAGATCATCGCCGGCACGGAGAATTATCTTTCAGACCTCGAGAAAACGTATTTTTCAGGTGGCTCTCAGAATTTACAGCATAGCTGGGTCAAGTGCATTGAGGTTATATTGGGATAAGTAAATCGCCAGTTTGCCCAAGTTTTAGTTTTTCTTTTAAAGGCTAATTACTTATCAGACCGCCCTGCGCCCTCGGATTATTCAATAATCGCTAACTCCTGATTATGTACTTATATATGCTTGATTTAAGATTTTCGATTGGGATTCCAGATTTCTGTTTGCGGATATTTGCCTGATTTCACTGGCATTCTTAAATTTGTCAAACATACTTTACTCGGTAAATTGATTTATCTGTCATTCATGGTTCACCCTTATTCCCTTCCCTTCAACATAACCGCAATACTGGTGCATTTAGGATCAGCGCTCGATCAAAGGGATGGCAAGCCGAGCAGTGGCCCGGGGTGCAAAATTTTAGGCTAGCACTCGAATAAGAAAAAGATTGGAAAAATTCGAAAAAAAAAATCAATATAAACATCGATGGAAAGGTCTACGCTTTCCTTTCTACAGATGAAATAAAAAGGATGCGAATTAAAATAAAGAATAACTATAAAAACGTGTTTTTTAAGGTTGAAATTGTGTTTTAAAGATGCATATTCCTTGTGTGGCTCTGAGGAGCCCACAATTAATACTAGGTACAGCATTTAGAATCCTAAAATGCTAAATAATTGCTGCGTAAATGTTACGCTTGTGATGCTAGCACCTGCCCGCATACTTTCAAAAAGCAAAGTGTTATTGTTTAAAAAAAGTAATAATTGGAGAATTATTCGCATGTCCTAATTTCGTTCTCCAATTGAAGAATTAGTTCCCCTTCTCTTCACCAGAATTTAGAGCCTTGCAAGATCCGTAATTTTTCCCAAAGAGAAGGGCTACATAACTTTCAAATTGAGGACGAAATTATAGCACGTAATTTTATTGTTTCATTTATTTTTTATTTATATCAGGAAGATGAGATCTAAAGTTGTTTGTTCGCATTATTTAACTTTAATTCGCCGAACATACGCGTGGATGGATTTCTGTAGTTGGCTCGGATTGCATTGGTTCATCTAGCATTGGAGGACAAACGACGAACAAGGTGGTTTGGGTTTCAGCAAGTAAAGTGATCGAACTATAGAACACGTTACGAATGCTCTCTAATTTGTTTTCGGACAGACTTATATCGGAATGTAGTCTGGCTGGTCGAGCGGTTAGTGCGCGCACCTTCGGTGCACAGGCTCATGAGTTCGAATCTCACCGTGTTCCATTGTGTTTTTCGAACTCACGAGCTTGTGACAGACTATGATCTCACTCAGATGTTAAACGAGTACCCATTTATGGGGATAAATAACACTGCTGAGCGTGATGCTGATCTCATTACCTCATCAAAAAGCAGATAAGATCTTGGAAATAGGATGTCACTAACACATCCTGCGGCCTTAGTCCAATGTTGGATTGTCGCGCCTGTTATTTATTTTTTATTTTTTATATCGGAATTTGGCTACTTTCCTCCGATTTAGCTAGTTAGCTCTGGCCTCATTCTTCATAAAAATTCTCGAGATGACGCATTTATGATAATTATTATAACATGTGCACATTTAAAAATTTTCGGCTGGGCAGTTTTTAAGGAGTTTATGGAAAACAACTATAGCTTGGTAATGAAAGTAAGCACCACACATTTTTGAGGGCAGAGGTTTCTAAAAATGTGTTGCGTAATTTTGTGGAAAACAAATTTTAGATTTTTTTACATCAAGCGGCGTAGGTGTTTAGGACGGCCCAACATGAAAGTGACGATTCGCGTCGGCGACGATACCTATAGCTTGATGTTCGATCAGTATAGTGCCACATGCGAATCTCACAAGTTATCCTACAAAGGTTTGGCGAAGACTGTGAACCTATGTTTCTGTCATTTTTAGCCGTTCCAGAAAGAAAACAAAGCTATGCGAGAAGAATTCTATTGGTTTGAGGAGTTGTTGTGTCATTGAGTGCATTCAGCGAGCACATATTGTGATGTGCTACATATCCCCACCACAAGAAATTGGAAAACTGCTAAATTTGTGTTCGCTGAATGGACTTGCTACATGAAATGTCAGTTCTCTCTTACCAGCTCATACATCCGCCTGACCACACGAATTAAAAAACCTAAAACTGCAACTTTCCTTTCAAAATACGTACTCTCATCGCACAATACATTTTTTCAGCTGAAATGTGAATAAACAATTTACAGTATTGATGGTCGAAGCCAGTCGAGCAGCTGTGCGTGACAGTTGATCGAGCAGTCCAAGTAGCAGCTACACATCTAAATGTAGCATTCCAATTCAACGCTATATAGGGAAATTTTCGATACATCGCATGTGGACCGATTAGCGGGTGAGTGGGACGCGGGGAGAGAACACTTTCCAGTAGCTCTTTCCAATATGTGCTCGCTGAATGCACTCATTGTTGTGGCGTATTAACTTTTTGATGTACCGCCAAGAGTCGCTGCAGAGCAGTGCCGGATTAACCACGTGGCAGAAGGTGGCAAATGCCACGGGCCCCGCGCTTTGGGGGGCCCCGCGTTTTTCTCAAACAAAAATTATAACAACCAAGATGCTTCGAAATTGTTATAGCACTTTATCGTTGAACAATATTACGCTAAAAATACAGAAATATTTCTTTCTAAAGGCTAGTACTATGAGATCGAGAGTGAAATTTTTGTCCGCTGGGATTTTTTCAATGAAAATGTATTCATACTGTCGTGGAATATGTGGAGAATGCTGGGGAATTCCATACGCTGCAATCCGAAAACAGGTTCCTAATTTTTCTCGGCCATTTTATGTATTTTTTCCGATTCCCCAGTTATTTCATCGTGAAATGGCAAATAACGGGGGAATCGAAAAATAATACATAAAATGGCTGAGGAGAATTATGGAACCGGTCTCGGATTGTAGCTTATGGAATTCCCCACCGTTTGTGACATATTCAACGACAGTAAGTACGCATTTTTATTGATAAAATCGCAGCGGGAAGAATTTCACTCTCGATCTTAATTCTGCCCTTAATTCATGATAGCATTCCCGTCAACCTACGTCCACATTGTTTCAGATTCACGTTCTAGCGAGAAATAAGATTTTTGGAGTTCATGTTAGGAAATGTGCTTGCATACATCCATAGAATTAAGAAATTACAAATGTATCTCTCATGCACAGTGGCGTACCGCTTTAAACGTTACGAAAAGAGCGGCAAAAATACCTGTTTAAAAAATGATTCAAAATGCTTTCTCAAAAATGTTGGTTTTCATTGAAGTGTGTAAATTTTCGATTTTTTTTTATTAAAAACCGTAAAACCGAATGAATGTAGAAGATGTTAACGTGAATTTGGTTTTCTGGTATATGTGCTACGTGAGTATCTTTATTGTGGGCATCTTTTAGCTATATGTTTGGTTGTCAGTTTTTATGAACCTGAGTAAACCTGAAAAGAACAATTCAGTCGAAAGCTATATTAATAGGAAATACTTATATAACGAAATAATTTTCCATTTTTTATTACTTTTCGAAAAATGTGAAATCTTTAAATTTTTAGAGGTCGTCCAAAAAGAGACTTTTAACATCAATTCTTCTTTGTCGAATAAGTACAGTTTGTCTACAGAAATTCGGTTTAACTAATTAAAATAAAAAATAAAAATGCTGGCAAACTCACACAAACTCAAAACAGATAATATTGCCCCCATTTTCATAATTGATGGGATGGGAATATTCTCACGGGTTGAATTAAATTAATTGGAGTTTCTCTCGACACGTTTATTCTGCACAATGTATAGCCCGGAAGAAAGGCAAACGTCAACGTAGATTGACAAGTAGTTATTCGTTAAGTAGTGGGTGCGTTCACAATATAGACGTTTTTATAACAATAATGCTTTTTTGATTTTTTTCCCCGCTAGAACAGTGGTTCCCAATTTTTTTCAGCTCGTCCCTCTAGTTGCGAGATCTGTTGATCATGGCACCCCCTGAGAAAATGTTGGCCAAAAACCGAAAATAGATGCAAAAATTGCCTTGGGCAAGGAATGCTTTTAATTTTGGACATAAGTTTCGAATCCATTGTCGCAATTTATATTGTTTGAACATTGTGAGTTCGGCCGTCTTCATGGCTTTAGTGATATGTCGTGCAGCAAAATTGAAATTAGTATTACTGGAGCGGCCAAAATCCGTAATTTCCAAAGACTATATATAGCTGGCTGATGCGGTTCAAATCAGCCATATCAAATAGGCCCCGCGCTCTACATATGCCACGGGCCCCGCGCTTGCTTAATCCGGCACTGCTGCAGAGATTAAGTATTTGCCCTAACCTAATTTTAGGGATAATGGGTTGACGCCGACGATCGACAAGGGTGGCGCTCAAAAAGTTAGTGCCTGGAACCGTCATCATTCGGGTCTATCGGATCTCTCAAACCACAACATCCGTTCTAGCTTCGTTGTTCCCAAGCTAGTGATATGGTCTTTAGTTGCTTTTTCCCTTTACTCACGATTCACGCGGCCATTTTATACTTCTGTAGTGCAACAATCTGCACAATCGTGTTGGACAAATTAAAAGTTTACCTCCACTACCCCTACAAACTGATGGCAACCAAAAACTATGTAAAAGGGTTGTCACATAACCGAATAGCTGATATTGTAAGGAAAAAGAAACAAATGTTCAAGTCTATGCAATTAATGTCTTCAAACACAATACAATCTTAGAACATTAAAAAGTCATGGTCATCCATTGGATATTTGACCAACCAGTCCTTGATTCGATTATTGTCTCAGAAACATATTTGGGGTAGCTTTGAACATTATTTTTCATTAAAATTTTACCCAAACTAAGAAAAATCTCATAATAGATTCTTCAAAAAATGCGGGGACACTTATTTATTATCAAACTCCAGATAATTGCGGAAACATTAGCAAATAGGGCATAGGTACAATAGGTAGGTACTACAAGACCTATATATCCTCATCCTCTATGGAATTGCTTCGTTATATACTCAAATATTTGTACACAGATTACAAGCAAATAGAAAACACTCTTTCGTGCTTAGTGTTTGACTTTACGATTAGCAGGTCACACAACGGGTTTCAGTAGCGTCTGGTGCTAAATATGCTCTTCTATATAAGCCTAAATCAACCCATAGGACTCTTGAGTTTTTGACGAACACCAGGTGTTCCCGTGTCAATATTAGCCATTGGGATAAAATTTTCCCCGGCAAACGCACGATTGTTGAGATGAAGGTTGTTTGTGATGCTCACTTGTAAACCTGGGACCAGTGTTGCCAACTGGAAATTTAGAAAACGGCTAAATTTAGCCGGAAAACCGGCTATATATTTTTCAAAAACGGCTAAAAATCCGGCTAAATAAATTTCAGGCAGAAAAACGGCCAAAAAACCGGCTAAATCATTCAAAACAGACACATTACGAAAAAATATAGTATAATACTGATTTTAATAATTTTATTACTTTTCTGGAGTACTACCCGTAAACTATGCTTTAGGCAGATTTTTTAATTTTATTACATATATGCTACAATCGCTGGCATTATAGTCATTTATATTTTTATTAAAATTTAACCATTTTAGGCCCAAGACACATATCCAAATCATCATGACGATAATCCATCATGATGATGAAAGTTCGAAATTGGAGTGACACATATGCTTTCGTCATTAGAATTCGTCATTTACTTTTGACGTTTGTGTAAATGATGAAAATGTCTCTCAAGATTGCGATATTTTGATGAATATTCAGGTCAAATTTGAGAACACACTCTCCTTAAAGAATTTGAATAGAAATGTGCAAAGATTGATAACAAATTTAATATTTTCGTAAACATTCTTGTTCTTCAATTTTACAACAGATGGCATCCCCAGTCATTATTGAGAAAATGATGGTCGAAATGCGTAATTTGAAACTCGTGTTAATGATGATAAATTTGCGTCATTCGAAAATATGTGTGTCAAGCTTGTTATTCATTTTCTAATTTGAGCCCTCCAAATTTTATTTTATTTTCCATAGTTACGAAATTTATAACAGTGGCACACATGTCTTCGAATGACACAATTACGTCATTATCACGAAAATTTACCATCATTAGCACGAATTCCAAATTACACATTTGGACCATCATTTGCTCAATAATGACAGGGGACGCCATCTGTTGCGAAAGTGAAGAACAAGAATTTTTGCAAAAATATTAAATTTGTTATCAATCTTTACACAATTCTATTCAAATTCTTCAAGAAAACTGTGTCATTAATTTATTGAACAGAATATTCATCAAAATATCGCTGTTGTTAGGGACATTCTCATTATTTACCAAACCGTCAAAAGTAAATGACGAACTCTAATGACGAAAACATATTTGTCACCTCAATTTCGAACTTTCATCATCATGACGGATTATCTTCATAATGATTTGGATATGTGTCATAGCTATTATGTTCCATTGTTCCATTGTTGATGTTGATTCGCACTTACGAATTTGATGCTCCAAGATACGAAATTGATGTTCAAAAATTATTAGCTTGGCCAGGAAATGGTATAGATTTTTGATAAATTTGTTGCTACAAACCCAACAACAAAATGTAACGCATCTACGAAAATGTGTAGTTTCTATGAATCGTCAGATGTTGTGCAAGTAGCTTGCCCAGTAAACTACAAAAGATAGATTTAAGTGAGTATATATTTCGGGGACAACTTACCCTCTTCCTTAGCACTTAGCTTTTGTGCTGAAGAAGGGGGTAAGTTGCCCCCGAAATATATACACACCACAAAGTTCCGGCGATATTATTAATATCTATGAATCGCGCTAAAAGGTTTTCACCCTTGTGATCTGGCATGATTACGTTATCTGTGTTAAAGAATTGAAACTTTGAAAAATGGAAAAATGTTCAGGTACTCCCATGCTCCAAGAATTGCTTAGCAAAGAATTTTATCTTAGATACTGTCTTTCATTTTGCAAATTATTCAGCATATTGCTTAGACTAATATCAGTTTACGTGAAACTCATTACCCTAAATTTATTGAAAAAAGGTCTCCGCGACAATTTTTTCCCAGGAGACATAGGTGGGTATAGTAGGTCCTTACCCCAATACACGATAATAAGTGTATGTATAAATAATTTGACGGCGATTATTAACTTTGTTTGTGAATATTGAAAATCGATTCTAGTTTCAAAGTAAGAAAAAACATTATAAAATAATTTTAGCCGAAAAAACGACCGAAGAAAATCAATTCCGGCTAAAAATCCGGCCGGCCGGAATTATGAATTTCTTCCGGCTAAACAGCACGGTTTCCGGCTAAATTTGGCCGGAAAACGGCTAAATTGGCAACACTGCCTGGGACCCATAGTAAATTTTTGTTTATCGTTTAGCTTTTCTCGCGGGAAAATTAAAGGAAAAACATGCCAAATATCTAGTCGCACTTGTTCGTGAGACATGAAGACAAATAAGAGGAGCAATGCTATACAGAGTTAAGAGAAGGAATTGTTTCCCTTTTTGCAAATGGTGATTATTTGATGAGTTGTAAAGAAGGCAAGTTTGTATAGGTGTGGGAACAGAAACAAGAAGCAATTTGAAAACATGGGGGAAATTTAAAAAAAAAAAACAACTTTCTGTCAATACCTACACTGCAAATTGCAAAAGGAGTTTCCCTATAAATTTGTTCTTTTTTCGTTATAATTTTACTTATTTTTTTATTTATTTATTTCTGTAACAATTTCTAGCACGCTGTCCAAATGTTATTCCGGCGACTTGAATCTTATTTTCCTGAGCTGGATCATGGTAACTGCTTTGATGCCAAGACTAAAATGCTGTTGACTGAGGTTGAGCCTCCCCTTTTTATTTAGTCACTGGAACCGTCGAGTCGGAAGTAGTATGTTATTTCTTTCTTATTATATAGTGAGTGTCTACAAAAATCATTGCTCATTATTTTCATAATATGTATCAGAAAAACGGGCCCAAAACAGAGTACCACTTTCCATTCCGTTGACGAAATTAAATTAAATCAACGTCCCACCACATAACATGCTCCTTTGACCCGTAAAAGTTTTCAAACAAAAACCACCAAACTCTGCAATGTATGATGTTTATCCTTTTAATGTCCCGCATATAACTCAATTATTGCTTTTCGTAATCGAATAGCACGGTACCTTGCCAGCCACGACAGCCATTTTGTTGCTGCTGCTGCACTTTTTCTCTTCTGTGTGAAAATTCATTTCAGAGAAAACTCAATAACTCTATAAAAAGACTGCACATTTAGTTTTGTCGCTGTATGAAAACCAAAAAAAAAACAGGACCAACAAAAGAATGAACGTTGTGGTGAATTCAAACAAATCTCACGACCAACTCCTCTCCTTTCGTGCAAGCAACATTTTACAAACACTAAACATCATCAACAAACACGACCACATAGCTCTGCTGCAACAACAATAACTACCCCATCGTGCGGTCAGAAGAAGTTGGCCGGATTTTTCGCTTTCGGTTTGTATAATTTTTGTGTACAATCGGGCACGGGGCGTTTGGTCCCAATGGAGAAAATGTTTGGTGATGAGGAAAACTTGCTAAATTGCAAAATCATTGCTTGAATGAATGAGTTTCTTTTTCCATCCCCGTAATATGGAATCGAGACGCAGGCTTTTCATCGTCGCTCTATCGAATGATATAGGAATGAAAGACGGGAAAATATCCATATAGAGTGATCCAATTCGAGTCGCAAACCAAGTCAACCGAGTCAGCATCACGTTGCATTCACTCGTGGTGGGGCAAAGCTAAACTCTACTGTACGTTTAACGTTATAATGCGGTAATGCTGATGCTGAGATTTCAAATAGCAATACACGTATAGTTCCAATCCATCTGCTGATTACGACCGAAGGAACAACTCGACATGGCGATGGCGGCATCGTCCTCGCCGAGAGGACCAAATCAGAAAGTTTGTCACGTTTTAAGTTCTGTTTGATCTCAATTTAATGGAGTGGTTTTAGGAAAAGTTTTCCTACCCATGCACATTTTATATTGGAATAAAGCTAATGTGACTGTCTGGCTGACGTTACTGATATAATGGGGATATTGTAAGAACAGATTAAGGTGTTATTCAAGTATGTATGTAGGTACATAGTAAAGTCTGTTTGGAAAAACTGCGTGGTCCTGAACAATTCAATGATAAAATATGCCTGGATAGGATATTGTTTCCTTAGAGCTTAGGCAAATAGGTTCAAATCTTCTTGAACATGCGGAAAACTTACCACCTCAAACTAGGGATGTCAAATAATCACAATTTATTGATCATGGTTGTTTTAGGACTTTTAAGCGCAAGGCACAAATAATTTCACGTGTGCAGAGTCGGGTTTCTGGTATGATTGTTTCAATCCGAAAAGTTTGGGGATTTATTTCGGTCCAGATTATTTTTTATCTTAATTTTTTCTTTTCTTCTTTGGGGTACGATAGCCCGGCCTCAGAGCTTAGAGCTGTATGGTTGAATTCCAATTGTCGGGATCACGCGACCTTGTCCTCCAGTCTCGGAAGCCCAATATCTGGTGGGACATCGTCACTTACACTGCCGAGCTGCCGGTTGTCCATGCTATGTGGCTTCGTCCTTTCGTTGCGAGCTCATCACCTTCTTGAGCATGCGATTGTCGTTCATCCTTTGTCCATATTCGGCCGACTGTAATGGCTGTAATTTTACGATTTTCGGCAAGTGTAGCTCGTCCTATAGCTGCGATATCCGATACACCTCGTGGTTTTCCTGACGCGTCATTGATTTCGATTTCTGTTACTCCGGAGAAAATTTCGTTCGAACGTTTCCACCATATCTTCAAACCTTTGGGTTAGGGTAAGCTGACCAGACGTACAGCATTTCGCTGTACAGTACAGCATTTTGAACTGTCGTACAGCACTGGGAAATGTACAGCAAAGTGTACAGCATTTCCAATGCCACATAATGAAATTTAATTCACTTCAGAATAAGCTCCTCGATGAGGCCTGTAATCAGTCTTGCCGCTTTTAAGGTGTAAAGTTTGACCCCTGTAGCCCGTACGATCGATAATTAGCGAGACAGATCAAGGCTCTTTTTAGCTCCCGAGGTTCAGAAGTTACAGTCGTCAAAAGATAAGATGTTAATTTATTTTTCCTATCCCAAAATGATGGAAAAATCACCCACTCACTCCATCAGATTGTTTTATCTACCTGCATAGTCAAATGCAAACTAAAACTAGGGGGCTTCGCCCCCTGCTCGCTACGTTCGCCAACCCCCGGGGGCCGAGGCTAATTTCGGGCGCGGCCGAAATTTGGATACCCTTCGCTCTCCTTGGGCTAAAAGTTTTTTTCGGGCGTACCTATGACTTGTATTTAGTCCCCCTCCTCATTATTTTTCTTCCGTCTTGACAAAAGTTTTGGGCTTGGTTAAAATAAGTGGGCAAATAAAAATATTTACTCGGAAAATTTTATTGGGGTTGCGGGAACATGACTCCGCAGTACGATTTCATTCGTTTTTAACTTTTTTGTTGCTTTGGTAAAGACACATTAATTCAAGGTTTTGTGAAATTGGTGCAAAAAATGTTTCTTAGAAGAACCAAAATGGAGTTTGGGTTTCTATGGGCACCCCATGACCCCATGTCAAGATTTGATCGATTTGTGCAAAATTTCTGCTTCATAGCTTTTAAATTGGCCAAGTAAAACGCGTAGCAACAGACGGACAGACGGACAGACAGACAGACGGACATCGCCCAATCGACTCCCCATGTTATGCTGATCGTATATGTATACTTATTATATGGTCGGAGATGCTTCCTTCAATGCGTTACAAACTTCATGACAAAGTATACCCTTCGTTGACTCTACGAGCGAAGGGTAAAAAAAGGACTCGGCAATGATTTTAGATCAATTTTTTCGCAACATGTCCTTAGAATCCACTGAAAACGGTGTTAAGAGCCCAGGGAACTACCATAGCATCACTATAATGTTACCACGAAGAAAGGCATACTTTCCTCCAGAAATATTGCAACTAGGTTTAGGTGAGGTTTAGGCTCGCCCTTAGGTATACTTTAATCCTGTACCTCGCCCTACGCTCTGCTCAGACCTTGCACTGTCTGTCGCGCATTAGGGAATTCGCCAACATTTTTGGGACGTAGTGCTGTTGCGAAATAGAATAAGGAGAAGTGCAAGCGCTGCGAGCGGTGATCTAGTAGAAGGCAATTATTACCTAAGATGTAGACCATTGGCTCATCCTTAGGATTACTCAGATCCTATACCTCGCCCTTCTCTGCTCAGACCTCGCTGTATGTCGTGCTTTTCAGAACTCGTCAACATTTTTAATGCGTAGCACTGTTGGGAAACAGGATAAGGCGAGATCCGCGTGTGGTGAGCTAATAGAAGGCAATTCGTAAGATTTACACATCTGGCTACTCCATACGTTTACGTAGACCAACAGTGTGCTGTTGCGGAATAGGATAAGGCGAGATACAAGCGAAGCGAGCGTGAGCCGATGGAATGCATTTCGTAAAATTTAGACCTATGGCTGATTCATACGTTTATTCAGATCCTGTGGATGGCTCTACGCTTCGTTCAGGCCTCGCCCTGATGTCGCAATTTTCATAATTCCCCAACAATTTGGTAAGACGAGGTGCAAGCGGTGAGCGAATAGATGCCAACACCGCTTCGTGGAATTTAGACACATGACTCGTCTGTATAATTACTTAGAACCTGTAGCTCGCCCTTTAGAGAATTTGCCAGCATTTTTGCGACGCACACCTCGGACATGACATGGAAGTATGGCTGAGGATTTGCCTGAAAACCAAATTCCGCGAGCATGTGTACAGCATTGGTCCTTCAGGAATCTGGTCACCTTAGGTTAGGGTCTATGCTTCGCAGCCATAGCAAAAGACAGGACGGATGATCGTTTTATACACGAGGAATTTGGTGTTCCTGCGCACCAGGAGCGCAGGACGCCATCGAAGTACATAGATGATATAATTTACTTCAATGGTGAAGTTGTCTAGGTACTGCATATTGAGGTACCTAAACGGTGATGCTTAAAGTTACTGGCCTTTTTCTTTTTGATTGCATCATGAACTTGGTTTTATCCTCGTGGATGTGTAGTCAAAGTGTCAGAAAATTGGGTTTAAAGGTCACTAGTTCGTACTTGTCGATGATATTTGAAAATAGGCTTAAGCCATGGAGGTCATGAAGTTGCCGCACAAAACACAGCTCCCAAATTAAGTTCTTAAAAAAAACTTTTTTGTTTGTACCCCAATTCCAACCAAATTTGACATATTTATGTCACGCAGTAGTTTCGCTCACTCTTCGAAACTACGTGACTAAAGTAGGACACGTCATATTTTTTGCCGGTGTTGCTCGCGTCCGTGTCAAGAATAAATATGACTCCTGCTCTTGGATACGCCAATACGGGTGCTGGACAAAGTTCTGCCTTCAATGCCTCAAAGGCGTTTTGGCATTCTTGACTCCATATGAGCGGACTCTTTCAACCAAAGAGAGACTGAGACCGATATATTCAGTTTTGGAAGCTCATCGGCATTTTGCTTCTCGACTAAAAACTGTCTGTGATTCACTCTTACACGTTTCGAATTTTCGAGAAAATTTTCGAATTCTACATGTAACGGTACTAATTCACTTTCGAGAAATTTTTTTCTGTCCACACTAGTCCGACCCGAACGCGTAAGTTCACTTTTCAGAACTTTCCAACACGAATTATCCCGAAATCCCAATTCTGACACCAATAATTTGTTATATTCCCGTCATTTCTAGACGTTCCAGGGGTTCGAAAGATTTTCGCCTTCACAATCAGGGATTTGGAGCGGAGTGACCTTAAATTTCGGAGCGAAAGAGCGGAGCGTGTAGCGGTTTTCGGCAGGCTAGAGCGGAGCGATTTTTGCTTTCAAAGTCGCTCCACTCCGCTCCACTCCGAAGTAAAAAATCAAGAAAATTTCGAGATCAAAAATTGAATTTTTTCGACGAAATTTTTCATTTTATGGCACTATTTGATGATTTTGGACAATTTAAAGGCGAAGAATTCGTTGAAAATCAAAGTCTGGAGGAACTTTTGACTGTCGATAGGACGCTTCACACTGAAAATCATGAAATTGAGACTCGTTATGTAGGAAAGTTCAATAGACATTGTGGACGTAAGTGATGGCGACGATGATGACGAGGACACTCAAGAAAGACATCTTCATCAGGCGACACCTCCCATAACCGGACAAAAAGACTGACACCAGCCTATGAGAGGTTTCACAGTAAATACTTTACTACACAGAAAAAAATAGAATCGATTTATCACCCAATTTCATTTAGATAATTCTTAAATAGATGTTTTTTCAATAACTTTCTGTAACCAACCTAAATAATTAGTTGATTATGAAAATGGGTATTAGGTATATACTCTAATATTAAATAGTTACTATTCATCTATTCAAATTAGCTAACGAAACTATTCTAAAGTTTTACGAAGACTGTCAAATAACTAAACATTAGTTGCACTCCCTACAAATTGTACAGTTTACCTAGAAATTAGCAATTCAGCAACAGAAGCCAACTTATGATTCGGAATTGCGCCATTCGCTTGTTAAGTTGCATTCAGTTAAGTGGTTACTTCTCCCCAATTTTCATGCGTGGTGTGTTATTCTTCCTTGTACCGGTCGAATCATTTTTAATTTCAAGTGTCGACTTGCATTATGTCGCTTGTTGTCTGCGCTGGTTTTCTCTCGGGAAAGTGCAGGTGGATATAAAACAGTAGCCCCCGTTATAGTGTTTGGCATCTTATTCTGTTCGAAAGCAATAAAACGGAACTGTTCTGCAATTTCTTCCCGTTTCAGTGCTTGGCGTGATATTTTTGCTTGTACCGGTGCAGTCATTGTTAATTTCGGGTGTTCACTTGGATTCTGTGCGGGTTTTTCAGGAAAGTGCAAGTAAAAACAGTAGCCATTTCTTTCTACGACAATATTCTGTGTTATTCTTCCTTAATTCATGAAAATACCCTAACGAATTTTATATAGAAGTTTTATGTATTTTTTTGATATGACATGTAAATTCTTTTTTATCAAAACAGAAAATCATTGTAATAAACAAATTGTATTATTTTTAAAATTTGCTGTTCGTCTCTTATTTACTTGTAGTATTGATCTAGATCAACTGGTGAATCCCAAATCACTGCTGCACTCACTCAGCACTATGGCAACCACAGTGATTTATGAGCCCGGTGAAGCAGCCAAAATATTATAGAAAACAATGAATGAAAACCCTAATTAGAATAGTTGCTTAACCTATTATGTCTATTTTTTGATAAACAATCTTTAGACGACATTCCTTTAACAAGTTAGGTGGATTTATCAATGCTGTGTAGATGATTTATCTAATCAACTTGGACAAAATATATAAAATATTAGTTGGAATTTCAAAATCGAAAATAGCTAATGTGACCATTGCGGATTAGGTACAAGAGCTAAACCGATTAGTAGGCTGAAAAGTAACACTGCATTTTAGGTGAACCGCCTATTTTTTTAAACACATTCGCTATTTTTTTCTTTCTGTGTAGTTATTGATCCGACATTATTCACGGCTAAAACAAGACTGACTCCTCGCCACTAGTGGACGCGCATGTATACTCGTTTCCACCGTTCCGGAAACTTCAGTGACGCACTTTCCGGAAACTTCCGGAAATTCGTTGTTGTTGTAGTCAACATCATTTCCCGTTCTCTGGTGTAAACTAAGGAAATATGATTTGTGATTGACGTATTCTGGACACATTACAATACCTTGGCAGTTCTTCTGTTGGTTGAAAAGATGGAATTAATGATACGAATGAGGTGCATTCGAAAATAGCGAGTAAGACCTCATCGAGTGACAGATAAGTTATAGCGTTCATCATGTTGTTCTGTCTTAAGACGTTTATCTATACGTGAGACTTTACATTCCATGCGCTATAACCGGCTGCATGTTGTCAAGCCTATTTGTTATTTGTTTTTTTTTTTTAGAGGACGTTGAGAACATCTGGTTTTCCTGACAGATTTTTTTTTATACAATAGAGCAATTCTATTCTCTGGATTTTTACCCATTCCTATTGAAATCAATAGGCCCACAACGATTCATAATTCAATCAATCAAAAATTCCACAGATATAAAGAAATACTATGGATGTAAAGAACCGGGCTATTGTTTTAGTGCCAGTCTCCTGTAACTTCCAAGCAATCCAATTCGTATATCTTTCAATCATCGTTATAAAAACATCTCGTCGTATTTTCTTCTTCTCCAAAAGCATCCCCGGCAGCACTATCGCTTTATCAAATCTTTCTTCTTTCAAAAACCTAATTTGAAAGCAATACCATTCATTTTGTCCACCCCATTGAATCCACCGCACGAAAAAAAGTAATTCCCTTAAAAGTTTCCCAAATTGTCTTTTCAATTTTCAAAATGCAATTCGCCTTCGTGAACTGATGTTCCGAACAATTGAATTGAATCCGATCGAGGATGCAACGAGGACGACGACAACGATGCGACAATGCCTTCCGTAGTTCGAAGCGCCCATTTCGAAAACATTTGATAAAGTAGAAAAGTAAACATACGCGCTATGTCCTTTCTGATTCAGCCGCGACACTTGCACTCAATGGACACTTGAAAAGACGTGGAATATCTGGCTGGACATAGTAACGGAGGAGTTGTGTAAACTGTGGATATAAAAGAGAAGTACTTTTGAATGGAGTTGAACGTAAACTATATGGACCCAGATTTTTGGAAATCCACGTCCAGCTGTTCTATGCACGCTCGGGATAGGTCTGGGTATTCTAACTTATATGCGAAGGGACACAACCATGCTGCGCTATTGAGAATAAAGAGACAGAACTAGAAATTCTATTCATCTCAACGATATGCGGCCTTGACATTCCTGGCATCCGATGTCACAGCCAAATGAAATTTTCCTAAATTCTATTTCATCGTCGATTGTTCCATGGAAAAGAACAACATCGGACAACACGAGGGACATCTATTGAGACTAGAAATGTCGAAAAGACGATGCTCGTATTAGATTTTCCGACGGAGCGTTCGGCTGTTACTATGAGTGTAAAGTGCATAAAAAAAACGCAAAAACTAGGACACCATCACATATTGTCGATGTCGTCCTTTTAGTGTTTTTTGTGCTTTGGTTGATTTTTGCTGTTATGTAAAAATTGATGTATGGATTGAAAAGAAGGCCCCTGAATTGTATGTGCTTTTACAAAATTTGAAAGGGTGCTTGTCCCGGACTGATGAATATTGGCAGGAATAATAGAGCGCTGGGGTAAATTTAAGGGAAAAAGTCACAATATGCGTTTAAATGATGGATGATGCTAGGCGAATAAATGGACAGAAAGGCAAATTAACTTAGCCTTTTTTATTTTAATAATGAACCGAACTTTTCGAAGTAATTTACTAGCATGCGAAAGGTAAAAGACTGAATCCCCTGAGTAGATAGCTCATCAACCTCACCTCTCGTTTTCGATTCATTGACATCAAATATCTGAAAACAACTTCAAAGGAACGGATATCTTTTCAGTACGGTTTCCTATTTCCCTATTCATTTTTTTCCTTCTTCAGCAAAATCCACACTCGAATGATTCGAAATACCTATTTCAAAGTATGTACCCATAATACCGAGCATTGTAGGTACTTGCAATGAAATTTAAAGTGCTTATCCTCTTCAGATATATCTTTTTGATTTACCAGAATTGACTGGAAACGATTCATATATCTCAGTTCCGTCAGTCACATACGAGGAAAAATCATTTTGTCAAAAAACTATGTATATGATCACCGCGTCATTTCTACTCTTATACCTAAACGGTTGCATACACCCAATATAAAGTCGAAATGTGCATCATTTTAATCGCATTCATGTGGAAAATTAAATTCTTTTTGCAAGTTGCATTTCACCATATTCTGTGGAAAAATTGTATTCCTTCTCCATGAATCTCTCCCTGAATTCGCCTCCATAATTTGCTATAATCCTTTCTTTCTCTTCATTATATAGTGTTGTCTGCCCTCCCTCTTATTTTGGTTGTTGGTTGAATTTCAATTCAATCCCGTATCCCGCCTTTTGCCATAGAGCATCAGGGAGAGATGTCAGGCGGTCGTATGGTCGTAACAATAACGACAACTTGCAAAAAGTCAGTACAATTCAGCCATTTGACAATTTCCACTCATGCCTACACAAAAAAAAAAAAAAATTGCTGTTGCCGAAGCTTATTAGCTTTATGAGGTTATTTTCGCTTCGCTTAACACTTCCTCGTTTGCAGTCGGGCTTTTCGAAGGATATGCGGTTACTGTGTGTATGTACTCCTATAAAATGTATACAACTTTTCCCTCAGTTTGTATTGTGGCCACATCGTAAAAGGAAGCCCGCACGTCTACGGCGGAAACAACATTGTGACGGTAAGGTTTTCCGGTGTGGCGAAACGAAGGATTGGAGCGCTAAGGTAAGTAGATGCTGCGGAAAAAAAATTGAATGGAAAAAATTGTAGTTCTCGCTTCGTCGAAACGGCCTGGTTTTCCGGTATCATGGAATTGCATTTCGGAAATAAGCTTTTCCTGAAAGAAGTCTGCTTATTCGACCGATTCTTAATTATGTTTGTTTCGACCGAATTTCGCTAAAGTTAATCCAGCCAGACGGCTGAGCATCGTCATGGTCGGCTTTTGTATTGTATAGTGCGGGTATATTCTGTGTTCACGTCTTATTAGTGCATAATAATAATAATTAGTCTGGACTGGAAGCTTTGAACAATTATCTTCAGGCTTTAATTAAAAGTTGCTAAAAAGGATACTATCGAAAAGTGTATGAAAAGAGTTTACACACAAAAGAAGTGGATGTATAATTGCAGATTAAAAATGCTAGCAATGTATTAAATAAAATTGAAAATTTGATAAAGAGAATGGTTTTCTTACCTGTGCTATATTCATTGTGTTCTTAAGCCGGCTTTGAGTCTGAAAATGAAGAAAAAATAAAAATTAGTAAGATCAAACCAATTTTTAGAAGTACAATTTTAAATTTTGTGTGCCAACACAAAATATGAGTTAGTTTAAATTTGAAATATAATTAAGAGCTAATTTATTGGCCAAAACTAACTGGATTTAAATCGAATAAGCCTAGTATCTACAGAGCTTCAATGTAAAATTATGATAACTTTCTTAAAAAAAATATGTTCGAACTAATTCTATCAAACTTTTGCCAAGATTGCGTGCTGGCTTGATACGATTCTTTTAAAAGTAGGCGCACTTCGTTACCATCAAATCTCTCTTTTATGAGAATGCAGAAAACTAAAATATGAAATATTTAAAAAATAACCGAAACGATGCTCCTTGACGTAAATTATGTCAAATTGCAGAAAACTAGAAGCACGTGATCGTGTGGCGGCAACCCAGGCGGTCGCCCGGGGGTGCAACTTTTTACAGGCGGCTTTTTGGCTGGCAATTGGATAAAACCATAAAACTCGATTTGGTGGAAAGGAAATCGTAATACAGATGAAATAAAAAGGGGCGAAATACAATGTCAAAAGGAAGGAAACCACTTGACACCTACATAAAGAATTTTACTTTTTTTTATGTGAAAAAGCACATCAATTACTAAAGTTGTTTTTTAAAAATGCAGTCCACAGTCCCTGCGATGCTCTTAAGATCGCATCATTGATATAGGATTTGGGAATTAAATTCCCAAAAGTTTCCATCCACCCTTCGCAGTACATAATTCAACTTCATTTTTTCCGATATCTTCGCGGAGATATTCCTTAATTAATTCCTTTAGCACTGAGAGGACGAATTAAGAACAAAGTATGGTTTAACAAGGAGACGCATGCATGTCATAAGGCCACATGTCGGAGCCGTAATATTCCCCTTCCTAACTCGTTTACTAATATGCGAAGATTCTAATGTCGATTTTGGCTAGATTCTCCTAATTTCATTCTCTAACGATTCTCCAGATGATATATGTACTTGATTTGCCCTAACTCCTAGTAGATCACGGTGCGTTGACGACTACCGTGTCGTCGGCAACGTTTCAACGACAACTGAATTCGGAGTGTGATAGTGGACCAGCACCAGTTTTCCAGCACTTGCTTCGCCGCTAAAATTCGCTGGCTAATGTAATTTTGTCCCAACAAATTCGAAGAATGGTGCAGTGCAGTACAACTCGGTGGTGGTGTACCAAAAAAAGTATGAGAGGCCGATATTTAAGCAGACATATTTGGAATGAATTGTTTAGGTATTGTATTGACGGGTGGGTGTAAAAAATATTTGTTCTACAACTCGCTTTCTGCAGGGTAACGTGCGCCTTTCGGGTTTTGTTTTTGAATGGAGTGGTGTCACCACGGACCCGAACTACACAAAGGGGCCCGGGTATGGTTGATACGCCATGGCGTGGATGTGTACAAAGACCTTCGGGAATTGACGTTCCCAATGCACTTGAGTAATGCAAGGTGGCTACGGTATCCCCGCCGGATTTCAATCGTTATCAAACCGAGCACGTTTCCCAGTAATTTCCTGGCGCGAGGAATTCCGCCATAATCGAGTATGCAAAGCGTCGAGGCTGGCACCTTCGCATAAGCTGACCCACGAAGGTGCTGGATAGGGAGAATGACCAATGCGCCTATACCTATTTAGATTATGCATTGATGTCCATTCGGTCCGCGGCAAGCGCTTTACTCGCCAGCAGTAGTAACAGGTCAAACAAACCTCGGATTTGCACGTCTGAGATCAGCTTGAGGCCTAACCATTAGGAGGATCACACCTGATCCCTACTCATCATGTAGTTGCACTCGAGGTGGCTGGAGGTTTTTCCCCAAGTCAATAAGCATTGTAGTCTGGCTGGTCGAGCGGTTAGTGCGCGCACCTTCGGTGCACAGGCTCATGAGTTCGAATCTCACCGTGTTCCATTGTGTTTTTCGAACTCACGAGCTTGTGACAGACTATGATCTCACTCAGATGTTAAACGAGTACCCATTTATGGGGATAAATAACACTGCTGAGCGTGATGCTGATCTCATTACCTCATCAAAAAGCAGATAAGATCTTGGAAATAGGATGTCACTAACACATCCTGCGGCCTTAGTCCAATGTTGGATTGTCGCGCCTGTTATTTATTTTATTCAATAAGCATAGGAATTGCGGCCCTGGGGTTGGGTTTCTGAAAGAGAGTTCATGCTTCAGAAGAAGAGGGAAAAATGAATCCCAACGAAATATGACATTTACACCCTGCCAATAAAATTCTGGAAAAAAAGTCCGATGGACCCGAAGGTAAGAAAGGCCGTAAAGATTATAGGCACTCCCCTGACGATATGGTCCCGGTAGATGGTTGCACAATCGCTTGTAGCGTTTTCGTAATTGAAATTAAATTTAGTCTTGCATTTGGGTTTCGAATAAACTGTTGCAGGTATCGGCGGATGAGTGAAAAACGTAACATTTATAAAAATACATGCCAATATCTTGTGGTCCATGCATGTCTGGCATGCCGCTTAAAAAGACCCCAATTCAATTGCATAGTTTAGGCAAATTAAATAAGTTTTACGAACATAAGTACATAGTTGGATTTCAGTATTCAGTATTTTTCAAAATTCTTACTATATTCTTTCTATTCCGTGTTCCCCCTTTTATCAAGAAAAAGGTGATATGAACAGTTATTGTATTATTGCCGTTCCGTGTTCCCTTTTTTCAAGATTTTCAATTCAATATTTTCAAAATTTGTCTTTATTCCTTCCGTTTCGTGTTCCCCCTTTTTTCAATTGAGAATTTCAAAAATTCTAAATTTTCAATCATACGGAAATCTACGATTCAGTTTTGCATATTTTCCGATAAATTCTGAAAATTTGCCATATTTACAAACCTATGCTCTATGTACCCTGTTTCTCTTTAGCATCAATCCATCTGGCTAATGTCCTAAATTATTTCAGCAAAATAAAAAAGTTTTCCATTGAAGAATTTACTTGTGGAGGTTGCGTTTTGTCTGACAGCCCTATGACCTTCAACATTTGCGATACATTTCTATAGCCTAAAACCACCCCGCAACATCGAGGATCCCACAAAGATTCATTGTGAATATTTTGCTATTTCGACAGTTATGAGTTGACTGAAATCTAGCAATTCGTTCAATTCGAATAGGTACAGAAAGATATACACGAAAAACAAATATTTATAATATGACTGATTGTGCATTTTTCCCGTGTTTCTAGAAATATAAACAAAAATATGCGAACAAAAAACTCATTGTAAATTATTGATCATTATGAGTTGTTTGTTTATTTCAATGGTTATACTGCTACTCCAGCCGGAGCCTTGTGTAGACCAATCCAGTGGGATCAACTTACTGAAATTCGGTAATTCGTTCAAGAAAGACAGAAAGAAGTATGTGAAAAAGAATTGTCTTCATAATTGTGCCCATTGTGAATTTTTCATGTCTCAATAGTTGTCCTGTGACTTTGGGTAGAGACCAAATGCTCGCTGAGAAGAAATAGACGCAGAAATTAGACGAAAAAGAGCCCATTGCTCATTGTGAATTCTTAGCCTAATCCAACAAGCCGAAAATCATGGAAATCGGTCCAGCCTTTCTTGAGCTCATATTATATAATGAAAGATAGATAGATCGATGTAGTTCAGTAAAACTCATTTGCGACAAACCTGAAAAAGAGTTGTAGCCGGCATTGGGGAAGTGGCCCACAATTTTCATTTACTTTACTCCTTCATATTTTTAATGATAAATGTACCCACGACGTATTACTACGTGTGTACGTAGTACGCCGCCCGGCCTTCGAGATTTCAGGGGTCCTCTACTGATTGGGAAATCAACTGTACCATTCTCCTTTTTCATGATATCTGATGTAGGAATTTACTCTGAAATTAGTATATCCAAGTTATGGTTGCGTTCGCCATTTAGCAGTTGCCATTTTTTCAGTATGTCTGACTGTGAAGTCTTACTTTTTTTATTGATTCCACCTGCGTATAAATCGCTCCAACGCGTGCATTTTCAACTCGAATCCGTAACTCAAGGATGTATTTATTAATGTACTTCTTATCAAATTGCGCAAGTTTGTTTGTTAGTAGCAAACAATTTTTTAGGTGCTTCCCTCTCGTTTCTGATTTGTGATTAAATTGAGTAAAATAGCGTACAATTATTTTTTTTTTCAAGGATTACGTGAAGAAAATTATGCCAAAAATGAACTTATTTCTCAGAAATGATCTCAGATCAGAAATGTCCTAAAACAAGGGAAAAGGTTACTACATAGTCCTTGATCGAGGCTTGGCAAGCGAATTGTCATATCAAAGGGAATTTCAATCAAGTCCGCGCTATACTTGGGACACCCTTTATATTCGTATAACGGGGAACACTAAAATTTTTCATTAACGAGAGTAAATGGCATACTCTGCTGTGGCTCTTGAAAACAAGGAACGCCCGCATGCCAACCTCTGATACAAAATTATTTAGCGTCTTTTTTGGGAGCTTTAAAAACATAATTTTCTTAGAAATTATACTGATTCCACAGCAAAAAAAAACGAGACCCTGTTCTAATCGTGCGAATAGGACGATGGAATGTATACCCTATACCTAGCCTAGCCTATTCCGCAATTGGCCCGTCCTTCCAAGCCAACTTCGGAAACTATATAATTCTCCCTGTAATGTTTTCTAGTCATATCAGTTTTTATAGCTGTTCATTTTCTTTCTTTTACCAAAAACTCTTAGATGTTATGTAATTAATCCATATGACAACAAGATACTAGCCCAAACATCACTAAACACCCGAGGAATTTCTACAAGTATCCGAAATCACAAGTTGAATTCAGACACACAAGTTGAATACGCTTTCCGAAGTTGCATAATGTCATACTAATTGTAGTAAATTTTATATAAATGTACTTGGCATAACGGAACATTTTCTATTTTTTGTAACCATAACTGTTTCTTTAGATTCTGTTCCGAAAAAAAATTAATCACTTCAATTTGTAACGCCTGTCACGCTATATGGTCATTTGTAGTAAATTAAACAAAAAATCCTTTTTGCGATCGGTTCAGCATAAAACAATGTAAAAACTTCCGCAACACCGGAAAAAATGTCAATTAAAACTTGTAGCTGAAATTGAGTTTTTGACGGTCTCACCGACGCCATTGCACTTAAATGTTCATCGTTCGAGCAAGTTCCAAGCAGTTTCGAAAATTCCGCAAAAAGTGAATTAGAATAAAAAAAACCTCTAACACATAATACAAAATCCAGGGTCCTGGAAAAAATCTCTTGACTACAATAAACCAGAATTTCACCTATTAGGTTGGAGGATATTTTCTAGTCCGGCGATGCTATACAGGATAAAACAAAATGGCGTTATGATACCCTCCTGGCTGCAGGTACCTTAACCTCTACAAATCCATAATTTATTCACATTTTGCTTGCTAGCCGGAATTTACATCAAGTCATTCATGTGACCCGTTCGCGCTTCATGCACTTTTCCTCTTTGAAGTTTTTTTTCAACCCATATCTCACTGACTGGACTGGTTTCTATGGCCAATGGAAAACATTTACCATCATGGCACCATGATGGATGGTTATTCCTTTTCGGTACCTTGATTTGCACATTAATTAAAGGATATTTCGGGACAAAAAGTGCTTTTTCATGGAAAAAGCCTAATTGACAAGTTTCCTGATTTATATGAATTAAATGAGATTTACGATAGAAGAGCTAGGACGAAGGGTGACGGCAGGAGAGAGCCTATTTTAATGATTATAAAATAAAAATAGAAAAAGCAAAGCAGGTACTTGAGACATCTGGATTCGACGAAAATGTGCGTCTAATTGGCCAAACTTTCGTCTTTTCGTTACGAGATTATGGATGACTGTTAAATTTTGATTGGAAGTGCCCTAAGAAAATGATCGCATCGTGAAAACTCATTTCCTTGGCTTGTAAGCCGATATTCTTGCAAAAGCCTAACAAATTGATGATAAGGATGATACGAAGATTTCCAAGACGATGTTGAGTATTATTTGAATAATTGTATGATTATTTCTTCGGGATTGCTTGTTGACTTCTCATTTATGTATGGAAAGAAATTGAAATTTGGTATTATGTTTTGTTTACTTTCTTAACTTGTTTTAGTACGCGAGTATAAAGTTGGAAAGTTTTTGTTGATATTCTGTTAAAACGCAGTAATTAAAGTGTTTTTTTCATAATTACGTTTCATTTTCGAATGAAATGTATAAGAGACGTGTCTAACAGGCATGTAAAGTGAAAAACAACAAAGCTAGAAAAAATGTAGTAAACAATGAGCGCATGTATACCGGCTCTCAAAACAAGCTATCTTATACCATTTTTGGAGATATGTATAGTACCTTTTCTATACCGGACTAAATTATAGTCCACTTTGTCATGAACTGTCGCAGGCACAGCAAAGTGCATAGACCGCGACCTACACAACGTCGCGACATCGAATGTTTCAGGTGCGTGATTGAGCAGCAAGATTAGCAAAGCTATACTGTTGTCTAGCGTTGGCTAGTGGAAATTGTCCGGCGCTGGGTAGTAGGGTGCAGGATGAGCAGGGAGTCGATTAAAGTGTGACCTTCGAGAAATGACTATTCCGCTCTTTCGAATAGTTAGGTTACCATAGTCGTACGTGGGTGTGAAAGGCGCACACACTGCACCAGTGAATTCAAGTTTACTGCGAATGCGGAGCACAGGTCCCATATCTGCTAGCACGGGGTGTCGAGATTAGAGCCAAGGGGCATGGAAGGGCGGTAATTCCTCTCAACCGACACAAGAGGTAGGCCCCCAGGAGGGGAGTATCGTACGGGCTGTGGTTTTACTACGGCGTGGAGTTGCGCCACTACCGGGGGCCGGGACCCATAGAATGGCAGAGTTAGTCAAAATGCCTCGCATCTAGCAGTGTTTAAGCGACAAGCCTTAACACTTAGTAAGAAAATCTGTTAACTCATACCGCTTGAGGGGCGCTGACTGACAACACAAATTCAATCCGACTGACCTATTCGAGGCCATCTGATAAATCTTCACGGTAGGCACAGATATTATACCCGCTTAGGGCCTTAGAACATCTGTCACGCACTGTCTAACACGAACCAAATAGTTTGACACTTGTAATAAACTTAGTTCAAACCAGCTAATAATAATAATAAGTAGTGGACCTTACCAAGGTGATGGACACTGTGTCATAGTCCTTTGATTTAGAAGGTTATCAACTAGCTTAATAAAGGCCAGAAAATCCTTCAGAGAGGAGCTCCTAATTATCCTGGTGCTTAGTAAATTACGTCCAAGGGCATCCACATAATAAATTAATGGAGGTTTCATCATCCTCCAGACAATGGCGACATAAGGTCTCCCTTGATAGACCAATCTTATGGAGATGGTGGCAGAGCCCAAAATGACCCGTAAGCAAGCCTATTAATAGTCTTTACTGAGTTCTGCGCAGACATTTAATATTGAAGCAGCTGAAGGGGCACACTAGCTGTTTTGTAACTCTTAGGCCAGGGTGCGTCATCCAGTAGCCCAACCTCAGGCCTCTAGTAGCTCTCCAGCTAATTCCACAGAAGGACTCAGTACCGATGAGTAGGAGGATAAACCCTCTCTTGCTAGTTCGTCCGCGTATTCATTTCCCTCAACGTCTCTGTGACCCGGAACCAAATAGATTGAAACAGGATGGAGAGGTCCTGAAGGAGGTAAACGCACTCGCTGACAAACTTCGATGCAAATTTGTGTAAAGATAGCGCCTTAATTGCAGCCTAGCTATCAGTGCAAATGGCGATATGTGCACCACAGAGACCCCCTCCCAGGATCTCCCCGGCACAGATTACAATGGCATGAGCTTCGGCTTGGAAGACGCTGGGCCATTTACCCATTGCAACCATCATTGAGATCTAAATACCAGGTCCAAAGACTGTAGCACCTACACCGTCAACCTAATGGTGCTTCTAGGATCAATGCAGGGGTTGCCATTAGCCCATTCCACCCGATCTGGGGTGTGAAGGTCCAACTTCCTGCCGTGATCTTTTAATCTGATACCAGGGAGATTGGAAGGCCAGGAACCCCTTGGAGGATACGCATATGTCCCCGATCACTGATACGAGTATCAGACGATAACTGGATTTTCAGAATGCTTAGGGCTGCAGTTTCCCGTATGAAGATGTGCAGTGGCGTCACCTCAGTCATTCTGGGCGAAAGGCTCCAAGTCTTGCCACAGTTCCTGCAAGTCCACATGACAGGCGTGGCCTTACTAAAAACATTTTCCAAGTGGCAATTCGAATTCAATCTTTGTCCTTTTTGGAGTAGGCAATGGGCACCCCCTTAAGAAGATTGGTCCAAGTATAGGAGGCAAATTTTCAGGTTTGATTTTTATATTGCCGGAATCGTTGCATTGAATGAAAGGTGCAGTTTCCTTGTGAATGGTACAGCGACTGTGTTGTGCGGGTTGATAATTAGCCCTGTTCCTGCGCACCATATGTGCACTAAACTAAACAAACAAGCTAGGATGGCCTGTATTATGTCGTTAACGACCAAAATATTCTTGATTAAAATATTTTATCTTCCGTGCGGTATACACGGCCAATATTAGCAAAAATAAATGCATGACCGCCCGAGTTTAAAAAACGATTAGGGAAAATTTTCGAGCAACGACAACATATCTATATAATTGGGACTGCCTGTCCATATGGACAATTCCTTCCTAAGCCTGCGGACAAACGCACGTTTATTCGGTAATTTTTCTATACAGACAATACTAGAAGTGAGAGGCGTGCCCTTATGTCCATAGTTCTTATTCCATGCTGAATCTCATTCGTTTATGAGACATCAAAATCTTCAATTAAATCTAGAATGTTTTGCAACAACATTCGGACCTAATCTAATCAAGGCAAATATCAAGATTTCAAATGGCTGCAATAAAAATTCACTTTCAATCGGTCGCGTCTTTTATGCATTCATTGCTCCTTGCGAACTCCTTCGTTTCTTATTATTTCTCTTTCTTCTATTCAGATGTTCGGCGTCAATTTCTAGTGTTTAAATTTAGTAACAAAAACGTAACGATAAAACTGGCGCCTTGATATTCATGAAATTACAAATTATTGCCATTGACTGAGTTCGTCAGGACAAATAACGAGTGCCTTTGCCTGGGTTTACACCAGCGTTACGCCAATATACGCCTCCCAACCCAGTCGACGATGACAACTACGTTGGAAATAAAGTGAAGCGGAAAACTTTCACATCGATATTATGTTGCCACCCTCTTATGAATGTCCTAGAGTCCCAGTCCACACGCTTCTTCTACTCTACAATATAACATTGTGCTGGGCGGGAAAATATTTCTAGGTCCATTCGTTAGACCTCTTTTATGGTTCGCCTAAATGATCCTTCTTGAAACGCCTCCTGATACAATTTTTTTCTCAGTTCAGTTCAGTTCGTTCCACTCATTCTTTCGTTCTTGACGTCATCCCATACCAAAACGAAATTCCATAATTTCCAGACGCTAGTCCATTGCCATGCTTAAGTATGATATCACAGGGACATTATGTCATCAGGATTTATAGAGATGGCCAGAATCGTTATTCGTCGTATCTCTTTTGTGAGGGGGAGAAAACGTCTTATGGCATTATTAGTGAGAGGCCTTGCCTCAATCGCTTATTCTCTGTGCTCTTCAGTCGGTCAGGGCACAATTTTTTGTGTGCGAGAGTAGTATTTTTGCTGCCTGCCTGAAGCTTAGCTAGCGAGCAGAGCGGGCTAACGCAGACATACTATTATATACTGACTACATTCACGAACATCCTCTATAAAGCCTGCCATGAGTTATAGATGACTTTCGGTCGGCTGATGATAGCTTCAAGATACAGAAATGGCCTTCTTTTAAAAGGATGTCGGACTATGGATGACGAGAGTTACGGCGCGGCCGGCGGTTGGTATGCCGAGTCTATATATACTATAGAGAGCCTTCTATGACTATACATACGAGTAGGACAAGACGCGGGTCCATGAATAAAAACCATCCAAAATTAATGCACTATGGAGTTGAGATGACAGCTTTATAGATACCAAAGATGGAATGGCGAATTTTGTGCTTGAGCCCGAGGCATCATCATCGTCCTAGGGACAAGCGTTCTTTTGCGGCGGAATTAACGAAGCCCAGTGACCTCAATATTTTATCATATTGGCGGAAGCAATCTTCATGTCAGTTTATTTTCAAATAAATCACACGTCAGTTTGGCGACACTTTTTCGGAGAATGATCGTCTTCGGACGATGGGGCGTATTTAAATTGATGTATGACAACTTATTCAAATCAAGTGTCTTTATCGGGAAATGTATTTATTGAAATGAAACCACAAAATTGAGATGGATTGCGTATTAAAATGATACTGAAGAATCGATGTTACGGATTCCAAATCGCCAATTCTATATTTTACGGCCATAGAGAAAGAAAATGACATCACCAATTTCATAAGTCGTACCTTTTGGTAGTACCACCTGATGTATATGACGTCCATGCCTTCACCTTGTAAAATTTTCAAATCAATTAATGTTAAAAAATCGTTGTGCCAACAACTCTGAAAGTCATGAAGCGTTTCAACTATTGTGTGCAATTTGTAAGGTTGAGTTTAAAATTTTGAATCGATGAATTCACTAGTTTTGCCACTGACCCCAGAAAGCAGTTGTAAAAATCTGTATTGAGCAGAAGCCATTAAGTTAGAAGGCGCGACAATACAAGTTAGAGACTACAAAAGGTCGAAATGGAATGAGCACCTCAATGACTGCAACGTTAAGGAAGGTGTCAGTAAATTATGGTCCACTGTCCGTGCCTTATCCAACCCCAACAAGGATAAAGGTAATATTGCCATAAAATTCGGAAGTCAGCAGATCGGGATAAGTTGAAGCGCAGAATTAAAAGGCTGCTGACATCATGCCTACATATTTACACTACGGTCCAAGTTAAAACAGCCATTGGGAAGGCTAACAACTTTAAGGCCATTGCACCAAATGGCATTTCGATGACTATGATGAAACATCTCGGCCTTCCTGCCCTGGACTATAACACGGCAGCATTTAGCTTGTCTATATCTACGCTTGCCATCCCGAAAATCTGGAAGATAGAAATGAGTGAAAGGGTGCTAAGACCACTCGATTCTTCACATTCTGATTGTCTCATTTAAATCTGCTAAACGCTTTTGAAGGCTGCTTCATCGAGCACATTGCTAGGTTCGCATTTATACTCCTGGCTTTTTTCTATAATACGGAATTGTAAGAACAGATAAAAATGTCTCTTGAATAATTTTTAAATTCTTCAGTTCTTGAGTTGCATTCGGGCGACCGATCTAAAAATATTAAGGAAAATACACTTGAGCATAAAATTAAAACAAACCACTCGTGAGTTCGAAAAAAAAACATGATCCACGGTGAGATTCGAACTCATGACCCTGTGCACCGAAGGTGCGCGCACTAACCGCTAGACCAGCCAGACTACAAAAATTGCTTATGGTTTGTTTTAATTTTATGCTCAAGTGTATTTTCCTTAATAGTTTTAGATCGGTCGCCCGAATGCAACTCAAGAACTGAAGAATTTAAAAATTAATCAAGAGATATCTGTTCTTACAGAATGGCGTGACTCTTTACGAAGAGTTTTGAGCGTTAAATTCAATGAAGTGTTGAATGATGGTTCCGATATTGGCTGCATTCCACGACTTCGAATCTCAAAGAGCTATTCCTATCTGCACCACTTGCTATATAGACGTTGCTTAGTTTGGCAGCTTATGCTTTCTGAAAGAACTTGGTTTGTGCAATTACTTATCTTCTGAAAAGTTGACCCGACAGCAAACAGGAAATATACGCATTAAGAAGACGTCTTGACCTTTCCGCTCAAATTTTTCCGCGAACAGATGAAGAAGGATGGTTGTTGGTACGCTAAAAAGGTTGACTTTTGTCTAGAAGATATGATATCAAATGCTAGGTGTGCCTTGCATACGAGATTGACATAGTCTTGTTGGCCTCCAGTTATACCCTGGAAACCAACCGCGTAATTGCGTATTCGCACAAGGTTCGCAAAAGATTGATGTTTAATGAAATTAGTCAGTGGAAAAATATTTTTTTCGATTGGGTTAGGAATGTGTACCTTGATATACCTACCATGTGTGGCGGATTTTTCCACTGATCGTCTCAAGCTTTTTTAACCATTCGTTGGAAGGTCGATTTTGACGGGCGATCGCGTATCTATACAGTGCGAGTAACTGACTTATAAAAATGGAATAAAGCGCACCCAAAACAACATGGTATTATCATGAAGATATAGGAATTAGCCGGAGCCTTTCAACCTTTATCTTCGCCGTTATGCATTTTAATAGGACGAATTGAAGTCTTCTCTCAATCGTTGACATATCTACTTGTTTTGAACAATCCCTGCTGCTTAGCCCGTTTTGAAGACGAAGAATAGTCATGCAACATGGTTTTATCAAGAGAACTCAGAGTTAAAAAATCCTGGATTTAAATCAGATCGAGTCCACATCATCTAACTTTATTTTCTACTAACGGCGGATTGATCAGTAAATCGAATTCGGGGTATGCGGCTTCATTAAGAAGCATTTCTCGAACATTGAGCGCCTTGCTTCATTGCAACCAAAATAGCGCAAAAAAGAAACCTCCCGCCTGAGAAACCCTCGAAGAAGGCAATATAAATGAATATTCCATTTGACGAACCCAAGGCCAGAGGCAGTCTGATCAACACAGGTCTGTGAAAAAGAACTCATTATGAATATTGCTCATTGTGAATTGCGAGGCAGGACAATTCAAGCAAAAATCATAAAATTATTAACCCCTTAACGACCACTGTTCCTACAGTAGCATTTAAGTAATGGGAAAGATCATTTTGTTCAAAATTTTCTTCCCAATTTTTCAGAAGTTTCTATGCTTCTAATCGTATTCGGTACAGAGACAAATACGGTGCAGAAAATTTACTGAAATCCCCTTATCCGTTCAAAGTGACCAAGGGATAGGAAAAGAGCTTACTTCAAAATTTTGCTCATCCTTTCAGTTAAAAAATAAATAAATAACAGGCGCGACAATCCAGCATTGGACTAAGGCCGCAGGATGTGTTAGTGACATCCTATTTCCAAGATCTTATCTGCTTTTTTGTTGAGGTAATGAGATCAGCATCACGCTCAGCAGTGTTATTTATCCCCACAAATGGGTACTCGTTTAACACCTGAGTGAGATCATAGTCCATCACAAGCTCGTGAGTTCGAAAAACACCATGATCCACGGTGACATCCGAACTCATGACCCTGTGCACCGAAGGTGCGCGCACTAACCGCTAGACGAGCCAGACTATCCTTTCAGTTGATTCTGCATATTTCAGCAGTTATTCAGCTATTTTAGGTTAGAAAAAAAACCAAGGGGAAAATTTACAAAAATACTCTAATCGATAAGAAAAGTGACCAAACGATCATTTTGAATTTTATGCATATTTCAATAATTAGTCTGTTGTTTTGGGGTAGAGAACAATATGGTCAAAAACAAAAGATCAGAAAAACAGCTACCTTGAACATTTGTCCCATTGTGAATTTTAAATTTCTGTTATTTTGAGTAGAGATAAATGCGAATTAGCAAATTTATCCGCTTATCGATTCAGGAGATAAATACGATTTATGTGAAAAAGAACTGTCTTCATAATTTTATTCACTGTGAATTTTATACATGTTTAAATAATTATTCCCCTATCCAAAGAGCAGTCCAATTCGCGACTTTATTCAGGAGAGTATTTGAAAAATAACTGTTTTCAAAACTTCGCTCATTGTGAATTTTTCTCATATTTGAATAGTTAATCTGAGTTGAGACCAATCCGGTAGAATTAATTTACTGAAATCCGGCAATTCGTTAAATCAATACAGGAAGAAATAAGCGAAAAATAAAAATCTTTATAATTTTGCTCATTGTGATTTGTTTTTACATGTTTCAACATCATTCTTATATTCCCGGAAGTGACCCATTCGGCAGGAAAATTTTTCAAAAAATCAAGTCGTTAAAGAAATATAGACAAAAGTATATGCAAAAAAAAACATTGTGAATTGTTGCTCATTGTGAATTTTCTGCATACTTCAATGGTTATACTGCTATTCCTACCGGGAACACTGGAAAAATTCAAATTACCATACCTTTAATTATATAAAAATCAGCGACGCAGCAGACGATGTTGAAAGAATAACAGACGAAGTGTCAGTGTACTATGTACGGAAACAACCAATATGCATAAATTGGTTCCCGATATCGGGGTTTGGAGTAATTTTAGACAATATTAAGTACATATGATATTGTCGTGCTCTGTGGCCGTGATCGTTCGGTCGCCACTCTGTGAAATAGACACTCATAGAGAAACGAGTTTCCAAACTCGGCACGACTCGCCGCAAGTTTATTATTCAGAAGAAAATTATAAGAAATATTCTTATCGTAGAATAATAAACTAACAATGTGACTAGGAAGTGGTATGGCTGACAACCGTATCACACTCCGAATTCAGTTGTGTTCGTAACGTTGATGACTACACACGGTAGTCATCAACGCACCATGCTCCACTAGGAGTTACGGTATCAAGAGAGAGAGACATATATTGCCTATCGGCCCTCTGTTGCGTTAATATGCAAATTTATTGCTACTTCCACCATCAGACTATTTTGTAGTTCAAAACTAATTTAATCGTTTACGCATGACACTTTAATATTCAAGTGGTCATTATCACATAAGCCCGCTATCCAGACAGTTCTCGTTCACATTGTATATGGGAAGGTATACATTTCATCCATGTTCCACCACACATCACCATATCCATCACCATATCCAGCTATTCAGGACAAACTACTCTACAATTCATCTGAAAATAAACACTTTCAACATTTTACTAGTCACGTTTTCCAGTACCAATTAGCCAAATAATTTATTTTGTAGCCTTGCCAAGACTGGAACTTCAATTTCCTGTACATATATTTACTGTGGCGGCGAACGGCGCGGCGTGGTTTATTCTAAGGGTTTAGGAGTGTAGGGAATCGTATCATTTCCTGTTTGCTAAATTGTATTGTACTCTCTACCACGGGCGCCTATTGCCATGTTAATGCGTTGCGAATTCAGCAAACCCAGCGCGACCACCAAACCGCGCACTCTTGACACCATTACCCTAACAAAATGGGCGTACAAGTGGCGAAATCGTTTCCATTATATCCGTTTAAATACATTCGTCTAGTATGCACTCTTCGTAATTGATGATTATTTGAGTTAACGTTATTTGGCTAGAGTGGAAATTGGTTAAACTGTCCCTCTTCCGCATGCCGACATGGATCTGTGATGGATTCTTCGCAGGATTCTCTGAGCGTTATTTGTATGGGGAAGGAGGCGGAAAAATCCCCGTAACAGATTTTGAAGTATAGGCTAACAGGGAATCAGTCGTTGCCCATTTATTTACCCCTATGTCATTACTACGTGGAAATTTCATTTAAAACTGCCAAAAACATTTTTTTTAATGCGCAAATATTGTAATTTAACTTAACGTAAAATTAAATCTGAGCATGCTGTTGATCTGAACACCTTTATTTTTTTTAATTATATCAAATAGTGGCAGTGATTAGGTTCCAAATTTCCATGAAAACAATAAAAAGGTGTCACAAGCTGTTACTTCCCAATTTCAAGGACGTGGATATTGTTGCAACGGCATGAACGCCATTGACGAGCTTCAGCTAGTCCCATTAAAGGTTGGAATGTATGATTCTTTTTAAAATTGTGTGCTTTCAGAATCACTCACTTAATGATTTTTATCATGGAATAAAAGGACACAGACCCAAAAATAATGAAAGTAGTAAATGAAACCGGAACGCTACCTTGTCTTTTAAAAAGTCTAGGTCAGAAGGTCATGAAACTTCATCCCCATTCAGTATGAAATTCATTTTTTCAATTTACCTGCCTGATAAGAGATTTATTGTCTATGGTTGTCATCGCAGCTTTTAATTTTTCTCATTTCGCTCAAAACTTTTCCAATTTCGCTTAATGCAAAACCCATTCATTTTTCAAACTCTTTGATATGCAAATATTCCTTTCTCTCTCTCTTGTTGGTTCTCTCTATTTTTTTTATCTCACTTGATGGAAAATAGCCCATAGTACTAGAATAGCAGACTACTTAATCACAAGTCCATTATAATACATTACAGCCTCCATGTATAGGTATAGCCTTCGCCTCATTCCACTGCATTATGCCTAACAAATCGGGCAATAGAAACAACGACTATAGAAATAATACAAAACAACAATTCAGAAAGATGAGAAAATTCTAGGAAAATCCCTGTTCTACTGACCATATCGCAAAGGCAACATTAATAATTAAAGCAAAAGGATCTGTCATGGAGCCAACCGACCATCGGACGTTGTGATTCGTTGTCCTTCTAGCAAAGTGGAAAACTCGAACACGATAGAGAATTCTCTTGAGTTTGTGTTTTTTTTCTCGACTGTTGTCGCCCATAGAAAAACAGTCTCCTGAAAGTCTCCGTAGCGTAAATACGAAGGAGAGTAGAAGGAAAAAACAATGCATACAGACACACACACCAACAGGACAACCCGTCAAACTTTGCCTATATACTTGTCGTATGTACTGTTTTTGCTAACATTTAGCATCAGCATACAAAAAATGCGAGGAGAAATAGAAGAAAACTTTTTATTTTATTGACGGAAAAAAATGACGGCCGGACGTGTGACAAACTCGACTTGAATGTTGGAAAACAAAAAACCAAGAAAAAAACAGGAAAGATGGATGCAAACTGACCGAAAGCCATCAAGTAACGGTGTATGGTGTGGGCAATTATTTTCATGGTGGTGGATTGATTGTCGTTCGCTGTTTCGAGAATCGTTTATTTATTTAAAAATTGTTCGAAAGGACATCACTGTGATGTACAAAGAAGGAGCTATTTTGTTTGGTATCTTTGTCGCTATCCAGTTAGGCGTGTGTGACTTTGCTACATATTTCAGCGAGAAGGGAGTTGGGTTTTCGTTGTTTTGTGTAGCAATGTAGTCGGGGCTCCACTGTATATGTGTATCTTGATTTATATATACCTATCTGCGAAAGAGGATCCAATGTCGACCAAAGTTTTCTGCTTGTCCTTAACTAACGAATCTAAAGGGTCTCGGTAACTTGATATGAGTACGATAGATACTGGAAAACACATCCAGATGTTGATGTTTGTTTTTAACGAAATCTGAAGAAGTAGGAGATTCTCCCGGGACTATGTTGGTGTCCTATTTACTAAATCTTCTCAAATGTTTCGTTTGTAGAGTTAGACAAATTTGAAAAACGTTTTTGACTGACCTTTTCAACTGACTATACGATGGTAGTATGTATTTGTTTGAGGAACTCTCACCAATAATTTAAGGGTATTCTAGTATACGAGACTGGGATATACTCCAGCTAATAATTGATTGATCCCGACAACCTGACTTCATTTATCGTTATAGATCGCTAAAATATATTGGAGTAAAATGAAAATCGATACAATAATATACATTTTGTTACCAATCTCCACGACACTATAATTAATATTTAAATTTTGTTTGAATATCATGAAATGTTATTTTACCACCCTGTATTGTATTTGCCACTGCATTTAATATTGCCACCCGGTCCGTATATGTGCATTTTCAACGATAATGGCGGATGACGAGCGCCACCACAGTAGAGGAGAGAACTACTCCGTCGCGGTCGCGTTCGCAACAACACGTGGAACGAAGCCGAAAAGGGAACCCACGAACGCGGGATCGGTCTCTTTTTCTCTTGGTCAGGGTCGAGCGAGGTTGGTTCTGAGCAACGACAAGGGAACGGATCGTCCTGCGGCCGCTAAAGATTCGAGTCGTCCTGCGTCTTCAAACGAGAATTTTACGAATCGTGCCGAGCACATTGGAAACCGCCCTGCGTTTTGAGAGCCCGAAGTCTGCGAATCATACCACCCGAGCCCGAATTCCCGAATATTCGCCTTGCGCTTGCGAGCCCCCAATTTCCACGGATCACATCATTCAGCCACGTCCTGCCGAATCATCGGAAGTCGAACTCCACGAGTGGGGCCCCCAACGTCCGACCGGGTGTGGCAAAAAGGTACCTGTACGTAATTTGAAATCATGAAAAAATATAAGACCTGTATATCATTTTCATTAACCATCTTTTATTTGTGAAGGAAGTGGAGTTTTGGAGTGTTCGCGCATTTTATTTTCACAGCACTAGGAACCGTGGTGTGATCATCCAGCAATCGATTCGTTGTGTCGCGAGGAGTATATCCGTGGCGGCATTTTCGCGTTTCTGGCCGCGGTGTACAAATATTAGAAACGTGTGGCGCCCACGCCCGTCTCCGTTGAGCCGGCCCACCTTCGGATATTCTCCCCGTGTCGCAACGTAGCAGAGTTGAATCCGATATACGAGTAACTCGTAACAGTTGTCGCCCGAACGTGGGGCCTAATTTAAAATTTCTATACAAGTTACTTTTGTAAGCGGATAACAACTATCGATAGTGAGTGATTGTGTACCTGTGTAATGTAAGTAGTAAGCAGTGTTGTTGATGTCATACTGTGTTACATACAAGTAGTTCATGTGGAACGGGCTGTTCATTAGCGAGATTATTTTAGACTTGTGCAGTTTCGTAGTGCGATACGCTAACCTATATAGCTAACCCAAAATTTTTTCTGTATTTTTGGTTGACCTGTATATTCCCAATACTGTGCGGTTCCTATAAGTGCCTGCGTACACACGAGTCGAGCAAAGATGGTCGTTAAGATGGAAATGTTCTTATCGAGGCTGAACAAGGATGAATTGTCTTACGAACTGGACATTCGCGGTCTACCCAAGGACAACGTAGATAACATGCGGAAAACACTTCGGATAGCACTCAGAGCGGAGCAGGCGACGAACACAACATTCTACTACTGTAAGTACCCCTTCACATTTCAAGAGGATGCCGACGCTTTAGAGGCAAAATTAGCTGAGATCCTCGAATTAACAGGCGCGTTTGTGGGAAATTCCTCTTCTAGTGATTATTGCAAAATCTTAGCCAAAATCAGTTATGGATTCAGACGTGTGGAAAAGATGGAGCCGGCGAGTGAAGAAGTCGCCAAACAGAAAGAAATTAGGGCGCAATTCATTATGGCCCTCGGAATTATTGTTGAAAAGGCAGAAGGTGATTCGGTGGATGTTGAGGAGGCCGACATGTGTACCAACTCCATCGCAATGACTGTCCAACCTCATTTAGGGCTAGGGGCTGAGAATAAACTGGTGGATATATCGAAATGGGGCATCAAATTTAGTGGACAAGTGCCATACGCTTTAAATAGTTTCCTGGAAAGGGTAGGAGAACTTCGCGTCTCAAGAGGGGTCACTAAGAAGCAACTTTTTAAATCAGCCACCGAGCTTTTTGAGGATCGCGCTCTGATTTGGTTTCGGGCAAAGCGTCTTACGCTGAATAGGACTCTCTCGTCGACGAGCTGAAAAAGGAATTTCTACCAGCAGACTATCAGGATAGACTGTTGGAGGAAATTAAACGACGTACCCAGGGGAAGGATGAATCCTTGAGCATATTTGTGGCGGTTTTGGAAGGTATGTTTCAAAGGTTAACTACTCCCTATTCCGACTTGGAAAAGTTAAAAATTCTTAGACGGAACATGCTACCGTTCTACCAAACGCAATTATCTTTAACCCCAACAAACACGATTCAAGAGCTTGTAACATATGTCAGACAGCTAGAAGCAACTAGGCTTTCCGTTGAAGCTTTTCAGCCACCCCCCACAATAAATATACTGGAACCCGACCTAGCATACAAACCAAGCCAGACGATGGGACCGTCTACGTCAGGTCAGAACATGAAGTGTTTCAAATGCAATCAAGCGGGACATTATTCAAAGGATTGCACGATGCCAACCAGTTGTTATGGTTGCGAAAGGAAAGGAACCACACGGACTTCGTGTCCTAATTGCAGTCGTAACAAATCTGAAAGAAACGGCAATTCCGCTCCGGGAAACGTAGCGGGTGCTCATCAGGTGGGCAAGTGAGCGCCATGATTTCAGCCCAGTCAACAAATAGCTTTAAGTTAGTGGCTAAAAACGGGGATAACCGTCCGCACCTCGAAGTGGATATCATGGGCGTACCTTTTTTGGCATTGGTTGATACTGGAGCTACTTGCACGGTAATTGGGAAGAAGAGTTGGGAATGTTTGGAAGAAAAGGGGACGCGGTTGGGAGATTCTGCTGACACGACAATTCGCCTCATCAACGGCGAGAGCGTAGGAATAGTTGGGATGTTTGATGCTAATATTGGCCTCAGGGGCGAACATAAAAATTTGCCGGTAGTTGTTGTCGACAATATCGGACACGGAGTAATCTTGGGTGTGGACTTCATTAGTTCATTCGCAATCATTCTGGATTTGAAGCAGTTTAGCTGGGAGTGGAGTAAAAACTGCTTAACGGAGGTTGCTACGCTATCACACCTTCTTCCGAGAGAAAATGTATCTTTAACGGAGCAAAACCTTTTAAATTCTTTTGTAGAGCAGCAGTTTCAGATGTTTGGTGAAGGTATTGGTTGTACCACCCTTGTCGAACATCAAATTCGGACTTCATCACCTCCCATAAAACAGAGATATTATCCTGTTTCTCCTGCTGTACAGAAAAGTATAAACGCCGAGTTAGACGATATGCTACGATTAGGAGTAGTGGAGCCGTCTACAAGCGCTTGGTCGTCACCTATACTGTTAGTAAGGAAGAAAGACGGAACGTACAGATTCTGTGTGGATTACAGAAAACTTAATAATGTTTCTGAACGTGACGCCTACCCACTTCCTTACGTATCTGCAACCTTGGACAAGTTACGCGATGCCAAATACCTCACGTCCCTAGACCTGAAGTCAGCTTATTGGCAGGTGCCCATGGCAGCTGAATCGAAGCAATATACGGCATTCACTGTACCCAATCGCGGACTATTTCAGTTCACCAGGATGCCATTCGGACTACATAATGCCCCTGCAACCTGGCAGCGCTTAATAGATAGAGTTCTTGGACCCGAGCTTGAACCTTTCGTATTTACGTATTTGGATGATATTATTATCGTGACTCAAACATTCGAAAGGCACATGCAGGTTCTGGACGATGTCTTCCAAAGGTTACGGTCGGCTAACTTTAAATTATCTAGAGATAAATGCGAGTTTTGTCGACCAGAACTCAGATATTTGGGCTACGTGATAAACAAAACAGGCCTTAACGTAGACCCTCTTAAAGTAGAGGCGCTTGATAAAGTTCCCCGACCAACAAACACGAAGAGTGTAAGACTGTTTCTCGGTATGCTTTCCTGGTATAGACGATTTATACCAGACTACGCTTCTTTAGTAGCCCCGCTCAACGAGTTGCTACGTAAAAATAAGAAGTTTATTTGGACAAGCGCTTGCGAAGACGCATTTGTCCTGGCCAAAACCAAACTGATGACCGCACCAATACTTAGCTGTCCTGATTACAGTCAGCCATTCATTATTCAAACGGACGCGTCTGACTTTGGGTTAGGAGCCGTCTTATGTCAGTCATTCCCTGATGGTGAAAAGGTGATTAGCTACTTAAGTCGATCCCTCAGTAAAACTGAGAGGAAGTACTCGACGACAGAAAAGGAGTGTCTCGCGGTGGTGTGGGCAATCGAAAAATTAAGAGCGTATATTGAAGGAGCAAAGTTCAACGTCATTACCGACCACCACTCGCTAATCTGGTTAAATAACCTAAAGGACCCCCGTGGTAAATTAGCGCGTTGGGCGGTACGCCTTCAACAGTTCGATTTCGAAATAATTCACAGGAAGGGGAAAGATCACTTAGTACCGGACGCTCTCTCGCGCTCGGTCCCTGAGATCTCGGCGCTTACTCAGACGTCGGATGAAGATTGTTGGTATAATAGGTTGCTACGGGAAGTAGATGAACATCCAGCGAAATTTCCAAATTTCAAGATTCACGAAGGGGTGCTATGGAAAAAGATTAAAGATCCTTACCCTGGCCTGGGTAATGATATATGGAGGCAAGTCGTACCTAAATCAGCACGCACTGGGATCCTGTATGACTGTCACGATGACCCCAAGGCGGGTCACATGGGGGCTGATCGAACTTTAGATAGGGTGTCTCAAAAATACTACTGGCCGAAGATGAGAGCCGATGTAAAAGAATATGTGAAGAAGTGCAAGGCTTGTCAAGCTAATAAGGTTGAACGACAGTTGCCAGTTGGAAACATGTTAAGTCGAGCTACAGAGAGCCGTCACCCCTGGGATATGATCTCAATCGACCTGATCGGGCCACTTCCGCGATCACTAAAAGGACACGTCTACATACTCTCCGCTTTGGATCATTTTAGTAAGTTCCCTCTCGTTTTCCCTTTAAGGAAAGCAACGGCCCCTGAAATTACACGGCTTCTTGAAAACAATATCTTCCTTCTGTTCGGTGCACCTCGAATTATAATTTGTGATAATGGCGTTCAATTTCGTAGTCGAGAGGTCACAAACCTGGCAAATACGTATGGAACACGTATATCCTACACAGCCCTCTACCATCCACAGGCGAACCCTGTGGAACGCACAAATCAAAATATAAAGCCTAAAGCGTATGTTACGCACGTACACTGGCGAAAATCATAGGAAATGGGACATGGAACTACCCAAAATTGGATGCGCGTTACGCACCTATACTCACGAGAGTACCCGACTTACACCCTACTTTATCCAATTTGGACGAGAGATGGTAACATACCACGATAGCAACGAGAGTCCAAACAAGGATTCTTCTATGGCTGATTCTTCTGCTCGGGCAGAGGTTATTAGTAAGATAAGAGATGATGTAGCTCGTCGTCTCAAACACGCTGCGGAAAAAAGCTCTGAGCGCTATAATTTACGTCATCGCGACGCAAGACGGAATGTTAACGACATGGTTTGGCGGAAGAACCACGCCTTATCTGATGCTTTGAGATATTTTTCAGCCAAATTGGCTCCTGAGTATGTCGGACCATTTATGGTGAAGGAAATTGTATCTCGGTGGACCTACGAGCTGGTCGACGAGCAGGGAAGACCTAGCGGTGTCTGGCACGCCAAGGACCTTAAGCCGTACGTTCACTAACAAACCATAATCACGATAAACGAAATGGTGATGGTAGTTGAATTTTTTTTTCTTTTTATATGTTTAGATTTATGCTTGTTATAAAAGTAGAATGTGCCAAGTCTAAGTAGTTTGAATTTCCTTAGATGTCACACCACGAATAATTTTTCGGTTCCGTTCATTTTTTTTTATTCTTACATGGCGTTTAGAGCCACAATGGACTCTTCTTGGAAGAGGGGGGTCATATGTTACCAATCTCCACGACACTATAATTAATAATTAAATTTTGTTTGAATATCATGAAATGTTATTTTACCACCCTGTATTGTATTTGCCACTGCATTTAATATTGCCACCCGGTCCGTATATGTGCATTTTCTACGATAATGGCGGATGACGAGCGCCACCACAGTAGAGGAGAGAACTACTCCGTCGCGGTCGCGTTCGCAACAACACGTGGAACGAAGCCGAAAAGGGAACCCGCGAACGCGGGATCGGTCTCTTTTTCTCTTGGTCAGGGTCGAGCGAGGTTGGTTCTGAGCAACGACAAGGGAACGGATCGTCCTGCGGCCGCTAAAGATTCGAGTCGTCCTGCGTCTTCAAACGAGAATTTTACGAATCGTGCCGAGCACATTGGAAACCGCCCTGCGTTTTGAGAGCCCGAAGTCTGCGAATCATACCACCTGGCGCCTGGCATTTACGAGCCCGAATTCCCGAATATTCGCCTTGCGCTTGCGAGCCCCCAATTTCCACGGATCACATCATTCAGCCACGTCCTGCCGAATCATCGGAAGTCGAACTCCACGAGTGGGGCCCCCAACGTCCGACCGGGTGTGGCAAAAAGGTACCTGTACGTAATTTGAAATCATGAAAAAATATAAGACCTGTATATCATTTTCATTAACCATCTTTTATTTGTGAAGGAAGTGGAGTTTTGGAGTGTTCGCGCATTTTATTTTCACAGCACTAGGAACCGTGGTGTGATCATCCAGCAATCGATTCGTTGTGTCGCGAGGAGTATATCCGTGGCGGCATTTTCGCGTTTCTGGCCGCGGTGTACAAATATTAGAAACGTGTGGCGCCCACGCCCGTCTCCGTTGAGCCGGCCCACCTTCGGATATTCTCCCCGTGTCGCAACGTAGCAGAGTTGAATCCGATATACGAGTAACCCGTAACAATTTATACGCTCCAAATACGGAAAAAAGACGCGGAGTAATTTCAACAAAGGCAAGCGAAAAGGTATTATGCCGTGCATCCCAAAAGAACCGATCTGCCTTCGCTGAACTAGCGGCACAACGCGCACCGAAGCATCACATACATTAACAGTTGATATATGTCTCCGGCAAAAATAATGTGCGGTATACAAATTAGAAAATGTGCATACTGTGCGAAAGCTCGGGCTTCCAGTGCAAACAATTGACGTGACTGACATCCAAAACAAATACGAGCATCTGCGCGGAATTTCATTGACATCATACCGAAATGTGATGCCTGGAATACTTATTGGTGCCGACAATTGGAATCTAGCCGTGCCGCTGAATACTCGCGAAGGTGTAACTAATCACCCGATAGCTGTCAAATGCCGACTTGGTTGGGCTCTTCAAGGAGGAGACGGTTCCCGACGAACTCAACTCAATATAGATACATACTTTCGATTGCGAACGTCAACTTTCCGAAATGGACGAAACAGTTAGGCAACAATTTAATGTGCAAAAATCAACTCCCACGATTCTCCAATCCAAAGAAGATTCGAGAGCCATGAACATACTACGAGAAACTTGTGTGTTAAAAGACGGTCATTTGGAGGTTGGGTTCCTTTGGAACAAAGTTACCAGCTACAACCGTTTGATATGCCTTGAGAGGAAATTCAAGCAGGATCAGACAATGAAAAAGAAATTTCAAAAGCAGATTGATAATCTCGTGTCGAAAGGTGACGCAACGAAATTGTCATCTAAAGATATGATTACGAATCCAGGACGAACGTGGTACTTACTTACCAATTTTACCACTCTAAATCCGAATAAACCAGGTAAGGTTCGGTTAGTATGGGATGTTGCCGCGAAATGTAATGGATTTTTGTTGAACGTTTTCATATTGAATGGACCCGATCTGCTCAATTCACTTGTCGACATTCTCAATGGATTCCGCACCAAGAAAGTGGCCAGATGTTTTACCAAATAAATGTTCTACGCAACGGTATGCATGCATAGCGCTTCCTATCAGCAGTATTGGTTGCGACGGTTTCAATGACGAAAGCCTTTGGAGCGCATTGTTTGATGTCGAATTCATAATAATCAACTCAGGTTCATTAAATTTTGTATCCGTGGAATCCTGGGATGACAAATCTCTCACTCCAAATAATTTATTACTCGGTTCATCAAGCGGTTATAAGCCCTTATGCAAAGCGTTCGCCGACAAATTCTGGCATTGGTGGGTAGCCGACTATACTCCTAAAAGTGGTTCACCAAGCGGCCCACGATCAAAGTTGGCGACATCGTGGTTGCCGTTGACGATAATCTTCCCCGAAATTCTTGGCCTAAAATAAGGGTGATCGAAACGATAATTGCGAAGGACGAACAGGTTAGGCGTGCAACAATTAAGACCCGGAATTCCGTGCAGAGGCGAGCAACTAAAATAGCGGTGCTAGATGTGGTGACATGGGTAAGGTTTCGCGTACTGCGCTCTCTTAGGAGGGGACGGCGGACGGGGGAATGTTACCGCTATTTAATGCACACAGAGTTCAGACAGACCGTCTTTAAAGTCGATTTCAATTTAGTATTCGATGTAACTAACTATTGTAACTTAAAAGTTTAAAGATAAAAATAACACATTGTAAACCTAAATAACGAATCGTCTCTTAAAAGTTCGTAATACGGCAACAATCAGATGTCTGTCATTCGATTTCGATGAATATCGTGATACGCTTGAAATTTGAGAAGCAGAATACGAATACAATGCTTATTTCTTTGCACCTAATTAAATGTGTGCTCCGCCGTTCACAGATTAAGCAGAACCTGTCAAATGTTCATTTTATAAAAATCTCTGCCTGGCAAATCTGCACTAAATAAGCTACAGAGCCGCGCTTATCCTACAAATTACCTTACCTTAATAGCGTAAAAAACTACTCACCGGTATAAATGAAATTTTACAAATACCAAATTCGATGGTCATATACACACCTGAAAAAATAGAAAGAAAAACCATTATGAAACAATGCTGTCAAGGAAAAATTGCATTGATTTATAAGGAAAAAGTACTTGAGCAGTCTCATGGAAACCTTACATCATCATCAATGTGGCACGATAGCCCGACGTCGGACCTTGGCCGCCTGAATCGTTGACCTCCAATTGTCGCGGTTACGTGACCTTGTCCTCCAGTTTCGGAAGCCCAGCAGCTGGTGGGCGTCTTCACCTACGGAGTTCTTCCAGCGAGCTCTCGGTCGTCCACGCAACCTCGCTCCGTCAATTCGTTGTGCGTTCATAACTTTCTTTGGCATGCGATTGTCGTCCATCCGTTGTACATGCCCCGCCCATTGCAGACGTTGAAGCTTCACGATTTTCGATACTTCCAGCTCATCGTACAATTGATACAACTCATGGTTGTATCGGATACGCCATTGGTCTCGCTCGCGAACGGCCCCGAAAATTCGCCGAAGGACCTTTCGTTCGAATCGGTCTAGCAAAATTTCGGAGGCTTGGGTAAGGGTCCATGTTTCGCAGCCATAACATAGCACGGGTCGGATGATCGTTTTGTACACGCGGAGCTTCGTGTTCCTGTGCGCAAGTTTCGAATTAACCCTCGGATGGTTCAGGTAAATTTTACATACGTAAATGGTTCAGTGGGGTCTGACAGACCCCAAGGCCAAAATCACTATAAAACTTAAAGTTTTGCTTTTTTGGAACATTTGTTTGAACTAGAAGTAACTGTGAAGCCTTTTGATTAAGTGGTATATAAATAAGTGTAATTCGGGCAGTAGTTTTTAGTATATGGAAGGAAAAATTAGGTGGTGTCAAATTTGAGGGTAATTTGAAGTTATCAGGAATAAATTAATATAAAAACTAATATATTTACAAAATTTTGTGTTTATTAGCTAGAACGTATTTAATACTAATTAACAAAGATAAGTACATCAAAATTCTTGAGCTAAGGCTAATATTTTTTCTTAAATCGGGATCCAAGGTTAGTCAATATTAGAGTATTTCTTCACAGCTTTTTCTTCGATAATCTTCGCATATTGGCTTTTTTCAATTGTTGCAATTGTATTTTGTCTTCCGATCCTTTGCTCGTGGGCATAGAAAACATCTTTGCGTCTGGAGGCTCATCTGACCCCATTGGGGACATGGAGCATCTGACCCCATGGAGGGGGTGGGTAAGCTGAACAATGTCGTATTTTTTTTGCACTGTGCTTCAACTAACATTGCCCGTTGATTTCCTCCTTCTTAGAAGAGGTTCGACAAGTGTATAGCCCAGTTCTTTGAGGAAGCTTTATGTATTATGTAAAGTACCCACCTAATTCTTACGCTCATAAAAGTCATTAATTTATGATTTGACTTAAAAGTCATAAGGTAATGATACAATAGTGAAAGGAGATCCTCATAAATGAAAAACAGGTACAAAACGGCATAATTTTGAATGAATTGAGTAAAAAATTTAAAAAATCCCTAATTCAAGACAACCCTAAATTTACCATTTCTTCAAAAAATAACATATCTAATTTCACAAATCTACTCTAATTACAAAGTTTTAACACTTCCCGACCATTATTATTACATTTTATCGTTTTCCAAATAACATACTTTGAAAATTTCCCACAAAACGAAAAATGTACTTTTGTAAAAAAGACATACGTAAATGGTTCGTGGGGTCTGACAGACCCCAGACCACTTTCAAACTGCTATAACTAATCAACAAAATCACAAATTCAAACAAATTCATGCTTAAGTGAACGTATGTGACACATACTTACATTACATATGCATCAAAATACCATTCGATAAGTTTTTCTATGAAAATTTTAAGATTTAAATTTCTCTGGGGTCTGTCAGACCCCACTGAACCATCCGAGGGTTAATTATAGGGAGGACCGAGAAATATGTCTTATTGGCTAGTTGTATCCGTCGCTTAATTTCGTCGGTTTCGTTGGCGTCCTTTGATAAGTTACAACCCAGATAGTTGAAGTTGTCTACATACTCGATATTAAGGTCCCCCACTGTGATGCTTGAATTTGCTGGCGTCCTTGTTTTCGATTGCATCATGGCCTTTGTTTTGCTTTCGTTGATATGTAGTCCAACTTCTTTTGCGGCATTATTGAGGTTATGCAGGAGGCTTTCTGCATCACCCAACCTTCGAGACATGATGTTGATATCGTCGGCGTACGCTACTAATTGAGTCGACTTGATGAGTAGCGTTCCGCTGCTGTCCATATTCATGGCTCGAATTACATACTCCAAAGCCAGGTTGAAGAGCGTCGGCGCCAGCCCGTCGCCCTGCTTGAGTCCAGTACGAGTTTCAAATAGGTCAGTGAGTCGGTTCTGCACTTTGACGTGCGAGACGGTATTAGTCATCGTCATCCTTGTGAGTCGCACTACCTTTGCCGGTATACCAAAGTTCAGCATAATGTTGTACAGTACACTTCGGTCGATACTGTCGTATGCCTGCTTGAAGTCGACAAAGATTTGGTATACGTCGATGTTGTATTCCCAGCACTTTTGGAGTAGTAGCTTCACTGTGTAAAGCTGATCGGTCGTTGAACGACCAGGTCTGAAGCCGCCTTGATACTCGCCAATGATTTGTTCTGCGTACGGATTGATTCTCTTTTCAAGAATTTTTGATAAAATCTTATAGGCCGTACAAACTAATGATATGCCCCTGTAATTCTCACACTTCAGCTTGTCACCCTTTTTGTGGATTGGGCAGATTATGCTTTTGCGCCAATCTTCGGGGATTACCTCGTCGTTCCATATTTTCAGCAGTAGCACATGTACAGCGTTGGTCAGGCACGTTCCACCATGCTTCAGCAGTTCTGCTGGGATCTCGTCAGCGCCGGGCGCTTTATTATTTTGGAGCGACTGTATGGCAAGACTCACCTCCTCTACTGTTGGGGGTAGAACGGGAGGGCCTGGTTCGGCTAACTGCTCAAGAGCTAGCTCCGCGGGGGATGTTGATGATGCATTGAGGAGCTCTTCAAAATGCGAGGCCCATCGTTTGTTGACGCTTTCGATGTCGCTGATGATGTTACCATCCTTGTCCTTACATAGGCTTGTCCTGGGTTGATATCCGTTCTTGATATTATTTATAAGTTACCTTACATAGTTATGCCATATTTTGCTTATTTGCGTCATTGTATGAAATTGCGCATCATTTTTTTTTGCAAATGATGACGTAACCACCAAAATATGGCAAAACTATGCAAAATAAACAAAAATAAATTCAAAATAATGGAAAAGCTTTCAGAAAATAGTGTACGTCTTGTCTATACGCTAAAACTAACCATTAGATAAGATGTATGAGAAAGTGGCCCCCCATTGATATAATTTGAACAAAGAGACAGTTTCAAGTCTGATAACAAAGTGAATAAATTATTACGGTTCTGAGTTTGACATATTTTATGTACACAGTATTGCCAGCATCAATTAATTTATTCATTTGCAATACCTTCCCTGAATAATTACATTGAGAAAACAAATAATTCATTGAAAATTAAAATAAAAAGAAAAAAAAGGTATTGGGCAAAAGCCTACTTTAAGCCGAACTTATCAGCTAGGATTTTAAATTTAGGTGCATGTACGGCTGTCGTAAGAATATATACCAACATCTCATCAGTCGGAATATATGCTATTTTAGGAATTCCATCATCTAGCTTGCCGCGAATGAATTTTACTCTTTGGTTCACATGCTTCGTCCTTGGGGAAAATTACCCATTTGATGCTATCTGCATAGCACTTTCGTTGTCACAGAATAACGTTGTTGTCGTTCAATTCTTTTGAGCCAAATCAGCTCCTGTTTTGACCAAGAGACATTAACTCCGATTGTTTTTTGTTGCTTCGTGCACCAAGATATAGCGCCTCCTTGGAAAAAATACATAGCCAAATGTCGAGCGTCATTTATCAAGGTCGCCAACCCAGTCCGCCTCACAGTAGCCCACAATATTAAAGGATTACCCGCAATAAACAAGTTTTTTGGTTAAAGAAACTTTTAAGTACCTCATGTCGCGCTTCGGAGCTGTGGAGTTAGCCTTCCCAGGATAGCTACTATATCGGCTTAGCATGTTTACCACATAGGTTATATCAGATCGCGTAACCTGAGCCGCAAAAAGTAAACATCAGATTGCTTGCATATACGGTACGGTACATTGCTTACTGTTCATCATCGCTTGTAGGTGACATTGCTGCTTTAGTTTTTGCTGCGCTTCCACGGGTGTTCCCACTGTTTTGCAATCGTACATCGAAAAACGCATCACCATAGCTTCAAAGTACTGCGGTTGATCAATTTCCGTGATGCCATTCTTGAAGTCGCGAACGTTCCGAGTTCCCAATATACAGCTGGCTTCACTCGTGTCCTTCATTTTGAAGCTCGACGACAATGCATGCTTCAGCTTCTCAACCAAGTACAAATCTTTTCCAAACACCAAACTATCGTCGACGTAGATAGCAACATACAACATTTTACTGCCATCAGGATGATTATAAACACATTGGTCAGTGTCGCGTCGTCAAAGTCCAAACAATGTCAAAACAGTGTTGAGAGTTACATTCTAATCTCTACTGGACTGTTTGAGTTCGTAAATGGATTTTTTCTGTATGCAGAATTTTCCGTTGTAAGGACAAGGATAGTAACATCATCAGCGACATCGAAAGCGTCAACAAACGATGGGCCTCGCATTTTGAAGAGCTCCACAATGCATCATCAACATCCCCGCGGAGCCAGCTCTTGAGCAGTTAGCCGAACCAGGCGCTCCCGTTCTACCCCCAACAGTACACAGCAAAAAAATCGGAGTGATTTTCACTCCGAATCGGTGTCGAGTAGTTTCCATGCGAATCGGATAATATTGACATAAGACTCGAAGCAAGGTATTGCTAAAGACTCCAAACGAATGTAATGATTTTATCCTTTTGGTGTAATAATTTGAACCAAAAGGAGAGATTTTCTATATTTTTGGAATAAAAAAAAACACAATTTTCACAGGGAAGGAACATGTAACTCATAAATGAGATTTGTATAACCTCTCTATAGGTGATCATTTACCTCTTTACGCTCTAAAATGCATAATAAAATTGCCTACTTACAGTGGGATTCGATCCCGGGACCCTATGATTTGTAGACGAACGCGCTACCTACTAAGCCAACCAGACTAACTGATGGAGCTTGTAATTTATACAACATGTGACGTCGCTCTACCACAAAATTCACTCCGATCGGTGGATTCAAAATACTAAAACATATCATTGATAAGCCGTTTTATTATTCAACGGAAAGATTACACAACGAAACTAAGGTTAAAAAAATGAATAATATTGCGGAACACCAAAACTCTAAATTTATAGCAAATATCTTAAGAAAGAATAAATAATAACCATATAATAAGATCCACATTTAGTCAGTATGTAAATACATCTATATAATATACTGTTAATTAATTATAAATATTACTTACTTATTAAGTATAGCTTAATAAGCTATACTGAATATCGATACCTAAGCGCGCATATGTGTTAACTGCAATTTTCATGAAAATGAGTTTATTTCATTTTTTAATTTATCAACCTTATAGTCATAATTCTGCACAAACGTTTTAAGCGATTGTCCATTAGAAACGCCACAAACGTGAATGCACTTCCGTGTTAAGTGCATAGAAATAAATTTTGTGAGTGCCACATGTACTAAGTGCACTTGCACTATCTGCGCTCTTTAGAAAATAGTAAATGTGTGTGCACACATGTGACAAGTGCACGTACCGATGGAAGAAAGCTTCGTTTTCGTTTGCTGTTTCGCTTATTCAGTCGGTTATTCGTGGTGGCTGTTCAGTATATTACCTATGGGCTTCTTTCCAGAAAAATAGATAAACAGTGGCAAAGAATCAAATAGAATTTAACGCCACAATTTTTATTTACTTAAAATGAAAAGTGATTGCAATTTCGTGTACTTGCTGTACAGCATGATCGGTTCTTCAAGAACAAATCCCAAAACATATTACGTTAAATGCCTCAATTTTAATGATTTTTATGACTTCACCTCTCTGAAAAATGAAGTGTTAAAAAATGCTTCATTTAATACACAAAATGAAAAAGTCAAATGGCAAAAAATCAATTGGCTTAGATTTGAAAAGGGAGAGCCAGACATCATTCAATACAAGTATGATTTGATGGCAGAAAATTTTATGAAATAGACATCAATCGAGGCAAGAGAGGATGTAGTACGGTGCAATGGAATGCTATAACTCTGGATAAGAAAAATTGCAGTGAAATCCCTCCCTTTTACAGAAAAACGAGACCGAGACTAATTTCGGGTGCGGCCGAAATTTGGATACGCGGGCTAAGAGTTTTTTTCGTGCGTAAGATGACTGGTATTTAATCCCTCCCTCCCATTATTTTCCTTCCGTCTTCACAAAAGTTCCGTTGCGTCGACAAAACAATATTTGTGTGGGGTTTGGTTGGAATAAGTGGGCAAGTAAAAATATTTACTCGTAAAATTTTATTGGGGGATGCGAGAGCATGGCTCCATAGTACGCTTCCATTTGTTTTGGCATTTTTTCTTGCTTTGATAAAGACACATTAATTCAAGCTTATGAGAAATTGGTGTACAAAATGTTTCTTAGAAGTTGGTTTGTTTTTGTATGGCAGCCCCATGAGCCCATGGTCCGATTTGATCCATTCTTACATTTGTTTTGTGTCATCAATAGAAATACTCTCTCTCTCTTTGGTTCCTTTTAACCCCTAGTGGGCATAGGGCATTGACTACACCTCTTTTCCACCTCTGCCTATTAGCAGCCATCGCCTTTAGCTGGTCCCACGATTTGCCTATAGATTTTCCCTCTGCCTCACCAAATCTTCTCCATGTATTTTAGGGTCGTCCCACACGACGGCTAGCATTGGTTCCCTGAGGAATAGAAATTCATTTGCGTGAAATTTGGTTGAAATTGGTGCACAAATAAAAAGTTTTTCTTAGTAAAACCTAATTTGGGGAGTTAGGTTTGTATAGCAGCCCCATGACCTCATGGTCCGATTTTATCTATTCTCACATATGCTTTGTGTTATCAATAGAAACACATTTGTTTGAAATTTGGTTGAAATTAGTACACAAATAAAAAAGTCTTTCTTAGAAGAAGCTAATTTGGGGAGTTGGGTTTGTATGGCAGCCCCATGACCCCATTTCTGATTTCACCGATTCAAACACACAAACTGCCTGTAGCAAAAAGTAGCATTTGTGCAAAATTTCAGGTTCATAGCTTTTAAATTGGCCGAGTAAAACGCGTCGCAACAGACAGACAGACAGACGGACATACAGACAGATAGACAGACAGACAGACGGACATCGTTCTTGTTGGTGTAAAGGTGTAATCCCCAGGATTACAACCCATTTATTGATAATTTGCCTACTACCCCAAGAAACGCTTAAGAGAATGTTTTTATTTGTAGTAGTGTTGTTTATTTGTAATTTTCGCTTAATTTTTGTCTTTTTTTATTCTCAAAATTCAATTTAATAAATATACCTTCCATATTAGTTGATTTTTTTCATCTTTTGATATATTTACGGCTATAATCAATTAGTGATAAGTAGAAAACTGTTTTAGTGCCAAATGTGGTAAGTGAACACTTAATTGAAATTTGACCAAAAACAATATTAAAAATTAAAAATTTCCATCTATTATTATACAAGATAATGCATAACAGTCCCCAGAATCATTCAAAATATCTTTATAGCCCATGATGTCAGTTTCAACCAGGGAATTCACAATTTAAAAAGGGCTTTTTTGTTTTTGCTCTCCTGTAAAATTTTGTTTTTTGCAGTTAGCACATATGTGCGCTTAACAATCGATATAGTATAGTGATTTTAGCTGAACAAATGATGAAACCCAAACATCCAAAAAAAGAGCTGACTTTTGATGCCAAATTGTTCTATGGCCTGACCGCATTACGCAGTAAAAAGTTAGACTTTTTTGTGCGTCACATTTGAGGGGGAGGGGGTGGCAAAGGGTGAAATTATGATTTTTCGCCAATATCTTGTTAACTGTAATATTTACAGCAAAATGTTCCGAGGACGATTTAAACTACACAAAATTTCCTTTCTAATGGTATATTATATCATATACCTTCTCTTGGCAGATTATATACTAGATCTAAAAACATTCGGTGTAATTTCGATTTTTTGATAGTTACATTTGGCGCTCTAGCTCCTGAAGTAATTTAATTGGAGCCATGTTAATTGGGATAGCTATTCCTAACAATATATAGCTGTCCCACACGGAGACTCAGGCTGCCCCGTAAAAGCATTCCCCTATATCTCCTATTAACATTAAAAAAAGACATGCCTAGAACTTATCGCCGAGTCACAGCAGGCGGGAAAAATGTTGGTAAACGTTAAGGCTAAAATAAAGTTTCAAACCTTGTTCCCATCTCAGATAACTTGATTTTTGAAATTATTTTTAGGTTTTCAAGCAGGTTACACTGTCAAATAGATAATTATATTAAAATCAGGCAAGCAATCGTTTTAATTTCGAAGAAAAATCGAGAAAAACAGGGCAAAGTACGGACTTAGCACTATTGGGCACTTCATTTTGTACCAACCATGGCCTTGACGGACGGTGGACGAATGTTTGTTCGTATTGTCGTAACAATATTTTAAAATGTGGATATAGTGAGAATATTTTTAATATGTGAATTCGGAATGAAACGCAAGCAGCTCATTGGGTTTCCACTAGTTCGTATCCATAATGATCGCGAGATGCCTAGAAGATGATCTGGTCAATACTAGACGTTGTCCTTTCTATCATACTACTGTCATTAAACAGGAAACACATTTTCAGTGTGATGGGGGCTATAACAGGGCATGGCTCTCTCTATTCTGAAGCTCGCCAGAAGACTCAGACACAATTTCATCACAATGACTACTGCAGAAGCTTTGAGGGTAAAGAGAGGGTGGTGTACCTTTTCTGTAATTGTTCGGCACTAGCCGTACTTACAAGACACGAATGGTCCTAAGTCTTCATTCCATTGGTGAAAGCCAATGCCACAAGAATCGTTGCTGTCAACGGCGACAAAATTTGAAACTCCTTCTTCAATATAAGACATTATTTTTCTTTTAGTTTCAAACAAGTCGCCCAGATCCATTGCCCTTTCGATAAGGGCAACATGTCGAGGGACGAGGCATAAGACGACGACGCGACGTTGCCCCAATGCGATGGCTATGTGACCATACAACAATGTTATTGTCGAAGGTGTTGCCTAAAAGTTCCTGCAGTGGAATTGCGACTTTAGAGATGTGAGTTCAATAAGATTGCCAGAATGGCATCGTTGACAACAACGATTACTAAATGTATGATTCGGACCTATTTCTGGTCTATTTGGGCTGGGAGGAACCTCGGCGGACCTTTAGCTACACTGGCAATCGCATGAAATGTGAATTTTGAATGCATTTTTGGATATAGTTTCGATTCGAATATTATCTACTCTCAGCATGGAAAAGCTGGTGAAATACAAACTCAAGACACCCGGGATTAAGCACGTTATACATTATACAGCTGATCCACCTGTCATTTTTTTATATGAAGTTTCGTTACCCAAACCTACACGGGATAACCAAGAAAACACACCTATTATTATGGTTTTGAATTTGACGTATTTTGTATACATAGTGTTGCCAGCACCAATTAATTATACCCTTCGCTCATAGAGTGAAAGGATATACAATTAACTTTGTCATGAAGTTTGTAACGCATTAAAGGAAGCATCATCGACCATATAAAAAGTATACATATATGATCAGCATGACTTGGGGAGTCGATTGGAGCATGTCCGTCTGTCTGTCTGTCTGTTGCGACGCGTTTTACTCGGCGGGTATTGAAGCTAGCAAGCTGAAATTTTGCACACGTGCTTGTTATTGTTGCAGGCTGTTTGTGTGTTTGATTCAACCAAATTGGATCACGGGGTCATGGGGCTGCCATACAAACCTAGCTCCCCAATTTGAGTTCTTCTAAGAAAAACTTTTTTATTTGTGCACTAATTTCACCCAAATTTCACACAAATGTGTTTCTATAGATGACACAAAATATATGCAAGAATGGATCAAATCGCACCATGGGGTCATGGGGCTGCCATACAAACTTAACCCCCCAAATTAGGTTCTTTCAAGAAAAAATTTTTTATTTGTGCACTAATTTAAACCAAATTTCACACAAATGTGTTTCTATAGATAACACAAAATATATGCAAGAATGGATCAAATCGCACCATGGGGTCATGGGGCTGCCATACAAACTTAACCCCCCAAAATTAGGTTCTTCTAAGAAAAACTTTTTTATTTGTGCACCAATTTCAACCAAATTTCACACAAATGTATTTTTATTGTTGACACAAAACATATGTAAGAATGGATAAAATCGGGCCATGGGGTCATGGGGCTGCCATACAAATCCAACCCTCCAAATTAGGTTCTTCTAAGAAAAACTTCTTTATTTCTGCACTAATTTCGACAAAATTTCACACAAATGTATTTCTATTGATGACACAAAACATATGTTAGATTGAATCAAATCGGACCATGGGGCTGCCATACAAACCAAACCCCCCATATTGGTTCTTTTAAGAAACATTTTTTACACCAATTTCACAAAACCTTGAATTAATGTCTTTATCAAAGCAACTAAAAAGTTCAAAACGAATGGAATCGTACAGTGGGGTCATGCTCCGGCAACCCCAATAAAATTTTCCGAGTAAATATTTTTATTTGCCCACTTATTACAACCAAGCCCAAAACTTTTGCCAAGACGGAAGAAAAAGAATGAGGAGGGGGATTAAATACAAGTCATAGGTACGCCCGAAAAAACTTTTAGCCCAAGCGAAGGATATCCAAATTTCGGCCGCGCCCGAAATTAGCCTCGGCCCCGGGGGTTGGCGAGCAAAGCGAGCAGGGGGCGAAGCCCCCTTGTTTTCATTTACAATAGTTGCCCGTCGGTTGGTTAGTCTTATCGTATAGACAAGACGCACACTATAAATGAATGTTTGTTTTCTCTAGATAGTTGCGCCTTATTTTGTTTGGCTACACCATCGTATGAAATTGCATAATGCTTCTATTTTCTATACAAACTAGAAAAAAATTGTAGTGAGCGTCTTGTCTATTTGATACGACTAACGAGCTGACGGATACTATATGTAATATAAATGGAGATCCTATAGAATAATTAACTGGTGCATCCCTTCCTAAAAACCTAAAATATAGTTTTAAAATCATTATTAAAATACACTGTGTAAAAGCTACCAAGCGTGTTTCGTTCGAATTAATAATACATATTTCAAAGGATCGACAGCAAAGCGCATCGTGATTATCATAAGATACTTCATTCCTCCATCTCGGAAATCCTGATGGTTTATTTAACGCAGAACCATAAGATCATAAGATATCCAAATTCATTCAGTTAACACGATACTTTCTGCATAAGATTTGCAAATAGCCACTTATTCTTCATCACAAAAATAACTTCGTCATACTATACAAATCAAAATACAACAAAAAGAAAACATTATTTCCATCCATTTGCCTTGAGCGAATTTCGTGTGTATCTGCTTAACGAAAATTTCAAATTCAAGATTGACATTCCAATCGAATAAACTTAAAAGAGGATGCCATCGTATTTCATTCGAATTCCAGAATTTCCTGGATTTTCACATCTTCGGAAATCTATTTGTAATTTATGAATTCATCAATCATTTATACCTCAATAGGAAACCTTTCAAGGCGATCTCTCACTCTCTCTCTCTCTCTTTCGTCTCTCTTTCTCAGAAATTCCTTTAAACTCTAATTCGCTCTAAACATCTTACCGGGAGGCATGTGAAAGTAAATGGAACAATAGTCGGTTCGCTTGAAATTTGCCATCGGCAAATGTGTGCCGTGTGTATCCTAAATCATTTTTCTCAGAAAAAGGACAAAGAAATGCCTCGTCGCGTTGTTGAGATGCTCACTGCCAATGTGGGAATCATGAAAGGAAATGGAATGAGACAAAAATGGGTATCCCATGTGGTTAAACTGAAAATTGAACTTTTAAGAACCGCACATGTTGATAAATTGGCATACAAACATTTTGCAAACGACACAAGAGCATATTCACTGTCGAGTTTTGAGAATGATTATCAACCCTTATCTAATTAGGGATCACAGAAAGACAGGCTCCCTCGTTTCGTGTCATCGTTGTATCCTCTCTTGTACATAAGTATATATCCGAAGGACATTCAAGTCGAAACCGATTATCATTTAAGTGGGAATATTGTCGAAAACGATATCGTCTCTACTTGAAATGCAAACGAAATGGAAATATCGCTCTCGATGAAAACTAAACTTATTTGGACATCTTATCTCGGCGTTGGATGAAGTGGTATTCATCTGAAAACCTCATCTCCACTCACATACAAAATATAGCAGAACCGGGACAGAGTCCTTTCACAAATGCAGGCGGTGGTGGCTGACGGCGGACGAGCTAATCGAGCTCTTGAGTCTTCTTATGCTTTTAAACTAGATTATAATCAGAAATGTAGTATTCAGTAAGTGTACCCAACCATCTTTGTGTCATTGCTATAGATTAGTATGTCCTTCCTTTCCTTCTCTGCTCGTGATTCTGTTTTTCTTTCCATTTTCAGTCTCATTGTGTAGTATTGAGTCCTGTTTTCTTATTTGCTTTTGTCTGATTTGATCCCCAACGAAAGTTTCCTTATTTTAGTATAGAGGTCCGTTCCGAAATCGTTTCACTCATATACCGTAGGCAAATAGTCTGACTGAAGAAATTTCAAGCGGCGCGGCATGATTTGAAAGTGAACCGGGCCGAGGCCCATGGGGGAAGGAAAAAGGAAAGTCGAGGCAATCTCTTTACAGTTGTCTGAACATTTCACAAAATTTCTGACAATATCTCGTTTCGCCTTCGGGTGCGGACTCCTCGAGCGACATTCGTTTGAGGACTTTATCCAAATTGGAAATGGCAATAGATATACGAAAGTATCTTTATCTTTATAAAATGGACGACTCTACGCTTTAGTCGTCCTACTCCGAAAATTGCTCGATAACAATAAGATGATTTCCAAGTCACTGTCTGATGTTCTGGAAGGAAACGTAAAAAAAGGTTGTACGATAGTGGGCTATGTCTAAATCGCTTATGAAAATTTGGGAAGATGTTGACAATTTAAAGGGGGCAATTTCGTTTTTTTTCGGACGAAAGGCTGGTAAATGTCGAAAAGAGAAATAATAATGAAAAGTAAATTGGCTTAGTATTCATGCAATGTTGGGTGCATTTTTTTGTAAGTCTAATGTGTTTAGTTTCGGGTCGTTTCACGGCCCATTGAAAAGGGCTAATTCAGTTGACAATAAAAAGGTTGACTCCAATTGCAACGTAAGTCGTTATACTAAGCATCTCATTCGATCAGCCACAACTATGCAATTCTTCGGTTTTGAAATTTGATCAGGCTTTGCCTAACCTGCACTTGTGTTATTTATGGCTAATTGAGGCGTCCCTCACACAAACGTTGCAGCGGCTCGTCATAATCATTATCAATGTGGCACGATAGCCCGATGTCGGGCTTTGGCTGCCTGAATCGTTGACCTCCAATTGTCGCGGATACGTGACCTTGTCCTGCAGTTTCCGTAAGGTTGGTAATGCAGCTATATTTCTAACTTTGTCACTTTCTGCACCACCCAATCTTCGAGACATGATGTTGATGTCGTCGGCGTACGCTACTAATTGAGTCGACTTGATGAGTAGCGTTCCGCTGCTGTCCATATTCATGGCTCGAATTATATCCTTCAAGGCAAGGTTGAAGGGATTCGGCGCCAGCCCATCGCCTTGCTTCAGTCCAGTACGAGTTTCAAATAGGTCAGTGAGTCGGTTCTGCACTCTGACCTGGGAGACGATATTAGTCATCGTCATCCATATGTGTCGCACTAACTTTGCCGGTATACCAAAATGCAGCAAAATGTTGTACAGTACACTTCGATCGATAATGTCCTATGCCTGCTTGAAGTCGACAAAGATTTGATATACGTCGATGTTGTATTCCCAGCACTTTTGGAGTAGTAGCATCACTGTGAAAAGCTGAACGACCAGGTCTGAAGCCGCTTTGATTCAAATGATTCGTTCTGCGAACGGATTAATTCTTTTTTTCCAGAATTTTCGATAGGGTCGTATAGGTCGTACAAACTAATGATATGCCCTGTAATTCTCACACTTCAGCTTGTCGCCCTTATGCTTTTGCGCCAATCTTCGGGGATTACCTCGTCGTTCCGCATTTTCAGCAGGCACGTTCCACAGTGCTTCAGCAGTTCTGCTGGGATCTCATCAGCGCCGGGCGCTTTATTACTTTGGAGCGACTGTATGGCGAGACTCACGTCCTCTACTGTTGGGGCTGAACGGGAGGGCCTGGTTCAGCTAACTGCTCAAGAGCTGGCTCTGTAGGGGAGGTTAATAGTGCGAGGCCCATCATTTGTTCACGCTTTCGATGTCGCTGATGATGTTACTATCCTTGTCCTTACATAGGCTTGTCCTGGGTTGATATCCGTTCTTGATATTATTTATAATTTTGTACGCCTGTCTAATGTTCTTACTGGCTAATCTTTGGTTTATTTGCTGTAACTGGTCCTCAAAATGTTTGCGATTCTTACGTCTAATTAACTTATTAGATACTCGCCGAAGTTCGTTGTATCTTTCTCTCTTGGCTCGGGATGCGCGTTGTACGTATTGGCGATAGGCTTAATTTTTCGCCTCAATCGAGGACCTGCATTCGTCGTCGAAAAAGTCTGTTCGTCTACGCCGGCCTTTATAACCCACGACCTCTTCTGCGACTCCTTTGATGCTGTCTTTGAACTCCTCCCAGAACTCATGAATGCCTAAATTATTAATGTTATCAAGCATGGGCGATAGTTTTTCATCAAGTGCTGTAGTATACGCAGGCGCCGTGGCATCATTAATCAAATTGTCAACCTCGAAGATCTTGGCAGGGTTGATTTTATCGTTAGGTGCACCGAAGAGATTCTGCACCTGTAGGTCGTCTTCACCAAATAGTGATCGAAATCGCAGCTCCTCGATAGCATCGAGCATCTAAGACATTAGAAGCTCATCTCTTACTGATCGATCTACGAGCGAAGGGTATAAAAATCAGCTTTTTGAATCATATTGTAGAAAATTTTGCTAATTTGAGGGCATATAATTTTTATTAAATTGGCTCGCGGGCCATATGAAAGACCTTTGCAGTCTGGCAGTTCTTGTTGTTAGCTTTTGAAAACAAATTCAATAAAAGCCTCGAACGCACACAGATCACACAGAAAAAATATGCAATCATCACGAACGAACGAAAAATCGCGTCCAAAATAGAAACCAATCCCCCCAAAGCCAAGGGGCGAAATATGCAAGCTTCACCTAGAGCGCAAATGAGGCTCGCGTCAGCCCTGCGCTCCAGCGTCTCTTTACCACTGAACGTCAGTGACAGTGAACTCTAATAAGCAAGAAAATATACTCAGAATTCAAACTCGCTAATTAAGGACGCTAAAAGTTAATCAGATTAGAGACATATTTAATTTTCCTTTTCTTTTCTTTAACTTTTTATTTTTTTTATTTCGTAATTTCATTAATTTTATTTGACATATTAAATCCAATGGCCCACGACTGATGTGTCTGTATATATTTAGTGGAAGAGAAACCCTGCGGGTAGCTTTGACGTTGGCGGTTGGCCTTTGAACTACCATAAAGCGTTCAAAAGGATGTGCCGTCAAAAACGGTTGCATTTAATTAGTTCAGCATGCGTTCATGAACGTGAATACGTATATGTATTGATACGATGAAATTCAGCAGCTTCATGTGGCATGTGGTGTCGGTCTTAATTAGCGTGCAGCATAGCATCATCCACCTCAAAGGCTTAACCGTCAATTCCAGTATCGTCAGCTTTTCAGTCCAACATTGCATGCTATAAAAATGCAAAATAGTAGGTATACCTATATAAGTACAGTCGAGCGTCGATTATCCGAACTAATGTCGACAAGGGCGGTTCAGATAAACGAAAGTTCGTTTAATCGAGCTTCCCTAGAAAAATTAGAAAATAGCCGAAATATGAAATTAAAAACGACTAGAACTGAACGAAAATAAAAAATTCGAAGTAATTAAGCGATGCAGATAAGAGATTGCTTCCTTCAAACCCTTGATTTTTCATTTAATTCGATATCTGTCATATGGAAAAAAGCTGATTGCCTGGTTCGGTTAATCGAATGTTCGGATAATCGACGTTCGGATAATCGACGCTCTACTGTATACACATACGAATTCAGCAGACGATGCAGACTGTGACGATATACGTTAAAGCAATTTCTTCCATCTCATCCTGTCTTTTTTTATTTTTATAAAACACTGCTCCCAATCCATAAACGTTTTAGCTAATTTGCGGTACTGATTTGATTAGAGATGCGTATAGTACCACCCATCGTCATCGGCACGAAGTGTCATAGCAGCAATATTCTTTGCGACACCAGGCAAACGTCAATTTATCCTAATTTATATCTTTGAAATCTAAAAAAAAAGTTGCAACATCCAGAAATAGACAGATAAATAACGAAGTTGACGCGGGATGGGAATGTATGGCAGAAATTGTTTGCAGCACAAATTTTTTTTTCTGCTGTAGGAATGCCTTTTTCTATGTCATCGTCCATGCGATCCAGCTTAAATGTGCTTCCAACCGCGATAAATCTTTTCGAGGATGAACTGCACGCAGAGGAGCATTCCCGAGGTGTAAAACATGTCACTTCTCTATGACTGCTGAGCTGACTGGTGTTTGAACACTTTATTACCAAAAGACGCCTTTGCCATGTTCATAAATTTATCGGTTACGGCTGATTAATTACTGCGACATCTGGTCACAAATTCATGAGACGCCGAGCTCTATATACCAAATACATGACGAAGTTCGAAGCAGAGCAGAGACAGCAAAGGATCTCTGAAAGTGTCACCACGAAATACTGATTGGGCTACTATGGCTGGCAGCAACAGAATCGTTTGAAAGCGCTGATGAGGAGTGAACATTAAATGGCGTGTACATCAAAAATATCTGTGAAAAATTATATTTGTGCCGCGGTTGTGTGCATACGAGCGAATAATTAGAACCAGCTGGAGTGTCGGGAATTGCTTTGGAAGCAAATTAATTTGCATCAGATGATGTAGACGGGGATTAAGGTCATATATCTTTCGGTGCTAATTGTGCGGATAGCAGGAGATTTTTTTTTCTGGAGGGAATTAGGGAATTCGCATTTTTTTTTTTGCAAAGTAAAAACACTATGGAATTTGCTATTCATTACACAAGTTATTAGAGAGTTTTACACTAACGTTTAAAATGCCGTAAACGTTATTTGAAATCACAATGGAATAACTCGCGGGCGTACCGTAAACAAAACTTTTAAACAGACACGACAAATCAAAATCGCGACACGACACTTTTGACTGTTTACAGAACATGAAATATACGGAAATACACCCATGCCTACTTGGGACATCATATACTGTTCCGTATACGGTAAGGAAGCGAATTTTTATATGGAATGTCAAATTATGTCGTCCTATTTGCAACGACATGCTAAAACTCTCTATTAATAATAATTTAGCGAACCAGTTCCAGAAAATACCGAAATGTGTTCACACAGGCTTTCGTCCTTTGGATAATAACATTCGAGCAAACCGTTTTCTCGAATCTCCCGTCCCAATCCATTAAATATTACTTATCCGTAAGTCCAAAAGTAATCACGAGGGATATTGAATATTCCCAGCATTTATAATTAAAATTCAAATTCCATCTTATGGTGTATCCGTGCTCCTTTCGTATTCATCTTTTCGTGTATGTAATTACATATTCTTGCTTCGGATGGAAGGCAGCAATCGTGGAAGAACGTCGCTTACGGGTAGAATAGAGTGTTTACGAATATTATGCATGGATGTGACCATCATGTGATTATGACAATCCTTTCGATATTCAAATTCAAATCATTTGTACTGAGCAAATTTCCCCAATACCTTATTTCAGTTTAATTCGTATTTCAATTGTGATTACGAATTGTCATTATGGTGGGAGAGTATAATTAAATTTTATTTATCTAACGGGTGGACCAAGAGTATATTTGAGTCCGGTTCCGTCCGACTGAACACAGCACAGCGCTACAACAGATATACATAGTCTAAGAAAAATGGCATATTTGGTTCGCAAAAATCCTACATCGGATTTTTTTTTGGATTATAGTTGGGGATCGTCCTCAGATGATGGCATTAAAAGTCCTAACCGATTGAGGTCCGCAACCTTGAAAAAAGAGGGAAAGGGGGGCATTTTTTCGTTTTTTTTTTTACGATTATTTCAAAAACGGTAAGAGATATAGAAAAATTGTTTGAGGAAGAAAAAAAGACTACATAAAATTATCTTTGCAGTGATATATAACACATTAGAGTTTAATTGAATATCTCGGCGTTAGACTAGAAAATAAATTACAATATTTTCATTTTAGACCTTTTTTAAAAGCTCTATAACTTTCGAAAAAATGCTAGTTCAGCCGTAAAACTTTGTATAAGTATTCACAATAAGATCAAGATAAATTTAAAGTAAACAGTGAGTCGTTACGGTCAAGGACCCCCAATTATCCCCCCATTTGAATTTGTCGAAACGGAATGTCCATAATTCCCCCCAAAATTGGAGCAGAGTGCTAAATTTTGGTTTGTTTTGATTGGAGAACATAGTCACTCCACCCTCCAAAAATCAGTTCATTCGGATAAAAACTAAGGGTACCTCCCATACAAAGTGACCCAAGACAACTACCTACATGTTCTACAGTTTATAAAAACAAACAAACTCCTGATGGATCACTTTGTATGGGAGATACCCTTAGTTTTTATCCGAATGAGCTGATTTTTGGATGGTGGAGTGACTATGACCTCCAATCGCAACAAACCAAAATTTAGCACTCTGCTCAATTTTGGGGGGAATTATGGACATGCCGTTTCGACAAATTCAAATGGAGGGATAATAGGGGTCCTTGACCGAAGCGCCTCAATGTTTACTTTAAAATGATCTTGAATTTATTGTGAAAACTTATACAAAATTTTACGGCTGAATTAGCATTCTTTCAAAACGTATAGAGCTTTTAAAAAAGGTCTATAATGAATTTATTTTCTAGTCTAACGCCGAGATATTCAATTAAACTCTAATGCATTATATATCACTGCAAAGATAATTTTATGTAGTTTTTTTCGTCCTCAGGCCATTTTTCTATATCTCTTACGGTTTTTGAAATAATTGCAAAAAGCCGAAAAAATGTCCCCCTTTCCCTCTTTTTTCAAGGTTGCGGACCCCCAATCGGTTGGGACTTTTAATGCCATCATCTGAGGACCATCCCCAACCATAATCCAAAAAAATTACGATGTAGGATTTTTCCCGTTCGATGGCCATAATTTGGCCCAATTTTTTAGACTAATATGAGTGTGAGGTCAAACGCAAAACTCTCGATTTTCGAGGCTAAACTGGAGGCATTACATTCTAAATGATTACTGAAAGCGCTACTTTTGAAATTTTGAACCGAAATTTGGCACAAAAGCTTATTTGAATGTCTGGAAATAAAATTAAATTTATTCCATACCTAAACATTTTATTAATATGGAGTTAGTGGCACTTTTGATATTGTACTACCCATTTCCCATACAATATTCACAATTTGGGGCTCGCCTGCCACCTCCTTCGACCCACTGAAATTGTCTCTCACTTTGTTTCCTTTCGACAAATGGACCGAGTACACCGATAATACAAAAATTAAGCAGTGAGGAGATAGTTGCAACATACTCCAATTTGTTACCACTTAAAACTCAACTGGAATATAACCCTTCAGGCAATTTTCCGATTGACGGGGATACAGCCTTCCAGACAATTTTGACATGTAAATATGTCTTTGCGGAGGCTACCTGAGAAATACTGGGTGTCGTTCCGTGAAAAAGCGTCACGAAAAACAGTAACGAAAACGTTTAACGCTTAAAATTGACCTTCCCGTAGTTCGATCTTCACCAAATTTGGTATACATTATCCCAGTGGCGCAACTAGGATTTGGTCCTGGAGGGGGCTTAGTTTACCCACATTACTTTATATTTGATGTTGCTGCCGCAAGTTAGGGGACGGTGCTTTTTTCATATAGCATTATGCAGTAGTGCCGTTGCATTCGTTTTTTTTTGCGATGTAAAATATTGACCGTCAAAGCAATAACACTTTGTCAAATTACGGATTCATTGAACGCAATCAGAGCAACTTTAGTAAAAATGTACAACCAAAAAATAAAAATTTAGTGACAAACCAAAACCGGATCGAAGTTGGGCTAATGGCTGCAGGCAACCTTATCTTCTCAGGCAAAATAGCAATGGAAGCTCTTATAGGAGTGTATTTTACAAAGAACCAATTGATTTCGGATGTGAATTGATACGATGGCGATATAAGATCGAAGGATGCAACAATTTGAATCCAGTTGAAGATTTTTTTCCTTTTCAAATGTTACTTCAGACCAGTGTGTCTTCTTTTTTTGCACAACGATGTTTCTAAAATTCTGGTAAGGATATTGCAGCCTGCATACCGACACTGGCGAGGAACCTATACTCCAAAACCACGCTTATCATATTTTTTATACGTAAAATTTGCATCGAAATGTATTTCTTCATATTTCATTTTGCAGTTTTTTATTTCCCAATTTATGGGTCTGGGAGGGGCTTTAGCCCCCTTAGCCCCTCCTGTGGTTGCGCCACTGCATTATCCTTTGATCGCTCTGAATCGACAATCACGATTTCGATAATTTGCTGGAATAGCGGTAAATTCGCCATTAAAGCGAACGAAAATTAATCTTTCCATTGGTTATCCTCGCTCTCCCCGTGGACCGATGTCGACGAAACTCGGATGGAAGTTAAGTGGTGCGATCCTTAATATTTTGCTGCCAGCACTTCTACTGAGGAAGATGTCCTTGGAACAAAATGTCCTTTTTTCTGTGGGAATGCATTATAGACGCTATGTATAAGGATACGGATATCAAAATACAGAATCCGTTGCGAGGAGTCTTGAGTTTTGTGAAAGGATACTATACCACCAAAAAGGACATTTTTCAAACATATTAAACAGAGTATGGGCATTATGGGTGTCGTTCGAAAGGTGATATTTGAGGCACTGTATGTGATCGGTTTCAAAATATTTTTAAGAAAAAAAAAATCTAATGTTCCAGGGGGGGGGGGTCGAACCATGGTCCAAACCATCGTCAATACCTTTCAAAAAGTCGCCAACGACCACCAAACCGCCTTGACCACACTGCGCCTTACCAGTACGAATAACTTTAGTGATCATCATCATCTGGTCTATAGTCATCACACAGTGCCAGGGCCGGATTTAGCCTCTATGGCGCCCCTGGGCAGTAACGAATTTGCCGCCCTCCGCCACCACATAACGTAAGCTTGAAGGTATAGCAGTTGTCAGCTCAAAAAGGAAATGTAGGCAAAACGTTAGCGGGCGTATGTGACAAAATTGAAAATTTAACATTTTTTACCGCAGTATGCGTATTTTGTTTGCTTGAAAATTTTTTATGTTGCTTCCCAGGGGAGAAATCCAGGTGTGTGTGCACCTCCCAAAATAGTTTTAGGAATGACTGAAACTCCAATGATAACAAAGAAAACTGTACAATTCTTATTACATTCGGTTTTTCATATTTTTAGAAATGCGTTCATGTTTCTAAATTTTTTCTTTTGATCGTTTTGGAAATAATTTGCGAATTATCCCAACAAATGAAATTTCCTATATTAGCATAATATTTAACCAGAAAACGTCATACTGAAAATACCCAAAATTAAGAAAGCTTACGGTAAATTATTAATAATTAAAAAATTAAATTAAAATTAAAAAATTGAAAATCCGAAAATTTAAGCGTAAAAATTCTTAAAAATTTAGTTAAACCCGATAGAAATTAAAAAAATTGATAGCCCATGCCCGCATTTCTAATATCGAGACCTCTCCCGAAACCAAATCCTTGCTTCCCAGCGAATTTGATGTGTGGACAAATTTAAGAAGTAATTGAACACACGAAAATGTGTGGTTAGATGAGTTACTTGCTTGGGGGCGTTTAGAACTTTCCAAAGGATCGCTATCACCAAAAATATTTTTCCTTTTTTTTTCTCAAGTCTGGGGCAATTTTAGAGGCTTGAAAACAGGAGCTGGCAGCCAAGTACTAGCGTACTTATACATATCATTTAATGTGGCTTCAGGCATAATGTTTAAAGTGAAGCCAAAGATGATGTATACTCCTACGCTAAATATACTCATGAGCTAAAGGCCGCCACGCCATTCAGAGTGAGTGAGTGTATGCTTCAAGCTAAACTTTTGAGTAGTCCTAATTTTTGGAGGCGGAATCACATTATAATTTGAGTTGAGGTTGCGATTAGGTGCTTTGAATTAAGACGAATATGTACATCTAACTAGAATAAATTAAAAAAGTAAACCATTTTCTACAAATATGTTTGAATTTTCAAAATGCATTTTTCCCATAATTTGAGACCAATGAAAAAATTTAAGAATTTGCCGCCCCTCAAATTCTGCCGCCCCGGGCAGTAGCCCAGGTTGCCCATATGGGAAATCCGGCCCTGCACAGTGCAGTATAGTTACGTGGAGACGTGCAACGGATGTGTGATGCAAATGCCTGGTACAATTGCAAATGGCGAGCGCGTAAAAAACAGGCATCCAAAATGCACACGATTTATCGCGTAAATTTGCGAAGAGCAGAAGGACAATAGTCGTTTTAGTATGATCACCAAAATCAAAAGAATGTTCAGGTAACTAAATAAAAAAGAAAAAAATAACGCCCCTGTGGCGACTCGAAAACGTCACTCCATGCACCAAACACCTATCATCTGACCTACTCGGCTATGCCTACCTCGGTGATGGGAAGTAAATCTAGCGATCATCACAGATTATCTCGCATAGGTCGGTGCATGTAGGCAGAACATAATCGTGTAATCGTGTTCGAGTCGCCACAGCAACATTTTTTTTCTTTTATTGGTGTCCTAAACAATTTTTTAGCTTGGTGATAATTATTTGGAACATAGTAAAACACGTGTGATTATTTTAAGGAAATTAAGATTTTACGCTGGGTTCTTCCGTGACAAAATGTGACCTTGTAAAACATAGCGAAAACCTAACGAAGATTTAATCGAACATTTCAGTGGTTTGATTATTGCTAAATTTCGTATACATTTTCCTTGGATCGCCCTTACAAACAATCGACAATCACTGATGAGTTGCGGGAATAGCGGTAAATTCGCCATTGAAGCGAATGAAAAGTTATCTTTCAATTGGTTCTATTGGCTCCCCCTGTGAAGCGATTTGGATGAAACTCGGATGGAAGTTAAGTGGTGCGATCCTTATTATTTTGGTGTCGGCACTTGTTATAAGAAAGATGTCCTTGGACAAAAAAGATCCATTTTTCTTTGGGAATGCATTATAGTCGATATTGCATATCAAAATACAGAATTCGGTGAGTTGCGCCCTTTAAAATCACCACAAGCTCATTTTTGGGTTTTCAAAGGATATTATGTACATGTACCACCAAAAAGGAAACTGAGAATGTCGTTCGAAAGTCGACATTTGGGGTACTGTATGTAATCGGTTTGAAAGGATTTTTTGGCCTCTGAAGTGACAAGATTATTTTGTAAGCAATAACGTAGACATTTATACATGATTTAAGATTTTTCCCCGAAGTGAAAACTTCTCCGAGTTTTTCAAAAAATGTTTACCGAGTAGCCAGATTTTAAAATGCTGCTGCTTTTCCATTGCGAAATTGAAAGTTGAAAATTAAAAATTAAAAATTAAAAATTGAAAATCGAAAAACGAAAATTGAATTGAAAATTAATAATTAAAAATTAAAGTTAAAAAAAAATATAAATTGAAAATTAAAACCTTGAAGTTGGTCCCCTCCTTGATTTGTTGAGAGGTTGTGGTTTCCACCTTCCAGGGTTGTGTTTGAAAGAAAGCTAGTCGTGCCTCGCCTTTCTACGTTGTGGTGAGGTTGGGTTCTCCCTCTTTGCAGAGAGTTTACATTTTTTGTCATCGTTTTCCATATGAACTTTATGTTTTGAAGAGGTTGTGGTGTCTCCCCTCTTCATGGTGTGTACTTGAGAGGTTCTGGTGTCTCACCTGCCCTGAGACGCGCGTAGAGGTGCTGTGATCCACTACTGAGCTCATCCCCCTTTGCGATAGCTGGAAGGTTGTGGCTTCCTACTCTGCTTTCTACCAGAATACCTGAATATATCAAAAAGTTTTCACCAGAAGTTGTGTACGCTAGGTAGAAGGGTTTTACTTCTGGATAAAGAAGATAACGAAGTGGGATTGAACCCAGGAAGAGCAGCCGAATCAGCAGAATCAGCGAGAAAGCAATGAGGAGGGAAGGGTTTTCTGGCAATTATTGGACGTTTCTATGATGAAACGAGTGTGGTCCGCCCCTAAGAAGGTTGTAACTCCCGTGTGGCAGCGGGGCTGCCATCGGGAATGGTCGCCAGTAGGACCACCAGCGCACCGGCATCGAAACCAATCCAGGTCACGAAATTTACATTTGCTATATAGGCAACAGTCGCATGCCAGATGTTGGAGGTGTACCTGCTGCAGAGCATGGTTTCATTTTTACTGCTCATGCGTGAAAAATATGGGGCAGTATGACGAGTTGTCTTGTGTTGCTCCAGAGTGTCTGAATGCGGGTCCACGCCAGCTACCCCAGCTCACAAACTGACGTTTTACCACCGTCTCCGGCCACCCCTGACCCTAGCTCTCGAGCCAATACTCCGCCACCGTCACCCGCTGCCAACAATTCAACTAGACATACACGCTCCAGTCTTACAACTGCACCCACTGCAACAGTTTACACCCCACTCACCATATTGCTATGGCATCCGTCAAAAGATCGGTGAGATTGTCCATGTCATGAGTATATACACACAGAATTCTGATAGCGGCAATTTAGGAGACAAAGCTCCAATAACCAACATCCATCGATATCCATACGGTGATTATATAGGTATACTAAGTAAGTTCGATATTGGTTTACTCCTCACAGGACAACATAGGATCCTATTTGGCGACATTAACGCCTATCACGAACTCTGGCACTCTCTCCACGGCAACGATGCCAGGAGTATAGACATCGCGTCCAAACTAGACCCATCAGATTCTTGCGCACTAAATGCAATCTCATCAACACGCATCGCTGGCGCCTGCCATAGTTCACCTGGCATAACTATAGCGACTGCCATTTTGAAAAGTGAAACCCGCTAGGAGACCACTACCACCCTTCCCTCCGATTACTTTCCCATTATCATAAGTATTGATAAACCGAACTGACGATGTCAGAACAGCGTACGTTTATCAATAACAAAAAGGCATATTGGAAGGGTTTCACTGCGTTCACTACAACGAAGTTTGTCGCGCTACCTGCTCCAATAAACGCTAGGGAAGCCAAAAATAATATAAAGGAACGGCATCGTCATAACAGAAGCCACTCGCAGGATGTATCCCCAAAGTTCGGCCATATTTCCCAACTGCGCGCGAGGTTAGCCGACGAACGGGACAACTTAAGACGCGCGAATCCGGCAGACCCCAGAATTCAGGACTCAGGAGGTTAAGTCCGAAATTAATTGACAAGGCAGCGCCTACAAAAAAAAGAAGTGGAACGAGCATCTCGAAAGTTGCGACCTCTCAAAAGGTGTCAGCAAACTCTATACTACGGTCCGCGCCCTGTCTCATCCAACAAAAGACAAGGGCAGTGTAAAAATTAAACGAGACCGAGTTCTAATCATGCGAATAGCACGATGAGTGTATACCCTATCCTATACCCATGTATACAGGCCTAGAAGGCACGCAAAACTTAAAATTTAAAACTTCATTTTTTTGTAGGGGAGGAGGGGGTATATGAGTCGGATCTGGTGCGCTTTAAATATCTTAAAAGGACTTTCAAAAGCTACCATTTGACACAAATTTGAAGTGTTTCGCGACATTCTATTAAAGGGTATGGCTAAATATAGCCTTGTAGGGGAGGTAGTGGTGATAAGGGCTTTTTCACTTTCCATCAACTCATAATCATAATAAGGCATTAATCAAAATTTTAGTTCTCTGGCGATATTTTGTTGAAAGTTATCGCCGAATGAAAATATCAAGGAGGAGTCATTTGTATGGTCCGATTTGGCCCATTTTCAATACCGTCCAACCTTTGATCAAGGGAAACACTTGACCAAGATTTCAAACCGCTGGCCTCATTATTTCGGGAGTTATCGTGCGAACACATGGACAGACAGACAGACATGGCTCAATCGAATTAGGGACCGACTCTGATAATTTATGTTTATACTTTGCTATACCTCCGGTGGCTCCTTAGAGGTGTCAGCAGCAATCAAGAACGCTAAAAAATCCAAGGCCATTTGACCAGATGGCATTTCAATGGTCATGCTGAAACATCGAGATTCTCCGGCCATCGAATATCTTTCAACATGTCGATATCTACGCTTGTTATCTCTGAATATTGGAAAAAGGGGCAAATCATCCCCCTCTTAAGCCCGGTAAAAGCGCAAATCTGATCTGATCACCCATCACATCCACAATGGCCTCAACCAGAAACAGCCCTGTGACAGAACCGCCTTAGTGGCCCTTGACTTGTCGAAAGCCTCCGACACTGTCATTGACTGTGCACTGTTGGCCGATGTTCTTAATATGCATATTCTTGCACAAAAGGTAAGATGGATTACCGACTATCTACCTGGGAGGCAATCCTACATAGAGTTTCAAGGCTTTCGAGGCTTGTTCAAAGCATATGAAAATTAACCAGGGAGTTCCACAAGGTAGCGTACTCTCTCCTATATTGTTTAACCTCAACCTGGCGAATCTTCCAACACCCCCGGAAGATATCGAACTAATTTCCTATATGCGGATGATTGCACCGTTCTCACCACGGGAAATGATTTAAAAGGTATGTGTGCCCGACTGAATGACTAGATTGAAAAACTGGTGGATTTTTGCAGTATCCGCAGTCTAATCATATCGCCGTCTAAATGTACTGTGCAACCCTTCCCTCCACCTGGTCGTAGGAATTTTCGAAGGAGTTAGGTTCCGTACTGGTAAGCGAGATATAGACGTTGTTCCCACTGTTACAAATCTCAAGATCCTTGGGGTCTATTTGGACACCATGATGCAGTCGAAAACTCATGCCGATGACATAGTCGACAAAATGCACAGTAGGAACAACGTCCTAAAGGCACTGGGCGGCAGCTCCTTGGGCAAGGGCAAAGAAACAACGCTGGTCACTTAGAAAACGATTGTTTGAACAATCCCTAGCTATGCAGCACCGGTGTGGTCAGAAATCGTTTGTGACACAAACTGGAGTAATATGCAGGCATGCCAGAGTGCTGCTCTATGAATCGCCACCTGATGTCGTCCCAGGATCATCTTCATCAGGGGACGAGCATGTTACCCGTGCATGATCATAATCTTCTTCTGTCTCTTCAATATCTGGTCGGTTGTTATCGAGTGGATCACCCAAACCATTATCTCATGGACAATACTCCCCATCCACGACATGTCAGGAGTGGAGTCAGAGATCTCGAGAGATATGTCCAGAGATACAAACGGGTACCTCCCGATATATTTGATGACACAGCATGCCATGCGGTTATCGCAGATATTCACACCACCGTTGTGAATCGGGCAATAGGGGGATTATGGAGGAATGGAGTCCTTTCAGCGCATCAACCATCCATTTCGTATATGAGGAGACTAAGCTCCAGCGAGAGCCACAAGAGGGTCACTAGCGCAGCTTAGGTCAGGCTTGTGTTGCAGCTGGTAGGCGAGAACGACGACGAAACTTAGAGCAGATCCACGCAGACATGCACAGCGGTTCACAACAACAACAGAATACAATGACCGACCAAAGTAAGTAAAATTCAGTAGCTCATGTGTTATAAATTTGAGTGGAATAAAAATCGATCGATCGGCAAAAAATTAAGTAAGAAAAAAGTGACGTTGCTAGCTTCAACCCACAGACCTCAAAAATTTCCCACAGAACTCCTTAATTTCAAGTCAAATTTGATGCCATTTACGAAAATTTGATTTACACAAGCTGAAGTCCTATTTGATGAAATCAAATTTATCCACTGGCTATCCTCAATTGCCCGTCGTCGTTGTTCATATTAATGCAATCCATTTCAATAATCATCCACATACTCGGGCCGTAAATGAAGCTTCATACAATTTACAACCACATATTTGCCTAGTAATTTGGTTGCAATTTGAATTGTGAACTAACCTAGCTACGTGGCATCTGTCTGTGTAGATTAGTAGAGAGATGGTTGCATGATTAATGGCAATGCTTCATCATTGAAATCTCGATGTGGTCCATTATGGAATTATAATAATCAATCGATTTGTATGTTGAGGAATTCTATGCTTATGGCATCATCAGGATGATCCATATTATGTCAAAATCATGCGAATATGCAAGTGAAATTCATTATGGATTGTAAGTAGATTGCAATAATTTGTATATGGTTACTAGAGCAAGAAATTCATTTGGTTGGCGGCGGCCTAGTGAAATTATACCTATGCAGAAATTACTCTATAGGTGCATTGTCCTAAGGAAGGAGTTTTCTAAAGTTTCGCTTTTAGCTAGCAAGTAACAGGATTTTTGTTGATATAGGGAAAATTCAATATGATTAGACAAACTACAAATTTTGTAAACTTTGCTACTATTGTTTAAAACTTATAGGAAAATATAATTTTTAAACATTTTCACCAAACTTTGAATCCATATTTATTTGCAAACCTTTTTATGACTTTCACACAAAGTTCGTTTAAATTAATTCAGCCGTTAAAATTTTGCCTACATCCAAAGCAACACGAGAATCTTCTTTTTGACTGTTCCAAAAATATTTATTTAACTTGCAATTACATCAACAAACTGTGTCAACTAACTACCCAAAACGTCTGAATATCTGCCAGCCAACCCAAACGTAACGACGACTAGACAACTCTGCAAAACCTTACCCGGACTCTCAACTTTGTTGACTCCTAAACTTAATTTTATGCAACCGGCTTTTGACAGCTTTACGAAATAAGCGCCGGGGCTTTGCAAAAAGTTTCTGCTCGGAAAAATGTAAACACAAAATGTTCACTTTGCAACATTACTTCGTCAACAAGACTGCAAAGCCTTGTATCAATAAAACTATACATTCTTGTTTCGTAGAGAGAGTTCTTCCTTTCAAGTTCCGTCTGTATAGCTTGAGGATTACTCAAATAATCTCACACCCTTTGGCCAAGTGTGCATCGGTCGGTCCATCCAATCTCCGAGTAATGAATGTTGGGTTGACTATGACTATACCATGAGAATCTCAGGGCAACATATAACCAGGATAAATGAGTCGACCTTGTAAATAAACCATAACAAGATTTCCCATCTATACTCGTACACAGAAAAATCCCTACGAAAGCATTTAATTAATTTACTGAAGCAATTCGAGAGAGAGAAACGAACATGAACTAGTGACGTATATACGGATATGAATGGATGCCATATAGTGAGGATCTTGTCGAGGTCCTTGTAATTGTGTATGCTTTCTTGTTGTGTCGTCAAACAGTCTCCAAACATACAATTTGGCGTACCGCACACATAGTATGTATAGTGGACGTGGTATTAGTTGTCGACGTAATAATTTTGTCCTTTCCGGAATATTGAAGGTAATGGAGCAAAATATTTATATGCATCGTGTCGTCTGCATGTTCGCATGGTCTCGTCTCTTGATTGTGTATTTAGGCAGCAAGGAGGCGTCGGGATCAGTCACAAATGACGCAATACTCGTACATACATGTTGTGTGGTATGCATGTATGAAAATGTACACAGAGTTTTGCGTAAATGATAGTCATTGTCGTCATCGTCAGCATCTCTTTGGTACGGCAAACGACACTTAACTTGTAAGTTTGATATGACCCTTAGATAAGTTTCAATGAAGGATAAAATCCACTTGAACTCCAATATTACCACATTGGATATTTACCTTAAATATTTAGGATATGCTTTCAGGAATGATAACATTTAACCTAGAGATTTGTAGCCAGGATCAGGATCTGACTAAAGGAATAATGGTGTTTTAGGGTGAATTTCGAATTTGATTTTGATTGTTGTAATTAATTAAATTATTTTTTATTTATTAGGAGCTGTTGTGATCAATCTCACACACTTCCGCGGGACCATAGTCTGTCACATGGCTCCCGATTTTAAAACAATTAACCCGTTGCGTCAGAAGTACGTTTAGTGGACGCAATCTGATCAAAACTGGAACTTTAATCAACTTTACACATTTACATAGAGGGCTCAGAAATTGTTGCTGAACTAGGATTGCTGGGCGATCATCCCGTCGGGAACACTCACCCAACACAGGGTGTATATGATTTAAAAATTTCCATGGAGTACGAGAATATGCCAAAAATCAGTGACGGATGTACCAGTAGGCTGAAGCCTAGGCCGGCGAATTTGTACCAGCTGCCACAGGCATTTGAAGATTTTTGAAAAAATCATTTTCTTTTACAACTAAAACGTCATTATCTCAAAAGCTAGACTAGGTAGCATACCAAAACAAAATGATTATGAGGTACAGATGATTATCACCCAAAAAATAAAACTAACCGCACTAAAATCGGATAAGAGGTTTGGTTTTTACGGAACTTCAAAGTCAAATTTTTGTGATTTGACCCAAAAACAAAATATTTTTCCATCTCAATTTTCTGCAACTTCTGCCAGGGTGAGGTGTTCGTACGATTCTTCACAAAATTGGCGCATAGTCCAAAGATCATTTCTTTCTTACATCATTTTATTCTATCTTCCGTATTTCTAACAGTTTTAATGCCTTAAGCACAGAAAACTGTGGTTAATTTTAGCTTTATTTCAATTCAATTCAACTAAAACTGCCCCTAAAGATCTGCAATTTGGTAAAATTTATTCAAATTATATCAAAATCGATCCAAAATTGAAACTCATATATTCGTTGCTCTCTAATAGAGACTTTTGCGTTTTGAGACTTCTGATACAAATTTCGTTAACCAACTTTCATACAAAAGTGGGAATTCTCATTTGTTTCAAACAATTAAATCAATATGATTTTATTATAGCCGAAGAAAAAAAATATGGTCATCGAACGACAAAAATCTTACATCGATGGATTTTAGCAGGATTTTTGGGGATGGCCTTCTGATTATGGGAAAAAAGTCCCAATAGATTAGAGGTTTGCAGCCTTGAAAAGGGAGGAGGGGTACTTGCGTTTTCAGAGCTATGGAGGTTTTTAAAAGAGTCTAAAATGAAAATATTCTAATTTATTTTTTAGTCTAGCGCCAAATTTTTCACTAAAATCCTAATGTATTTTATTCAATATACAATTACAAGGGTAATTTTATGTATTTTTTTTTCGTTCTCAGACCATTTTTCTGTACATTTGGTCGGTTTTGAAATGTTTGCTAAAAAGTAAAAAAATACTCCCTTATCCCCTTTTTTCAAGGTTGCCCTCCAATCGTTGGGGACTTTTTTTCCATAATCAGGACGCCAACAGCATCACCAACCATCCTGCAAAAATACAGCGATATAGGATTTTTGCTGATCAAATATCGTATTTTTTTTATCAATACTCTACAACTCACTCTCGTACTCATATCCCACCAATTGAATCGAGTACAGAACTGGACAGAACAACTTGCATACAAATTTTCAGTTGATGTTCTGTATAGAAATACATATATCTTTTTTAAAATATGTATGGAAGTTGGGTTGCCTTGTCCTGCACTAAATCCACTCACTCTACCGCATGCTACCACTACATTGCATTAACAGCGCGGCATGCACCTTACGAAATGCACTAATGAGGTCAATGAACGCATGGCAACTTGTTCCGCAACCTCAAGAAATGCATTGTCATCAAATCATCTTTCATGTTTTTTCAATACGCAGTTTTCGAAGGCGCAGATACTTTTGCGTAAGCCACCCCGACCCATGGCATGGGACAGTGGAAAAAGATACACTCATGAAGTCGACAAATGCACGAAAACCTGCTCTGGCAGAGTATCTAAACTCTCTTCAACTTGAACTGTGTAGCAAAAGAGCAAATAGCTTTAATAGCCTGTATACGTGTATCTGTATGGTCGTATTTGTGACATTGGGTGCAGATCAGAAGACATGGCCAAAAAAATGTGTACCCGATTTTGAGTGAGCTTTGGACATATATGTATTATTTGTATATGGTCCAATTCTGGATTGTCGCGCCTGTTATTTAATTTTTATCGTTCCAATATCGAATATCAAGAAAGGAGTACAAAGTGCAAGAAATAAACGTCCCAACTCAAAATCCTACGGTTTGCCTACTTACTTACTTTCCATTTAAAAACACATTTTCCTACCTGGCCTACCGTGTAGTTTGTTTTTTACAAGAATTTCAGTAGTTTCACTAAGTTTGAAAATTGTGTTACTACATATACACACAGCACTGCTCCTGTCTAGGGAATTTATTTTATGCTTCACTCTTCACTAGACATACATTTTCAAACAAACAAAATCCTTAATGACATACCAGGCAGCACATGAGGTGATTCTGGGTTAGATTGCTTAATACTTTAATAACTTTACAAAAGTACATAAACACTCGTATGACTTCGACGGAGACAACAGCCAAGTATAGTACATACATACATAGGTATAGTGTTGAGTGTCTTATACATTTTGTTCGACATCCGGCCGAGACACCCTTTGGAGCAAAACCTTCAACATTACCACACTGGGCTGGGTTGAAATTTTACCAGATACATCCTGAAGCTATTCTATAAGCCGGCAGCAAAGTTATGAAGTTTAATTTTCTCAAGGTTACGTATAGTGATGGTACAGTGTGCTACCCATCATAATGCGTATATCCTTGTACAATATACAGGAGTGGATGCTATTGTATGTTTTAGTTTGATGGTACTCGTGGTAAGTTGTCTCCATGGAGACCTTCCATACACTGTGGATGAGATTAATTTATTAATTATCAACAGGATTTGTGGGAATTGCTACTTTTGTTCATTCGTCGCTATCTGATATGAGATGAGACAAATGTTTAATTTATTATTAATAATAGTAAAGGAGTTTCATTTAACGTAAATTAAAGGATGGGAGTTTTATGTACTAAACTAACATACCAGGAGAAAGATGTTGAGATGTTGTTATATTTATGTTTTTTTATACATTTCGCTCGTAGAGTGAAATATTGTTACGATTTTCTAAATTCATATTTCATAAATGTGAAATTACAATATTCAAATCAACCGACGCGGAAGGATCCAAGGATCAGCAGCAGTAATATTTTACTATGCGTATTATATTTTCTAATATTGAAATTGCATAATGTAAGTATTTTCTTTGTAAGTACAACCATAACGATTATGAATTTTGTTTTAATGAAATTAAATGTTGGCATCTGACTAACCCAGTTTCCAACAAGTCCCTATTTGCTCGTTACTGCATATCCGGGTCAAAGCCGGCACCATTAAACAAGAAATCCAACCCAGTAACTCAGCTCTCACAAAGAGCATATAAAGTGGAACATTTCCAGATAACTTAACCCATAATCCACGTATGTGTGTGTTTGGCCGAAAGGGAATTCGAAATCAGCACACACTCATTACATCTGCAAATTAAATAATTCAAAAGGACTCCCAACGGAGATAAGTGTTTCACAATTTTTAGTCCTTATCTCATACACGAGCCTTGACTTCAACCTTGTTGGATAAATGCCAGATAATAATCATTCCTGCTCATCAGCGCCTCCTCAGCCTGCCTGGCGCAGCGTGAAAAAAAAAAGAAATGAGAAAAAGGATTTTTTTAAGAAACACTTATACATATATCCAAATAAAGCGTTAAGCTTACATTTATCTTATATGTTTGCTTTTATTCGTACAGACTGGATGTCGTTACATATAAGTACAATCTCAAACTGAATATAACTCTCAGCTTTCAGGGTCATTAGTTCCGAAGAGTGTGTAAATTCTAAAACTACACTACATAATGAGTTGTCTCTCGCATTCTCACAATATCGTGGTCCTGATGGTGTTGAAAATTTCTGCTACAGGATACACGTACCTCGCTGTGTCATTAAAAAGCAACGAAATGCGCTTGACTATACCTCGCTTTTAGATCCTTTCCTTTTAGCTTGGCGTGTGTTTTTCTTAATGGTCCAGGGAATTCAAATGCATATTTTTATGAGACTTATGTATGTATGTACTTCTTTCGCCCTTCACTCGGCTGACGCTTTGTCTTCTTAGTTACCGGTGCGAATGAGCAGCCTTTATCTAAAATGTATAGTTGATGTCATATGTGTTAATTTAGACGAGAGACTCATTTTCACGTAGAGAGTTTATAGCTCAAGGTCTATCGCTCTCTTTCTGTAGTTGTCATAAGAATTTTCATTAGAGATGTACTATAAAGAATATTTGCCGTGCCAGCAGCACCTACCACAAGTCACATAGTCCTGTGACAGGCGGACCAGTCAAGCAGTCGTGTACATGTACATTACAGGATTATGGGATTTTTTGTGTGGATGTGTGTGTAGGCTAGGGCGAATGAATTAAAAAGAGAGAGGGTGTTCCCTCATTACTTGTAAGCTTGATTTTTTTTTCTTGTTTGAACGCAATTATCAAAATTGAAATATGGATACTAGTCTAAGAAAATTGGACCAAAATATGGCCATCGAACGGCAAAAATCCTACATCGGAATTTTTTTTTTGATTATGGTTGGGCATGGTCCCGAGATGATGGCATAAAAAGTCCCAACCGATTGCGGGTCCGCAACCTTAAAAAAAAGGGGGGAAAGGGGCATTTTGTTTCGTTTTTTTTTTGCGATTATTTAAAAAACGGCAATAGATACACAGAAATGGTCTGAGGACGAAAACTACATAAAAGTGCCTTTCCAATGATATAAAACACATTAGAGTTTATTTAAATATTTCGGCGCTATCCTAACAAAATAAATTAGAATATTTTCATTTTAGACCTTTTTTAAAAGCTTCTTAACTTTTGAAAGAATGCTAGTCCATCCGTAATGTATATATGCATGTATTCACAATAAGTTCAAGATCATTTTAAGGTAAACATTGAGTCGCTCCGGTGAACCGGACCCCTATTATCCCCCCATTTAAATTTGACAAAATGGCATGTCCAGAACTCCACCAAGATTGGAGCAGAGTGTCAAATTTTGGTTTGTTGCGATTGGAGGCCATAGTCACCCCACCCACCAAAAATCATCTCATTCGAATAAAAACTAAGGGTACCTCCCATACAAAGTGACAAAATACAACTTTGTTCTACAGTTTATAAAATGAGTAACGTAGAACAAACTCCTGATGAGTCACTTTGTATGGAATATACCCTTAGTTTTTATCCGACTGAGCTGATTTTTGTGGGTGGGGTCACTACGACCTCCAATTCCAACATACCAAAATTTAGCACTCTGCTTTACTTTTGGGGGGGGGGGGGGACATGATGTTGATATCGTCGGCGTACGCTACTAATTGAGTCGACTTGATGAGTAGCGTTCCGCTGCTGTCCATATTCATGGCTCGAATTACATACTCCAAAGCAAGGTTGAAGAGCGCCGGCGCCAGCCCGTCGCCCTGCTTGAGTCCAGTACGAGTTTCAAATAGGTCAGTGAGTCGATTCTGCACTCTGACCTGCGAGACGGTATTAGTCATCGTCATCCTTGTGAGTCGCACTAACTTTGCCGGTATACCAAAATTCAGCATAATGTTGTACAGTACACTTCGATCGATACTGTCGTATGCCTGCTTGAAGTCGACAAAGATTTGGTATACGTCGATGTTATATTCCCAGCACTTTTGGAGTAGTAGCTTCACTGTGAAAAGCTGATCGGTCGTTGATCGACCAGGTCTGAAGCCGCCTTGATACTCGCCAATGATTCGTTCTGCGTACGGATTAATTGTGAATACTTATACAAAATTTTACGGCTGAACTCTAATGTGTTATATATCATTGCAAAGATAATTTTATGTAGTTTGTTTCGGCCTAAGACCATTTTTCTGTATCTCTTACCGTTTTTGAAATAATCGCAAAATAAACGAAAAAAAGAGTAGCTTTCCCCCCTTTTTTAAGGTTGCGGACCCCCAATCGGTTGGGACTTTTAATACCATAATCTGGGGACCATTCTCAAATCAAAAAAAAATCCGATGTAGGATTTTTGCCGACCAAATATGCCATTTTTCTTAGACTATACATGTACATTCAGTATTACTTTTTAAGGGGCTGCTGTAGTAGTTAGAGTATTTTAATAATGACCTAGATACTAGAGATACGATAAAATAAGTTTAGCGATTTTTATCCTAATGGGATTTTGCTGAAGTAGATTTGTAATTTTGAAATGGAATATGGGGACATGTTTTTGATATGATTAAATGAAAATCTATAATGGTTACCTTCGAAGCCCAGACATAATTCTCGTATAATTGCCCCTCTTTGAATTTTGAAATTGAATTTCGCAGAATTACAGGTAGGTACTTAGCCCTGGACGGTTCGGAACCTCAGAGGATGACTTTCAGATAAAATAACAAAGGTCTGCGATACCTAATCTTACTAAATTGTGGACAAAAATCATAATTTACCATCTCCTTATACTTGCTGTTCATTCAATAAAAACATGTTTTAGTTGGAATTTTTTATCACCATAAGTGTTGTTTTATTTTCCCGAACATCAGTTCCTGTCGTCTGCTTTTTTTCGGGTTCGGGTTGTCTAGTGTGACGAGTTTTGATTAATTTGATTTGATTTGATTTGATTTGATTGCTCATATTGCATAATGGCGGAAATAAAAAGATATACTCAAACGTAAGTGAAAAGGTGCAACATAATGTATTTTTTTTTTCGTAGTGAAAAATAAAATTTTTCTCTCCATATTAATTAGTGTCAAAGGAAAAACGTTGTGCCGACGAAACCCGAAAGTATATCCAGGAACCGCTAGGGGATGAGAGTGATGCTCCTTTCGATTACGATGATGATGAGAAATTCGGCATCGATAATCAAAAGTGCGAAATAGGTCTCCCTGATAAGATTGCTTAATGATTGAAATTATTTTATCTGGTATGCCCACAGAACAGAGAGTATAAGGAAACGAAAAACTACGTGAGAGATGAACGAATTCGGTTGCGGAATGAGACGTGAAGTGAAAGGCAGCTGGAAGTAGGCTAATCTCACGCCAATTATTACAATCCTTTTGGTTAACCTTTTGCGGAATTTAATAATCACGTCCTTTTCCATTCGCCTGGAGGAGTTTCGATTTCCGAACACTCTCTGATTAGGGGAAGCGGAATCCCGCTGTAGTATTTGAATCCACTTTAAATAATTCAACCGGAATTCCATAGATGTCCATAGATTCGATGACTCGCTTTCATTCCGCCTTAGATGGTTGTCTTGAAATAATATTGACTAAGAGACATCTTGCTCTGCCGGCGAAGATGCATTTGCAGGTCCAAAGCAGTTGTTTACGACCTCAAAAAAGTGATCTTTGCATCTCTGAAGCTGCTGTTCTTCGGCAGCAAGCAGAGACTCTTCTTTATCTTTCACAGGATGGTCGATAGTGAACGATTTGCCAATTAGTGGCTTATTTAACTTGAATAAGGTACCGCTTTCACCACGGTAAGCCGAATCATCTGCCTCCATCGCTAAAGCGTTGATGTAAGTACGCTGCACGTCTTTTTGTAATGAACGGTATTTAGCTCTGAGTTGATTTTTAGCTAAATCATCAGCCGCAGCGTTGATGTGCTCCTTAGCTCTCTTGCTTGCTGAGATAAGACAGCCAATGACAAATTGTCGAGAGTTGCAAAACTTCACGAATATTTTATTTTATTGTTCCTGTCGCCAAATTCACGATTGCCTATAGTGTTCTAAGCCTATGCTATCAGTGCCAAGTTTGGCGTTGAGATACCCGATAATAATTTGTAAAATGTGACCTCTGGGAGCCCTGTCAAAGGTGTCGTAGCACTAATTGTGAAATTGCGTACTCTCAATTTGAATTTTCCAGTCGATTAAGGATCGGTGTGCATTCCTAGTTAACATAATTCCGACGCCCGCGCCCGCTTTCCGAGGTGTACATATATTATCTTCTTCACTTGCAGAGTAGACAGTGCGAGAGCTTGGTGATAAAGTCGCTCCCGTACCGAGCCGTCTTGTTTCGCTTAGTCGGGTATGCGGGCATTTCCTGTTCGACTTCTGTGAGCCTTGTGTTCGCCCTACATTGCCCGAACGATCTAAAACCCGATTCTGATCCAAAAGTCGTTGCCGTTAAATCAGTCCGAGGTATGCGAGGCTCGTTTAATGTTTTGAGTGCAAGGTACGCGTGATACAACCTACATACCCTATCCCTCAACCTTTTAAGACAAGCCGGGATCACAGTGGCATAATTCTAACGCCAAAAACCTCAGAATGGATTTTTTATTTGGCTTCAAACATATCTGTACCCTTGAGCGCCGATAAATTTGTTATGCGCACAATTGTAAAGATAAATTCGAATCTCAGGAGAGTTTTATTCTCTCCTGTCCTTTAAGACGCCTTTTAGGACTTCTTTAGGACACTATTCTTGACGCATACCACAGAGCACTACTTCGACTAGAGTTACAAACTTGTTTAGGACAACTTGGACTTTCGGCGCGCTCACCAGCGACTTGGGCGATTACTCTTCTCCTCTCTTCGCACGGCTCTGTGCACATTTTTCTTCAGATTTCAAATTACATATGGGATGAAGACACTTGAAGAAATGTAAATGCAAATTCGACCGAAACCTATGAATAAATCAACAGACCCATGAATGAACACGATCTGTAAAATAAATTGTACTAAATTACATTGGTTTAACAACTATTCTGCAGATTATTTTATCTTTCTGCGATTCGGAAGCCGCCTCCTTCCTTAACCCCTTCCGAATTTATGCCAGTACATCTTACTGCATCTGTCGATATTAGGAACAAAGTAGATAGTACGTGTTTGCCGACAATGTTCCAGAATTTAAAAGGGCAATAAATCGTTTGCAGATCATTACTTCGGCCGCCTGAGGGAATATCGACTCATACTGAACATGATGTGCATATATTATTATAGAGCAGTGTTGCCTTAAGCTATACTTGAAAGTCAACTTTGTACAAAATGTATGAAAATAACGCCCCAGGGAGTTTCAGGGGCACTAATCGCTCGGCGACCATCGCGTGATCAATAAAAAATTAAACCCTTCACTCATAGAGTGAAAGGGTATATTAACTTTGTCATGAATTTTGTAACGCATTGAAGGAAGCATCTCCGACCATATAAAAATTATACATACGTATACGTATGATCAGCATGGCTTGGGGAGTCGATTGGGCGATGTCAGTCTGTCCGCCTGTCCGTGTGTTGCGACGCGTTTTACTCAGCCAATTTAAAAGCTATGAAGCTGAAATTTTGCACAATTGCTTCTTTTTGCTGCAGGCAGTTTGAATCGGTTTAATCGGACAATGGGGTCATGGGGCTGCCATACAAACCTAACTCCCCAAATAAGGTTCTTCTAAGAAAAACTTTTTCATTTGCAAACCAGTTTCAACCAAATTTCACACAAATGTGTTTCGATTGATGACACAAAACATATGGAAGAATGGATCAAATCGGACAATGGGGTCGTGGGGCAGCCATACAAAACCAACCCCCCCCCCAAATTAGGTTCTTCTAAGAAAAACTTTTTTATTTGTCCACCAAATTTCATAAATTATAAATTTGAAAGATACTAACTGACCTGAATTATTGAGATCCACTAATCCGCTCAACGGATATAGTCGAATTTGAGAAAGTAAGGTTCCCAGATGGGTCAAGAGCTATTTTGTTGTTGGGGGTGAAAGCTATTAAGAGGGGCTTCTGAAATCCCTTCCAGAAATAGATAGACAACTGGACCGAAGATTCAGTGTAAGCTACTGAAATACGGTAATCCGGTCAAGAATAGGCAAACCGCATATATGTTGTTGGTAAATTTTCCAGATATTTCATAAGCTATCCTGCTATTCGGGGTGGTCATCAATTCGAGGATGGGAATGAAGTTAATGGAAACGAAAAATCCGTTCAAGATATATTAGAAAAAAAAATTAGAACAATTTTTGAATTGGCCAATTTTGCAGATTTTTCAACAACGATTCTTTTTGGACGTGGTCAATTAGATAGGAGGAGTATAGGATGGAATTTACCGAAATTCGTTAATATGTTCAAAGGAAATATGAAAGAATTGTCTTCATAATTTTGCTCATTGCGAGTTTTCCAAATGTTTCAATACTACCTGAAATCCGCTAATTCCTCCAGGTGATGTTGGAGACCAATCTGGTGGGACAAATTCACTAAATTGCACTCATAATGAATTTTCCACATGTTTGAATGTTTCTTCCGATTCCAATCATGTGGCATAAAATTATTAACAATCTCTTAAACGGAATATCAAGAGAAGTCACAAAAAAATGGGGAAAGCAGCTGCTATCAAAATTACAATTACAATTACAAATTTACCAAAGGATAATATCAAAGGATGAGAAAAGGAGCTTGCCAAAATTTTGATTTTTTCCTTATCCGTCTTTTTCTCAAGGCCAATTTTGCAGATGTTTCAATGCGTATTTTGCTGTTGAGCGCGTAAATAATTTAATCAATCTGAAAGGTCCAATTTACTAAAATATGTGGGCAAATGCATGTGAAGAAGACCTGTCTTTAGAATGTTGCTTATTGTGCATGTTTCATAAGCTATTCACCTATGTGGAGTAGGGACCAAACAAACAAACTAATCTGTTTCTTGGGTTTTTGGGCTATTCTGAAGTATTGGCAAAAATATTTTTTTTCATAATTTTGCTAATTGCGAGTTTTATCTGTCTTTCAATAGTTATTCCGTTGTTCGGAGTAGATACCTATCCGGTGGGGCTTAGCCTACTGAAATCCACTTTTCAGTTCAACACAATTTTGCTAATTGTAATTTTTCGCTTTTTTCAATGAATTTATACCCTCCACTGGGAAGAGACCAATGATGATTCGTTTAAGAACTGCTAAAAAAACAACTGTCTGGATAATTTTGGTCAGTGTACATTTCTATTTTTGTGTGTAAAAAATAACTGCCTCCATAATTTTGTTCATTGTAAATTTTGTGCTTGTTTCAATTCCGCTATAAGGGAACCCAATCCTTATTATTCCTTACTTCTTACGGCGCTTCATGACGTCGCGTTGTTTCATCTTTGATACATCCAGATGGAGTACAATGCCGTGGTGCAAATTTACTCAGATCCGCGAATTAGTTCAGGAGATATAGACAAAAGTATTTAGAAAAAACTGTTTTTATAATTTTTCTTATTGTGAATGTTTTGCATATTTCAATAGTTATTCTAGTTGTAGACGAATCCAGTGGAATCAATTTACTGAAATCCTGCTATTGATTCAAGAAATACAGAACAATAATATGTGGTAAAGAACTGTCTGCATAATTTTGCTCATTGTGAATTTTTCATTTCATTTCCTTCGAAAATTCACTAACATGTGACAGACAGAAGTCTGTGAAAAAGAACTCATTGTGACTGCTGCTCATTTTTAATTGTGAGGCAGGGCTATTCAAACAAAAATCATTAAATTAACGATCACTACAGTAGCATGACTAAGTTTTTTTTTTAAGAAATGGGGAATATCCCGATTTTTCTGAAGTTTACTTACTTTACTTTACTTCTAATCGTATACGGCACAGAGACAAATGCGGTGCTGCAAATTTACTAAAATACCCTTATCCGTTCTACGTGGCCAAGGGATAGTAAAAGAGCTCCCTTCAAAATTGTTCGCATCTCTTCAGTAGCTTCTGGATGTTTCAGGTGTTACTCAGCTATTGTAGGTGATAAAAAATCCAAAGTGAAAATTTACAAAAATTCTCTAATCCATACGAAAAGTGACCAAAGGATGATTTTGTTTTGGGGTAGAGAACAATATGGTCGAGCAAATTTAATGTAATAAACTTATTCACTAAGAAAAGCAAAGGTTTGCTCATGAGCACAAATTTGCACATTTTCAATTTGTTGCAAGTTTACGTAGCTATAACGTAGAGAATAGTCCGGTGGTTTAAGTTTACCAAATACACTACACCGTTCCAGAATGGTAGTCAAAGGATCAGAAAAACAGCTGCTTCGAACATTTTTCCCATTGTAAATTTTAAAATTTTGTTATTTTAGAGAGATAAAGAGAGAGAGAGAGAGAGATTTTATAGTTTTGCCTATTCAATCCAATCAGTGAACTGAAATCTGGCAATTCGTTCAAAGAATACAGAAAGAAATATACGAAAAACAATTCTTCATAATTTTCCTCATTGTGAATTTTTTCCCGTGTTTAAATGTTAAGGTACGTGTTCGTAGAGACAATCCATGTGAAGATCGCTAAGCCAGCCAGATTTGGATATTTTTTGAATTGTGCTACTTTCCGCGTATCGAATATGAACTAAAGGAACATGTCTGTATAGAAAACATACGCATATATGTAGTGCTAAAAACCAGTGGTTTTCCTTCGATCGCTGAGCGATCATGACATGAGTCGTCTCTACGAACACAAACCTTTATTCTGATATTCAGGGAGAAGACCAATTCCGCAGGAAAAGTTTCGAAAAATCCGCATTCAAGAAATATAAACAAAATTATGTGAAAAATGTCAATGTTAATGTCAATGCTTATACTGTTAATCTTGTGTATACCCATCCAGTGGGGTCAACATACCGTAATTCGTTTAAGAAATACGTACAGAAGTATGTGGAAAAGAATTGTCTTCATAATTGTGTCCATTGTGAATTTTTCATATGTCTCAATTATTGTCCTATTACTTTGGGTAGAGACCAATCCTGTGGAGCAAATTTACTGAAATCTGCTGATATGTTAAAGAAATACACGCAGAAATAAGCGAAAAGAACCCATTGTGAATTCTTGCACATTGTGAATTTTTTGCATGTTTCAATAGTTATTATGCGGTTTTGGCCACAGCCTAATCCAACAAACCCAAAATCATGAAAATCTTTCCAGACGTTCTCGAGTTATAAATGGTGTAACTAACACGACTTTCTTTTATATATATAAGAAGATTAATTCCGATACCTAACCTCTATATGTATAAGCCCAAGCACACGTATAATGTAATTTCCCAGACAATCTAGTAGCTATAGGAAAATTACCCATTTATCACTAGCCTCTCATAATTTATTTTCAGCCTTAATCCATATAAATCTCCCAATTATATCAATAGCATATTCAAATCACACGTATACAAAAAGGAGAATTATTAAGAGATTTATACGCTTACGCTAAATTCAATTAGACACGTGTCATCGTCCGAGAACAACGCCCTACGCCCACACTGACCTTTCGGTCTCTAATCCCAAATTGTCAACACGATACGCGAGACGCAGTCTAAAAACAATTTCATTTTCTACCATTGCCGAAGCCGAAGGACGAACGAAATGGCATCATGTCGACACGCCTTACACAATTCATTGTGTTGTTGCCATCGTCCGTTTTGAACATTTTGGAAGAAACACACCGGATATAGAATTATGCCTTCCGATAGTATTCCCATGAATATTTTATGAAAAAAAAAATCCGGAAGGTTGAAAATTGGAAGGTCTCCTGAGTTTTTCTGTTCAAACAACACTGGAATTTTAACAGAACTCAGACTACCTAGGCTTCGAGAAGAGAAAAGTTTTAAACGAATTGCTCGTATTTTAAATATGTTCAGTGTTCAGTCTTCTTAAAGACATGTCCGAACAATTCCTTGAAGAATTCATACTCATCTGATTTCACTTATTGAAATAATGTTGCCGTACTTCTTGGAATATAAGTGTTGTGCGCTGTCCTTTCAATAGACTTTCGAGTAGGCACTCTAGTAACCATATGGACATACACGTTTCTCTCTCTTTACTTGATCTATGCATACATCAATGTCATAATGTCAGTGAAAATTCACCTCAAAGGTCCTTGAAGGTGATGGTGAAAATTGAACGAATGTGTTAGGTTTTACCATGGTGGAATGTCTAGCACGTAAGTAACACGAATATTGGGTGTTCCGGTATCAAGACTAGTCCCGATTCACTTCACTAAATCCTTACTTTGATTAAAGCCTGAAGAGCATACACACTTGAAGTGCACTTCAACTTGCCTGCTTATCCCAAGTACTATAGGATAGACATCAAAAGCTCTTCTGATTTTCTAATCAAGAATTTCACCGGGCACTGAGAGGCAAATTGTCTGAGGACATGCCGACAATAACCTATGATGACGCGTGCGACGAGCGATGCCAGCATGTCATATCATCCATGGAGATGCCACTTGGCCTTTGTCTACAACACATAGGCGCTAGGTGAAGCACTGTATACAAGACAGGACATACGAGCATAAATGCGGGAATAGTCATCACTTCAATTTTCAGCACGAGCTTATTTCGTTATCTGCTGGCATTCATCGCTTGTCATAATAATATAAGACGCGTGTATAAACGAGACACACGCTGAGAAGCAAACGTCATCGAAAAAAGGACAACTAAAGAACTGACATCCGAAATTCACATTATGCAGTCCCCGGCCAACTATACCCTATATGTACGGTACGCCTAGTTTTACTCATCGCTAACTCACGTCACATACCGACTGGGAAAAAAGGACTCTTGACTTGATACGCCGGAATGCGGGAAAATGTGTGTATATGTGAGCGCCTATTTCATCGGTACGTCTATGTGCTATGAATCGATAAACAGTTCGTCCGGGTCATAGAGCTGCCAATTTGCCTGGGACTCACTACTATATGCCACCGCACTGTACACTTCAAATTGGATCGTTTTCCGCTATTTGCGTATAGCGCCCCCCCTCAACGAAGAGAATAGTTACCGAGAATAGGGAATATATAGACCAGTCCGGGGGAAAACTTATTCGTACTCGTACGTTTGGAACGGCCCAAGAAAAACGGTTCATTTTTATTTTCCATTTTTCCTCCGTTAGTTTATTGCCGTAATGGGGTCGAAGACGTGAAAAGGATATATCGTGCAGCTGCCAAGGTCTAGTTGGTACTGCGAAAAAAGCGATCGGAATATTTCTGGAGTGTTTTTCGATTTCTCGATAAATAGGATGTGTTTGCGAAAATTGAAGTGGGAATTTTTTGCAAAGGCTTGAAAGTGTTTGCCACCATATTGATTGGTTTCATTTCGGAGATAAAACGGAAGAATTCTGAATGAAGGTGATCATTCGTTCAGACGTCAAATTTAGACATTGATGTCACGGAAATTTGTGAAAGTTGAAAATAGCAAATAATTTATGGTTTTGTGGGCCACGAAGTTATCTATTTAGATATTAAATGATGATTATCTGAATTACGTAGTTAGATTAAGACTAAAGTAGACAGGTTGGTGCTGTGGTTAGTGCGCACACCTTCGGTGAACTGGGTCGTGGGTTCAAGTCTCACCATGAACCAATTCAGTTTTTTTTTCGAACTTACGAGTCATGTGACGGAAAATGATCTCACTCAGATGCTAACCGAATACCAATTTATAAGGATAAATAACACTAACACCTCAAAAAACAGTTAAGAACTTCCCAGCAAAAAATCTGATCAGGTTTGTCAGGTTTAAGGAATAGGTAAGGGAAACGATTTCAGCTTTGGCCTTATAATAATTCTTACGAAAGCTTTATTGCTTCTTTCTGTCATGGATAATTCGCTTTCGCTTTGTTTAATATTAAACTAAGGCACAATTCAGACTTACTTTAGTTTATTGCCAGCTTTACTTCCAGACAGGTATAAATAGTAATTATAATAATGGTTACGTAAGGCTCTTTATAATTTAGTTCAAACTTTAATTCATACCAGAAATAAGACAAAATTACATTTCAGTAATTTAAAGTTTTTGTAAGCCTTTGTATAAGGTATCTAAAATGTTTTTTTCTGAAAACCTTTCCATTCCCTTATTAAAAATATATTTAGTTCTTAAGTAAGTCTTATTTTAAGTTTCTTTCCAAATTGAAATTAAGTATCTTTTGCGAGGAGATTGCTATGACAGGCTCTGTGGCTCAGTTGGTTGAGTCACGATGCTAGTAATCTAGAGGTGCGGAGATCGAATCTCGGCGTGGTCAAACATTTCCGGGCATGTGCGGATATGCACTATGTCCCACAAGGGGGGGTATACAGAAGAAGAATAATGCCATAATAGTTCAGAAAATCACAATTTTTTATAATTCTCTAAACATTATCAAACCATTTACATAAGGATATGAAAAGGTATTATAATCTTTTTTTTCAGGCATCCGTATAACTTATTTAAAGCTACTGCTAAATCTTTTTTAAAGGCTTAAATAGTTTTATTATAAGGTAAAAGTTACGTATCTGAGCTTAAACCTTATCGCCAATGACATGGCCTGTGCTTCGGTAAGGTATCTGACAGGTTAATGCCTTTGCAACGCGTAATTCCTTACCGAAGGTTTCCCTTACTTCAAAGGTATACAGCGTATGGATACAAACCTTAAATAAGCCTTCAATTTTTTGCTGGGTTGGAAATGTGATGTCGCTAATACATCTACGACCCCGGTCCAATGTTGGCCTGTCGCGCCAGTTATTAATTTTTTAAGGGTTAACCAGATAGCTTACGTTACGTACCGATCGGAATAAGTGGATAGAACGCTTTCGTGCCGTTATGTGCCGAGCATGTGTTTTTTTTTCGGTTGGACCGAGTCTGTGAAATCTTCGAAAGAAGTAAGCACGCCCATTCCATGCTTTTGCTTCCCAGCACGATTCACTCGACTTGGACACGCATACGTACTAAAACACAGCCCAAGGCACGCTCGAACTAGTAGGCGGACCAGGCGGTGCGGGCACTCCGGCCACTAAGTCGACCCATTGTACCCTTCCCTTGCGCTTAGTTGCTGTTTTGTCTGCGACTGATGCAGGATCTCGCGAAGCGTAGCAGATTCCCAAGAGGTAGTGAGAACGCCTCGCTCTCGTCGATGAAGTAATCGTCAAGATACCTCATATCTGACATTGAAAAGGCCGGACAGCTTCCTCACACTGGCCACACATAGCCGATAGTACCATCTTAATTTTTTTAAGGTGGTAATTCAGACAACAATGACTTGTCACTAGATCTGTGCGGGTCTTTATGTCCCCTTTCCTAAGATTGAGCAGGAAGAACGCCACGTGTCGCATGGGTGTGGCGATGAAGGCTTTAGTCTGTCGGCAGGAATTTATGTTCTCCCAGATTCCGGCATGGATTGCAACCGACTCCCTTTTTAGGGTAAGCTTGATCACGGATTATGGTATGCCAAAAGCCGGCTCAGGACCTAGCATGTGTGAGCTAGAGCCTTGTCGGGCGAGTTCATCTGCCATCTCGTTCCCAGTGGTATTTGAGTGTCAGGGCACCCACACCAGCTGTAGCCCGTTTAGTCTCCCCAGCCTTACAAGCGCTTGATGACAATTCCATAACAGCTGGCTTTATATTTCTGAAGAATCCAGCGCCTTTAAGGAAGCTTGGTTGTCAGAGCAGATTCGAATGTTGCGGCCGCGCCAATTGTACCGCATACATTCATGGGTTGCCACTATAATAGCGTAAATTTCTGCTTGAAAGATCCATGTGATAGACCCAAGAGACTGGTACAGCTCAATTCTTGGTTGAGCCGAGAAGATCTCTGAACCAGCCCTGGATCAGTGTAGATAATTATGTCATCTCCAACGAAGTAAGGGTGGCCTTCCAAGGACCATTCTTTTCTGTCAGTGGGGATTACTTGGTATGACTTATCAAAGACGTATTTTGAAATTGTCCTGTACGAAGGCATCAGCGCCTGTAGATGTTTTTGAAATGATTGCATTATTGACGCATGACCGTAAAATGTTGTTATCTTCCAGGTGCCAATATTAACAAGACGGTAAGCATTGACCATTCTCTTCCTGTTCACTCCCTCATCAAGAAGTGGTAAGTTTAGGAGGGTCTCTAGTGCCTCGGACGGCGCGGTTTTTAATTGCCGCAGTGATAATTAGGGAGCCCAGTCTGTGCACTTGCGTCAGCAGCTTCTTGCTGAAGGCTACGTTGACACTAGCCCACCAAACAATGCAAGCCTATACCAGGATGGGTAATATGATGGAAGTATACATCCAGTGTACCCGTTGTAGTGAAAGCTCCCAAGACGGCGCGGTTTTTAATTGCCGCAGTATTAGGGAGCCCAGTCTGTGCACTTGCGTCAGCAGCTTCTTGCTGAAGGCTACGTTGACACTAGCCCACCAAACAATGCAAGCCTATACCAGGATGGGTAATATGATGGAAGTATACATCCAGTGTACCCGTTGTAGTGAAAGCTCCCAAGACTTACCTATTGCACTTCTGCAGCACCAGCGCAGCCTGCAAGCTTTATTTTTGAATATGGAGTTTCCACGTAAGTTTGGGGTCCAAGTGCACCCCGAAATATTGACTGTAGGAGATAGATGAGGTTTGACACCGTGTAGCCTGGGTAAGGTGAAGTTTCCCCAATTTCGGTTTCTGGTAAACATAACCAAGACAGTCTTCTCTGCGTTTACAGATAGCCCATTTTGCCTACTCCATCTGCCGATTAGTCGTAGTGTCGATTGCATTCGGTCACAGATTGTGTCCACAAATTTGCCTTTGACTATTACAGCAAGGTCGTCTGCATAAGCTTACGCAAACACTCTATTATTATCTAAAGTCCGGAGCAGAGTGTCCATCACAAGGAGCCACATCAGAGGAGAGATAACTCCGCTCTGAGGGGACCCTCTGGTACACCTTGCTTCGATGGTCTTTGATCCAACTGTTATAAGAATATTCCTTTAAGTGAGCATGTTACCCATCCACCCTATCAGCAAAGGGTCGATTCCATGCTCGTTTTCCGCATCACAGATACTGGTAAATGAGGCGTTATCGAACGCCCCTTGGATGTCGATGAATGTACCCAGTGTTTTTGAGACAAACTCTTCTCAAGGTCATGAAGGGCAGTTTCTGTCGGTTTACCTTCCTGGTAAGGCATCCCTTATATACCTGTCTGTCAGTCTTTCGAGCGCCTTTAGGAGGAACGATATCAGACTGATAGGCCGAAATCTCTTAACTTCAGCGTAGGAGGGTTTACGTGGTTTAGGGATAAACACCACCTTCACGTTCTGCCAGGTTGTTTGAATGTAGGCATACAGGAGGCATGTCCTATATATATCCCTTAAATGTAGGCCAAAAAGTCTCATTCCCTCTTTTAGAAGAGCAGGAAGAATACCGTCAGGCCCGGGGGATTCGTAGCTGACGAGTTTTGTGCCCACTTAACTCATACTAACGTAACTATTCTGCAAACCAGAGACCAGTCTCTTGGATGGGGACTGTTTATGGTCTCCCTTACAGTTTCGCCCTGTCTGCTTCCTGGAAAGTGCACGTCAGGTAGAACATTTGGTTTCCTTCCTACTCTCCGTAAACGTTGTGTAAGCAATTAGATTGCCCAGCATTTGGCTACTATCTTTAACGAGGATTCGCTTAAGTTTGGACGTAGCCCGTGTGGAGTTGGTTTCTTCACAGAAGCGTCCCCACAAGGATCTTTTTGCGGTTCTTATGTCCTTTTTTAAGGATTCCTTGCACCTGTTCGTAATTAGTCCAATCCGCGGACAAATTTGTCTTCAGAGCCCTACTAAGCAGTTTCCTTAGAAGTCATTCTCGTATGCGCCCCGTCCGGATTCCACCAATGTGTACTTTCCTTGTTTGGCAGGCGCATTGGTTAGCAAAAGTGTCGCCTCCTCAGCCGCCTCAACAGATTTGATTCGGCGGCTTGGTGACGGTGTAAGGTGGACTGCGAAATTTATTTATACATATTGCGACCAGTTAGTTCTGCGGGGATTTTGGAAAAATTCCCTAGGTGTGTGACCTAGGTTCAGTTCGACATCAATGCGACGATGGTCCGATAGCGTGATGTCTCTGGAGACCTTTGTGGAGCAGGTTTGTCAGGCCCATAGAAGCTAAGGTGATATCAATCATTTCTCTCCATGCAGTTGTGCTCATCGCCCTTTTTGAGAACCTCCAAGTCAGTCGTAACTAGATACCCGGCGATTTCAGTTCCTCTTGAATTTATATTGGTGATTCCTACATTATGAGCGTTGGCATCGCACCCGGCGATTATGCCTACGCCCTTGCGTTTGGCATAGTCTACCGCTTTGATGAAGCTCGCTGTTGGAACTTCGGTGCTGTCATATGGAAAGTATGCGTTCAAATGCTGTCAAAGTTAATCTAATGGAATTTGTATGTGACTGCACAGATGGCACTGCACGGAAGCGAGTTCTTAAGTCAAGAGTTGAATAACTATCAGAACAATCGCTACCACGGAGCTGATGATCATGATCAAACTGAACCTTTACGTCACACTCAACACAAATTCACCACGATTCTTAAGCGAATGACAGATCCTTCGCTGAAGTGACTTTGATCTACACGTGGGTTGTTAAACGACCTTTAAGCTGGAACAATGAATGGCGTAATCACACACATCTTAAGCCCACGTGTTTGAGTCTCCTATCAAAATTTGAATCTCTTCTGTGCAACTAATCCCTATATTTCATTACGTTCAAAAAATAATGCCTCCACATTACAGCTTGGAGCTCATGTAAAATTTATTCGACATTCAAACAATGTCATAATAATACTCTCATTCTCTCAGCTCGTAGATACCACCTCTCTCTTATCACAGGAATCATAACAAAAATTATATTCATAAAAGCATATAATACCGACAACAAGATACATTCAAAACTTCTCCTCCACTTTCCCATAGAAATTTGGAAACTTTGAATTCATTTTTCGGGAGAATACGAGTATAATGTCGACATTCGTTCGTTGTCGTTACCTCGTCATATCCCTGAATTTCAAAAACTGATGACACAATGACAATATACATATACATAAGTCTCCGAATTTCGTCCGTCGAAAACCCTTCTCTATTCATTGTTTTGTTTGAATTGAAGCGCGCGGAAGCCTTAATTAAAGCCCGCCTCTGGGAAGGATTCTTATTGTGAGAATTTTGTGGCTTTTCGTCTATAGTAACACAATGAATGTCGAAGCTATACTCGCATCCGTTTTGTATCCTCTCTATGATTCGGGGAAAGGTGTGTGTCGTTCGTATACTTTCACTTTGCCCTGAAAAGGCTTTAGGAGCAGATGTGCTGTAGTAACCCTTTTTTGAAGGGCAAAATCCATGGTGGCTTTTAGGAATTCAGCCGAGAGAATAATAGTAGTGACATGGAGAATATTATATTGTTTTAGTTGGAATGGAAGGGTCTTATGTTTCAAACTTTGCTCTATTTTCTCTGGTATTTTTTCTGGATGCTTTGTTACAGTCAATGGTCATTTGAATGAAGTACGAGTAGTTATGTAAAGGTTAAATTGTTCAAGGATTTTGCACGAATTGAATGTTTTCATAGTAAAAGGAAAAAGCACAATTGTACTCTTGTTTCAAGAGTAGATATGTATATTATTTGCATTTATCATCTTGACTTTAATTAAACGATGATTGTATTGAACAGAACTTCGTTCATGGTTTTATTTCAATTTTGATTATTGTAATGAATGGTTAACCAGAATGACACCCTATCTAATATGATGTGGTAATCGTCATATTCATGTGGTTTTCATAAGCTAACTGAAGTGGAATTGACAGAACCATTGTTTAGGCGTAAAACGGCAATTTTGTCATGTTTTAATTAAATTGTGAAACCAAGATAATTGCGAAATTACTAAAAATATATCCGTCAATAAATATTTTATATGGATATAGTTGATGGATTGGATAATAACATTAAGCTGGGTAGCGTCATGTTAAGTGCTGAAAATTGAGGTTGAAATGGAATATATCCCTAAAAATTATATTAAATCAGTACAGCTTGCTAAGATCAATTTTTCAAATACATATGTATGTAAATTAATTAACCAGTGTTTTTTTTGTGCTGTCCGAATCTAATATACCTATCCCAGTTCTTGTTAGAATTTAGTCAGATATTAGTATAACAAACGTGACTTCTTAAGTACGTTTTTTATCATCCCGTGTAGCTCTGGGTAATGAAACTTCATATCCTCTTCGGACCCAACGTACACATATGTGTACAAATATTTCTTACTGTTAATTTTCATGTTAGAATATTTTTTTTCTTATAACCATGTTTTTTTCAAGTCTTTAACAATGATTGCGTGTTATCAAAACAGTTATAACGTCTAGACTTCGATAAAAGTTGAAGGAATGCAAATTATTTCATTGCAGTTCATTGCGACTTGACCGACAGCCGCTCTCTCTTCCGATTTTCGTTACTAAATTAACGTTTATGACAAATATCGCGATATTTCAAATCAGAAATTAAAGTTGACTAGTTCCTTGTTGTCCGTAAATTGTTTTGACATCGATTGGTCTTTTATTGTTTAAATAACGGTGATTGAAAAAGGTTTGTACACATATGTGCACATTAGGCCTCAATACCATAAATGAGATTACATTATCTTGTACAGAAATGCACATTGATTCTTAGCAATTGTACCAGATATGATTTTTATTTGGATTTACAGTAAAACCCCATTGGTTCTAGCCCCTATCCGCATACATAGAAGTCCGGATGCGGATTTTTGGATTTTTTTTCTTACGCGAAGCTTGAAATTGTAAAAAAAAATAGTTATTACCCGGATTCTGGATGCACAGGCACAACTAGAGTTCTTTGTGTTAGTTGTGGTGTCTTCCTGTGTGTTCTGAAAGATCGCAACTGCTTTTTGAATTTTCATAAGGAATGAATTCAAATTCTTACTTTTGCATCATTGAATTTCGTTTGTTATTATTAATTTGTTTTGTTTTTGTTTTTTGAATAATAATGTTATTTTAATATTTTTGTATAAAACTACATTGAAATATATATTTTAAATGTAATTCCCAGCTTTTTTCGTATCTACGTAACATTTGCAGGTGGTCGCTATGTGCGTCTACAGACCTAATGTACACATGTGTACAAATTATATCTAATTATCTAGAATAGCTAAATTTTTCAAATCTTCTAAACTTATCTCAGAATACATATCTAAGCACCCTAAGTACGTTTTTACAAAGTTTTTTTCAAATAATGTGTTCTCGGGACCGAAGAGGATATAACAAAAATTACAGTTGGGTAAGATATAATTTTTTTATACACTGAGAAAAAAAATCCTGTAAATTCAAAAAATACGCATATGATTCAAAGAGATTCAAATATGATTTTGCTTCATATTTGTTTCCCTTTGAATCATTGTATAATCCCTTTATTTCAAACGGATTTCCCTTTGAACTAATAAGATATTCCTTTTGAAAGTCTATCTATAATCACTTTAAATTAAAGTGATGCAGTGTCAATTTAATCAGGTCACAACCATAAATCGAAGGGATTTCCTTTTAATTTAAAAGGATGAACTCTTTGTTTTAAATGCATGAACTCAAAAGAATACTTTAAATTACACCAAAAGGAGTAATTTTCACAGGGTGTTCTTTCCCTGTGAAAATTACTTATAAATGAGTTTTGTATAACTGACCTCGCTAAAGGTGTTGGCGACATTTCATTTACCTCTTTACGCTCTAAAATGCATAATAAATTACCTGCCTACAGTGGGATTCGATCCCGCGGCCCTATGATTTGAAGACTAACGCTCTACCTACTACACCACACAGACTATACGGGACGACGTTTATAATTTACACCATACGTTGTGACATCGCTCTACCACACTGCCGACCAACTGCGAGTGTAAACAAAAAAAAAATCCTATTGGAAATTTGGATTCAAAGGATTTCACATTAATTTAAAAAGATTTCCTATTGAAAATTTGGATTTAAAGGATTTCCCATTAATTTAAAAAGAATGAATTTGAATTAAAGCGATATATATTTAAAAGGAAAGGATTATATTTAATAGGAATGTAACTCGATTTCAAAAGAATATCGAGTTAATTTTAAGGGACGTTATTTTTCTCGGTGTACAGATATCGAACTTATTGTAAGCTTCATACTCACTTTGTCCGTCGAAGAGTTATTGCCATCTGGTATACCACGGATGGCAGTACGTGTCTTTCAAGCTTTACCACATTATATTGGCTGTTTCGTTAAGGATTTAACTGTGATGGGGTATCTTAAACATGGCTGTTTGTGCGAGTCTTTCGTGCTTTCGGGCCCTATCTAATGAACCGTACACAAGCAAACCATCTACAGGTATACCGTCAGGGGAGCACCTAGCCTTTCGGCCTTTATCTCCCGGTCCCGCTAAAAAGTTTGGACCTTCGGCTTTTTACTGACAAGGTGTTGTTGTCAGACGGAGATTTCTCCATCAGGCGCATGCACACACCATCCGGAATCCAACCCCGGGATTGCATCACTAGCTGGATGACTTGGGTAACAACCTCCAGCCACTACGAGTCCAACACCTTGATGGGCAAGGACCATGGTCCCCTGGGCACACCCATCCCCGTAGTACACTATTCGCTATGGACTTCTCCATAGCAGGTGTGATCCTCCTTCGGCCCCCTATTGGTTAAGCCTTACGTCGAATTCGGGCATGCACACCCCAGGCTCGTTGGACCTGTGACTCCGCGTCTGTGCAGACAACGAAGCGCTGCTTTTCACATCCAGGCGGCCCCTTCAGTTTACTAGTCAGCAATGCGACTCAGGCAGTGTGGTCATCAATCCACAAACTAGCTAGATATAGGCGCGTAGGCATTTTCCACCAAGGCCGTTCTCCCTAGCTAGCCCCTTCTTGACTCGGGTCATGCGGAGCCGTCACCTCCGAAGCTCACACGACTTCCGTATGATGCACCCCCCCACCAGGCGACATCAAAATCGTGCTAGGCCGTTAGTGCTTCCCTCCCGCAAACTATGGGGGGAGGTAGGCACGCCAAGAGCCACCCGTGCATAACTCAGGAGCACGGGACCGTTAACGCCCGAATGGTCTTTGTACAGATCCTCGCCATGGCGTATCAACTGTACCAGGGGCCCCCTTGCGCTACTAGGTCCGTGGTGTCGTAAGTCACCAAAGATCCCTGTCCGACTACAAACAGCCTTCCAAGCTGAGTGTCACACGGACACAGACCCCCCTGCGGGGAATGAACCGTACACAACGTCAATGTCAGTGCTGCAACCAAGGAGATTATAATACATGGAGTGATCACGAAGCAATTTAGCCAAAGCCGCAACATTATACAGCCACGCAGTACAACGAATATGCCAACACAGGGCCGCATTTCCCATAGGGGCAACCCGAGCAACTGCCCGGAAGGGCAGATTTCAAGAAGCAGCAAATTTTTAAAACTTGCTATTTGTTTGGTTTGAGGGTTAAAACCCGCAACTCTTAAAGGCAAGAAATTTGTATACAAGGATTTTGTATTTAGTATTAGTATGTTCTGTTTAATGATATTCTTAAGTCAATTTTATGATTTTTGTCGATGATGGAGCCAAGTAATTTGCGCCACAGTCTACGCCCGTCGCTTGTGGAAACAGGTTGTGCCATAGACAGTGCTTAGTGTTCAGTGCGATCTCGTGTATAATTTGATATATTCTAGTTTAACCCATTATAATCCCTACAAGGATGGCCTCCGAATCCGGAGGAAAACGCCGTCAAAATTACTTTTCGATATTAGAATCTCAAGTTAATATTAACGGCAGCCCTCCCAAGAAAAAACCCCATTCGAACAACATAACCTTCGATACACACAACTTTCCAAATTTGACAAATCCTCTACCTTCCCGAAACCAATCGCCCAAATTCATCAATATTAAGAGTACTAATCCAAATAAGCCCCTTAATGAATACAACATCTTTATTCTAAACAAATCGATACACCAAATCATCCCGGACCCGACAAAAATTTCGTTTACACGTGATGGTAATTTACTTGTTTTGGTTAAGTCCGCAAACGAGGCAAGACGAATCATCAAGACGAAAACACTCCCATACGTGTGCAATGTCGAAATCAGTCTTAATAAAAATTTAAATACAGTGAAAGGAGTCATCTTTGCGCCAATATTGACTAACCTAAGTAACGAATCCATCGTTGCAGGTCTTAAGGAATACAATGTTACCGAGTGCCATAAAATCACGAAATTTGTAGAAGGCAAGATAGTCAATACCCCCCTTCACATTCTAAGCTTCGATGAATACAACCTCCCAAACGAAATTAAAATCGGGTTTTTAAATTGTAAAGTGAGGGCATACATTCCACGTCCAATGCAATGCAAAAATTGCTTTCGCTACAATCACACAAAAAAACACTGTAAGAGTGCTCCCGTTTGTGACATTTGCTCTTCCCCTTCCCACGACCCATCCGTATGTACAGAAATAAGATGCATTAATTGCAAACAGCCGCACAGTGCACTAAATAGAGAATGCTATGCATACATAAAAAATCAACAAATTTTAAAATATAAAATTGAAAACAAGTGCTCACACAGAGCAGCGGCAGAACATCTCAGTACTTCAGATAACTCGACAGCCCCAATTGTATCCGAAAATTTGGAGGAAGCTATTGCAAAGAGGCAAAAACGTTTTAAAACTGGCAATACTCTCCAAGTCGAGCCAAATGCAATAACAAGCGAACATTCAAAGAACTCTTCAGAAATAATAGAAAATACATCCACCCCAGTCAATATCCATAGTACTACTAACAACGACACTCAATTGCCTATTAATACACATACAAACACAAATAAAAGCAAAAACGAAACAGACAACAATAATCCTAATCTACAAAAGACAATCACCCAACATTACCACTCACATTCGCCACTAAATAATCTGAAAAATACAAACTTAAATCCAATTAATCATAATACACAAATTAAAAACAATGCAATAGAAACACCAATTCCCCATCAATCTAACAAGAAACATCCGAATAATGAAAGCGACAGCGACGAACCAATACTTTAATTCTGTTCGCAGTTTCCCCTCTCCGTGTTACTCTTAATACAATGATTACATTGATTGTTATCAAATCAGTTGCGGTTCTCCGTAGTATTTGCACTAGCAAACACTATACGAGATTTATTTTGGACACACGCATACATTATGGCTCTTAAAATATTGCAGTGGAACTTAAACGGCTTTCGCAACAATCTACACGGACTTCAAATGTTAATAAAAGAAAAAGATCCTGACATCATTACACTGCAAGAGACACACATTCCAGCAAACCATAACGTCACACCACCTAAAAATTACCAAGCAATACTTCATAATTCCGACAGTAATAGACGCAACAAACACGGAATCGCGTTACTTATCAAAAATAACATACAATTTACAACAAAACAAAATTCTTCCGTCAATGGAACCCAGTGGATACTAATAGAGATCAACAGCGTGATGAAATTGTCTATTGTATGCCTTTACATTCCTCCAACAGAGCTACTAACTCCAAATGACCTAGACAACATTGATATTTCCCCTACAGCCCAAACACTAGTTACAGGTGACTTTAACGCTTGGAGTCCGTTATGGGGTTCTAGTACCATTAACGCGAGGGGCAAAATAATAGAGCAGTTTATACTTAACTCTAACTTGTGTCTTCTGAACAATGGGTCACCCACCCACTTCTCCACGCATAACACGTTTACACACATCGATCTATCCCTGTGCTCCTCTAATATACTCCACAAATGCAAATGGTCAATAGCCAATTCTTTATACGGCAGTGACCATTACCCGATCGAAATCTTGATTGGCCAACCAAAAAAAATTAGCAGTAACTTTTTCCCCAAATTTAAATTAGAAACCGCCGAGTGGGACAAATTCCGCTCATTTACAGAAACTCACAAACAAAATAAAAATCCTGATGACAACGTCAACAGAGAAGCTGCCTTTTTATCCAAAACTTTAAAACACAGCGCAAACCAAACCATTCCGCAAACTCATCCTCACCCACGAAAAAAATATACCTCTTGGTGGAATCCAAAACTTGCAGCCATGCGAACACACAAACAAAAAGCATTTGACAAAATGAAAAAGCAACCGTCAGTATCAAACCTCATAGAATACAAAAAAATAAAGTGTCTTTTCAAGAATGAATGTAAGGCAGCCAAAGCGGCTTGCTTTCAATCATTTACAGAGTCCATCAAACCCACCAGCTCTACAAAACAAGTATGGAATAATATCAGGAAGCTAAACGGCCAACAAACCCCATTTCACATTACGTCCATCGCAAATACATTTGGTAGCCTCTGGGAAAAATACACTGAAAATTCATCTTTCCACCCTGACTTTACAAGAAACAAATCTAAGGTCCTCAACACATCCTTCCATCCCTACTCATTATCCTCTTCGGCCGCAAATATTGAGCTTCCAATATCGATACTCGAATTAGAAAGCTGCCTAGTATCTCTTAAAGGTTCCACACCAGGGAAAGATAGAATTTCATATCCAATGATTAAAAACGCAGATCCGAGTTTCAAAAACCGTTTAATCAATCTGTTCAACAACATCCTAAAACAACATACAATTCCACAATCATGGAAAACAGCACTTATCTTTCCACTACATAAGCATGGCAAACCTGTCAATACAATAAACGGGTATAGACCCATTTCCCTTCTTCCTTGTCTGTCGAAAGTGCTTGAAAAAATTATCTCCAAACGGTTAACATGGTTCCTCCAAAAAAACAATTTTTTATCCGCAAAACAAGTCGCATTTAAAAAAGGAAAAAGCACTTTCGATATTATCCTTCACCTAGAAAATTTCATTAATCAGATCCTGTCCTCCCGTAACCACGCATCAATCATCAGTCTCGATTTCGAGAAGGCTTTTGAAAGAGTTGGCATTCACACGATCCTTAACTTTCTAAGAAACTGCAAAGTAGGACCTAACATTTATAACTACGTCAAACAATTTCTTACAAACCGCAAAATTATAGTACGAGTTAACAATGTGCATTCTAAAATTTACTCAACGCAAAACGGAATACCGCAAGGATCTCCGTTATCGGTAACTCTTTTTCTTATAGCTTATGAAGAACTTTACAAAATAATATCAGATCATAAATATTTTAAATTTTGCGTTTATGCCGATGATGTATATATCTACCAAAAAGTACAAGACAATAATTCCTTTGAAGTAAAATTAAAAAATTTGCTTAAAAAAATCATTGAATGGTCCCATACTTCTGGAGCCAAATTATCAACGAACAAATGTAATCACCTTCATTTTTGTAAAAAACTAAATTGTAACTCACTAAATCTTAATTATGAAAACTGTGTAATCCAAACTGTAGATAACTTAAGGATCCTTGGCCTTCTTTTTAGTAAACGCTGTAATTGGAATAACCACATTTCAAATTTGTCGATTTCACTGTCTAATAGATTGAACATTGTAAAGTATATATGTATGTAGTTTTAAGTCTGAAGCTCATCCCAACATTCTCATAAAAGTCGTACGGGCATTAACCCTCGGATGGTTCAGGTAAATTTTACATACGTAAATGGTTCAGTGGGGTCTGACAGACCCCAAGGCAAAAATCGCTCTAAAACTTAAATTTTTGCTTTTTTGCCACATTTGTTTGAGCTAGAAGTAACTTTGAAGCCTTTTGATTAAGTGGTATATAAAAAAAGTGTAATTCGGACAGTAGCTTTTAGTATGTGGAAGAAAAAATTAGGTGGTGTCAAATTTGAGGGTAATTTGAACTTATCACAAATAAATCAATATAAAAACTAAAATTTTAACAAAATTTTATTTATAGTAGTCAAACCGTATTTAATACTAATTAACAAAGATAAGTACATCAAGATTTTTCAGCTAAGGTTAATATTTTTTCTTAAATGGGGATCCAAAGTTAGTCAATATTTAGAGCATTCTTCTTCACAGCTTTTTCCTCGATGGTCTTCGCAAATTGGCTTTTTGCACTCGTTGCAATTGTATTTTGTTTTCCGATCATTTGGTCGTGGGCATAGAAAACATCTTTGCCTTTTTGGGGGACCATCTGATCCCATTGGGGGACCTGGAGCATTAGTCCCATAGGGGGGGGGGGGTGCAAGCTGAATAATGCACAAATATCTTCAATATTTTGCGCTGTGCTTCGGCGAATATTGCCCGATGATTTCCTCCTTCTTAGAAGAGGTTCGACAAGTGTATAGCCAAGTTCGCTGAGGAAGCTAATTCTTACGCTCATAAAAGTCATAAATTTATGTCTTGACTTAAAAAAAAACATAAGGTAATGACACAATATTGAAAGGAGATCCTCATAAATGAAAACCAGGTAAAAAACGGCATAATCTTAAGCGAATTGAGTAAAAAAATTAAAACCCCCAATTCAAAACACCCTAATTTTTCATTTCTTTCAAAATTAACATTTCTAATTTCCCAAATGTACTCTAATTACAAAGTTTCAACACTTCCCGACTATTATTATTACATTTTATCGTTTTCCAAATAACATACTTTGTAAATTTCCCACAAAACGAAAAATGTACTTTTGTAAAAAAGACATACGTAAATGGTTCGTGGGGTCTGACAGACCCCAGAGCAATTTCAAAGTGCTATAACTTATTAACAAAATCACAAATTCAAACAAATGCATGCTTAAATGAACGCATGTGACACATACTTAAATTACATATGCATAAAAATACCATTCAACAAGTTTTTCTATAAAAAATTTAAGATTTAAATTTCTCTGGGGTCTGTCAGACCCCACTGAACCATCCGAGGGTTAATACTCTCCAAAATCGACTATGGTCTACCTATATACGGCTTCGCAGCAAAAAACCAAATACAAAAAATTAAAACAATTTACCACGCTGCTTTACGACAAGCCATAGGTGCTTTCCGTAGCACACCCATTATCTGCATCCTCACTGAAACCGGCCTCCCATCTTTAGAGGATAGAAGGGACTTTCTTCTCGGACGTTGGATAACTAAAACCACACAACCACAGGACTCCTTACTCGGCGCAGACATAAGATCCATGGTCAAACGGAAAACAAGGCCAAAAGGCAAATCCTGCCTAATTCGAATATTGGACTTCGCCAAGGAAATAGACTTTCCAATAACCCCAATTAAAGGCAAAAAACTTTCTCACCCACCTTGGCAGCTTCAAGAATCTTCGATCATCACTAGCCTAGCGTCATATCCGAAAGAGTCGACAAATCCCATAATATACAGGCAACTATTCCAGAGTATATCAGACCCTCTAACGAATAAGCGCTGGTCCTTCTTATACACTGATGGCTCGAAAACTCAACACAATGTCGCATTTGCAGTTACGACCACACACAATATTATACAAATATCATCTCTACCATCCTACAATTCAATATTCACTGCCGAGCTACAGGGATTGTACAACGCAACTCTCTACGCCAGCAGCAGCCGCGGTAAATTCGTCGTATGTTCCGACAGCAAAGCATGCATCGAAGCAATCAATAATATCAACAATGACGACCTCACAATATCTATCATCCGCAACGAGCTGATTAGCAAACCAAATAAATTAAAAATTATGTGGATCCCCGGACACGTAGGCATTCTAGGCAACTCCTTCGCCGACTCAGCTGCTAAATACGCTACCACGGCCCCAACGCTATTGCAAACACCTTTCAATAAAAATGATTTGCACAGGGTTGTTGAAAACCACCTTTCATCTAAAGCATCTACAAAGTGGCAAGCATACGAACACCATTACAAAAATCTTAACCCAACAAGAGCATCAATACTCTATCCCTCCTCAGCCCGTCGGATACAAACAATAGTCTTCAGCCGTTTACGCTTTGGACACACACACTCAACACATAAATATCTAATGGAAAAAAACCTAAGCCCATTTGCCGACTGTGTAACTCAAATCAGATACTAACTGTTCGTCACATCCTTAACGACTGCCCCGCCGGAAACAGATTTAAAAACCAACACAACTTACCTCGCGAATGTACAAAACTATTGGCAGTAACCAACGTAACTAACATAACTCTCATCTACAAATTGATCACCTCATTGAAAATACAAATCTAACACATTTTAAACTTCCTTAAGTCTTTTTTTTTAGTTTAAGCCGAAGGCCAGGGTAGCTAGTGCTTAAGATACTTCTAAGATCTTCATAATTGTATTATGCTTGCTCTTAATAAATAATAATAAAAAAATAAATAATTTGCGCCAAAATGGAGGAATTGTCAACACGAGCAACACGACAGCTTGGACTGTGGATTACGGAAAGGCTGAAGAAGACGTCGCTAATTTTATGTATTAGATTGTACTAATTATTATCAAAACTTAGAAACTGGCAACATGACAACTTACAAGCTCTATGGGAACTACGCGGATCTTTGTATGTTTGGAGGAGAAAAGCCCCAGCGGGAGAAATATCGAGTTAGTCAATTTCGGAAATGTCACATTGGAATCTTTGCACTGAGACCTCTAAGCGTCTATAGCTCAGTGATTCACAAGAAGTTAAATGCATTTTTATAAATTTTAATTTAAGTACAGTATTTAGATAAGTGGTATGGCTGACAAAGTGGTATGGCTGACAACCGTATCACACTCCGAAATCAGTTGCCTTTGTAACGTTGATGACTACACACGGTATAGTCATCAACGCACCACGCTCCACTAGGAGTTACGGTAATGAAGAGAGATATAGATTAGATCATTTTCTTACATATTGGAATAAGCAGCAAACAGCCCCATAATTCCATGGGGGATTGTATTACAGCCATTGAATATTTTGCGGGTTTCAAGTATACATTTCATTCAAGTCTAAAACTGCCCTTAACCTAAAAACTAACTGAAGGTGGGTATCGGTTTTTTGTCAACAGCTCCAAATTTTATTTTTTTTAACAAATTAATAAACAATCGCATAAACAACCATTTTACATATGTTCTCTAAAATTTCGGCTAACATAGGGTTTTCCAATAAAAGGTGTTATTTTGATATTTAAAGAAAAATAGCATTTTTTTGAGATAAACGATCGGATGTTTATTTCATTATAAAGAGGAAGGTATGCCGTTTATAATGGAACACAACATCAGCCAAATGGCCACAACAACCACGTTTACAGGACCATATCCTTTTCATGAAATTTTCCATAACCAAATCGCAAAGTGCACTGCACTATGTACTCGATAGCCTCTCGAATTCCATCTTTGAGGTCTTGAATCGACGCTGGGCTGTTTGGCGTTGACCTTATCTTTCACATGGCCCCAAAGGAAGAACTCGCAGGGTGTTATATCACAATATCTCGGTGGCCAATTGTGATCACTTCTTCGAGAGATAATACGTTCCGGAAACTTTTCCCGTAAAAGATTTTTGTTGCTTGTGTGGCACATAGCGCCGGCCGCCGTCTTCTTGAAAGTAAACGTTGTACAGATCAATACCATCCTATTCCGGTCATAAAAAATTACACTGCGTGACAAATTTCCAAAAAAAATACTGTCATCTCCATTTTTTTTTCAATTCTTATCTAATCCTTACTAAAACCTCATATTTACTTTTTCTCTTGACCCCCCAGTTTCAGAGATTGTTGTGTTTGTTCCTTTTTTAATTCGAAAACACTTTCATCTTGCTGGTAGCTCTTTTATTTTTACACATGTATCTTATTAGACTGGCACTTACAATGTGTGTGTGTCTAGTCACGTACACTAATTTATATATAAGCTACAGTAGGTTACATTATTTTTACTTAACCCATTCCCCGCCAACACATTTTTTTTCGAATTACATCCTGAAAATTGGTATTTACGGTAAAGAAGCCACCCTGAATCCAAAACCGTTTACCATTTTTTCCTTCGTGCCTCCGTTCTCCCGCAAAGGCCCGATGCCATATGGCATCATTGGCGGGAACCCATTAAAATTTTTTTTTCAATTAAGATAAAAACGTTGAATTTTTTTTGGAAAAACAGTTTTTACTTTCTTTAATTATAATTCTGAGCTTGTGTGAAATTTTAAGAAGCATTTAACACATAATCCTGTATCACATTTGATGCATTTAGTCCGAGTTTGGCTTTTGCAGGACGGATATGCACATCTTCTTCTATTGCATTTCGCAACATAATGGCCAATTCCATCATACGTGCAACATTCGGAAGACTGTGGTATGTGCTACCCAAATCTGATGAGCCACAGTCGTACAATAGTAGGTTGCAATATCCCTACGGAACTGCATTTGGGTGACTTCCCCGACTTTATTTGTAATATCCAAGCATTTTCATCATACGACATGATAGGTTCAAGATATTCAACCGCCTCATGTAATTTAATTCTGCATAAGAAATATGCATGAAAAAGAATGGATTGAAATTGCTTTCTTTAAAAAAATAACGGATAAATGCTCATTGTGGAAATTGAATTTTGGTAAGTTACTTTTGCACACTTTTTTTTTGCTCTGTACCGAGACAAGCCTTTCGAAGTACTGACTCAAAGCTTTTGTGGACAAATATGTCCTTCAAACTCCTCGAAATTCAAAAAAAAAACAAGATGAATAATTATCACGGTTGATTCAGCGCTTGAAAATAATGTTGCGTATACGCAACTTTGAGCGTTTACAGGGTGTAGTGTGCATGCACATAGACCACCCAGAGTAAAGGATGATGCACACTTGAGAGCAACAAGGATAATTCCGAAAAAAGTCCCATTGTTGAGACCAGATACGTCAAAGGAGTAATTTGACTCTTTGACGAGGTCTCGTACGTGTCTGAGTTTATTATTTAGTGCATCGTATGTTAGTCTCCTGGATGGAATACACGTCCATATTTTAAAGGTGTTTGTGGGTGCGCTTTAGAAAATGATGCATTTGATTGTGAAAACGATCATCGGACTTGGACTCTAAATCCTCAGAAACGAATTTTCAGCATAAAATTAATTTTCACAGTAAACATATTGAAAAAATATAAAAAAAAAATAAAATTAAAAATAAATTTTTTATTAGGTTTCCGCCAATGATGCCATATGGCATCACTAAAATGTATTTAGTGTTACTACCTATAAAACTACTGTTATTGCAAATTTTTTTTTGCTATTCTAATCTATGCTACTCTGGCTTTTATTTAACACAAATTGTTCTGAGAAAATCAGGTCGCAAGTATATGATTTTTGAAATTTTGTGGAGTCTTACCCGCAAAAATCGCATTTTTTTTTAAAAAATTTCACGACACTTTTTTTTCTGCTCCCAATGGCACAAATCTAACTAAATACTAGCCAGGAACATTGGAATAGATAGAAGAAACATTACTTAGTGTAACAAAGAAAAAAACAATGTTGAGGATGTTACAGGGTGTCCGTGGCGCGCTCCCAAATATGAGGCTTTTACTGATGCCATATGGCATCATTGGCGGGGAATGGGTTAAATCCTACAGTGTATATAACATCTCTCCTTTTCAAAGTTTAAACTTGAAATATTAACTTATGTACTATTACTTTTTATAGGAAGCGTACAGGTTTTTTTATTTTTGTTTTACATCTCAAATTATACTTTATATCTTTACTGTAATTACTATTTTTATTAGTATCATAAATTTGATTACTTTCATTTTTATTATTCATTTCACAATTCTTATTTTTCTTTTGACCAAACTGATTACTATTATTTCCACTTAATTTTTTCTCATTATTTAATTTCATTATATCTTTTCTATTTCTACGAAATATTCCTTTATATTCATCTTTTAATATATATGATCTAGGAGTATTGGCAACACCCACCACATTTCCACTCAACCATTTACCTTTATGTCTGTAAAGTACTTTATCATTGCAATTAAGCACAGGTAGTTTCCTAGTACCTTTATCGTAGTTATATTTTTGAATGATTTGTGATTTGTGTAATTTCTCAAGAATTATTTTACGATCTAATAACTTTGGAATTAATTCTTCTTCTGAAATAGTTAATTTGTCCTTTAAATTTCTATTAAATAATAACTGACTCGGTGAATACCCTATTGAAGGTATCTCGGTGTTTCTATAGCTTAAAAGTAGATCATATGGATCTTGAAGTGTCATTTTAGCCTTACGAAGTATGTTTTTGCAAATTTTTACAGCGGATTCAGCTATTGCATGTCCTCTCGGATATTTTGGACTACTGCAAATAATTTGAATATTATTTTCTTTTCCATATTTTTTGAATTCGTAACTTCCAAAAGGGCTGTTATCGCATATGATTTCATCTGGATATCCATGTGTTGCAAACATTATGTTGCAGATTTTCTTTATTTCTACAATAGTTTTTCCCTTAATTTTGTGTAACTCAATCCATTTTGAGTAAAAATCTATGGTTGCTAAATAGTTCTTCCCTTCAAATTCCAGAATATCCATACTAATTTTGGACCAAGGACGAGTTGGAATAATGCTTTGAACCATAGGTTCTCTTTGATTTTGTTGTCTTGTCCTTAAACATACCTCACATCGATTTATAAGTTTTTCAATATCATTTGAAATGTTAGGCCAATAAAATGATCTACGAGCTCTGGCTTTTGTTTTATTTATACCGAGATGTCTTTCATGAAGTAATTCAAGTATTTCCTTTCGTAATTCTTGAGGAACAATTACTCTATTCTCAAACATCAGCAGACCCTCTTCATAACTCAAACTTTCACGAATTTGGAAAAAATTGTTTAAACTAGTTGGAATTTTTTTAGGCCAAACTCCAAGTACAAACTCTATAACTTGCTTTAGTTCTAAGTCCGTATTAGTTTTATCTATGAACATCTTTTTACGTTCATTTGACATGATGCTAGAAATAACTGAATGGATTACATACTTCATTTCTTCATCATCTTTAAATGGTTCATTTATTGTGGCTCTAGAAAGGGTATCTGCTATTACTACGTATTTACCTGGCAAGTAATTTAATTCGTATTTGTACTTTGTCAACTTTAATAACATCCTTTGAAGCCTATTTGGAACTTTATCCATATTTTTATTAACAATACTTATTAACGGTTTGTGATCCGTTTGGATGAGAACGTTTCTACCATAGGTGTAATAGTGAAAATGTTCCATGCCAAAACAAATCGCCAACATTTCTTTTTCTATCATGGCGTAACGTTGCTCCGTTTTTGTTAACGCCCTTGATGCATATGCTATTGGTTTTCCTTCTTGCATTAGAGTACAGCCAATACCATCTTTACTTGCATCTGTTTGAAGAACAAGTGGCTTCGCTTGATCATAATAGGACAAAACAGGACTACTAGAAATATTTTTTTTAAGATTTAAAACAGACTCCTCATGTTCGTTTGTCCATGACCATGGAGTATTTTCTCTAGTTAACATTCTTAAGGATGACGTCTTCTGAGATAAATTAGGTACAAATTTTCCAATATATTTTATCATGCCCAAGAAACGAAGTAATGACTTTTTGTCGTGTGGAGATGGCATGTTAATAATAGCTTGTATTCGTGACGGATCTATCTCTAGACCCCTCTTCGTTATTACATGACCAAGTACTTTCAAACGTTCCGCACGAAAGTTAAATTTATCTTTATTAAATGTTACCCCATTCTGGACAGCTATTTCCAGAACCTCACTTAATATTTTGTTATGTTCTTCAACAGACTTAGCATAAATAATAAGGTCATCTATATATACTCTTACCCCTTTTATGTGGCCAAATAATTCGTTATTTTTCCTTTGAAATATTTCAGCCGAAGTTTTTATTCCAAATGGGAGACGATTGAACTTGTATCTACCAAATGGCGTCGCGAAACAAGTAAATTCGGATGATCTGTTAGATATTGGTATTTGGTAGAAACCATCCTTTAAGTCCAAAGAGGAAAAAAATTGATTTCCATTCAGTTCACTTAATATATCGTCTTGATTGGGTATTTCAAATTTGTCATTAATCAACTGATCATTCAAGTCTTTTGGATCTAGACATAAACGTAGTGAACCATTAGGTTTCTCAACAATAACCAAGGGATTTAACCACTCACTAGGGCCATCTACTCGAGAAATTACACCTATCTCCACTAATTCGTTAATTTTTTTAAATAATGGTTCTTTTAAATGATTAGCCACGCGACGAGGAGCATGCACAACGGGTTGAAAATTTTCTTTTAGCCTGAAATCATAGGGTTTACCTGGAAAACAACCTAGCCCATAGAATGCTTGTTTATATTTTTTTATCACATCATCTTTGTGCGAAAATTTATTATGATATGTGGTGGATGCGTTTAGTTTTATAAGATTTAAATCTGTACATGTTTTTAAACCTAAAATAGGCTTATCTTGTGTATCAATTACTAGAAAGTCTATATTGCATTCCATACGCTTTATTAAAACAGGCATATTAATTGTGCCCAATACCTTCAAAGTATTATTATTATAGGCTGATAACTTGACGTTACATTTTCTTAATTCAAGATTCTGTTTATTAATTATTTTAAAAATGCGCAAAGGTAAAATATTCACCTGACTTCCTGAATCTATTTTGAATTTAATTTTATTATCATTAATTTCACCAAAAATTGCCCAATCCTCTGAAATCTCGATTTTGTTAACGCTATCTTGAATGCAGTCTAAATAAAATGAGTTACTATCGCTATCTGATTCAAGGTTTACAGTACTAGTTTTCTTTTTGTAATTATGATTGTCTTTATATTTATTTTTTTTACAGCCTATAGCAAAATGATTAAATTTTTTGCAAATTGTGCATTTCTTTCCATAAGCTGGGCATTTTCCAGCCATATGCTCATATCCACATTTTTTACATTTATATATATTTTGTAATCTATTACTGTAATTTTCTTGTACTCTTCTATTCTTTGTCGTAATATTTTTACCAAAGTGATTACCTTTATTAATTTTATCGATACTTTTGTTTTCATCGCCGGCAATATTCTCAATCTCCGTTTTCCTCATTTCATGTATTTTACAAATTTCTGTTGCTCGCTCCAACGTTAATGCGTCACCAACGTCCAAAAGCTTGTTTAGCAAATTTTCGTCCGGAACTTGAGAAATTAACTTGTCCCTTATCATGTTATTTCTTTCTAGAAAATTGCACGATTCGGCTGCTGTTTTCAATATCGTAATGAACTCTGTCACACTTTGCCCCGTGTTCAATTTCATTTTGTTGAATTTACACCTTTCGCTGAGCACGTTTTTCTTTGGTGCAAAATATTTTTGAAAAGCACGTTCAACTTCTTCGTATTTTTTAAAAACTGTTTTTTTAATGTCCTGTTCAGTTATGGCTTTATCACTGTTTTCACAAATTTTTTTTATAATGTCGTCCTCTTTTAGAGTTTTATATATTTTTATACCCTCACTACCGAGCTGGTTTAAAAGGATCGCTATTTTAATTTCATCGGGTTCTTTGTTCTTTTTATTAGCGACCATGAACACGTGAAAATTTTGTAGCCACTCACACCACTCTATTTCCATATTGTTTGCATCGTAATTAAACACACGTGGTGGACGTACTTCTGCCATTTTACACACTTTTTGAATGCGCTGTGATTATTATTATTTCAACGACAAATTTTTCACTTTTCTTATTATTAGTCCTTAGATCACTTCTTCTTGTAGCGGTGTCCTTGTACTTAGTCCTTAGATCACTTCTGACACCATGTTGTGTTTGTTCCTTTTTTAATTCGAAAACACTTTCATCTTGCTGGTAGCTCTTTTATTTTTACACATGTATCTTATTAGACTGGCACTTACAATGTGTGTGTGTCTAGTCACGTACACTACTTTATATATAAGCTACAGTAGGTTACATTATTTTTACTTAAATCCTACAGTGTATATAACAGAGATATGGAAAGATATTGATATTCCCAGAAAGTAATACAAAATAAAGTTCCAGTAACAAATCGGTTATTATTTATTAAATTTTTTTTTGTAAAACGGACATAAAACAATATAATAAACATATTTAAATACTTAAAATTATAAACTTAATTGTTAAACACATTATTTTAAGGGAAAAATAAAAAAAATCAACTTTTTCTCTTATGTTTAGAATTGTCTTTTCGCTGTAAGCGCCAACAATAATCTCCTAACATCGCTGCATCCCAATGACCTTGAAAACGTTCCTCAAACCTTTTTATGTCCTGATGAAACCGCTCACCTTGTTCATCACTTACTCCAAGGTGCTCAGGATAGAAAGAGAAATAGGAGTGAAGAAAATTCATTTTCAAAGACATTCTGCACCCCATCACTTTATATGCGTCTAAACATATTTGTTACTAAAAGTTCTGCGTTTTCGGCTTTGTGATTTCCTAAGAATCCTTTTATAGCAGCTTTTAATGAAGTCCATGTACCATATCATTCAATTCCTCTTGGCGAATTAGGTGTGGTTTTCGTTGATCGCTTGATGAAGGAGAGGGGAAAAACTGTGTATCCTGAGGGTCGTTACTTTTATCACTGTGAGGAGGGCGAACAGTGCTCTTTACACTGTGAGGCACAGGTTTCGTGAAAGAACTCACTATAGGGTACTCCACTTTATACTTATGCTTTTTCGTCACACCCCGCAAATCGAACACACAAAAATAGCAATCGTCGTGATGATTGCTAGGCTCGCTCCAAAGTGCTGGAACCAAAGTGCTGGTGTCACGCAGTGTTATTAATCATCTTTCGCATTTTTATATTAAAGCTCGTTCAAGAAAGTGGATTTAAATTACATGTCCAAGGTAACAAAATATTATTTTTAGAAAAGAAAGTATTTCAGGACAATAAAGTTGCAAAACTGTTGCTTAACGATTAGAATTTATTCGGAAATCGTTGGGAGCAGCTGATCCGAAAAATGGCGGCCAACTTCGATGTGACGACAGCGACACGCAGAGCTCTTTTTTATGGATTTTTGTGAAGTGGTGATTTTTTTTTAAAAGATTTCCAGAGGTACTTTATTTTTCCAGTGACAAAAACGCCCTGAAACGCGATGAAATCAATGGGGGAAAAAGATAAATTCACTTTTGGTTGCAAGGGTTTTGAGTCGCGTCTGATGTCTGAGAATTACATGGATTTGTGTCGTCTGCTTCCAGCCCATGATTTTTCCAGTTTCAGTTTTCTATAGATACATAGTTAATGGGCAGAGCATGAGCTACTGACCGCGAACGTTTTCGTGTCTTTCAGATTTCGTTTCATTATTATTAACGTATCTCTTGCTCATTGGATCCGTTAAAAAAAAGTTAGGATGATGTAAGCCACACACCGCACACCACATCTCCCCTCTATTCCAGGGGCAAATCATTTTATCGTCCAATGACATAACGAGCCTCATGTGAAGTAATTAAGGAAGGCGCACTACAATTATGTATTAGGCGACGGGCGTCTCAGGTCGGGTTTGGGGTATAGTTAGGCCGAGCTCCGATGCCATCCGGGTCTACGGAGCAGCAATACAGTGGCACCTGGGCGAGTCGGCTACATTTTTCACGGTAATTTCTCCCAATTTCAACAACTTTGTTTGTTGCTGTTAACTAGCAGACATAGGAATTTCTTTAATTGTAAAAAGACCAGGGAAACGAGTGACACAGACTCTTCCCGTCACTACCGCACTGAGCTACAACAAGGGCATGCCGCTACTCGCTCGTGGAGGAGCCCTATCTTACTGCCTATCCTGCAGGGCATCTATCTGACAAAATAATTTCCAACGATTAATGGAGGCATATACCGCTCTCCTAAAAAGAAAACGAAATTTCAAGTCTATTAGCATCTACTATTCTCCAGGGATATCTAAATTTACTTCTATGCATAATTTGATAAAAGCCCTCAGTTTTTCCTGGATTACCACATTTTTTTTCATGGATGTAATTGTTAATTAATGTAATTTAAATGTATGTTATTGTTAATATTAGGTGTGTTTTTTGTGCTCCAGTGTAGGGTTAACTACATGGGGTTCCAATAACAACACGACCCATACTGGTTATGTTGTTACTGTAATCCCATGTAGTTACAATAAACTAACCTAGACCGGAGTGCAAAAAACATACCTATTATATGTTTGCATTGTTACATTGTTTGGCTAAATTAATTAATAAATATAATTGAACTAGCTGCGAAAGCTCGCTTCGCTCGCTTTCCCATCTAGGGCTCGCTGCGCTAGCGTTGTTCGCTTCGCTCACAACTTGACAGTAACTTAAATTGATGGGCGATTTTAAGTCCTAATCAACCTGAGAGACATATTGATGTAGGTTTCTACTAAAAAAATCGTAGTTATGGAGATGGTGCTAACATTATTTAAGTACTTTTTCGTACCAAAGTAAATACTGAATCGAAGCGTTATACGTGTCCGCAAATTATCCGTTTCATTGAAGTGCTCTTTGGTAATCCAATATTTAAATTTTCATCATAACTGTAGTTCGCAGTGGGATCATATTGGAATTCCAAGCGATTGTATGATGCCAATGATCTTCGTGTGCTCACGCGTTGTCTCAATCGGGTATTTTCTATTATTATATTTTGTCTTTCTTCGCTTAAGTTCTGTGAATACACTTGTTGCTGGCTTGCATGTCTTGAGCGGCGGCCGATGTTCGCACGTCGTCCTTTAGGCATTTTGGACTATGGACAGAGTGGTGAATTTAACCTCAAATGCACGATCCTCATAATTTACACAGTTGAACTTACCACCTTAAAGACAAATGCCTGCTGTTGAAATTGAATAAAAATTTGCACAATACACGTGATTGATTTGATGGTTTCCAATTGAAATGTTAGGAAACGAATAACTTTTTTTTCACAATTTCACAGTAAACACAATACCGGTTTGTCACATGAAATTAACTGAGCAGTCTACTTTAAATATTGGTTTGTAGTACATGCTATGTATCAGGAATGGCGCTGTATGTAAAAAAAGATTTTCCAGCTTTTCTGTTGAAATTTTTCCTGAATTTTCTTTGCTATAAACCTCACGGAGCCCGAGACCTTTCCAACGAATGGAAAACCGTGGAAATCGGTTCGTGCGTTCTGGAGTTATAGCGTCAGGAAGGAAAACCCGACTTATTTTTATATAGTAGATTATACTGTCCTTATGCTACAAGCATTCTCCCTTTTTCATAATCTTATCATAAACTACGCCGAAATCGCATCATCAACTATGCAGTTTGTTATTGAAACAACATAAATCATCTAGCTAGGACAACGCACCAGCTTTCTTGAATTAAGCGTCGCATGAAAAACTCAAAGTAATTTTTAATGTGCACTTAATATTTCACTAGAGTAGACCCCGTGCTCGTAGCCCTTCACGAGTCACATCCTTCAACCATAATGCAGAGGATAAATGCAAACCAGCATGATGTTGCCTTTTCTCTATTGGCACTCAACATTATACGCTCTACAGGACTTTTATTTATGTATCTTCAACGACCATACTTGGTTAGGTATAGATAGTCAGACTCGGACAATTGCAATAGCTGTGCCCGGTTCACTCGCTCACCCGGGACACACTACTTGTATCACAAACGAGTCCCGACACCCGCATGCCAAGAATGAATTACGCAAGCACACGAACTTACCTGGCGTCAGTCCATAATTCCTCTAGCATTGTCTAGTGCTTACATTATAGTCCCAGGGACGAAACATGCCAACATTCAGGAACTGCAAAAAAAGAGAGAAGAAGACGATTTATAACGTTCGGTTAGAAATGACATGTGATTTATTAAAATATTCTGTTGGCAAAAGATCTATTCAATGGGTTCGTCGTGGAATTCAAGGAAAGCATTCTTCACACGATGGCTTATGGGAGTAGTACGCAGAGCATAGGCAGTAGTCCTGGTTGGTAGGTATAGTGGCGAGCGTGAGGCGAGACACCACCTCGCTCGGTAAAGGATAATTTCGAATTCGTGTCGTTCGTTATGGGGCGAGGCTAAGACAATAATGAATTTAGAATCACTGGTAGGATTTTGTGGTCTTTATTACTACACCGGAAAATTTATCTATGGTATTAGCCGGAATACTGGATTTATATGAGGTGGTCAAGATTTAGTAGAGACTTCGGTGTGGGTTGAACATTTTCGTTACCATATATTTTTGGTGTCTGCTGGTATTGAACAAATCAAAGAGGCTAATGTCCGAAAAATTGCTAGGCTTTGTGTGAATGTTATCAATTGGTGAATCAACAATGTTTGGATTTTCGCCATTTGTGTGGGTTGTGTAAAAAAAAAAAATCAAGAGATAATGTCAACAAACTCATCCATTGCAAACGCCTGTGCTCTATTAATCAAACACAATTCAACTGACTGACAACAAATCAAACCAGGGAAATCGTCATGTCATGTCATCTTATACATATTTCTATACATAGAAAGAAATCAAATCACTGTCTACTCCATTTCCTCTCGGCACAAATCGGATTTTTATACAATGCCGCCGGGCCGTTGTCATGATATTGATTTTCAATATTTTTCCTAGCTTCTGAAGGACTAAAACTTCATCAAAAAGTCAACACGCCGCCCCATGTTCAATCTCGTTGAATGTGGGGACACCCGAAAATTAAAAAAAAAACGTGGGAAGTCTGACCACCGTACCCTGAGGGTCACCCACCGTGAGCGTGTGTCAGATATACCAATACCACCGCTCACAAAATATGAAAAATGTGTAATTTGAGAAAATTTAGCGTTGATGATGTCCACAATGCGACAATTTATTTTATTGTTTGGCAGGTACCACGTGATATATGGTTTTTCAAGGATCCACGCACAGTGGGCGATCAACGAGAGTGGGCTCCTGTGGTGATATGTATATGTTGGTGCAGACTTTTCGGATGATTTCATTAGGAGTGGGGAACGTGTACACGTATTTCTGATGATACTCGTATCATAGAATCACGGGAGATTTGTTTTGATATATTTTGAGTGTAATATGAAATCAAAGTCCTTCGTTTATACCAGATCGCCCCATGCTGGTATGCTATAGCTTCTCGTTTTTTAAATCACTTGATAATTAAATTTAATCACATGCAAAAAGATTAAAATCACCACAAAAACTAGGAGTACCTGCTTTTGACTAAATAGTTTAAATAAAATACCTCAATTCAACCAATTAATACGAACAGATTTTCCCAAATAAGTCGATAAAAATAATAATCATTCAAATAAATCATTTCCTTTTCACGGAATTCCATAGATAAATTGTGGTGGCGTATTTAATGCCAAACATTGATTGTTTGTTCATAATATAAATGTAAGCATTGTCTATACATGAATCGGATTACGTTTAATCCTCTTCGGTGAAACTAAATATTAAGTACAACGCGATTTGTAATGCTTTTGGGATTTATCGGGGAAATTTATCATTTTCAATCTGAGTTCTGGAAGTAATAGGTGAGGGTGGTGGTAATATGGATTTTTGAAATTAATAATAACTAACTAACTAACTATTTGGATGTTTGGCTTTCACGGATAAGTTTACTGCATGTTAAGTTTCGCTATATTGTTAATTTATTATTTTGCTAATTGGATTTATCAGATAATTATGTGATTTGCATCGGTAATAATTTCGAAAAATAAAAAATGAATGTAACACCAATTGTTATTAATATTTTTACACTTATAAAATAATATTGCCTTTAAAGCCAGTGGCCAACTCACAAAAGGGTAGCATTCTGATTCTTTGAACAGTAAAAAAAAAATTAATAAAATTTTACATGTTCTCATAAATTGCAGATAATACCAAATGAGATGATTATTTTCGGAAGAAGTCTCCGCACCCCGTCAGCTACGAGGGGCTAAGCGCTACCGCCAATTTGCCTATAAGATTCAAAACAGAGTGTCCAATCGATTGTACAATAAAGCTCCTTTTTAGGTTCCACTACCGACTTCGCTAGAGACAATGAGCTTTCTCCACAGAAAATTAGCTTGATTGAACAATCGATTGGACAGTCTATGGCGACTCTAATATGGACAACATGTTTTCAAATATGTATCTAAAAAAATTTGACAAATAGGCCTCTTCGGGAACGCCAGTACACAGAGCGTTTCATCAGATGCCTTCTCTGCCGCTCAATGGTCTATTGCAGAAATTATAACCGCGCACATTCCACCTGGTTGAGAATTGTCGCGGTCATGGTTGTGAGGTTGTGTTTGTATGGCAGCCCCATAACTACAGTGTCCGATTCCATCCATTTTAATACATGTTTTGTGGCGTGGAAAGAAGCACATATCTGTGCGGTTTGGTTGGAATCGGGGCATAAATCAAAGTTTTTCTTAGAAGAACCTGATTGGGGGGTTGGGGTTTGTATGGCAGCCCCATGACCCCATGGTCCGATACCATTTATCCTTACATATGTTTTGTGTCATCAATAGAAACACATTTCTGTGTATAGTTTCGTTGAAATTGGTGTACAAATAAAAAAGTTTTTCTTGGAAGAACTAAAATTGGGGGATTGGGTTTGTATGGCAACCCCATGACCCCATTGTCCGATATCAGCAATTAAAACATAAGAACTGCCTGCAATAAAAAGAACCAAGTGTGCAAAGTTTGAGCTTGATAGATTTTCAACTTGGGCGAGTAAAACGCGTCGCAACAGACGGACATCCCCTCGTCATGCTATGGTCGGAGAAGCTTTCTTCAGTGCGTTACAAACTTCATGACAAAGTTAAAGCGAAAGGTATAAAAATAACGAGACCGAGGCTAATTTCGGGCGCGGTCGAAATTTGAATACCCGTCACATTTGAATGAAACTTCGGCTTCTTTTGTGCTAAAAATTTCTACCGCAGCCCTGTGACATATTCCGATTCCATCTGTTCCTGGATGCGTTGAGGCTAATCCAGGACCACACTTGGATGAATTTTGATTTAAATGAAAAAAGAAAAAAGTTTTTCTAACAAGAACCTAATATTTGGGGGTTGGTTTGTATGACTGCCCCATGACGTAATGTTCCGATTGCATCCATTCCTAGATATGTTTTGGGGCTTTACTACACTCAGAAAAATTTCAATAGGAAATCCCATTAAAACCACTCATTTTGTCCCATTATTTTTAGTCAATAGGAAAAATATGATTAATAAAATCTGATTTCTTTAAAAATATAGGAACCATTACTTTCACTCGATAAATATCCGTTTGTTTTAATAGTAGACTCCTTTAAAAACAAACACATGGTCTAGTTATTTTCCAATAGGATATATCTTATTGAATTAATAGGATCAATTCTATGTAATAAAAAAAAAACGTTTCACTCGTAATCTGATCGAAGTATATTTTTTTATAAGTCCCATATTATTATACCATCCACGCCACGTCATTGTGGATTTTGTTAAGAATCACGATATTTGGCCAGTCCGAGTATTGAACATCCGATCGGCTAGTCCTCTTTAAAGCTTACCAAGTCACGAGGAGGAACCCGAACGATCTCGGCTACGGAGCATGATGTTGGTTCTCTCGGAAAATACGTCTTTATACTTGAAATTCAATTAAAAGAGATATCCCATTAATGAAATAGGTCGTTATATAAGACAAATGGGATCCATCCTATTATTAGTTAATCATATCAGATCTTGTTAATTTAATGTGACAAACTGATTAAAATGTAAAGAAGTTTGGTTGATTGGTTCATAAAGAAAAAAGTTTTTCTTAGAAGAACCTAATTTTCAGGAGTGGTTCGTGGCTTGTATGACAGCCCTATGACGTAGTACTCCGATTTCATTCGTTCCTAGATATTTTTGAGGCTTTGGTTAAGATCGGTTAAAAAGAAAAAGTTTTACTTAGAAGAACTTAATTTTCTGAGGTTCGTTCGTATGGCAGCCCTATGACGTGATGTTCCGATTACATCCGTTCCTAGTTATGTTTTGGAGCTTTACTAGGAACACACTTGGGTGCAGGCGGACAGACAGACAGACGGAAATGGCTCAATCGATTTCTCTCGGCACACTGATCAATAATATATATACTTTATATAGTCGGAGGTGCTTCCTTCTGTGCGTTGCAAACTTTATGACAAAGTTAATATACCCTTTCACAAAGTGACGGGTATAAAAAGCAAGTCTCCACTACACATTTTTCACGAGAGACATAAATGTAAGTTTTTCGCTCGGTTAAAATATAACTTGCCTTCAGCTCGCACACACACGTAGAATCAATGCATTCCAAATCCAACAAAACTCTATAGAAAAAAAAATACAACTTGCCATTTTATTATATGGAGTTTCGTTGGATTCCCAATCCATAGATTCACCTTGTGTGTGTGGTCTTAGACTTCGTTGATATACTTACTGTTATATCCATCGTTACATACATTTAAGTATTTGTAGTATAATAAAAAAATAAATAAAATAAAAAAACGTGACTAGCCCCCTACAACAAAACAACAATTGTTACGCCCATGGACATATAACAGGAATACAAATTTATTTTATTTATTTATATTTCGACTGAATGTCAAACAGACTAAACGGAGAAAGCAGAAGTGTTGTGCCGATTGTGCAATGGTTTACAACTCGAAAAAAACTTGTTTAACTGTTGTGAAATTAAGAGTGGCTATTTTTAGCGAAGGTACATACTATTTAATAAAAACATATCTAGTGATTACTTGTGGAAAGAGACTTCCTTCGGATTGAATTTCCTTTCGTTCCAACATCTTGCAACAACACACTGCATTTTGCTTTTGTTAAGGTGATTGCGGCTCAAAAAGTTATGTGCAAAGATAGGGGTCAGCAGTACTCTTTAGAATATATTTATTTGTAGGCACCCGTAGCCATTAAAATTGTCGAAATAGACACAATTAAACTAAGAATAAATTATCGATGGAACGTAGTCGAAAACATAGACATTAGCTGACAAGTGGCATTTTAGTTGGCAAATGGGCGGGGCAAATTGACAATGGGTTTAATGTTCCTGGATATTTTAGGGGAATAGGTGAGGTAAGGGGAGTCAATTTCTGTGCCCAACACGTACGATCATTTACGAGAAGTGAACCGTTACCTTTTATCTTGTGTTCCATGGTGCCGACATATATGCCGCAGTATGTGAGTAATCGCGACCGACGCACCACTCCTTTGCCAGTAGAAATTAATAGTCGAACCAAACGCAGCAAGGAAAACGAACAAACGGTTATTATTAAAGAAATCTAGGTACATTTACAATCATAATTCCATAAACAGCCAGACCAATCGTGTGAGTCAAAAATCAAATCAATCTCAATTCGAAGTGAACGTTATTTTCTATGTCACTTCCCACGATAACTTGGCGTTAACATTCTATGTATAACGTATTTCAAGTTCAAGGTTAAGTTGTATACTTCTGAAGTACTAGCATTGCAATTGCAACCATGCATCTGGGTGCATATTGCAGAGCAACATGGTGTATGTTGACTTGCATATGTCCCGAATTGTCAGCAGATGATCGTGCTGTCACTTGTGCTGTGTTGTTTCGTGTTTGTTTACGTTTCGTGATGGGGTTGTTGCGATTGTCGATTTGGATCAGCATCAAATTAAATACATAATGTGCTTAATATTTCAGAGGAAATCTAGGGCAGGCCCGTTGGCGGCAGATCCTGGACAGGATGCTGATGCCGAGCGGTGAATGGCAAGGTTAATGATGTGTTGTTCTGAGGTTATCCCTAATTCGTTTTCTTACAGATCTTCATCATCAGCGTCTCCAAAAAACTTGCATACAAAATTTCGACCCGACTGCTTCAAAACTATTTTGAATTGAAACAGACGGATTGTTTTATTCCTAATTAAATTATCTATGCAACGGTACCTACATTAAGCAGTCGCCGGTCAAAGGTCATACTATGGCTTCGATTGCCGAAAAACTACTGATTTTAGGAACGTGTTTGAGTACTCATTTGAAAGGTAAAAAAAAATAACAGGCGCGACAATCCAGCATTGGGCTAAGGCCGCAGGAAGTGTTAGCGATATCCTATTTCCAAGATCTTATCTGCTTTTTGTTGAGGTAATGAGATCAGCATCACGCGCAGCAGTGTTATTTATCCCCATAAATGGGTACACGTTTAACATCTGAGTGTGATCATAGTCCGTCACAAGCTCGTGAGTTCGAAAAACACCATGATCCACGGTGAGATTCGAGCTCATGACCCTGTGCACCGAAGGTGCGCGCACTAACCGCTAGACCAGCCAGACTACAATACATTTGAAAGGTAAGAACTTCATTAATATGTAGACAATGCTCTGTAAAAACCAAACCTCTTATCCGATTTTAGTGTGGTTAGTTTTATTTTATAGGTAAGTTTGTTGGCTGTCATAATCATTTGTTTTTCACTATTCTAGCTGGACTAGCTTTGGAGATATTAGGCTTTAAGTCGTGCAAGAAAATTATTTTTTCAAAAATCGTTAAATGCCTGTGGCAGCTAAAGGGTTAAGCTGAGGGGATATGTTCCGTAGAACTTTTTTGCTGGAAATCACATTATGAATCACAATCCGGTGTGTTTATGCGGCAGTTTCCGGACACCCTGTATAATACTTGACTGTACGGTCAACAGTAAGACAGATATTGGGAAAAAATAAATGCACATAGAAACATGCAATTTATCGTAACTTCTCACACCCCCATCGAATACGTACTTGAGTTTCTAATGTACTTTAAACAATTTCACGGAAATTGAATGGAATTGTACTCCGATTTGATTTCAAGCGAGAAGACACACCCTCATCAGCTATAGGTTGACGTCTTATTCAATAACCCCCACCCGCTTAAAATCACTGAACTCAATCTGTCAAATGCTTATAAACATCACTCTGTCATCAACCATCCATCAAAATATTTCATAATTACCCATTAACCGCCCACAAAACGAATCCAATAACCTCATTTCATAAAACTAGCAAAATTTCATACTTAAATACCTTGGATGTAGTATATAGTAACCCACACGGGCAAATTCTCTCAAAATTCTCTTGTATTTTCCCCATTCTGAAAGAAAATTCCCTACCAAATAGATTCATCAACATTCCGCGAAGGTTCTGCAACTTTTCAACAACAGTCGCGTCTCCGTCAAAAATATAATTTTATCAAGGTGGTGAACAGGAGTGGGGGAAGGGAGGCAAGCGGGTCGTTTCATTGGAAACACTATCCCGCGCGATGCTCTCATGGTATTTTAACGAAGGGTAATTGCATTTTCTAGTCGCAACCAAAGAACGTTTACTTAATTTTCTAATTATGCTAAAATACCATAAAATTGTCATGCTAAACGATTACATGGCTCCAAAGCATAGTATGGCATACACAAACATATAGAACGTCCTCAGCCTCCTCTTTTCAACAAGGAGACTCTATGTTTATTCCTACGGATAGTTCAAGATAGAGAAGATTTTTGGATCTTTTCCTTGTCTTATTCGTCGATCCTAATTCTTATCCTTTATTCGCTTTGTGTGAGAGGAAGCGTTTGTGCTCCCACCTGAACAAGCCGGCGTGTGATGGGGTGTCTGTTAGGACGTGAAGCCGGGCCCGGAGAAGAATGCTTTGAATTCATTTTAATCAGACGTAATCGCATTCTAGTCTCGTTGACGTGTTTGAGGCTTTTTCGGTGAAAGGATGTAGACGATGTGAATGGCCAAACTGGTATTTTCGAATAAAATGTGGAGAAACATGCGTTGCGGCATATTGAATTTGGAATTTATGATATATACTGATGGAATTAAATTATAGGCAAAGGCCATAGGCCGGTAGTGAATTTTCTTCATATAAATCGTTAAAAATTGGGTAAAATTAAGTACCAGGCTTGACCCGCAAATGTCGCATGTCTATATGGTAATCCGATTCAACCCGATGTCATTAAAAAGTCAGTCGCACTTTTCCAAGCGACCCTAATGAAAAACGCAAATTCTCTTTGATGTGGTTCTGGGTGCTCTGTGTGTGTCGTCCTTTTGCTTTGCAATCTCGCGCGCTATTGCTATTCAACATTATCCATCCACCATCATCATCGTCGTCAGGCTGTGTGCTTTGACAGAAACCATGAAATGCGAATTAATTTTGGGTTAAGTGTATTGCGGCGAAAGTAAAGAAGTCCATGACAGGAATGTAATTAAGCGTTGGGAAAACCTCATTATAGCTTGGAAACGCGCGATGGATCTGCTAAACCGCATCGGTGTGTTTCTTTGGCCTCCCTATTATGTGTAATCCGCGCGTATATCCACCAACGCGTTTCTTCTTATACACATATAATCACACGACAGGATTTAGAGAGGTCGTCAGCATTGGATGGAGGTGGCGAGGTAGAGAGTACGTACGGAATTAGGATCCTGGATTCGTGTCGACCAAATGCTTATTCTTCGTTGGAATACAAATGGCATGCATTGATCCCAAGTTCTGTGCGACGATAAACTTGTGTAAGGTTGTGGGTGGTTATGTGTGTTTGTATGTTACTGAACAGATAATGGTTGCCGGGTCCTATTAAGACACATAATGGGTATTTCAATTTGAGCATACGACATAAGTCTCATCCCTGTTACCAAAGCTACGAGTATATACAGCGTCGCATATATTACAGACGAATCGTGTCGAAATTAAGTATCATTAGCACATTTTTGTGTACGTATGTCACGGGGCATTTGAACGAACAAATTTTGTTTTCGGGGACGAATATAGTGAAATGAGATCGTTTGTTCTCGTCTCGGGTAGACGATTGTAGGTCAACAACTCTTACTTTGAGTATGAGGGGTTGCTTGCTGTACGTGCTTATTGTCCTATTTTTGTAGTATAAATCTAAGTGGAAGGGTTGTATGTTCTGTGGTATTTACCTTTCGGGTGCTTCCATTAAAGCTGACGTTAAATTTATATTGAATTGTTTGAATTGTTTTCTTTTCAGAGGGAATCACATTTCGTAAGATCATAAGTGAAATATTGCTTTAGAAGTAAATTCCATGAAAGTACTTTTCATTCACGAAACCTAGGAGTGCACGCTCTGTTTTGCTTATTGGGAAACCGCAAAGGGGATTGTTTTTTATTCCTTTTAATTTTTCAAGTGCAAAAGTCGACCATTTAAAAAAACCCAAAAATTAGCATAACCTAAAAGAGGTCAGTCCGTTAAATGGTAGAGGATGTGCTCACAGTATTTGTACGTGGTGGCCGCTAGTAACTTCATTTTGTGAAGGCCAAACCGTTGGGGGCCGGTAGATATTCCTAAATCCGGGGTTGTCATGCGAACCGAGCCCACGGGGAAGGTGATTAGGGCAAAATTTATCATCAAATACGGAGTACCTTATGGTTACCGGGCGTTTTCCAACGATAAGCTAGCTAGATAAGTTAAGCGGGGCAATGCTTCAACAAACCACAATTTCTCTAGCTATTCGTGAGATCCAAAATGAAACAAAAAAAAAAAACAAACACAACAGCACTCACGAAGCAACGGTATGGTACTCACTGCTTTGAGTAGTTCCATAGCTGAAGACGGAAAGCCCACAGCGATTACTTCCAAACAGCTAATGGCAACGATCAACCCACCCAACGAACTGTCGCAGAGGAGCTTTACCTCTCGGACAAGGACAAGCCCCGATCAGGCCCTTAAAATGTCAAAGAGCACGAGTAGAACAAAGGCCTCAAAGATCCCCTAAGAAAGGGACTCAGCGGAACGGGATGCAACCGATATCTCACCACTGTTATATTTTAATAAATAAATTTACACCATGTGGATTGCTGATGATCTCTTTGTCTTGATTTTCAGATGACAACTACTGACAATTTAACTTGGACAAGTTTAAACATTCAAACATTCAACAAAGATGAGCACTGATAAGAAACAAACACTCCATAAAAGACAGTTTGATTGCCAACCAGGCAGAGATCCTCTGAATCTGCCCTCCAGAGCCTAGTATGAGAAATTAAAAAGACTTGTAAGGCCAAAAATACTACACTTACTGCTTTCCTTGGCATTGACGGAGCACAGTTTGGCAATATATACTGCCCTCGCTGCAATTGAAAGGGCACTAAGAACTAAGATGGTAGAAAATACAACTACCACATGGGTAAGCAGCATGCCTTGATATGGAAGAGTCATCTGCCAGATCAACGGACAAACTCTCCTTGTTGAGGTTACCAGAGGCTTCCCAAAAGGGAAGGGTAGGGAATATTTTGCCCCTTCAATAGTTCTTGGTTGCTGAAAGCTTGTGAAAGCTCACGTCAAATGGCTTTTCCATACAGGGATATGCTGACGGAGTGGTTAAGGGTTTGTTCGTGGAAATACTGCCGGATTTACTCGAAGCAGCACTAAAAATAGTGCACGAATGATACGATGAGAAGGAACTTCGAGTCAACCCAATCCAACAGAGCTCTTTCGATATGAAGAAAGTTTGTAGGGAAAACCTGGAGTATGAAACCCTCGATCATGCTCTGGATATACACGGCAATGGTTAGACCCACCCTAAACTACGGTGATGTTGTCTGGTGGAAGAGACCTTTGACAACGGAGGACAACGCTCTAGGCAAGGTGCAGAGAATAGCGTGTCTCAATACTACCCTTGCACTTCGCTCATGTCCCAGCAGGGCTCTCAAGGTTTTACTTCACCTATACAACCAATTTCCATTCACCTCAAGGCCGCGAAAAAACTAGGACTGGCTCGACTCATTGCGTGCGATGCCAATCTGCAGTTAACTCGCATTCAAATTCAAATCACCACTGTTGGGAAAATGCTCCCGACCACCTCGCAAAGGAGCTCTCAGGCAGCGGCCGTTTACAGGCTGGAATATGGAGCCGAGATGAGTTGCATTCTAATTTCGCTAAACTACACCCACATACCATTAACTGGTTCACTCACAGTTAAAAAACAAGCGATGGTTCACCTGTGGCGGGCGCAAGACATAGGGTATCTGTACCCATGGGTCACCACACCACTTTATGTCAGGAGGAAATCCATGCAATAGAAGCTTGCACTGTATGGGTGCCAACTACACAATCAGACGAATAGCGATCTTCTCAGCCAAGCGGCTTTTAAGCCACTGACTAATTGTGTTGCCTGGTATAGGCCCCAATAACTGAGTAAAACTGTTCTGAGTGTCAGGTCATATGCGTGTCAGAGAGAACGAACGGGCTATCGAGCTGGCACGCATAGCCGCACACTTCACACTTCTGTGGACCACAAGCTATAAGTACGAACTATTTTCGTCTTTTTTACAGACACTCACGCCTGAGATCCAATCTTCGCACAATAGTTCCTAGAAAAGACACGAGCTGGCGATTCTGAGAAGGAAACGACGAGATTTCAATCCACGTCCGATGTGAATGCGATGCTCTAGCCAACTTGCGCTAATGAAAGATTTTACAAAAGAAACCTGCTAACGCTAATGTTGCTATCTGCCACGAAAGCCAGGCAACCACTAAGGCTCTATCGTCATTCACACTCTCATCTAGGATGATGAACAAGTGTTTTGATACTCTTCAAGGTCTCTCAACCATCTACTATTTTACGCTGTATTGGGTGCTGGGCCACAGGCATTGAGCGTAATTAAGCTGCGGATGAGCTTGCTAGACAAGGGTCGCCAACAGATTTTCTGGGACCTAATCCTTACTGTGGGCTAAGAACTAAGTCAATGGCTAGGTAATGGTCAGACCACGAAACACTCTCCAGGGTTGTGGCAATCTAAGGATCTCATTTGTACCTTTAGCATAAAAGTTGCCAGCCGCCCTACCTCTCGGGACACCATTTGGTGAAGTATCACCTTAACCAAATTGGCATGTCCGCTGAAGGATGTGGAGTCCACCTAACATCTACTTTGAGAGCGTCCAGCACCACCTTATCGGATAAACTACCGGTAGCTCCGATGCCGTAAGGATCACTCCAACAGAAGATGTTCTAGCCCTCGTTAGGTAGGTAGAAAAACTTTTGGATTAAGCAAAGCTCTGGCCCAATAGATCTTATGGTCGCAGTGCCTATACTTTTGGGTTACACAGCCTGACCAAATAATAATATTAATTTATCTTAAAGGAATCTGGTAGCAAATTTACTAGATCAAAACCCAGCTATAGAAACCAATTCACCCGATTTTTTTTAAAACCCTTTCCGACTTGCATTTATGTCTGATGTAACATGCCAATTATTCAGCAATGTAACACTTTCACTGTCTGACCGACATTGCTACCACGTCTGGCATCTGAAAATTCATACATTTATGAGTCACATGTGACTCATAGACGTGAACGGGGAGGAACGCTGTGTGCCATTGTGACTCATAGACAGTGAACGTGATAGATAAATGTGGACTCGAACCCTTATTCATTGTCGATGACACTTTTTCCCCGTGAAATGATGCAACTGCTTTATTTTCGCGAGTGAAATGTTAAAAACTGGTGAGGAAACTTTTATGTAGTCTTTTAGTAGTCTGGCTTTTCTAGCGGTTAGTGCGCGCACCTTCGGTGAGTTCGAATCTCACCGTGTTCCATGGTGTTTTTCGAACTCAAGAGCTTGTGACGGACTATGATCTCACTCAGATGTTAAACGAGTACCCATTTATGGGGAGCGTGATGCTGGTCTCATTATCTCAACAAAAGCAGATAAGATCTTGGAAATAGGATGTCACTAACACATCCTGCGGCCTTGGTCCAATGCTGAATTGTCGCTCCTGTTATTTATTTAAACTTTTATGTAAAGTGAGTAACACACCATTTTGACAGTATTTGTATCGATTTCACTTGGGATGCCGATGTTAGAATCTAATTAGAAGCATAAATGGACTCTTAAGACTAAAAAGCGAATTAATTAATTAAAAAGATGGATTTTGACTAGATGGATTTCGTGCCAGACCCACCAAAATCTGAGTCCTCCATCCACATTTACCCAAACCCATCAATGTTTATATACAGCAAATATTTCTTCTTACCCAATACAACATTTAAAACTGATAACAATGAACGAAATTTCGTTCACCTTTTCAACTTCCACACTATAGCTCTTTCCTAACATTAAACCGTAATCTAAATTTCCTTACACTTTTGCCAGCCAATTATTCGTCCGTTTATTGCAAAACGCAAACTACGTTTTGTGTTTACAAAATTCACCGAGATCCATAACAGATATCCTTTTGACTCCCACACACACAAACAGGAATCCGAAAAAACGACTCCGCTCACGGTTTTTTTTTTCAGATACGGTCGTAGTCGTAGAATCCCTTTTAATGCGCTTATCTAGCAAAATGTATAGGAATTACTTTTGATTGCCTCGAGACGCAAAGTGCCCAGCAGCGAACCTTGTTCTGTACTTTATATTCAGTTGTAGTCCAATTCTTCGGGTTCGACATCGCCATCGTATTTGATGTTGTCTTAACTGGCCCGGCCATTTTAGAGAAAAAATAAAAACAAAACTGAAGATACCTGAACAAAAAAGTAACATTTCAAGTATGACCGGGATGAGATCCCGGCTTTTTTCTCTCCTTTTTAGAGTTTTTTTTTATTTTTAGAGTTTTTAGCGTGCGCTGTGTTGTCCGTTTTACAACCCAGGAAGCGAGCGGCTGGGCTATAAAAGTAACATCTCATTTTCAATAAGCCGTTTATAGCCGAAGCTTTCACCTGATAGTAATCGTGCGCTTTGTTTCTTTCGTCTCGCTATACGAAACGATACGTTTCCTTTCGCTAAGCTTCGGTCCAGCGCGGTAAAAACTGCTGAAGATTTTAAGGCACAGTAGGTAGGATCCCGAACGGCTAACGTGACGTAGTAGATAATACTTGGCTCGAGATAAAAAAAGAAGGGTAGTTATCGCAAAAGTAGATTTTGCTGTCGAATGCAAAAATCTTTCCTAAACATGATAAGTGATGTTGGCGACGTGTGGTAGTGGTGGTGTCGAGTTGGAGCTTACAGGATATATAAAATCCGAATGTCAAGTGAAAGCTAAAGATAACAGACATGAAAGAGGTTTTCGGTATTGAAGCCAAATCAGAATGTGATTGCTTTTTTCCCCGGCCCGGCCGGCGTGAGAGTATTGGATTCCGCGAGCAAATGGATGAAATAAGTGTCTCTTTGATGGTTCATTATAATTGCAGATTGTATCTAAATTGAACTTTAATGGCGAATAAAAAGATATGCTTGTTGTTAGACGAGCGAAAAAGGCATTTATTATAGAATTGGTTTCGAAATTGTGGGAGAAAAGAATGAAGCACCGTAAGAGCAATTGGAAGAAGAAAGGTGAAAACATGAGAGACGATTCTTAGAAATTGTATAGGTACGTATCCAGGGGCGGCGCATAAGGGCCCGGAGGCCCGCGTTGCGGGGGGCCCACGAGATATAGGGGCCCAAAAGCAACATGAAAGATTTCTCGAGCCATAAAGACTGCGAAAAATAACACTCCGACGTAATATATTATTTGTAGAAAAGAAGAGATACACACTTTGCGAAGTCAAAACAAATGCTAAATTTATTGTTTGTCCTTCACCAGATCCCTTAGATAAACAAAATTAATATTGTCTACTAAAATATTTGAAACTTCATGAAACAATCTTCTTCTTCTTCTTTATGGCACGATAGCCCGACGTCGGGCGTTGGCCGCCTGGATTGAAAACCTCCAATTGTCGCGGTCACGCGACCTTGTCCTCCAATTCCGAAAGCCTAGCATCTGGTGGTCGTCCTCACATACAGAATGCTCCCATCGGGCTCTCGGCCGTCCACGCAGTCTGGCTCCGTCCACTCGTTGCGCGTTCATCACCTTTTTGGGCATGCGATCGTCGTCCATCCTTTGTACATGACCCGCCCACTGCAATCGCTGCAATTTCACGATCTTCGATACCTGTAGCTCATCATACAGCTGATACAACTCAAGGTTGTACCGGATGCGCCATTCACCTCGTTCACGAACGGCCCCGAAGATTCTTCGGAGAACCTTTCGCTGGAATGTGTCCAACAGGTGTTCAGAGTTTTGGGTTAGGGTCCATGCCTCGCAGCCATAGCATAGCACAGGTCGGATGATGGTTTTATACACGGGGAGCTTCGTGTTCCTGTGCACCAGCTTCGAATTCATAATTTGGAAGACCGCAAAGTCACACTTATTAGCTAGTTGTATCCGTCGCTTTATCTCATCTGTTTCGTTGGCGTCTTTTGACAAATTGCAACCCAGGTAAGTGAAGTTGTCTACATATTCTATATTGAGGTCCCACACTGTGATGCTTGAATTTACTGGCGTTCTAGTTTTTGATTGCATCATGACCTTGGTTTTAGACTCGTTGATATGTAGCCCAACTTCTTTGGCGGCGTTATTGAAATTATGCAGAAGGATTTCTGCATCACCCAATCTTCGAGACATGATGTTGATGTCGTCGGCGTAGGCTACTAGTTGAGTCGATTTAATGAAACAATGAAACAATCCGTAACCTCAAATTTTTACAAAAAAAAAAAAGAATTGCTTTGCATGGTTGCGCGATTTGCCGACCCACATTTTTCCTTGCCAAGCACCATATGTGCAAAAAGATTCTTTAGGTTCCTCTGCAAATAAACTATATAATTTTTTTTTTTTTGTGATAGTACCTTTTCTAAACTTTCGGAATAAATTTCAATCCACTTCGTCGTAAAATGTCAACCATGAGCAAAATAGTTTAAGAGTGGTACTAAACTTAGTTCAAACTAGTTAGTACAGCCTGTATATGTCGTTGAAGACTAAAATATTTTATCTTGCTTGTGGTAAATACACGGTTATTAGGGCTGTGGTGCAGAGGCCACATTTGGGTTAAAAGGAATTTTGTCAAAATTGATGTATTGAATTAAATATTAAGTACAAACGTTCTTAAATTCATCACGATAGCTCGACGTGGGGCCTTGACCGCCTGAATTGTTGACCTGCAATTGTCGCGGTTACGACAGTCCTCCAGTTTCGAAAGCCCAGCAGCTGGTGGGCATCTTCACCTACGTAGATCTCCCAGCGAGCTCTCGGTCGTCCACGCAACCTCGCTCCGTCAATTCGTTGTGCTTTCATCACTTTCTTTGGCATGCGGTTATTGTCCATCCGTCGTACATGCCCCGAAACTTCACGATTTCTTAAATTGAAGGAATTAAATTAGAGCACACTTAAATTTAAAGCTGAAACAAGGAATAGAGTTGAATTAATAATGTGTCGCTTTTCTTCAATTGTCTAGCAAGTTACAAACCTAGGCCGCCCACACACGAAGCGTCCGAATCTATTTTTTGGATGCTTCATTCTGTCAAATTCATTCATTTTCTTCGATTTTGACAGAACAAAAATTTAAAAAACCGATTGGGATTGACCGTGTGTGTGCGGCATTAGGGTATAGATAGAGCGCTCGTTTTCAAATTATAGGTGATATATTATGTTTAAATATCACCAACACCTATAGAGATCAATGCTGCGCTGGATATAAGAATGCAAAGACTTAAAGTAGCTCTGAACAAATTAGGACGTTCTTAATTTTAGTAGAAACAGTCTAACGTCAAAATCATGTTTCAATTCAAGGTTTCAAACGTCAAGTTTCAATTCAATGTATGGAAACGAACTGTGAATGATCACTGAAAAGTGTGGATCGACCTTCAAGAGTGCTTTTTCCCAAGGGGGCCCACTTAAAAAGTTGGCGGGATTGTGAGTGAAGTTGTTCCGCCACTGTACGTATGTATGTATGTGGTCCAACATGCATGCACGAAGTTAATTGTTAATAAAACAAAAAGTTTTTAGAGAATTATCTAATTATTTTTTATTATGATAAAAGGATCTATGGCAATTATGTGTGAAATATAATATCGGCCGAATGCTCGCCATGGCTACGGTGGCATACTTCTATCCGATGGTCCATATTTTCAATGACTCTGAGACATAATTGATATTGAATATCGTTAATGTGCTGAATTATCTCATTCTTTAGCTCTTGAATTGTTTTTGGCTTATTGACGTACACGTTATTTTTAATATCCCCAGAAAAAGAAGTCTAAAGGTACGTGTTCATAGAGACAATTCATGTGAAGATCGCTCAGCGATCGTAGTTTTGCACCAAATTTCGAGCCGTATTTAAATATTTTTTGAAGGGTTCTACTTTCCTAGTATCGACTATGGACTAAAGGAACATGTCTGTATAGAAAATATACACATATAGCACTCAAAACCGAAGAAGAAGAAGAAGCACTCAAAACCGGTGGTTTAACTTCGATCGCTGAGCGATGATCCCATGAACCGTCTCTACGAACACAAACCTTTAAGGACTCATGGGATCATCGCTCAGCGATCGTAGTTTTGCATCCAATTTCGAGCTGTATTTAAATAATTTTTAAATGGTTCTACTTTCCTAGTATCGACTATGGACTAAAGGAACATGTCTGTATAGAAAATATACCCATATAGTGCTCAAAACCGGTGGTTTCACTTCGGTCGCTGAGCGATGATCCCATGAGTCGTCTCTACGAACACAAACCTTAACGGTGTCAAATCACATGATCGTGGCGGCCAATTAACATCGCCAAGAGGAGAGATAACACGACCATTGAATTTCTCGTGCAAAAGAGCCATTGTTTCATTGGCTGTGTGGCAAGTGGCCTAATCCTGTTGAAACCACATATCGTCTAGGTCCATATCCTCGATTTGTGGCCACAAGATGTCCGTCATGTGGACGCATTTGGTCAATTATATGGACCAAAAAAATTACGAAGTGCACGAAAAGCATTTTGATTTGAACGTCCATTTTCGTAAAAGGCTTCAACGACCTTAACGCACTGCTCAATTGTGTACTTCTCCATGGTTGAATTTGCCAAACACTGAAGCAACGAAATGTCTAATAAAGTTGGGCGAGAAACTTACCGTTAAGGTGTGACACTCAATTAGCATCGTGCATTCTAGTTGGACCACCCGTTTTATTGACAACCGAATAACCATTATTTTCTCCTTTTCCCAGTTATTTGCATTGGCGTAGAATTTTTTTTTTCAAATGGAGTCAGACAAATTTTGTTATCGATACAATTTTTATGAAACTCTTTATTTGTTATTACTAAAATGGTCTGAGCAATATCTGAACACATGTATTTTGAACGAATTTTGAATTGAAATCAAATTTCCAATCAATTATAATAATAATAAAGCCTTAAATCCAGTTTCAGGATATAATTAGGAAGGATTGGGTGGGAATTAATCTGCAAATCATTTGATACTGAAGAGGTTGTTTGATATAACAAGAAACAATGGTGAAATAACTAGATTAACCGAGATAGCTTAAAATGGGGCTATCTGGTAAAAAGAAACAAACGAGAAAACGGCCGGTATGGAAATCAAGTCGGTCCATTGTGTTTACATATTTCATTTCTTGTGATCTGATTTTTATGAAACTCTACACTAGTCGGCGTATGTATTTTGACATCTGGTGCACTCAGAGAAAACCCATCATTTAAAATCAAATACGAATCACTTTGAATTAAAAATACTACGAAAAAAGAGTTTTTTTTTACAAAATAAATACAAAATAGCTTTGATTCAAATTGATTCATTATATTTTCACATTGATTTTACTTTTGACAAGAACCATTCGTTTGTTGACGAGCGTAGCGAGTAGGGGGCAAAGCCCCCTAGTGATTTATTAATTTATTAAGCGTTTATCAAAGAATTTACAAATAAGAGTCGTTTTCAATCGTTTTCCGGTCTTGTAATCACCAAGTGAAAAGCTCAAATTTAAGCTGAAAACAAAGTACAAATGTAATTCCGGTGAATGCCGGATTACACCAGGGCAGTGTATTGAGTCCGTTGCTCTTCAACGTCATAATGTGCTACTTATTAACACTTATATCCGACGGCCTAGAAATATCTCTTTTGCCGATGATATATAGTCCTACCACATATGTACGTCAAAGCAGAGCAGCTTAATGCTTGAAATAGATTAGACGCGTCAGCAGAAGCATCGGCATCGCGAAACGTCAAGCCCAATGCATTTTACATTGCTGACAAAAATGTTGAGCAGAAGACTTGGCATTCAGCATATTTGTCAGCTATGAAATTCTGCCGATGCTGCTGCTGACGCGTGTAATCTATTTCAACTATAAGTCTTGTACCAAGTTCAAGTACCTTGGCTCGATGGTGAACAACGGAGCTACATGCGATGATGACATCAAACATCGCTCAAAGGTTGGGTGGATGACGTGGCGAGAAAACTCTGGAGTTTTCTGCGATAAGAAAATGCCACAGAAGCTAAAGCGAAAGTTGTACAAAACGGTTGTACGTCCCGCACTCATATATGGATCAGAATGCTGGACCATGTATGAAGGGTACACAAAACAAATGACAGCGACAGTTGGTGTAACCAAAAGGGACCACATCAAGAGTAGCTACATCCGAGGCAGCTTGTCCATAGACCAACCAATTACCGAAAAGCTCGAAGACCGACAATTGGATTGGTATTGCCATGTTCAACGGTGTCCGCCTGAGAACCCCGCAAAGAAAACGATATCAATGGAAGTTCCAGAGGCAGACCGAAGAACACCTGGATGTGTCAAATGAAAAAGCAACAACAACCCATTGGTCTCGGCGATGACATGATCCAAGATAGAGTTGCCTGTAGAAATATGCTGAGATATTACCGCCAAAACGGGTGATGTGCCTACACCGCAGGTCGAGCAACGCGAAACCATGGAGCGGTATAAAGAACGAGGCAAGGAAGCAGAAGAAGAAAGAAGAAAGTACAAATGTAAAATAAAGTGTTTAGTCAGTATTCAGTGTTCCCTCCCCTTGCTCGAATAACAGCTACCATCCTTGTATTCATAGACCTCACGAGGCTGATGATGAGAGGGAAATTGCATTCCGCTCCTCTTCAATTGTGATTCGCAGCTCTGCAAACGTTGTTGGACCAGGAACGCGGGCTCGAATCTGACGTTTCAGCTTATCCCATAAGTGTTCTATTGGAATCGAGTCCGAGCTTTGGGCTGTCCAGTCCATCGGACGAATGCCGACGTCCTGTAGATACTGGGTCACCACATGAGCAACATGAGGCCGTGCATTATCCTGCATTAACTGGATATTATGCCCGATATAATCTGCGTAAGAAATCACATGGACTGCAAGGATTATATTGATGTAGAATTGTGAAGTCAATCCACGTTTACGGCCCGTGCGTCGGTTCGATAAAAACTAATGATGTATGTCCGGTTAGCGAGATGCCGCCCAGACCATTAAAAATCCTCCTACAAAAGCAAAAGATTCCGCAATACCACCCTGAGAATAACGTTCTCCAGGGCGACGATACACTTTTTGGCGTCGATCACTTTGATATAGACTCACAGTGATGAGTACATTACCCCGCTCTGCTAACGACCAATCCCTATGCTCTCGAGCGAATTCAAGTCGTGCTCGACGGTGGGCTGCCGTTAATTTAGGACCTGCTGCAGCTCTGTTTGGAGTCAGGTTCCGGTCAGCAAGTCTCCTTCTAACGGTAGAAGAACTTATAACCACTTGCGGTTCGTCACGCAGCTTTTGTTGGACTTGAACTGCGTTGAGGCGGCGATTTCGGAGAACATTGAGTTGGATATAACGATCGTCTGCTGCTGATGTAGCCCTAGGTCTACCCGTAACGGACGATCGAATGCTCCAGTCTCTCTGTAAACTCTTTGCACCGATCATCTGCTGATTCGATGCCTCTGAGGGATCTCACGTTGTGCAAAGCCTGCTTGAAGTTGACAAAAGTAGCAAAAATACACGCGTCTAAGAAAGCTATGAATAACAACTAAAGAAATTATAAACGAGCCCGAGGCTAATTTCGGGCGCGGCCGAAATTTGAATACCCGTCACATTTGAATGAAACTTAAGCTTCTTTTGGGTTAAAATTTTTTACCGCAGCCTTAACTATAACAAAAATGGTGTTAATAAAACCCCAATCCGGTGTTCCATGAAGTCCGCGCTCGACTGGTGTTTATTTCATTTCAAAAGATCGGTGTTTTATTATTACCGCAGAAGGGAAATATATTATTATTTTTCAAAATCATTAATTGTTTTCCGATTGATGGTTTTCAAAAACCGTAATTGCGAGTTTCCAAATTTCCTTTTTGGAGTAAAAAATGGTGCGTTCACTCAACCGTTCATAGGCTACACTCTAAAAAAAAGATTGTTAATTTCCAGCAGATATTTTCGAGCATTATTACATAAAATAAAAAAATCTTACAACAATGAGTGTATATATAATTGCAGCACTTTTCCTTCAGATTCTGTGTAAAATTTACGACGAAATATGTAAATTCAACCGCATGACTAAAATTACATAATCTTTTGTGTAAAACTTAATATGTAATTTTACATAAATATTAGTAAGATCGTATTTTTACAAAACATTTTGTTGGAAAATACACAGATTATGATGATTTTCGAATTTTATACCAAAATTACTGAAAATCCTGAGTAATGACGTATTTTTCACGAAATTGTATTTAAAATCGCATCAATTATGTTTATGATGTTCTTTTAAATTTTACACCAAAATAATTGAAAAACATGAATAACTATATGTTGCGTATAGTTTTCATATCACATTTGGTGTTTCGCTGCACTCGAAAAAATTTTACTCCAATCATAAGAGGAAACGTTTTTTCCTTCTATTATAGTAGTAAATTCACACCACGATATGAACGAGAGTAATTTTACGCTTTACGGTGTAAATATTTACTACGAAATTGGTGTAAATCTAAAAACGGTAATAAGTAAATTTGTACTGGAAAAATATAAATTTACTCCGGCAAATATGTAAATTTACATCCGGGTTTATGTAATTAATTAATAATTTTAATATTTTCGGCATCCGGTTCTTCGATGTAGCTACACGTTATTCCAACGGCCAAGAACTGCCACACCCCCATGGGTTCCAGAGCAAAAAAAGCGCTACAACAACAACAATTTAATGATGCTCACACGAACGCACTTCGGACGGAACATACTAAATGCACACAGAGCAAGCCACTTGAGAGATACAGGAAAATGCAATAATGCACAAAAGTATTGTAGCACACTCAGTTTTACACAAATGAAGGTGTAATTTTTTACACTAAAATCGTAATATTACATGAAAATTTCCTTAAAATTACAACTTCCAATTGGTAAGTATACACTGAAAATGTAAAGTTTCACAAAAATAAAGTAATGACACATCTTCACACCAAACGTGGTGTAAAATTACACCAAAATAGAGTAATATTAAAAAATCTGTGTAATATTACACTATTTTGTGGGTTTACTAGAAATTGTGTTGAAAAATAAACGTTTACTGTAATTTTGCGAGAAAAAAAGTGTAAAATTCAACGAGTTTTCGATGTGAAATTCAACCTTGTTTTTACAGTGTGTCTAGTGAAGCAGACATATTTTATGGGGCACAAATACTCCGATCGATTGAAGAGATTTTTGGATTGCGAGATAAACTGGAAGGTGTATGTATGACCATCCAATTCAATTTTTTATCGGACGTGTGGAACGTATTGCCATGCAATTTTTCGTGCTATATGTCATGACAACCATGAGTGTTTTCAGTTGCAGATTTTTTTACATAATCCGGTGGTCATTCTTCATGCTGTTGTAGCGGTCTATCTCCATCGAAAGTAGGAATGGATGTCCATCTTCCATGGCCACAAAATAGTACTAAATAAATAAATAAGTACTAAATAATAAATAATTTTCGCTTTGTCGTGTTGTGTTGTGTGGACCGTGAGACTCATTTCAGATTGCGCGAGAAATTGCAAAGTTTGTTTGCTGTACGGGCGTGAGTTCGATTGTGTGCAATCGACTAACTGAATGGGGTGCCGAAAATATTTATCTATCTTCTGTGCTTAAAATGCACAAAAAAAAACAGTATTTCTTATCAGAATTGAGAGTAAAATTCTTCTTCAAGTGTGGAAAATTAAAACATAATAATGTAAAAAAGCCTCCCAAAAAGTGTGATTTTATACTTCTTGTTTGTAATAAATACACAAAACAGCGCGATCCTGAGTCAGATTTAAAATATAAATACTTCTATAAATACGCTAAATTGCAACAATTTAGAAGCAGTAATATTACAACATTAGCTATGTACACGTTTAAAATACACTTCGTTGTTATTTTACCCTGTATGTAGAAGGTTTTCATGTGCCATTTCTAATCAGGGTAAATTTACATGAAAATTTTTTAGAGTGTACTTCGAGTCAGCGTTACATTGCATATAGAGGAGTGTGTATATAATGTGGCAAGCACTACGTATATATTTCCTGGACCACGAAGAGATTCGAACTCCGGACGTCTAGAGTACCAGCATCGTAGAGTGCGACTCAACCAAGTAATCCACAGAGCGTCCTCGCCGAACGATTGCACTGATATGATAGAATTGCATCATAAAATGTCAATATCGAAATGCGAACATTCTCAATTGGCGTTTAAAAAACCCCAATGGGATAATTTATTGAAACTTGTTAAACATGTTCGTCTATTGCATTTTGGTGTTTTTGGTAATGCTCATCTGGGAAATTAATTAGAATTTCTATATTATTCACCAGTTGAAAATTATATATTCGAAATACACCACTTGGTGACGTCTTTAAACCCCACATAGAGGAAAATATTTTTCAATGACAAAACATCAACTAATGTTAAAATGTTATTTTTCCAAGCATGGTGAATTTTTACACCGTCGTTTTTTTTTACTGTGTATGTATGTACAAGTTAACACCGGACACCTTATATTCCTAAAATATAAGATATTTGACCCCAACACCCCAACATGTGCCACCTTTTTCTCATCAATGCAATTTCAAACACGAGCGGCTGAGCAAGCAGAAAATAGACTTCCGCTGTTCTGCTGACGACGGCGCTACAACAATTCAATGCGAGGTGTAATTTTAAGTGAAATATGTAAATTAGTTCAGTAGTTATTTTACCGGCCAATAAATTGTATTTTTTTTTAATAAAATCAACTTGTGGTGATTTAATTGGCGCCCGAGCAGGGACCGCGAGTCAAAAGTAAAAAGAATCGTCTGAATAGCGCGCACCGTGAAAGGCTCGATTCCTCGCGATCCGTTCAAAGAAGTACGAAAGGTTCTAGACTTAGTCCGAAAGTACGTACGGTTACGCAATCTCTTGATTCGCGGGTTTAATTCCATCCATCCAAGGAATCGTCTGAATAGCGCACGCCGTGAAAGGCTCGGTTCCTCGCTATCCGTTCAAGAAGTACGAAAGGTACGAAATTTAGTCCGAAAGTACGTGTACGGTTACGCAACCTCTCGATTCGCGAGTTTTATCCATCCCAAGAGGAAAGTGGCCCCCCAGTAGTCACTATTCAAGTGAAGGAAAAGGAGTCGAACAACATCGACAGCCGCCTCGAGGATGAATTCAATTATAGTTTTAATAATAGTGTAAGTGAAAAGTGCCAAACCGAAAATTTTTGTGTAATTGTTGATCGAAATTTAGAATTTTGAGCTAAAGAAATTTTTGTAAATGTTGATCGGAATCTTTTGTTTTGAAAAGTGAAATTTGTAGAACAATAATAGTTAAAGGTCATTCTGATTTAAATTGCATTTAATACCACTGAGTAAGTAAACTTTTTCTTATTTGCGATATGGCTCGACAGGAAAACCTCCTCCGTCCGCCGCGACTCCTCGCTGGTGAAAATCCCCCAAATCCCGTTGTTCCTAATCCTGTTGCACCAAATCCTGCTGCGGCCCTTGACGCTAATATGTTAGCCCAAGCTCAAATAGAATCTATAGTAACGAGAACACTGCAAAGAGAATGTCCTCGCCTAATTCAGCAGATGCTAAATCCGGGAATAGACCTCCATGAAGGGGGAGATCAAGGTATTAATGCAGATCAAATGGGTAACCTCTCGGAAATGGATCGCATTCCTGATGTTATAAAAGGGTTGAGGGAATTCCAGGGACAACCAGGAGAGTTTAGTTCCTGGAGAAAAAGTGTAGAAAGAGTGTTAAGGCTGTATGACCACCTGAAAGGCTCCCCAAGATACTATGGTATTTTGAATCTGATCCGCAACAAAATCGTGGGTCAGGCAGATGCTGCTTTAGAATCTTATAACACCCCGCTAAATTGGGACCAAATCCGTCGCTGTTTGACTCTTCATTACTCCGACAAAAGGGATATTAACACCCTTGAATACCAGATGAGCTCTCTTGTACAGGGCACAAACAGCATTCAAGGTTTCTATCAGGAGGTATACCACCATCTATCCCTTATATTAGATAAAATTTCGTGTATGGATATGGGCCAAGAGGCAACAAATATTATTGTACAAACGTTTAGAGATAAGGCCTTAGATACCTTTATTCGTGGCCTAAACGGCGATTTGCCCCATCTCCTGACCATGAGAGAACCCGTTGATCTTCCACAGGCGTTACGATTATGTCTAAAACAAGTAAATATAAATTACAGGATAAATTACGCTCAGAGTAGTAATAACACTGTTCGGCGAATTCATAGTAATATTGCCCCACCTGTTCCACCGAGACAAAGGAATATCCAACAAACACCGATCCCAGCTCCCCGAAACTTCCGCCCACCAACACCTATTCCTGCTCCTAGACAAATTTTTCCATCAAACATGGTGGCTCAACATGCGTTTTTCCCAAGACCAACCTATAATCCAAACCACAATATCCCAACCAATTTAATCAAACTCCTCGTTTTTACCCTTATCTCACACCACAAGCACCACATGGTCAATTACCACCAAAGCCGCTAAATAGACCAGAGCCTATGGAAGTGGATAGATCGATCCATTCAATGAATATTAATTATCAAAATCGGCCTCAACCTAGGCAACAACATTCCCAAAAGAGAGATAGTAATCAACCAATCTACCACCCTGCTAAATTACAGCGCATGCATTTCACACAAGGAAATCATGATGACTGTGAATCCTCAAAGTATCAGGAAGCAATGAAATCTGAAGACCAACAGCATGACCAGACTTTAATCGATTACATTCAGTCTTCAGAACCCGGTCACGAGTATTATACGGAATGGGAACCTGAGATACAGGAATATATTGATCCTAGCGAAGCAACCAACTTCCAGGATGTTCATTTTTTAGATTAACGAGCTCTTCGCTCCCATATTTCGAATATAGGACGAAGAGCGGAAGTATAATGAAAATTTTAATAGATACAGGTTCAAATAAAAATTACATCCAACCAAGCTGTGTGAAATCTTGCTATCCTAATGAGAAGCCTTTCTGTGCCAAATCCGTTGGTGGAAATATTGAAGTGACTCACCACTCTTGGATTAATCTGTTCGGCCCATCTACACCAAGTATGAAATTTTTCATCCTCCCTTCCTTAAAATCGTACCATGGAATACTGGGAAATGACACCCTAAAACAATTACGAGCGATTATAAACACGGCTGGAGAATATTTCACTATCCTTGACTCCTTACGAATCCCATTAAAGCAGCACACATCTGAATCTGTCAACAACATAAGAGAATTCCTTTCAAAGAAACCTTCAAATTCAAATTCAATGACGGCCAGCTCCCCTAACGACGACAGCTCCTCTCATAATTATATCCCTTCTGTAGAAGCTCCCATCAACAGTTTCCAAACTCAAATCATTCTTAACCTTGGCGAACAAGGTACTTATCAGCTGGAGCGACCTTTTCCAAATTATTGGAAACACACTTTTTTCGAACCTCAATATACCCGTAAGAAAATTATTGGCATCCTTAAAAGATGTTTGAATCCCACTGTCATCAATGGCTTGAAAACCAACGAGGCCACTATGGGATTGATTCAAGAAATTTACCCCCTTTATTTTCGCAATTACAAAATTCGCTATACCCAAAAAGAAGTTCAAAATGTTAGAGATGAATCTTCCCGAAACGAGATAATAATAAAAACTCACGCTAGAGCCCATAGAAACGCAAAGGAGAACGTTCAACAGATTCTAAATGAATTCTATTTTCCCAAAATGAGTGCTAAAACTAAGGACATAGTAAAACAATGCACTGTCTGTTTAGAAAATAAATATGATAGGAAACCCTTTGAAATCTCTTATAGTAGAAACGTTTCAACCAGCCCGGAACAATTAGGAAAGTCCAGGAAGGACTATGTCGAGGTTCTTAAAATAAAACAAGAAAAATATCCAAATTTCCACAACAAAAATAGAGAACAATTAAAAGAATACCAAATAGGACAGGTAATTTATGTTAGAAGAAACAAACGTTTAGGATCAAAATTAACAACAAGATACAAAAAAGAAATAGTAAAGGAAAATAAACCAACCGTAGTTTTAACAGAATCTGGACGAACAATTCATAAAAGTGACATACGTAATTAAATATTTTCAGGGGACTCTCTTCCATCGTCCGAGCAGAAGTTCAAATTTCCGAATATAACACATCTCAACTAATCGCTATAAAAATAGGAGAAGCACAAATTCAGCAAGGGAACCTAAAACTCGTACATATCTTCCAAATTGAACAATATTCTACATTCATTTCCGAAATATCATCCGTTATCCACGACCACATCCCATCCAGCAATCCTTTTTATCCACTACTATCCCACGAACTATCGCAAATAGAGAATTTAATAAATAACCTAAAATTGAAAGTAAATAAGAAGGAAAAACGATCCCTTGACTTTATTGGAACTGCCTGGAAATGGGTAGCAGGCACTCCGGATCACAATGACCTTATGCTACTCGAAGGTAAAGTAAACGATATTCTAGAAAACAATAACAAACAGTATGTAATCAATCAGGAATACAACAACCGATTAAATCAAATTACAAATATAACCAATGAAATAATGAATATGATAAAAAAAGATAAAGTTTTCGAAAGTACACTTGCTCTATGTACTCAGTACAAAATTCGATTAGTAAAGGAAGAACTTATAAATATTGTTCAATCTATACAACTAGCTAAAAGTAATATTGTAAATTCAAATGTATTGTCAGTTAAAGAAGTAGAGTTAATAACGTCCAAATACAATAAAAATAACACTCCTTATTCTAATGTCGAAGAAATCTTAGAGTTTGCCGATACAAAAATTATAAGAAATTCAACACACATATTTTATATTATTAATATTCCGACAACATATGAAATTAACTATTCAAAATTACTAATAAAACCTATAAAAAGAAATGGCACTATAAACAGTATTGATTATACGTACATCTTAAAAGAAAAGAAAAATTATTTTGGCATAATAGGAAAATGTAAAGCATTTAATAATCTTACAATTTGTAAAAATAATGAAGTCATAGACATTAGTGATTCAGAATGTATTCCACACCTGCTTCAAGGCACATTAGCACGATGCAATAAAACGAACAGCCACCACGTACCATCGGTCGAAGAGCTATCATCAGGATCTATTCTGCTAAACGACTTCAGGGGGAAACTAATTGTCAACGACACGATACACCAACTAAAAGGAACTTACATCGTAACCTTTAACAACGAGACAATTACCATCAATGATCAAAAATTCACCGCATTTGAATCACCGAGGGTCCAACTCTTACCACCTATTCTACAGCCCGAATCTGAGGAAGACAAATTAGCCCAAATATTATCTTTGAAAATGATGCGTGAGCTGCACATAAACAATACAAGGGAAATAAATCTTATCCGAACTGAAAAGAACGTCACGAAATGGATAAATTTTGGACTCTTCGCTATCTTATTCTTACTTTAATGCTGCACCAAACTCATGAATCTTTATAGCTCCTCAAGGACGAAAGTTATCATCGAGCCTAACTTACCTGTAATAGCCACGCAAATTGAGAGTCAAACGTCACCGGCCAGCCCACAATTTTCAAACATGAAACAAGGATATGGGAGCATTTACAACATCCCATTCTTTTAGTTGGATGAGGACATCCAACCTAAGAGGGGAAGAGTTAACACCGGACACCTTATATTCCTAAAATATAAGATATTTGACCCCAACACCCCAACATGTGCCACCTTTTTCTCATCAATGCAATTTCAAACACGAGCGGCTGAGCAAGCAGAAAATAGACTTCCGCTGTTCTGCTGACGACGGCGCTACAACAATTCAATGCGAGGTGTAATTTTAAGTGAAATATGTAAATTAGTTCAGTAGTTATTTTACCGGCCAATAAATTGTATTTTTTTTTAATAAAATCAACTTGTGGTGATTTAATTTACATATGTACACTATGCCGACTGCACTGAAAAAAATGGTATAGACTTTTTATCTAAAGTGAAGTAGTTAACTTAAATTTAATCTTCGCAGCTGAAAATACTATTAAATACGTTCATTTCAAGATTAGAAGAAAAAGTTTAGTCTATTCTTCCACAAAGTTGTTGATTGTACTTTTCAAACATAAAATTTAGCTACAAACAATCGTTCATATTTCCATGAAGTAGTAAGACTTGTCTTCAACACAATTTAGCTATCTAACATTGGTCAATTTATAGATAATCAATAGCTGTCTTTACAAATGAATTAATTGAATTTGCAAATATAGTAGATGTTTGAACTAATGACAAATAAAACAATTGTCCATTTCTTTGTAGCTATTTCAACTACGTAGAATCAACACACTTGGATGTAGTTCGGATTTAAAAAGAAAAAAAGTTTTTCTTACAAGAACTAATATTTGGGGTTGGTTTGTATGACAGTCCTATGACGTAATGTACCGATTCCATCCATTCGTAGATATGTTCTGAGGCTCTACTAGGAACACATTTGGGTGAAGTTTGGGATTGATTCACAAAGAAAAAAAGGGTTTCATACAAGAACCTAATTTCCAGCTGTTGGTCACTTTCACATAGTGACGGGTATAAAAATCTGTTAGAAATAATGGATCTAGAATAAAATGATGTAAGAAAGATCGTAAGACTATGCACCAATTTTTAAAAGAATCGTACAAGCACCTCTCCCTGGGTTAAGAAATGGGGTTATGTTCAGTACAACTTTTTTGCTGGAAATCACATGAGGAATCACAATCTGGTGCGTTTATGCAACAGTTTCCGGACACCCTATATGTACACCGCTCTGTAGAGATATTTTCGATTTTGTTAGGGTATATACGTGCTTCTCGTTCATGTGCATTTAGCAGGCGTTGAATGCGATGGAGTCCGATGGAGTGCGCGTGAATTTCATACGATTTGTGGGTGAAATGGAAGCACGAAGAGATGATGCTTATTTAGCAATCGTATGAAGAATTGATTGTTAATTGAATAAAGAGTTTATGAGTTAAGAGTTTAAAATTAATACGGACAACATTAACAATACAATCAATGAGTAATTGGATGATGAATAATAAAGGTTGGAAGATGAATAATAAAGGTTTATTGTAAAGAGAATCACGGGGTATGAACTGCTTATTGGTATATATGGAGTGCACGCCACTGATCATTCGTAATTTTATGCAAATTCATTAATCAGTAGTTAGTATTGAGTTCGACTGCAAACAAGCTCATTTGATTCAGTTTTTCATTGTCCATAAAAGTCAGTACGTATGTATGACCAACCAAAGTGATTTATAATTGAAACTGAATATGTGGCACTTTTTTAAAAACGAAATAGATCTTTTTCCATTTCAAGTCACTAAATATTAAAAGCGACATTTTCATTAATTTCGTAAACATTACTCTCAACCAATTCGGCGGGCGCCAGTAAAGCATAATATTAAAAAGACATTTTCCGAATTTGTGCCAATTTTTCCATAAACCGCACACGAATGTGAATGAGCGGGCGCGGTTATGCGGTTCGTTTTTCCCGAGGACAATATTCCTCTCCTCAATACAGAAAAATAGTACGATGGCCATATATACATGGCGAATCCAAAGCGCTCCATTTCCGCACTACTTAATTCCAGCCACGTACATAATTTCAACAACACATAAAACAAAATAAATTCCCATCCATTCGTTTTCGTCGACAGACATTTGGCCTGTTTTTTTCCTGCTTCTGGTGGTGCTTTTCATTTCAACACACAAACGAGTACCCATTCATATTATGACGTACACAATTTGCAATGTTTTTGTCCAGCGAACTATGAATACCACTGAAAGAATGGGATTTAAGTAGTACGTACACGTAATATATACGAATTCGTCTAGGTCTAGTAGTATACGAGCGTACCATACCATATTCGACGTACTTACGTCCGTAATATGATGCCTTGTGTGTATGGGCATAAGAGCATTCGGTTGAATACGACGATAACAAAAGTCGATTGCAGCTTCCGTAAAAAACAAGGCTCCTCTCCGTTGTTCTATATTATATCCCCCAACCGCACCCATTCATAATTATTGATATCAGCCACCAATTTACAATGTATGGTATGACCATTATGCGAATCCTTGCTCGCTTATTGTTCACTTGAATGTATAGAGTCGAATAAAATATCCACTTACTGGACAGGAGAAAGGTAAATACATAGTAAATAAATAATAAAATCAGACAATACAATAAAAGCCAAAACGATTTTTCGGATGAATAAAATTAATTTCGCAGGATAAACGCAATTTTTCCGCCCGCGCAAATGATGGTAAATGAGCAAAGTGAAAAGGAATTGCAAAGTCTGAAAGCAATGAATTATAAATGGTACGTTACGTGTACATACTAGTCCTCGACTCGATTGTATCGCGGCAACTCTCGCAACGTAGACAAAACTTTTCAGACAGCATTTCGCGATGTAGTCTTAACAACTTGCCTGTACGGGGAACGAAAAAGGATGTGTAATCATTGCGTAATCATGAAATTGAGTTTAAAATGGCTTTATGATGACAAAGCGTGCTCGCTGATACTATCGTTAGATAAGGCAAAATGAATGGATGTTGCCTATGGATAAATAATGACGCAAAAGTTTAAGTCGAATCAAGGAAAATCTATGGTAGAATTGAAAAACAAGAGCAATGTCTTTTATATGCGTTGGAGGCTACAAGGACACTCATGGTTCTTTCAAATTTTTCTTAGAACTTGAAGATGTAATACAGACAAACGTTGGTTCTTATTTCTTTTTAAATTTTTAGATCAAAGGTTACTGCCGTCATGTTAATGCTACTCATAAAAGTACTTTACTACCAGATACATACTATACTAAGTAACGTTAATAAGTGACACGAGCTGTTTTCAGATGAATTTCATTTTAGATTTAAAACATAGAAATAAGTACAGCTACAGCTTTGGATATTTTGACGAAAACTCTAGCACGTGCCTTCAGAGATTCAGGTTCGATTACTCGTACCTACATCTTATTTAGTGCCCGTAGGGTGGTTATTCTTATAGACAAGACGCACACCATTTTTCTAAAGATTGTACATTGTATTGAATTGAATGTTTGTTTGCTTTGCATAGTTGCATAATATTTTACGGAAGGCAAGTAAAAAAAAGGTTCCCAACTCTGTACACTCGCCACGCGAGATGCTAGGTGAAACCCGGCAACACCGCCTTGATTGTTGGTCCCCCCACTACCGGGAGCGATCGCTGCGACGCTCAGTGCCGGCCTAAAGGTTTGTGTTCGTAGAGACGACTCATATGGGATCATCGCTCATCGATCGAAGTTAAACCATTGGTTTTGAACACTATATGGGTACATTTTCTATACAGACATGTTCCCTTAGTCCATAGTCGATACTAGGAAAGTAGAACCATTCATAAAATATTTAAATACGACTCGAAATTGCATGCAAAACTACGATCGCTGAGCGATCATTACATGAATTGTCTCTACGAACACGTACTTAACAGCCATCCGCGATGGAGCCCACTGTCGCCGTCACCGCCAGGTGTGAAATCCTGGAGCTGGCTGACCAGGTTGGTTTGGTTTGTGAAAAGAACCATCGACAACATTTTGACCGAAAAACTTGGTTATCGCAAGGTGTGTGCGCGGTGGGTCCCCCGCATGCTTTCAGAAACCCACAAAAACAATCGCGTAAAGTGTGCCGAGGGGTTTCTTCGAGAATGCACCGAGAATACCGAAGAATTCTTGGACTCCATTATTACGGGAGACGTGGTGTCACTAAGTCACCCCGGAAAGAAAAGAACGGCGGCGTAGCGTCGGAGTTCTTCGAAGCGGGTTTTCAGAAGTGGATAGCTCGTCAGGAAAATGCGTAGAAAAATCTGGCGACTATGTCGAAAAATAATTTAAAGTACAAGCTTTCAGCTTATTTATTGCAGTAAAAAATGCCTTACACCTGAAAAAATGTGGGAACCTTATTTTTTACTTGCCCCTCGTACTTGGTTACGCCATCGAATGAAATTGCGTAATAATTCTACTGTATGTACAAACTAGAAAAAACCATGGTGTGCGTCTTGTCTATACGATAAGACTAACCAGCCGAAGGGTACTAGATAAGTTGTACGAGTAATCCAGAGTTTTCCACATACTTTTTGATTGGTGGTGTTTTTTACGACGTAGGTATTTATTAAGCGCATTCAAAAGAAAATATTCATTTTAGATTACCTTCATTTCTGTATTCTTAATGGTTTTATCACCGAGCAAAACTGTCGCATTTTATCCAGTGAGTCCCAGATTTCAACAGAGTTTTCTTATTATACCCTTCACTCGTAAAGTAAAGGGTATATTAACTTTGTCATGAAGTTTGTAACGCATCGAAGGAAGCATCTCCGACCATATAAAATATGTATATATATGATCAGCATGACGAGCTGAGTCGATTGGGCGATGTCCGTCTGTCTGTCTGTCAGTCTGTCCGTCTGTTGCTACGCGTTTTATTTGGCCAGTTTAAAAGCTATCGAGCTGAAATTTTGCACACATGTTTCTTTTTATTGCAGGCAGTTTGTATGTTTGAATCGCTAAAATCGGACCGTGGGGTCATGGGGCTGCCATACAAACCTAACCCCCCAATTTGCTTTTTCTAAGAAAAACTTTTTCATGTGTTTACTAATTTCAACGAAATTTCACACAAATGTGTTTCTATTGATAACACAAAACATATGTCAGAATGGATCAAATCTGACCATGGGGTCATGGGGCTGCCATACAAACCTAACCCCCCAAATTAGGTTCTTCTAAGAAAAACTTTTTCATTTGTGCACCAATTTGAACCAAATTTCACACAAATGTGTTTTTATTGATGCCACAAAATATATGTAAGAATAAATGGCATCGGACGATGGGGTCATGGGGCTATCATACAAAGCCAAACCCCTAAATTGAGTTCTTCTACGAACAACTTTTTTATTTGTGCACCACTTTCAACCAAAGCTCGTAAAAGTGCACTTCAATTGATGCCATAAATAATCGGACTATGGAGTCATGGGGCTACCATACAAGCCCAACCTCCCCATTTTGGATCTTCTAAGAAACATTTTTTCTACACCAATTTAAAAAAAACCTCAATGCGTCTTTACCAAAACAAAAAAAAAGTAAAACAAATGGAATCGTACTATGGGGCCATGCTCCCGCATCCCCCCAATAAAGTTTTCTGAGATATTTTTTTTTATTTTACCACTTATTCCAACCAAACCTCACACAAATATTGTTTTATCGACGCCATAGAATTTGACAATATCAAATATTATGCGAAAACAGAAGGAAAAGAATGGGGAAGGATTAAATACAAGTCACAGGTTTGCCCCAAAAAACTTTTAGCCCGAGGAGAGTGAAGGGTATTCAAATTTCGGCCGCGCCCGAAATTAGCCTCGGTCTCGTTTTTCTTTTTTACTGGTTGTATTTATCGCTTTCTCCATTTAAGTCCAGTCGATTGATTGATCGATTGTAAACTAAAGCTCTTTGTTAGGTTCCACTACCGACGTCGCCAAAGAAAATAAGCTTTCACCAAAGAAATTGAGCTGTATTGTACAATCTATTGGACAGTCTATGGGTGAAGTTATGAAACGGAACAGTTGCGTATGTTCCGCCAACACGTTTGCCATTGTGATACTGAACTGTCATTATGCGAATCAGAAATAATCTCCGGTTGTTTTATATTCCACAAATGCAGACATTGGCGACTCATAGGGATATTGTTCGTCATTGCAGTAAACAAAATTTCCACGTGCTGACGTTATTAAAAAAAACTATGATTTTTGGCATGTTTCCTTGTCACTATTTCCAGTCCAATTGTTGAAACATTTTAGAATAGAGAACAACATTTCATAAGAAAAACTTTTTTATTTCTGTATCACTTTTAACCAAATTTCACACAAATGTGTTTCTATTGATAACACACAACATATGTAACAATGGATCAAATGGGGCAATGGGGTCATGGAGCTGCCTTACAAACCCAATCCCCCAAATTAGGTTCTTCTAAGAAAAACTTTTTTATTCGTGCACCAATTTCAACCAAATTTCACACAAATGTATTTCTATTGATGACACAAAACATACGTAAGAATGGATTAAATCGGACCATGGGGTCATGGGGCTGCCATACAAACCTATCCCCCCAAATAAGGTTCTTCTAAGAAAAACTTTTTTATTTGTCCACCAATTTCAACCGAATTTCACACAAATGTATTTCTATTGATGACACAAAACATATGTAAGAACGGATCAAATCAGACCATGGGGTCATGGGGCTGCCATACAAATCCAACCCCCCATTTTGGTTCTTGTAATAAATTTTTTTTTTACACCTATTTCACAAAACCTTGAATTAATGTGTCTTTATCAAAGTAACTAAAAAGTTCAAGACAAATGAAATCGAATTATCGGGCCATGCTCCCGCATCCCCCAATAACATTTTCTGAGTAAATATTTTTATTTGCCCACTTATTCCATTATTGTTTTGCCGACGCAACGGAACTTTTGTGAAGACAGAAGGAAAAAAAAAGAATGGGGGAGGGATTAAATACAAGTCGTAGGTACGTCGGAAAAAAGAGTATTTTTCCTTATTCGTAAAAAATGTAAAACTAATTTTTTGAAATTTGTTATAGTGTTTTAAATTCAAGGCAAATTAGAATTAAAATAAAGAAAAAAAAACAATTTTTTTATTTGACCTTAAATAAAAATATTGATATTAGGTTTTCTATGATTTAATAATCATGAAAAAAAGTATCGTAAGTTCCCTATCCTGCGTTAGCATTTTATTTGAAGAAAAAAAAAATATATGTAAAGGCTTCCGAAAAATCTTCTTTTAAATTTGTGCGATTTCTTCTTCACATGAATATCGCACCATTTGGCAAAAAAGTAAATACTCAGGATAAACGATGGTCAAAAGACTACTTTTCTACCCCACCGTGCATTTACCGAGGCTGTTTTTGCATGTAGAACGACCTACTTCTGCACTCAGCGAGAACACAACGTCAACAGAGATTACATGAAGTTTGCACCAACACGGCGCAATACGAACCTAGTTCGAATTTCACGACTGAGGTAGAAGACTACCTCACGAATGTAGTTAAGGGTTAAGCTGAAAACAAAGAAAAAATTAAAAAAAAAGTGTTTGGTTAGTATTCAGGGTTCCCTCCCCTTGCTCGAATAAGTGCTAGGATCCTCGTTTTCATAAACCTCAGGCTGATGATGAAATATTTGGGAAATGCATTCCACTCCTCTTCAATTGCGACTCGCAGCTCTGGAAGTGTTGTTTGAGCAGGAACGCGGTCACAAATACGACATTTCAGTTCATTGAATTCAAGTCCGGGGTTCGAGCTGGCCAGTCCATCGTACGAATGCCGACGTCCTGGTAGATACAGGGTCACCACATGAGCAAAATGAGGCCGTGCATTATCCTGCATCAACTGGATATTATGCCCGATACAATCCGTGTAAGGTACCACATGGACTGCAAGGATTTCATTGATCTAGCGATGTATAGTCAATCCACGTGTACGGCTTGTCGGTGCGATCAAAACTAATGCTGTATGTCCGGTTACCGAGATGCTGCCCCAGACCATTACATATCTTCCTCCATAAGCAACAAATTCCGCGATGCGATCCCGGGCGACAATATACTCTCTGATGACGTCGATCTTCTTCCTTGACTTGTTCTTTATACCCCTCCATGGTTTCGCGTTGCTCGACCTGCGGTATAGGCACATCGCCCGTTTTGGCTGTAATATCTCAGCTTATTTCTACAGGCAGCTCTATCTTGGATCGTGTCATCGCCGAGACCAATGCGTTGTTGCTGCTTTTTCATTTGACACATCCAGGTGTTCTTCGGTCTACCTCTGGCCTTGGGTCCATCAAGTGGAACTTCCATTGATATCGCTCTCTTTGCGGGGTTCTCAGGCGGAAGCCGTTGAACATGGCAATACCAATCCATTCGTCGGTCTTCGAGCTTTTCGGTGATTGGTTGGTCTATGGACAAGCTGCCTTGGATGTAGCTACTCTTGATATGGTCCATTTTGGTTACACCAACTGACATGCGTAACATTTTCATTTCAGTCGCTGTCATTTCTTTCATACATTGTCCAGCATTCTGATCCATAGGAGTGCGGGACGTACAACCGTTTTGTACAACTTGCCCTTTAGCTTCAGTGGCATTTTCTTATCACTTCATCCACCCAACCTTTGTGCGATGTTTGATGTCATCATCGCATGTAGCTCCGTTGTTCACCATCGTACTTGAACTTTGTACAAGCCTTAAACCGCTCTCCTTTGACGTACATATCTGGTATCGGTGCATCTGGGTCTGCGAATGGGCAGCATAAGAACTCAGTCTTTCTTATACTTACCCTCAGTCCATGCTCCTCCAGAATGTCACACCATTTTGTAAGTGCAGCTTGCAAGGCAACGATGTTTGGGCTACTGAGGACTATATCATTGGCAAAAAGAAGAGATATTTCTAGGCCGTCGGAGATACGTGTTAATAAGTAGCACATGATGATGTTGAAAAGTAACGGACTCAATACACTGCCCTGGTGTAATCCGACATTCACCGAAAATTCTTCTGATTCACCGGCTGTGCATCTAACCTTAGTCGTAGCTCCATCATACATGTCTCGTATCATCCTGACGTATGCCTCAGGGACATTAAGTGCTCTCAAGGCCAACCATATCAGATCACGAGGTACTCTATGAAATGCCTTTTCCAAATCGATGAATACAAAGTGCAAGTCCTTTCGTGCGGCTCTATACTTTTCCATCGCAATACGAATGCACTGAATCGCATCGACTGTAGATCGACCTTCAACAAAGCCGCATTGATTGTCATTCAACCGCACAGTCTTTCTCAATCGGTTGCAGACAACTCGCTCGTAGATCTTCAGTGTATGAGGTGTTAACTTTATAGTCTGATGAAGTCGATTACCTTGATATAAACTCACCCTGGTCTCATCAGTGAAGAGTGCATTACATCACTCTTCTAGCGTCCTATCGCTATGCTCTCGAGTGAAATCAAGTCGTGCTCGATTGTGGGCTGCCGTTAATTTTGGATCTGTTGCAGCTCCCTTTGGAGTAAGGTTCCGTTCATCAAGTCTCCTCCGACGGTAGAAGAACTTATGACCACTTGGCGTTTGTCACGCAGGTTTTGTTGGACTTGAACTGCGTTAAGGCGGCGATTTCGCAGAACTGCGAGTTGGATATAATGATCTGCTGCTGATGTAGCCCTAGGTCTGTCCGTACCTGGACGACGATTGAATGCTCCAGTATAGCACCGATGATCTGCCGATTCGAAGTCTTCGAGCGACCTCACGTTGCCCAAAGCCTGCTTCAAGTAGTGCTATAGCTTGAGCTGTTTTGGCAGGTGTCGTATTCATTTATTGGTGTTGCAAGGACTTTCCGATCAAATTTCTTCTTAGCAAATTTAATGGTAGAGTCTTCAGCTATTTTAGATGCTAAAAAAATGAAAAAGGTAGTGACAACTTGAATTATTCGCGTAGTTATGGCTTTAAAAGATACAGATGATTAGTTACGGGAAACACGAACATTTTCCATTCAAACGCGATTTATTTCGTTGAGGGTCCTTGAAACATATTTTTTGAGAAAATTGGGTTAGAGTTCGAAAGTGGCGAGTGGCCCGCTTTATTTGACGTCGAGTTAGAAATATTGAAGAATTGAACGACTACACACGGTAGTCCTCAACGCACCATGCTTAACAAGGAGTTGGGAAAAACAACGAGAGGGGAACCAGATTAATATTTTTTCTTGCATTAAAACACCGGATCGTGGCGGCAAAGGAGCTTCATTTGAATTCGAAATCTTTACAACTGGTATTTTCTTATCTTTTAACACTGCTTGTTCATACCCCGCTCCCCCTCCTCACTAAACTTAATTCTTAGTAATACATAATTATTGTAGAATAGAAGAGCGTTAAATGTTCAAATTATATTCAGGCATTTTACTAAGAAGCAATAAGGTTTAAAATAAAGAAATGAGGGCACTAAAGAACCCAGCTACAGTCTATCGTATTTTCGCATCATCCTTATAAGAGGTGAAATAAAATAGATTTTAGGATCCGCTGTAGAAGGATAAATAAGACCGAGGGTAATGTCAGGTGCAGGCGAAATTTGGATACCCTTCACTTTCTTTCGGGCTAATAGTTTCTTTGGCGACCCTATGACTTGTGTTCCGATTCTGTCCGTTCCTAAATAATTCTTGTAATTTGATTTTTCTGTGGCAGCTCCTATCTGATTCCTTCCGTTTTTACATAAGTTGCGCGACGTTGGTATGTCTCCCTGGTCCGATTCCATCTATTTTTACATATATTTTGAGGCGTCAATTGAAATACATTTGTATGAGGTCTGGTTCAAATTGGGGGACGACATGAAAAAAAATTTTTTTTAAAAAAAAACCTAATTTGAGGGACTGGGTTTATAAGTAGGGCATCCCCATGATCCCATGGTCGGATTTCATGCGTTCGTATGTTTTGTGTCGTCAATAGAAAAACATTTTTATGTAGCTCTGTAGCTTCTAAACTGGCCGAGTAAAATGTGTCGCAATAGACGGACATCGCCCAATCGACTCCCCTCGTCATGCTGATCAGTGATCACATTATATGTACATATTTTTACGAGGGTTACGAGGTTTCTAGAAAACATATGAAAACGATTTTTTTAATTTGAAAAAATGGCTTTATTATTTTACAAAATATTCGCCATGAGCATCTGTACACTTTAGCATGCGCTCAAACCAATGTTCGAAGCATTTTTTCCACTTCGATGGAGACACCTCCAAAACATGGCTTCTGAATGCTTCAACAGCTGCTTCTGGCGATGAAAACCGTTCACCACGTAATTTATTTTCAATAAATGGGAACAAAAAAAAAAAAAAAATTTGGTGCCAAGTCATGGCTGTAAGGCGGATGGCCTGTCAAGTCAATGTTTTAACCGGTTAAATAGGCGTTAGTTTGAACTGATGTGTGAAACCTCGCATTGTCATGATGAAGAATGATTCGTCTTCTCGTGCTCGTTTTGCTAATTTCTCGAGGAATTCGGGGAAGCAAATGGTCGTGTACCCTATCGGAATTGACCGTACTACGTTCCTCAAGTTGAACTATGGCCACAGAGGCCATTTGGCCGAAGAAAGGACACCTTTTTCCTCGCAGTGCTTCGTGCGCGAACAACTTTTGTTGGATCGGGCTTGTCTTGGAACATCCACACGGTCGACGGCTGTTTAGGCATAGATCCATTATTCGTCACCGGTGACGCGATTTTATTCACGTCATTTGATGCACCGTTATGGTATTTTTTTATAATTTTTCTGCACCAATCAATACGAGCCTTTTTTTGAGCTATTGTCAAATTATGCGGGATCCAACGAGAACAAACCTTTTTTACGGCCGAGTGTCCATGCAGCATCAAATGTGTGGCCGGGGGAGAAATGCCTAAGGATGCTCCTATTTCACGGTAACCATTTCACGCACGGCGTCCAAGTTTTGCGGCACAATGACTGTTTTTGGACAACCTACAGTAAACTCGTCCTTGAGCGAATTACGCCCACGTTTGAACTCGTTAAACCAGTTATAAATTGTCGGACGAGATGGTGTTTCATCCCCAAATGCAAAATGAAGCCGATGATGGAAATAACATATTTGACGACAACAGGCGCGCATAGAGGATTTACGGGGCCCGGGACATATAAATAAAAGTGGCCCTTTTGAGAAAAAAACATTTGTCCTTGGAAACTCTATAAATGTTGTTCCTACTACAGGATGCCAGGACGCTGGTACCTGAGAGAGCGGCATTAGGGTTGATAGATAGGGCGCTCGTCTTCGAATCATAGGTTCGCGGGATCGAGTCTCATTGTAGGCGCAGGTAATTTTCTATGCTTAAACATCACTTACACTTCTATAGGTCATAGGTCAAGGCTGCGCTTTGTGAACATTTTTATAAAAGAAAAAAAACAAAAAAAATGACGAAATTCTTAATTTAATAAACGTTACAACAATGTAAGAATGCAAATAGTCAAAGTAGCTCTTAGCAAAGTTATTTTAAGTACGATGTTCTTAATTTTAGTAGCAAAACTGTAACGTCAAAATCATGTTTCAAAATACCTACTTGGTTTAAGATCGATCCACACTTTTTAGTCATCAGTCGCAGTCACGTAATTTCTCATACAAATTGACAGATTGTCAGTCAATCAATTAACCTGTATGGAAAGTGACTGTGACTGATGACTGAAAAGTGTGGATCGACCTTCAAGAGTGTTTTCGATTGATTTCACCTCACTCAGTGTAGGGGGCCCACTCAAGAAGTTGGCGGGAGGGCCCAGAGAGAAGTTGTTCCGTCACTGCTGATGGCATTGCAAAAATCGAAATTTTTGTCTCTTCATAAATGTTACTAAGACCGAGTGTGCACTGATCCATAGGAGAACAAAAGTCTAAAACCAAATTAGTAGAAAACGTTGAGAAATTTTGCTAGTTCGAGAGCATAGTTACAGATAAGACTACAATGAGTTAACAACAATCAGAGAGAGACTTGAATAAATATGAGTTTATGGAAACTAAATAAGAAATAGTCATTTAATCTTCGGGCGGGCGCAATACTAATCCTAACACGATCGGGCGCAATGCATCTGACAGATTAAGTTCAGAAAAAATGATGAAACTAAGTTTCTGCATATTTTAGACTCCTATTTATTGTTGCATTGTCTTTTTGAAACAGTTCAACGAAATTTTAGAAACAAATACTGGCTCACAAAGTTTTATACCCTTCACATTTTCAATTTTCTAAAAATATTTCGCTTTCAATTGCTTCAATATTTAAAAAACCTCCAAAAACTCGACCGCTTAAAAAATGTGAGCTTATTTTACTAAAAACACACTATTGAACGATTCGGTGAGCCTAGAAGTCAACACAACGTTATTACGCAATGTGAATAGTATAACAACTGGAAATTTTCATAGAAAAGGAGAAAATAACACAATCGGGCGCAATACATCTGAGAGATTATCTCATCCCCTCCCGCCCCTCAGATAAATGGTAGATAGAAACTGAAAACTGCTTTGGGTAGTTGATCGATAAAGATTAAGCTATTGTGAGTTTCAGATCTCTCCCTTTTCATTTCGCTGATTGGCGCAAAAAAAACTGGTCACTTAATCTGTCAGATGCATTGCGCCCGCCCGAAGGTTAAAGGGGATCCATCGTTTTCAGTTTCTTGGTTATAACACTTTCTCTATAAAACACACATAGTTCGAGGACACTCAGTTTTTAAGAGAATACCGATTAATTAGATAAATTTCGCTAGAGTGTGCTGTTGATCTCAACACCTAAAATATATCAAGATCAGTGCCAATTTTATAGATTTAGCAATTTTAATTGAAAAAAGTAGGTGAAGGGAAATCCTATAAGGAATGCTTTGAATAACGCAAAACAAGATAAATAGAGATTTAAATAAAATTTATCTGACATCAATTCGTGTAATAATTTTGCAGACGTATGCGCACTACGAAACCACTGTCCCTGCGGGGCCCTCTCCAACGCGGGGCCCGGGGCAAATTTCCCCTTTTGCCCCACCCTCTGTGCGCGCCTGGACGACAACCTACTAGAACATGCCTAATCTAAGAACTTTTTTAGTAGCCTACGTATATGGATATGCTTCCTTCAATGCGTTACAAACTTCATGACAAATTTAATATACCCTATTTACTTAGAAAGCGAAGGGTATAAAAATATGGCCGAACTCGTGTTATATGCAGGCTGCCTAAGGACTACATTGCCTATGAGAATGATGAGCGAATGCAACCGAAGATTAGTATAAACAGAAAACATCCATCAAGGTAAACTGTTCCTTTTCCAAATTCATCAATTTACGATAATTTAAGCGTTCACGATATGATAAGGAGGGAAGATTGAGTTTGCGTGTAAAGTTATGATGAACAGTTTCAAGTGCAATGCAATAATATGATTATTAGAGTATGGGGACCATACTATTGGCTGATATTTCAAGATACTTCGGCCAAGAGAAATTAATAAATTGAGCGACGTAGAAATAGATTTAAAATCATAAGAGCAGCATTCAGCGTAATACGAACCGTGAAAGCCGAGATGCCTGGGTTATGACGTCAGAATAGTGATCAGTGAATTTGAGAATAGATTCAATAATTAAGTGTATTAAAAAGAATTACAGTAAACTCGCGAAAGGTGAACTAATTAAATCTGCGACTGTTCACCTTACCGGGGGTTTATGTTCATGCAGTTGTCCAGAGACAATTTTTATACCCTTCGCTCATAGAGTGAAAGGGTATATTATCTTTGTCATGAAGTTTGTAACGCATTAAAGGAAGCATCTCCGACCATATGGGGTCATGGGGCTGCCATACAAACCCAACTCCCCAAATTAAGTTCTTCTAAGAAAAACTTTTTTATATGTGCATAAATTTCAACCAAATTTCACACAAATGTATTTCTATTGATAGCACAATATATATGCAAGAATGGATCAAATCGGACCATGGTCTCATGGGGCTGCCATACAAATCCAACCCCCCCAAATTAGGTTCTTCTAAGAAAAACTTTTTTATTTGTGCACCAAAATCAACCAAATTTCGCACAAATGTATTTCTATTGATGACACAAAAGATATGTGAGATTGGATCAAATCGGACCATGGTGTCATGGGGCTTCCATACAAATCCAACCCCTCATTTTGGTTCTTGTAATAAAAAATTTTTTACACCAATTTCAGAAAACCTTGAATTAATGTGTCTTTATCAAAGCAATTAAAAAGGTCAAAACAAATGAATGCTCCCGCATCCTCTAATAAAATTGTCTGAGTAAATATTTTTATTTGCCCACTTATTCCAACCAAACCCCACACAGATACAAAACTGAGCTCCAACATCGTTTGAAAATGTGGGAATTAGCATCGGTGGGAAAGGTAAGTGGGGAAAGCCGTTGTTCGATCAGGTATCCGTTGGGGATAAGTCTCCTGAGTTAATATGTCCATTTGTGTCGCTTTTAGTGCATCGATTCGACCGTGAGATTATTTTAAAACAACGGAACAATTTTTTCCCATGCTCATAATCATAGCACCACGAATAATAACCTTGAAAAAATACTCAGTCCGCTTTCAGCTTATTTTGAAGCTCAAAACATGCCTGCAGCCAACACTCTCTTTGCTTGCCTGTTGGAAGACCAGAGAGAAATTTGCCTGCCACTTTGTCATAAGAAAATCTTCGGATAAATTCGTCTAAGTTTCACGATCCACGAACGAAATAGATCATCAATGGTTCAGCTAAGCTCTTCACGAACGATAGCATTGATGTTGATGGCAAATCACTTCTTGGCATTCATGAGCGTCCTGAACAAGATCGATCTTTTTTCGACATTTTTCCACTATTAAAATCTGAAGACCACTCACAGACTAGTTTTACTTAAGATAGTATTAACCATTGCAATTGCTTCCCCGGATAATTTGCCTTACAAAAAAAAAACTAAATTTCACAGTCGTGCGTTGCTTTTAACAATCGACCACCACAAAAAGGGGAAAAGTTGTTTTACTGAAAAAAATTCCACGGGCGAACCGAGGCAACTTCGCACGCACACTAACTCACTCAGTACCTAACGGATACGTTGCATACCAGCCCATCAAGGAATGTAAAAGTTGTCAAAACCTCGGTGACAGATAATGATGGAAGGTTACTTATACTTGGCGAATATCCGTTCGCAGTTGTGTTACACTGCATGATGAAAGCAGGACACTTCATAATGGCATCCAATAAAACGCACGTACCTGATCAACTACCCCAATTAATGTCTTCTGGGATGGATGCAATGTCCGTTGTAAGGGGTGGTGCTGCTTGATATGGTTCGACGGTATCGCATCTCCTGACGAAACATACTAAGCAGCACCAGATCTTATAGATAAATAGCTGCATCCATACTCATAGAATGGCAAAGAGATTTGATTTGATTTGAGATTTCGAAAAGGTTTTCGACAATGTGAAACAAGATAGTATCGGAGAGTCCTTGTGCAAGAGGCGTCTCCCATCGAAAGCATTCGCTCGTCGCACCAAGCAAGCCAATTTTGTTTCTGGTTTGTTGTCCAAAATCTGGCAAAACAAGAATCTTTCGTCAACTCATGTCTTCATCGAATTTTATGCCGATATAATGTTAAATGAAGATCTCAAATGCCTATTGGTGAATTGAATGGCAAGCGAAAGCGGCAGTCGATTGGCCTTACGTACCTAAATTAAAAATAAATAAATAACAGGCGCGACAATCCAACATTGGACTAAGGCCGCAGGATGTGTTAGTGACATCTTATTTCCAAGATCTTATCTGCTTTTTTATGAGGTAATGAGATCAGCATCACGCTCAGCAGTGTTATTTATCCCCATAAATGGGTACTCGTTTAAAATCTGAGTGAGATCATAGTCTGTCACAAGCTCGTGAGTTCGAAAAACACAATGGAACACGGTGAGATTCGAACTCATGAGCCTGTGCACCGAAGGTGCGCGCACTAACCGCTCGACCAGCCAGACTACGTACCTAAATTGCTAGTTACGTTATGAAGTGGGGTTTCCCAAAGAGGCCGAAAAAAGGAGTCAACGAAAAATCGTGTACAAATCTTTGGGTAAATAGTGTTCGACAATAAGAAAGAACTTTGGTCAATGTTTTCTAGAGATTGCAAGAAACCGTAAGTTATGGCACACTATACCTGCTATCTCTCTCTCTCTCAATTACCGTAACTCCTAGTGGAGCACTACCGTGTGTAGTCGTCAACGTTACAAAGACAACTGAATTCGGAGTGTGATACGGTTGTCAGCCATACCACTTCCTAGACGCATTACTTATTATTCTACGATAAGAATATTTCTTATCATCTTCTTCTGAATAATAAACTTGCGACGAGTCGTGCCGAGTTTCGAAACTCGTTTTTCTATGAGTGTCTATTTCACAGAGTGGCGACCGAACGATCACGGCCACAGAGCACAAGCACGAGTAATGAAACACTTTTTCACATGTTAAATTACAACGTACATTAAATAGCTAATAAACAAGATATTTTTCCATACATTTAAATCTTCATGTTTTAGGGCTTTCAGGACTTGTTCACATTTCAGAGTAGTCTGGGTGAAATTAAAATTGTTAAATCTTCATGTTTTAGGGCTTTCAGGACTTGTTCACATTTCAGAGTAGTCTGGGTGAAATTAAAATTGTTTTCATAAGCGGGTGTTCCTGTTCACGTTTACCCGATTCTACTGTACGTAAAATGTATCAACAGCCGCCTTACAGTTAATGGGTGAAAGAAACAAAGCACCAGTCAATTTCGTTTATCATCAAGGTTTGCTTTGCGAAAATTGAAAGGAGACACCATTTTTGCCAGAAGAGCCACATTCCGTTGGAAACTTATTAGCTGTTCTATGGCAGGATGAAAGTTCAGTAAAGCAGTAAAGTTGGTCAGAACTAAATCTAATCTAAATTTCATAAGATTATAAGTTACATTAAATTGAGCAAGGTTACAATAATTCACGAAAAAGCCCAGGATAAAAGTATGTAAAGTTAGATAGAAGAAAGAGGATAAGACACACAAAAGAGATTAGAAAAGTACTCGAAAAGGCTTTCATAAACGTATCGCGAAATTGCGATTATCACGCTCTGTGGCTCACTTGGTTGAGTCACACTTTTCGATGCTAGTAATTTAGAGGTCCGGAGATCGAATCTCGGCGTGTTCCAGGAAATATATAGTGCTTGCAACATAATATACACTCCTCTATATGCAATGTAACGTTGACTTGAAGTAGCCTATATACGGCTGAGTGAACGCGCCATGCCCCACAAGGGGTTACGGCACAGAGAAGAAGAATCGTGGAATTGCAAGAAACCTATACGCATGAGACTAAAAGTGGCCGCTTCACGCAGTTCTTAAGGTACGTGTTCGTAGAGACGACTCACATGAGGATCGCTCAGCGATCGTAGTTTTGCATCCCATTCCTAGCCGTATTTGAATATTTTTTGAATGGTAGTACTTTCCTTGTGTCGACTATGACCCAAAGGAACATGTCTGTATAGAAAATATCAGCATATAGTGCTCAGAACCGGTGGCTTAACAGCGATCGCTGAGCGATCATCACATGAGTCGTCTCTACGAATACAAACCTTTAAGTAATACCATCACGCAATCAAATATAGCATTTTCAGGTCAAGTAAATAACTTTCCAAGTCAAATAGATAAATGTCCGAAACAAATAGGTAAATTTCTGAATCAACAAAACACGTTTGCAGATCAAATAGATAAATGTCCGAAACAAAAAAATGAATTCCCAAATGAAAAAAATTAATAAACAAATCATAAAAATAAATTTCCAATTCAAAAAAATAAATGTCCAAATCAGAAAAATAAATGTACAATTCAAGTAAAAAATTGTCCAAAACAGAAAAATAAATTCACAATTCAAAAAAATGATTTTTTCCATCAAAAAACATATTTCACAAATCAAATAAACAATTTAAAAAGATAGAACTTTAATATAGTAAATAATGTGTACTAGAGTTTTTCCTTAAATAAATAAACCCAAGCAAATAATCAGGGGAAAATGCGGGAGAGTCTGCACCTTAATTAGACACATTGACACAGCTTTTAGTAACGGTGACTCGATTCAGACAGAATTCTACGAATTGTAGTGTTCAGCTAATGTCGTGTACCTTTACTATACTCTAATAGTTTTAGCATGTCGTACTATCGTACACATTTCAACTTTAATCGACAGTCTCCGCTGTTTAACGTACGACAAAAAAACTTACGCCTACTTGGGACAAGCAAATTTGTGGTATATATACTGTCTTTTTTTGCGCGCTACACAAGCGAATTTTTCCTTTAAAATCTCATAGACTTCCACTTCCAACCGTTAATATATATCTTGGGGTGTCATACATTTAATATAATTTAATTTTTCTTATTAGAAGAATATTATATTAACCTTTGAAAATTTATTTATTTGATTTGGAAATGTATTTATTTGATTTACTTTTTTGGCATGTAAATATATTTATTCGATTTGTAAATTCATTTATTTGATTTGTAAATTTATTTTCCTGATTTGGACATTTATTTTTTTGATTTGGAAATTAATTTTATTGTTTTGGTTATTTATTTTTTTCATTTAGAAGTTCATTTATTTCGTCCGGAAATTTATTTATTTGATCCGGAATCGTGTTTTGTTGATTCGGAAATTTATTTTTTTGGCCCGGAAATGTATTTTGTTGCTTCGGAAATTTATCTATTTGTCTCGGAGAGTTATTTACTTGACCTGGAAATGCTATAAATATGTTTGAGTGATAGAAATAAGCGAGCATTTGTTATTTATTACCTTTAAAATGCAATAAGAGTTCAACCTCCAGAAGTTTTCTGTAGAAGGAAAAAGTTGAATTCATGTGAAAATGTATTTAACCTTCAAGCGGGCGCGCGGGCGGTAATTTACCGCCCTGATCATATAAACACGCATAGCTTTTCCCCCTTTGGCCGGATCGAGGTGGGAGAAGTATGTATTCTTAAGTCATACTGTTATAGATACTATACAATAAAATTTTGGGTAAATTTTACCTTCCATACCTTTCCAACGGCCATCAAACGTTCGGGGATTGTATATTTTCGTATATAGTTGTGCTCAAAATGTGTGTGCTCTGTGTAATATCAATGAAGTGACATGCTTCGCTAAAACTGCTGAACTTGTTTCATTGTTCACCAGGTAATACTTTTTATGATGATAACTTATTTGGGACATGCTCTTCTTTCAATTTACCATAATTATAAGAATGGTAGTTGTACGGTTTAGCGCAAATGGAGGGGAAAAGACGAGGGCGGTAAATTACCGCCGCGCGCCCGGTAGTGTCACAAAAAGTGCGCGCCCGCTTGAAGGTTAATAGCCATTTCAATTTAGATCAGTTGCCTAATGAGATTAAGAGGCTGTAAATTTATCGTTCTTTTCAGGTGGATTGCCTACTTTTTAGGTGATCTTTACTATCACATGCTTTCTGTATAGAGACGGATGTATTGAAGCTACGATTGGAATAAATAAAATTTAATCGACTTATAAGTCTTACTATTTCCTAAAGTCAAATTAAATTATCTTACTATTTAGCCTAGGTCGAGTCATCTGACTTACGTAAAGTAAAATAAATCGCCATATTTTGTAATGAGATTTTTCTATCGCCTAAACTTGTCGATAATTACTAATTTAGACGTTCAACTTATGGGACCTATGAAACTAATGACAAGGCTAGAGGACGGGCTGGATATAGGAACGCAGACATATACTGAACACTTGTAATAAAACTGACGAAAAAAATTGCGCCTCGAATTTTTATTACGCCTGAAATTATCATATCCTCCAACGGATTTTACAATAATTATATAGTACACTTTGGGCTTTAGGTATGAGCTATAGCTAAATGGGATTCTTTATCCGAAAAAGCTGTTCTTTTAAAAATAAAGAAACGTTTTCTTTCTATCGAAAATTAAACTTTGCAAAAAGATCGTAGGATCTTTTTTTCTGAATAAATAAATTTAGTGAGTTGGTCTAATCGGCATTTATTTTTTATTTGTTAGTCTTCCTGACATGGCTGAAAGAACGACAAAGTGTTTCTAGGAAGTATTCACTTCTGAATGTATGGTAAAGAGTTGTAATGGCGCAGTTCTTTGGCAAACGATAAATAGGCTCTAAGCCTCCAAACGCCGGAGATTCGGTGTTTCCCCATTTTTTGTATTATTAATAGCAAAATGCTTTTATTTTCATAAAAATAAATGTTCCGCAGAAGTATCCTCCCCCATTTAATTTTGTAAAAAAAACCCTTCGCCTGGTACTATTTTCAGGGGGAAAATTCTTTCATCAAACATTAAAATCCACTGTATCAAATCTGTCTAGTATCATTACCATTATCATTGCATGCCTTTTTGCTTTTGGGTTGAGTTGGTTTAATTTTCGTTTATGCGTCATCCCTATATAATAAGATGATGAATGCACTTACATTTATGATGCTCACGCCTCTTATACATACGCAAAGAGACAGAGACTAAAATATCCCAAAGATTTCCCTAATTCCCTTGTTTAATTAATTTAAATTATACCCACCCAGAGAATCTTCTGTCTCCCTATCCAATTTCTCACGCGTAAATATTTCTCCCCATTGTCAAGTATCTAGCAGGACGTGTCAAGCAGGATGTTAGGGATGAGATTTGACAGTTCCGCACTTTATAGCCAGCCAGTATATATACACATACGTATGCTAAATCACCGGGGCAAATTATTATGATTCTTTTACAAATTCAACAAAATTCAGCTTTTCAGCGTATCATCTTGCAGACGATTACTTCTGCTCTGCTATATACGATGAGCCCCTTGATGGGGGGATAGTAAGCTGAATCATGTCATTTTATGAATTATTCACTATCGTGTCATTACGAAAGTGATAGTCAGTGGATTGTCTGATGTCTGTATGTGCGTAAACTCCAAAATGATTTGAGCGATTATGAGCTCATTTATGATGTATGAGTAAGAAATTGACTTGGCTTTATGGTCGCATAGTTGTCCCAAAGCAAATGCACGCGTCACACATTGTGCCTGTCTAGACACTTTCAATTTTCATTCGTCTTCATCATTTTGACAATTGAAACTTGATATGTATGCGCTATTGAAGAAACGCAATTGCCAATGTTAAATATTAACAACACATCATCTATTCATACAATTCATGAAAGAATTTATCATTTACCCGTCCTGACCAAAGCCGCGACACATATTTAACGATAAATAATGAACAGATCTGGATAGAATGATACATTGACCTCTTCTGTTCACCTGACGCAATCAATGACATGTTCAATGTTGAAAGTGGATACGGAGCTTGAAGACGATAGGGAAGACGAAAGCGCACATATGTGGACATAGCCATTGAGCAATATTGCGTCAATACGCGCCTTTGTGGTGGAAAGTACTATGCCAACTGTCAACCACATCATTGAATGATCGGCTAATTGGGCTGATATAATTTGGTTTGAAGAAAATTGTCTTTAATTGGATTTCACAGCGGATGGGGGAGACTTATGTTTTCAATTAGAAGTTAATGATTCAACCGCGTGTACCTTTGAAATGGAAATAGGGTCAATGAAAGAACACTTTCGGCATTGCCAGCATTTTGGGAAAAAAATTATTGCAGCTCACCGTTGATTTGTTTGTTTTTTTTTGTATCGCTTTTACTCCGGCTACATTTCAGGAACTACAGCAATCCAATTAGCGTTTTTGAGTAACCACGCGTACTATTTCGACGAATGCTTCAATATTCAACAATTTTTGGAGTTTTCTCTGCAGACTCGAAAGACTTGTTGTTATTATTGCTTTACGGGGCCAACAATCAAAGTTGTTAGAGCAGGATAAGGAATTTTTGTCCACTATGTCTTAGTTTTTAAATAATTTTATTATAATTAACAAAAATAACCACAGCGTAGTATCCAGGTGATAAACCTAGTACATGAGATTGCAAAATGTGGTGTAGATAATTTTTCGTTTGTTTCTTATGTTGTTTTTTGGATGCTGAACACGAATCCAGAGCTTCCCGCCAAAATTTCGTTGCGGAGCAGTGTCAAAACAGCGATAAACCCTAAAAATTTTCCGTTTTTTTGACTCCTAACTCTGAAACTATTAATTTCTGCGAAAAACTCTTCAGGAATATCTTAGAGTGAACATGATTACGCTTCCAAAGAGACATAAATATAATAAATCCGTTGAGCGGTATTACTACAATTGATAGTTTAAGTTTGGCATTTTTAGCATACATAGTTCCATATTATGAATTAAATTTTGAGATTGAACGGTTTTTTGATTTTTGGTTTGTAAACAAACAAATAAATTTTCGGCACCACATTTTGCAATCTGAAATTACCCAATGACTACAGTTGGTAGTGTAGTGGGGAAATTATGATCATCCGTGATTGTTTTCATGGCAATTTTTGGCAAAAAAAACCGAATACCTTTATAATTTTAAAAATTGAGTTTAACGAGACCGAAGCTAATTTCAGGCGCGGCCGAAATTTGAATACCCGTCACATTGCTTATTTTTAGTACGGAAAGGTCATGCTTCGTCGAATCGACGACGCTCAACTTTGACGCCTCATAAAAATCGCCCTTTCGCAAAATACCTATTTATAAAATTTGGCAAATTTTCAATCCGTAGTTTATTTAGAATGGAAAAACATAAATGTAAATAATTTTGTAGATAAGTAAACTGATTTACTAATAAAACTTTCTCAACTGAATGTTTTCTGACCGAAAATATGATGCATTACATTTAAAAATGAAATAAATAAAAACTTAACGATGATATAATTAAAAAAACCTGTATGAATAACAAAATTTATATTCTAAACTTAATAGGAAATTAGGTTGAATGAATGAGAAGCCCTTTTATATACAAGAGGCACGGCAATCCATTTTAGAGTTCGAACACGGGTTTTCTTTCATTTCGCCTATTCCAGTTTTTAGAGTAGATTTTAGAAATCTTTACAATAAATTTAGGAATTTCTTCTCCTGGAGACTCTTCTCAAATATTTCAGTGACTTTTGTGGTGATATTCACGAGAATACCGTTCTTTTTACGGTATGAATCCATGTAACGGCTATAGGGTTGTGCGTATTTGTGAGGAATTTGGTCAATTTTTTTTTAACACTAAAGCATACAAATCCACATTTAATACTGAAATCCCCTTCCGTTAGGAATGCTAGAATCGATGTGGCCTATTATGTACATATTACATACCTTTATCGAGGTGTTCTCAGCAAAAAAAAACTACTTTGCAGGTGTTTGATGCTCTCTAGTGCTGCTGGCGATACACATCCAGATGGCGCTTTTAGGACCTAGCCTCGAAATGAAGATTTATAAAAAAAAAATCTAATTTTTCAGAGTGAAATGCTACTTTTCCTGGACTCTATCGATGTAAATACAGAATTAACTTTTACATGTATGCACGCATGTAAGAAAAACAAATTGAATTGTCACCTTTCTTGTAGACAATAATGTATTCCCTTCCCGTAAACCCACCTCCGCCCATTTTAACCAAAATTGCTCGTTTGTCCCCATATAGGCAACCCGCCTCGGTCCAATTCTGTTTATGTCAGCTCATATTCATCTCTATTATAATAGCCCCAGAGAAGTGCACCAGAAATTAATCTTTCCCCGTAGAGTCGTAGACGTTTCATTACCCAATTTCTAGCTTCCAGGTCCGTAACCAGCACAGATTATTATTACACAAGGACCCGAGGTATAAACATCTATGTCGACAACATAACTCGAAATCAACCCCTCAGGATAGAAATAACCCATCTCCAGTCATATACAAACAATACAAACGAAATATTAGACGACACCGGTACACCAGCATCCTTTCCCGAGAAAAAAACAATACCCAACGAACCCTCCCGTATTCTATATGGAAGCACTTACAACTAATAAAAGGGAAGATTGCTTACATTCAAGTTTTTTTCTCCGGATGTAATAGTAGTCGGCAACAAGAAAATCCTTTTTTCATAATCCCTTGGCATGTAATCCTCTCGATGTACAATATACTAGTGCACCGGCTCTACGGTCTATTTGCACGATTAGAACGAACACGAGGGGGGTTCAAATTATGGCAATTCACTTGGTAGGCAAATATGTATGTTTCACCGTAAAAAAGTATAGATCGCACACTATGCAGAACTGTAGTATGTGTACTGCAGTCAAGGATGAGGGGACACAATTTGCACAAATCGCGATTTCAGACAGACAATTTCCATTTTAAAGCTTTCACTCAAAACAATGCAAAAACTTGACACGAATCTTCTCATTTAAATTTCAATTTTCCCGACATCGTATCACACTACTGACACAAAAATGACAGGGAAAACTCGGAAAAACATCACTTCACCGCCCGCGCAATTTCCACGATACACACACTGGAGCACTCCGTCGATGCATTCAGGACGATGTTCGATTGCACATTGCTTGCAGCGAAACAAAACAGACGAACGACCGACCTTGTCTCCCGACGACAACAACTTCACTAGAGGACACACACCCTTCGATTAATAAATTTCTATTACCGACACACGTCTAGTATATTTTTTGATGTCACACTTCGAAAACACACTAATCCTTGAAATCGCAGGATCCACGCCCTTTAGGATTTAATCAAAAATTCTCTATAGTTGTAATGCTTGAATAGAACCCTTCTCGAACGCACTCTCAATCAAGCATCGAACCCCATACGAAGTGATTAGGGAAAGGACGATGTGAATTTGGCGAATAAAAAAATCGAAACGACACACGCGATTTTAATACACACAAGATAATTTCATTTGCTGTCATAAATCAAAGAAATTGAATGGCACAGGATGAAATTTGAATTTTGAAAATTGGCGCAAGACATCGTGGTGTCATAAACGATAGACGCTTGGAGACTGGATTGTATCCCGAAATCACAGATTTCCCATACACATTCCTATACACTCTCGCGCGAGTTGGAGTTGCCTCTGCTGCTTATGGCTGCTCTGCCTGCCTGCTATAGAGCCCAAACAAGACGGCCACCCCGTGCTGTTTGTATTCGAACCAGAGGAAAATGTGTTCGTGGTATTTTGGAACGTGCCATGCTCCCCTTTTCAATAAGCGATATAGGCTGGGGTGTGTTTCTGAAAGAGAACGGTGAATTTTCCGATTTTTCTCTTGGTTTGTCGCCCGGCTAGGAATTTTACGTAGTATTCATGCTCGACATTTTCCTGAGAAAATTCGCAGGGAAATAATGTGAATGAAAAAGTTTGATTGTTATTTTGTGTGTAAAAATTGTGATGTGGGCGTTCAAGAGACAAGAGAGTGTAGCGAAAGGTACTCGACGTAGGTCATGCTCATGTACAATAGATGACGTATACGGGTTAAAATATTTGGTGGTACGATATCGTACCACTGTACTGTACTGTACGATATGGACTTTACATATCAACGTAAAAAAACCATTGTAAGCTAAGAATATATACAAGGTAGCGCAGATCTCCAATTACCATGATCACATGCTGATCATATTTGTATACTTTTTATATGGTCGGAGATGCTTCCTTCAATGCGTTACAAACGTTAATATACCCTTTCACTCTATGAGCGAAGGGTATAAAAACTCTCTTTGTAGAATCGTTGTAATTTCTCAACGTCTTCGTACTCCTTTCCTCCCCACACTTGTGAACCATACATTAATATTGACATGGATATTGCTCTGAATATGTGATATTTCGCTCGTTATTAAAACATTCTTTCCAAATTTCGTTCATTGCCCTTTTTGCCTCTTTCAGCTTTTCCTTCAAATGGGGTTCCATAGAAAGATTACTTGCAACATGTATACCAAGGTATATTTGTATGTTCTCAAAAGCAGATAAGATCTTGGCAATAGGATGTCACTAACACATTCTGCGGCCTTAGTCCAATGCTGGATTGTCGAGCCTGTTATTTATTTTTAAAGGATATTACCACCAAAACGGACATTTTTCTAGCATAGGAAACAGAGTATGGGCATATGGGTGTCGTTCGAAAGGTGATATTTGATACACTGTATGTGATCGGTTTCAAAATAAATTTTTATTTAAAGAAAAATTATGTCCCAGGGGGGTTCGCACCATGGTCCAAACCGTCGTAAATACCTTCCAAAAAGTCAACAACGACCACCAAACCGCCTTGACCACACCGCGCCTTGTCAGTACGAATAACTTTTGTGATCATCATCATCTGGTCTATAAGTCATCATACAGTGCAGTATCGTTACGTCGAGACGCAGTGTTACCAGGTTAGGGGAAAATCCCCTAAATTTAGGGTTTTTTCAACCTCTTAGGGGGAGTTTTAGGGTGATAAAATTTTTAGGGAAAATTTTAGGGGGAACCTAAAGAACCTTAGGAAGAATTTGGGGCTTACTTTCCTAACACAAATCAGCAAATTCCATCAAAATTGGTGTCAGCGACAGTCGCTTTAACTTTTAAAATTGGCTGGTTGGACCAACAAATAAAATTGTTTACTTTTCCTGTACCTCCAGAATATCCTCGATTTGATATCGGTGGGAGATATTGTGGACATATTTACATATTGGGGAGTTCAACATCTTCTCGTATGAAACTGGTACGCGTTTTTTAGATTGCTAATAAATATGTAAATAGAAAATTTGTAATAATGTGTTTGTTTAGAAATTCGAGTGACTCCTTTTTCTCTTGAACTATGTATTTTAGGAGCAATAGGAGGATGAGCTTGTAATATTTACTAAAATTGCATATAAACGTGTATATGCTAACAGTCTCTAGAATATAAATCACTTAAAAACATCGAATTGAATCGGCGAATTTAATCAGTAGTTCTCTTCTTATAGAAGTATATGCGTAACATATTAAAACAATCTTTCATTCAAATTTAATTCTCCATCGAATTAAATCATTCATCGAATTAAATCAGTAAACTCTTTAACTGTTCAAAACACGTCACAAATTTTTATTATTCATTCAATTGAATCGAGCTTCGAATTGAATTAGCTAATTTATTTATCAAATTTAATCATCTCCGTAATATAATATCGATATGACGAAAACAATTATAATTTTAACCTTACGTTTTTTTTTCTTCTTTTTATACGTACTTACACATCTATGTATAATTTTCATCACTCTTCACATCAACCAAAATTTCTTTAAATTTTCGACGATTTTCTTTCTTTTTATTTTTACATCACTTAAATCACTTATATCACTTAAATCACTTACATCACATAAATATAACTTTTGGAAAATCCTTAATCCTCGTCGCCATTGTAATATTTACTAAAATTGCATATAAACGTGTATATGCTAACAGTCTCTAGAATAGAGTGTCGGCTTATTTATTTTATTGACAGTTCACAAATATCATGGGTTGCTAGATACTACAGAGCTAATTTGACTTTTTTCATTTTTCTTTGATTATAGTTGGCTACGAACGGAAAATTCCCACTTCGATTAGCCCAACTTAGAGCTACAGCTAGTAGCTCTCGTCGCTTCGCCTGTAGACCGATATACAAATGTTTTCACGGTACCATTAGACCCACACATGAAGCGTCTGAATCCATTTTTTGGATTCTTTGTTCTGTTAAATTTATACATTTTCTTTCATTTTGGCAGAACGAAAATCCAAAAAAAAATTTATTCGGTTTGATCGTGTGTGCTCCATTACGCTTCGCACCCTCGTCTTCATATCACAATTTGCGCTCAGCATGAATCCTTTTTGGTTATTTTCTGTCGTTTTTTCAATTTAGGGGAAATCTCTCATTTTAGGGGGAAATCGAGTTGAATTTTGGGGAAAATCACGCAGCCAACCTGGCAACGCTGTCGAGACGTGCAACGGATGGCTGATGCAATTGCAAATGGCGAGCAGGTATAAATTGAATTTTCGATTGTCACATGTAAAAGGCGCGCGTAAAAAAGAGGCATCCAAAATGAATACGATTTATCGCGTAAATTTAGTAGGAAATCAAAAATTCCTCTAAATATCAATAGTCGTTTTAGTATATGTATATCTTCAATATGATGATCACCAAAATCAAAAAATAAAATAAATAAAAAAGAAAAAAATTAACGCCGCTGTGGCGACTCGAAAACGTCACCCCATGCACCAAACACCTATCAACTAACCTACTCGGCTATGCCGGCCTCGATCATGGCAAGTAAATCTAGCGATCATCATAGATTATCTCGCACAGGTCGGTGCATGCAGGCAGAACATAATTATGTAACGTAAAATGTTCGAACATGATCATGTGATTATTGCTAGATTTATCGGGCCAATCTGTACTCGATGTAGCCTGGTTGGGTATCCGCCAGGATTGGTGCGTAGGGCAATGTGTTCGAGTCCCCACAGCAACATATTTTTATACCCTTCGCTTATTAAGCGTAAAGGGTATATTAACTTTGTCATGAAGTTTGTAACGCATTGAAGGAAGCATCTCCGACCATATAAAATATGTATATATATGATCAGCGTGACGAGCTGAGTCGATTGGACGATGTCCGTCTGTCCGTCTGTCCGTCTGTCTGTCTGTTGCGACGCGTTTTGCTCGGCCAGTTTAAAAGCTATGGAGCTGAAATTTTGCACACATGCTTCTTTTTGTTGCAGGCAGTTTGTATGTTTGAATCGGTAAAATCCGATAAGGGGATCGTGGGGCTGCCATACAAACCTACCCCCCGAAATTAGATTCTTCTTAGAAAAACTTTTTTATTTATGCACAAATTTCAATCAAATTTCACACAAATGTGTTTTCATTGCAGACACACAACATATGTAAAAATCGACCAAATCGAACAATGGGGTCGTGGGGCTGCCATACAAACCTAGTTCCCCAAATTAGGTTCTTCTAAGAAAAAATTTTCTATTTTCTCATCGATTGCAATGAAATTTAGTGCAAATGTGTTTCTAATGATCCCACAAAACATATGTAAAAATGGTCCAAATCGGACTATGGGGTCATGGGGCTGTCATACAAACCTAGCTCCCCAAATTAAGTTCTTCTAAGAACATTTTTTTTATTTATACACCAATTTTAACCAAACTTCACACAAATGTGTTTCTATTGATGACATAAAATATATGTATGAATAGATGGAGTCGGACCATGTGGTCATGGGGCTACCATATAAACCTATCCCCCCAAATCAAATTTTTCTAAGAAAAACGTTTTTATTTGCACACAAATTTCAACCAAACCTCATGGAAATGTAGTTTTATTGATGTTACAAAACATACGCAAAAATGAATTAAATCGGACCATTGGGGCATGGAGCTGGCATATAAACCCAACCCCCAAATTAGGTTCTTTGAAGAAAAACTTTTTAATTTGTCCGCCAATTTCAACCAAATCTCATAGAAATATGTTTTAATTGATGCCACAAACATACATACATGCCCCCCCCCATTTTGGTTCTTCTAAGAAACCCACGACCCCCGCTTCCCCCAATAAATCGTCACCGCGGCACTAATGTGAAAATTCAAGGAAAAGCATGGAAGCGGGGAGAATTGAACACAAGTCATAGGAACGCCCGAAAAAACTTTTAGCCCCAAGGGGAGCGAAGGGTATCCAAATTTCGGCCGCGCCCGAATTTAGCCTCGGTCTCGTTTTTCTTTTATTAGTGTCCAAAACTATTTTTTTAACTTGGTGATAATTATTTGGAACATAGTAAAACACGCGTGATTATTTTAAGCAAATTAGGATGTGTACGCTGGGTTCTTCCGTAACAAAATGTGACCTTGTAAAACAGCGAAAACCTAATGAAGCTTTTAGTCAACCTTTCAGTGGTTCGATCATTGCTAAGTTTGATACACATTTTCCTTTTATCGCCCTTACAAAGAATCGACAATCACTGATAAGTTGCGGGAATAGCGGTAAATTCGACGTTGAAGCGAATGAAAAGTTATCTTTCAATTGATTCTCTTGGCTCCCCCTGTGGAGCGATTTGGATGAAACTCGGATGGAAGTTAAGTGGTGCGATCCTTATTTTTTTGGTGTCGGCAATTGTTACGAGAAAGATGTCTTTGGACAAAAAAGGAACCTTTTTCTTTGGGAATGCATTATAGTCGATATGCATATCAAAATACAGTACCTATTCGGTGAGTTGAGCCCTTTAAAATCATAACAAGCTCATTTTCAAAGGATATTATGTACATATGTGATATGTACCACCAAAAAGGACACTTCTCTAAGGAAACTGAGAATGGGAATTATGGTTGTCGATTGTCGTTCGAAATTCGATATTTGGGGTACTGTATGTAATCGGTTTGAAAGGATTTTTGTGCTTCTGATTTTGCCCTAAGGGTAGACTTCTCGGAGTTTTTTAAATGGAGTTTGCCACAATGAAGAATCCAAAAAATGGATTCGGCTTGACCATGTGTGTGCGGCATAAGAGTCAAGAACAAATATATATACGATATTCTAAGTAATTGAGCTATACTTTTGAAAGGTTCCTTCCACCAGGCTCATGATTCTGCAACTTTTTTTTAACAAATATTTTTTTTACAGATTTATGTTCATCAAAAGAGAAAAAATCAATCTCGCAAGCCCAAAACGTTGACAAGCGGGGAATTCGAGCCGATGGTAAACTTTTGAATCCTCCTCCTAAGTTCATTAAAATCCTGGTTTAACTAAAATTCCTAACTGTTTAATTGTTTTAAAGCTTATGTAGGTACTAGGGATGTCAAAAACCGGTCCATAACTTGGTTTTCAGTATCTTGCAAAGACCGTCCGGCCTTAACCGGGCTCAATGCACAGGTTTTCCGGTTAACCGGTTCATTGATTTGCTTAGAATTTTAGTAAAAAAAATGCATACGCACTCGTACTGCTGGTGTTCGTATCGTATGCAAAATCAAATGCACGTACAGTCGTACAGGGTGCGCCAGAGAAAGTTACTTATTTGAAAACACTCCCGAGCGGTGAGTTTGGTGGTAGGGGTCGTATCTGGAGGGGGAAGTCTCGAAGTTTGTTTTCCATTCTAGTCAGTTGCCATCATACTCTGGTCTACAGAGCAGCGGGCCTCGAGAGCTTCTTTTCTAACGGTCGCTCACTTGGAACATGATTGAGGATTTTTTTTTCTTCCAAGCCTTGAAGAAATGAACGTTAGGGGCATGTGGTTTCAGCAAGATGGAGCTACAGCACATACATCAAATTCAATGAATATGTTGCGACAACATTTCCCCAACCGCCTCATCTCTCTAAGAGGCGATCTCCCATGGCCGGCATGCTCTCCAGATTTGGTGGAATTAGGGTTATTTGAAATTCCGGACTTATTTCGATCGACCACGGACCATAAGGCTTCATGCACACGACGCGAAAACGGCTCGCAAGCTCCACACATCGAAATGCATTGGCTCTTATGGGAAGCTCACGACAGCGAGAGCCGTACCGCTGTCAAATCACAACTAGGCATGGTACGACCTGCTCTTTTGGGAGAACAGGTCGACCTTAATGATCTTCTGCATCGGAACAGGTCTGTAAAACTAGGTTTCCTGACCTATTTCGCAGCTTAAGAACACCACAGACTTAGCTATTTATTGGTCAATCGATTGCACACAATCGATCTCACGCCCGTAAAGTACACACACTAGGCAATTTATCACGCAATCTGAAATGACAGTCTCACGGTCCACAGAACACAACACGACATAGACAAAATTATCTATTTGGTGGCGATGACATCCATTGCCTTTCCTTTCGATGGAGAGTGACCGCCACAACCACGGCATGAAGAATGACCACCGCATGTCAAAAAATCAGCAACTGAAAACACATGATTGTCCGAAAAATTGCATGGCAATATGTTCCACACGTCCAATCAAAAAATTTAATTCAATGGTTACATACACCTTCCAATTTATCTCGCAATCAAAAAATCTCTTCAATCGATCGGAGGTTCTGGGCGCCCATAACGATTTAAGTTCCATGCACCAGCGAAGAACACAATGTTGAATGAAAATGAATAACGCTTGCCAATTTCCAATAAACTACATAGCATTGTCATTTTTATGCTTTGCGTCATTGCTTTTGGATTTATATGGACAAACAATATCGCAAATTATATTTTCACCCACTCACCACAATAAGAAGGGCGTTTTTTGATCATAATTATGTTATGTATGTTTGCGTCACAAAAAAAGAGCGTGGTTAAGTTTCCGGTTAAGACCAGCTGTTCCCTCAAACAAAAAAAAAACCTAAACCACCATATGCAAGCTTCTCAGATTTGTTTTGAATTGTTATTTTTCGCAGGTACTGCAATATAAAAATCCCTATGAATTAGCTATCTACATTTCATTCCCCTAAGCTCCCCTACACGTGAAAATCAGCTGCAGTTTTTAAATGGGGGAACTTGTGAGCATGCCTTTTTAACAAATTCAAATGGGGGAAGAATTGGGGGTCCTTGGTCCTTGGAGCAAATCTATTTTCAGCAAAAATCACATTCAGCTTAATGTTAATACTCGCATAAAATTTCACTGCTGAACTTGAACTCGTTATTCAAGAGTTAAGGTCCACCTAGATTAGTAAGCTGCGCGTCCAAAAACTGGCATCACAAACAGCCATTTGGCTGCTACTTAGCATCTACACTAGCAGCCAAATGGAGACACAAAGTGACAAAACAAAAATTTCATTTTGGTGATTTTTTTAAATATAATTATTAAAATCGCACTCTGCGCGTTTGAATTATACACGGCCATTCAAGAATTATTCAATATCACACAAAAGTTGCAAAATCGTCACTTTGAATTTGACAAGCGGTTGGTTAAGTTGCCGTATTGAATATCAAAACTGGACGCACACCCAAATGGCGATCAGTTCGGATGGAATGACAACAGCCATTTGGTCGCACGTGACGCCTTTTGGCGACTAATCTAGGTGGACCTTTATAGAGCTATTTAAAAGGTCCAAAATAAAATATCCTAATTTATTGTTTAGTCTACCGCCGAATTTTCCAATAAAATTCTAATGTATTATATATCATTGCATCATCATATTTTGCCGTTTTTAAAATAATCGCTAAAAGCTAAAGAAATACCCCCTTCCTCCCATTATTCAAGGTTGCGGACTCCCAATGGGTCAGGGCAGTTTTCCCATAATCAGGGTGCCATAACCAACTATCATACAAATAACGTATTCTTCTTTGACTATTATATTGACCTAATCAACGGCTCTTCATGTCTACCTGTTCATTTGACTCTTCAGTTCAGGTATTCCTGATCATTCGACTCGTCTGGTCGACCTGATCAATCGACTTTTCAGTTCTACCTGTTCAATCGACTCATCAGGTCGACCTGATCAATCGGCTCTTTAGGTCGACCTGTTCTATCGGCTCTTCAGTTCTACCTGTTCAATCGGCTCTTTAGTTCAACCTGATCAATCGACTCATCAGGTCGACCTGATCAATCGGCTCTTCAGGTCGACCTGTTCTATCGGCTCTTCAGTTCTACCTGTTCAATCGGCTCTTCAGGTCTCAAACGATTCTCACTGATCTGAGTCTTGCTGATGCGGTTGGATAGTAGACGGAATTGAACTGATTTGATTGCGTGCATATTTATGGGCGTAAGCAAAAAATATAATTTAATTTTCTTCCATGTATTAGTAGGATATATTGATATTATTTTGGTACTTGATGTGAATGTGTTTATTTAAAGTTGGAAAGATTGTACGTCACTTACTTATGATGGCGGTCAGACTAGTTTGAAAGCTAGGAACCTGTTCTTTTGACAATTGCGGAACGGGAGCGATCAACTCTTTGTACGGAGCGGGATCAAAATAGTAGTTCAGTTCATTAAGAACCATGACTAATCACAACAAGCGAGACGTGTTTTCACATATCGTGCACCACAATCCGCAAATTCACGGCTCGCGAGCCGTGTTTTGACTGTGCATGGCTTTCGCTTGCTGTCGCTCGTCATGAGCTTCCCATAAGAGCCAATGCATTTCGATGTGTCGAGCTTGCGAGCCGTTTTCGCGTCGTGTGCATGAAGCCTTACCGACATCAAGAACAACATTCGTGACAATTCAGTTTTTTACTTCACTATTCCAGCTATATTGATTCACCTTTCACAACGACGTTTCGCTCTGCATTTTGAGCATCTCCAGGTTGATACAATTAGTACATTAAAATATGAGTATACAGTAGGACCCCGATAATCCGGACCTCGAAAATCCGGAAGTTCAATAATCCGGATTCGAAAATAAGCCAAATTTTGACGTAGTTTTCACAATAAATTTAAACATTTTCGAAAGTTTGCTTATGCGTACTGCTATTTAAACTTAAGGGAAGGCATATTTCGGATGCAAAATTCTTAATTAAAGGTAAAATTGTTACTCTTTTAAAGGATTTTAATATAAAAACTATCTACCAGGGTGACAATTAGTGCATTTCATAAATTCGGACAATTCGATAATCCAGATAGGGCTCGGTCCAAACTAGGGATGTAACGGATGTGGTTTAGCGGATGCGGATGCGGATCAATGAAAATGTAAATTTGCGGATGCGGATGTGAATGCGGATGCGGATGTCATAAAATTTGCAAATGCGGATGCGGATTAGTTAAAAAAATATATGAAATGAATTTTACTAATACCGAAAATCAGATACTATTCAGTTTTCAGGAATATTCGACATGTTAGAAGTAAAAGTACAACGAAGGGCCAGCTTAGCAAAATGTGAAATCCTTTTGAGTGCTGGACAAAGTCATTAGTTTCATTAAAATGCAGTGTCATAGTCGAAAGCCTTTATTTTCCATAAATTTTTTTCATTTTGGACCTTTTTTAAATAAGCTCCATAACTTTTTAAAGAATGCTATTTCAGCCGTAAAATTTTGTATACGTATTCACAATAAGTTCAAGATCATTTTGGTAAACATTGAGTCGCTCCGGTCAAGTACACCCATTACCCCCCCCCCCCATTTGTATTTGTCAAAACGGCATGTCCATAACTCCCCCCAAAATTGGAGCAGAGTGCTAAATTTTGTTTTTTTGCGATTGGTGGTCATAGTCACCCCACCCACCAAAAATCAGCTCATTCGGATAAAAACTGAGGGTATCTCCCATACAAAGTGACCCATCAGCAGTTTGTTCTACGTACTACTCATTTTATAATCTGTAGACAAAGTTGTCTTGGGTCACTAATAATTTGATGTATTTTTTTTTGTCCTCAGACCATTTTTCTGTATCTCTTGCCGTTTTTGAAATAATCGCAAAAAACCGAAAAAAATCCCCCTTTCCCCCTTTTTTTAAGGTTACGGACCACCAATCGGTTGGGACTGCCATAATCTGGGGACCATCCCCAACCATAATCAAAAAGAAATTTCAGATGTAGGATTTTTGCCATTCGATGGCCATATTTTGGCCCAATTTTCTTAGACTAATATCTACATGCATTAGATTTGGTTTCTTGCAATCGCTATCAATTCTCTATTATATGAGTGGTTTAGAATGTAGATGATTAGATGGGAAATTTGTTTTTTATTTATATCCGCATTATATCTGCATACAAAAATGCGGATTGCGGATGCGGATGAGGATGTCAACATGAGGATGCAGATGCGGATGCGGATGTAGAATTTGATGCGGATTATCCGCAGTTGCGGTGCGGATGCGGATATCCGCAACATCCCTAGTCCAAACCAATCCGGGATATCGGGGCTCTACTGTACAATAATTGTTGTTTCAGAACTTACAATTGATGAAGTGACTAGTGGTCTATTTTCTAAATTTACGACTACATGTTACCTACTACTACTTTAATTTTTGGACAATTATGGCGTTTACTTTTGGTAAAAGTAGTAGGTAACATGTAGTCGTAAATTTAGAAAATAGACCACTAGTCACTTCATCAATTGTAAGTTCTGAAACTACAATTATTGTAAACTCATATTTTAATGTACTAATTGTAGCAACCTGAAGATGCTCAAAATGCAGAGCGAAACGTCGTTGTGAAAGGAGAATTAATATAGCTGGAATAGTGAAGTAAAAAAATGAATTGTCAACCATCATACCAGTGAGAAAAAGCATATCAATAACATTCGTGACGCCATTTGATATGCTGCAAAGAGTGGAGACGAACTTCAAAAATCGACTTAATCAGTATATGCAAAATGGGGGTCGCCATTTAACTGATGTCATTTTCAAGACTGTATGAAAAAAAAATGGATTTTGTTTTCTAAAAAAAAGAAAGAATTAAAACCATATCTGAAGTACTTTTGTTTTTATTGACCTTTCAAATAAGTAAGTTTCTCTGGCGCAACCTGTAGGAATAAGAAGGGTGTTTGAAAATATGTTTAAGGGCTGAAATTTGAAAACGAAATTTATCATAGGGGACAAGTAATAGAATTGCTGACTGAAAAGTCAAAAATATAAAAATATGTATTCATTTTGAAAGAATTTTTTATCGGTTTTAACCGGATGGAAACAACCGTTCGGGTTAAAACCGGGAGAAGGAAAAAATCGAAAACAGTCCGGTTAACCGTTCTGAAAGTACCGGTTTTCGGACTAACCGTGCGGTTTTTGACATCCCTATTATGTACTCAACTATACTACTTTATATGGGATACCAAATTTGACAGAACTCAAAACACCACTGTAACGTAGTGGCGTCTTAACTGAATGACGACTTGCGATAATGGGTGGTTTCAGATTGTAAGACGAAACCGGACGGGTAAACTTGCACGAAAAGAACCATCGTTCTTACAATGTGAAATGCACAATGCTTTTCTGCTGGCCACTACAAAAGCTCTCCCGTCCGTTTGTTTGTGCTAATAAACGGACGGCGAGAGCTTTTGTAGTGGCCAGCAGACAAGCATTGTCCATATCACATTGTAAGAACGATGGTTCTTGTCGTGCAAGTTTACCCGTCCGGTTTCGTCTTACAATTTGAAACCACCCAATCACCTCAATGTCCATCTAAATCCAATTGTCGATTTTAGCCTCTACAACGCCTGATGGTTGCGCCATTGCAGGCAACTCCAGTTATCCTACCCAAGCTATTCTACCATACCTACATGATTTTTGACGATCATATAATAATAGGCAATACTGATAAATAAATAAAATTAAATAAAACACGGTCTGGTGGAGTTTTGTAATAACCTGGCGAAAAAATGTAATGAAATTTCCTGAAATTAGTTGAACATATTGAAAGACTCGTATAACGCCCATTCCATTGCATTAATTTTGTCACATCACTCTTTTGTAGATAATGGGTGAGGTTATGAATCACACCGTTCCCCTACCGGTTCGCGCAACGTTCCCTTTAATTTCAAATCAACCGGCCGTTACGGATCTGAAATTTTCTCTTTATCAACAGATCCCCTAAGCGCCACCTTGCGGAGTATACCTTGATTCATTGAAAGAAATCTACAATGTGCCGTTGAACCGTGCATTTTCGCGCTCATTTATTTATTAAACAATTTATACTCCAAATAAAATTTATCTGCATCTCGTTTGAAACTGGAATTTTTAATATTCGAACCAAATGTATCAGCTGTGATGTGTCAATTGTCACATTTGTCACTTTCCGAGAGATGTCGATGGGAACACCAAGTCTGATCCGGATCTATGCGTTTACAGAACAAAATAGGGAACGGTTTGGAAAACGCGGCACGGTATGGGAACGTTGTGTTTCAGAACCTTACCCAATGAATAAGAAAAGATAAAGAAAATATTACACGGTAAGTTTTAAATATTAATAGACATATTCAAGTATGAGCAAGGATTTTCCATAAAATTAAATTTAATTAGTAAAATAAAAAAAAAATTATTATACTAAATCGTACTAAAATACAGTGGAAACTCGATAACTCGAAACTCCTTAACTCGAAAAACGCTTTTAGTCGAAGAAAATCTGCTTCCCCAGCACATTTGAACAAAAAATAATGAAAAACAAACTCGATAACTCAAACCAAAAACTCTATTACTCGAAGAGCAATTTTTGATTTCACTGCTTGTGAAACTCTATAAGTCGAAGTGCTGATATTGGAGACTCTATATGTCAAAATTTAAGATACTCTCCAGATCAAATTAAAATTTCTTATCGGTAAACGGGCGAGACTCTATAAGTCAAAGCTTTGCTATGCGAAACTCTATAAGTCGATTTTTTTTTTATTCCTCCAATGGCGATTTTTCTGTTTTGAATTAGAATTTTATTGCTGCATATTCCGGAAACGAGAATAACGGTACTTTTCTGCGATAAAATGTTTCAGTTTGCATTTGAATATAGCGTTCATCGGTTGTTTTGTTACTGTCAAAAGAATAATCGTTTCGTGCAGTTTGAGGAATTCAGCCAATTAAACATATCTGCGTCAAAAAGAACGCTACAAACCCTGACTATTCAGCAGAAGAAAGAACTTATAAAAACGGTTGATGCAAAAGGTCGAAAAAAAGGGTATAGCCGCCGAATTCAAAATTCGGTTAGTACGCTTTCTACGATTTTAAAGAAAAGAAAAAAAAAACATTTTCTCATCTATCGGAAAAGAGAGGAAAAAATGCATGTACTATTTTATAAGGGTGTAATGTCGGAAAAATACCAAAATATAAAAATACACAAAAAGAAAAAACTCTATAAGTTGAATTTTCTTACAAATAAACTCGATATCTCGAAATCTCTTTACGTCGAAATTTCGATAACTCGAAAGAAAGTTTGGTTCCCTTGGGCTTCGACTTATCGAGTTTCCACTGTATTGAAATATACTACAATAACAATCTTCAAAGATTTTGTACCCGAAATTCGCAATTCCATAAGAGAAATATACAGGAGACAAAACTCATTCTCTCTTTTGATAGTTCTCTTCAAGCAAAACATCCTGTTCCGTTTCAGAGTGGATCCTTTTTCCAACGCGCATACTCATCTACTCGTCTCTTCCAATTGTCCTCATTAAATCAGCTAAAGAGTATGGCCCGGGAAAGTCTCTCAAATTCATGCAAGAAATCCTTTCACACTACACTTGATGTTGTCCTTTGAAATTTGACTCCCGCATCCAATGTCGTTGTAGAGAACGACGACAGAGCATTCCAACGGCATCGTTTCATTGTGGTGGACTGACATCGTGCAAATGGGAGTCAAATTACGCGTACATTAGTGCAAATAAGTGCCTAGCAGAGCGTCGCGTGTCAGAAGTAGTGTAGTATTATTACATTACATACAACATTACGCCAAGTTCATTGGTGCATAACTTTTGTATTTATTCACGTCAATTGGTTTCTCCACAGACTTAACTGCCATAATCGGTCTTAATTCCTTCACGTTGACACTAAGTACAAAAAAAATAACCGAATCCTGACACCCGAATTCAATACTGCTACATATTGTAATCAGAGTATTCGATTTGCATGTCCTTGACAGGATTCCTTCGAATAATGTATACAATGTTATATGTAAATAACATGGAAGCAAAATGGTAATCGGATATTTCAAGGGAGTAGACATAGACAGCGACTATGAACTCTTCAAAGCGTCTTTCTTGCATAGTGAAGGACACGGACACACTTCTGGCTAATTGTCTGCAACGTGTCGTTATTCTCAATGTATACCCCGTTGAAAGAAACGCAAGGCTAATCACGACTAAAGAAAGAACGGCGAGATGCAAAACAGCATTATCAATTACCATAAAGGCTTTTGTTTTTCTAAGGTTTTAAGCGAGACATTAGAGACTTGAAACTTGTATGGGGAGAGATATCGTCTGATTTCATATGCAATTCAATTGACTTTGTCTGGTGGCACCCCACCGACGAAGTCAATTTGAATTTGAGCCCCTGTAGACAATTGTTTCAAGACTAGTGAGTTTTTGTTTTAGATGGTTCCTCTAGCGTGGTATGCAGGAAAAGTAAAATTTAAAGAAGGGGATGGATTCGCCATTCAATCTGATTTTAATTGAAATGTATTTTATGTTTTTCGGGGTAATTAATTTATGGTTTTCAATTTTTGGGGTAACAGGTAATTTCAATCCTGGAGTCTAGATAGATAGATAGATATGGTTAGGTACTACAAGTACAATGTTAAATTTAAAACGGATATGTGGCATGGCTTTATTGTTTTTCAATATTGAATTGAATTGAATTGTAATACATATTATATTAAATTGATATTTTTAAAATACTTATTTTATTTTTTGCTTACATTGGTCTGTTACTATTATTAACCCATTAACGACGAGACCCTAAAATCTTACCGATTGAGCTAAAATTTTCCACGTCGGCTTAAAATGGCTAAAAACACATTTTGTAGAAAAAAATTGTTTCCCCGGGAGCCGGGTTTAGGCTCCAGGCGCTGTTACATATATGTAACATCAGGCACTCGAAGTACTCGAGGGTGTTACATATATGTAACATTAGGCATGATACGGGGAAAGTGTATTCAAAGTATATTTTTGATTTTTTTTTTTTCAAAAAGAAAACATTTTAGTAAATATTTTTTAATAAAGCGAAAAATATATGAAAGCCGATATTTTACATGAAGTTTCGAATGTAGATAATGCAACAATAACGTAGAAATAATACGAAATGTGTGCGAAAATTGAGCAGCCTTACAAAAATATTATGTCAAATATTGTATTATTTTATTTTATTATTTATGTGTTTTTGCATGTGGAGTTGTTGAGAAGTTTCTTGAACACCCACAGAACTAATAGATTTTACAGTTTGTGAATGAGAAAAAAGTGTGTAGAACTACAGTAGTTACCAATACAGATTTTGAGGATTATGGAAGATTTGCCAGTAAATTATAAAGTTATTGTTCCAATTTTTTGTTAATTTGTCCATCCGCCCAATTTGTCTAAAAAGGACTAAATACATAGCCTTTAATTCGTCCTTGTCTATAATTTGATCTACATTAGAAACCATTTCTTTCTTCGTAGCTCAAAATATATCCTTTTAAATATTATATTATCAGAATTAAATAGAATAACTAATCCTTGGCCTCATGAAAATAAAGCCGTACTCGTTGCTCCGGATACCCTTGAATCCGGCTCTCATTTTAATCCACATAGGACAACTATTGTATCCATATTCCGGATTTCTAGAGCAATTCTAATTCCGACTCTCAATATTTTTGGTATGTTATGCCAAATATGGCCGCTCAATTTGCCATTCAAGAAGACACAAGGGTCTAGAAAATCATGTTACATGACTAATTTTAAGGAAAAACCTAGATAATAGCATTTTCTTCTTTTCAATTTTAACATTTATGAAGACTAATAATGCTATTTTCCTAGATAAAAATGTCTTGTTAAAATCCGGAATTTTCGTTAATCCGGATTTTTTGATAATCCGGACTTCTTTTTTTTATAATTTATCCGGACTATCGCGTCAATAGTTTTAAAAAATCCATAAAATAAAAAAAACACTAAATAAGTACGTACTCATACACCTCGTATACGAGGAGTGCACTTTCCCCATATCAGGACGGATGTTACATATATGTAACAGTGTTATAAAAGTACTTATAAAACGTAAACTACGGACAATATTTATTTCATTTATTTTTTGTATTGTTTCAAAAAGACCATGTAATAACATACCATGAATTTTTTCCCAATTTTTTTCATACAATTAAATATAAAAATAAAATTCCTCTACTACTTTTGCCGTCGTGACGATTTTCGTCAACCTAGAAAAAACCATCAGAAAGAAACCTCTATAACTTCGACAATAGTGAATCAAATTGAGCTAAATTGATATCTACGAATTGCCAATAGTGTCCAGTACAGGAGAGAACACTTTTTATTACCGAATCGGTATCCTATTCCTTTAGCAGCCGTTCGAAACGAAGGATGTCTTACTGTTACATATATGTAACATCATGGGTTAACTCATTGCCGGACACAACGCCAAAATTTGACACGATTTGTATGTCAAATGCTCAAAATTGGACGTCTATAGACGTTCTGTCCGGGAAAGGGTTAAGGTACGTGTTCGTAGAGACGACTCACGTGAGGATCGCTCAGCGATCGTAGTTTTCCATCCAATTCCGAGCCGTATTTGAATATTTTTTGAATGGTGGTACTTTCCTTGTGTCAACTATGACCCAAAGGAACATGTTTATATAGAAAATATCAGCATATAGTGCTCAGAACCGGTGCTTTAACTGCGGTCGCTGAGCGATCGTCACATGAGTCGTCTCTACGAACACAAACCTTTATGCTTTTGATTATTACTTCTGAATGGATGTTATTTCTAAAATTGGTGAGATAACTAGGTGATGAAGTTCACACAACTCCAGATTCTGCATGCTCATCATCATCCTTTCCAAAGCAGTTCCTCCTAGTCTCCTTCAAAACATGCCAGGTACCAATGAAATGACGAGTTTCCTCTCTAGCCATCATGTTGCACAAGGTTCATATCTCTAGCAGATATGGTCGATGTGGCACGTAGTTCAATAGTAATAGTTCACGGCGGGCACGAAAAATTAGAGATATTTTCTTGGCATTAAATTCATTCTGAAAATACGTATTTCTCTACAGATTGTGTTTCAGCCGTGAATAGGAATCTCGATGTTGAGTCGCTACGGCACTTTCCTCAGTCTCTCGTGCTAATCTTCGTTTAACATCGTCCACCAATCTGTGCAATGAGTACGCTGATTCGCCAGCAATTGTTTGTAAGTCGTTGTAGAATCCATGCCTTGTAGTAACAGCGTGGAGTAAAAGTCTTTTCGGCAATCTACCGTTATCCATATTCGCCACCCGTTGCAAGTAATTTACATGTATTTTCAGTGTATCCTCAAATAATGCATCTAGGCTTCTTTCTTGCAAAAGCATATATGTAGTTCGGAATGGTATTTGGTAGATAAAGTAAGGGGCTTCGGCCCCTGCTCGCTACGCTCGCCAACCCTGGAGGCCGAAGCTAATTTCGGGCCGAAACTTGGATACCCTTGGCTCTCCTTGGGCTAAAAGTTTTTTTCGGGCGTACCTATGACTTGTAGTTAATCCCCCTCCCTCCATATTCTTTTTCTTCCGTCTTGACAAAAGTTTTGGGCTTGGTTGAAATAAGTGGGTAAATAAAAATATTTACTCAGAAAATGTTATTGGGGTCGCGGCAGCATGACCCCACAGTACGATTCCATTCGTTTTGAACTTTTTTTGTTGCTTTGGTAAAGACACATTAATTCAAGGTTTTGTGAAATTGGTGCAAAAAATGTTTCTCAACATAACTATATTGTGACAAATAAGTGATGATTTTCAGACTCAAGATCTATAGTGTAATCACTAGGTGATTTCATATTGCAAAATGTGGTGGAGCATTTTTTTTGTTTCTTCTTGGGGTGCTGAGCTTGAATCGGGAGCTTCCCACCAAAATTTCGTTGCAAACCAGGGCCAAAACCGCAAAAAACCCGAAAAATTTGTTTGGCTTATAACTTCGAAACTGTACATTTCTCCTTTAAAATGCGTTATGCGGTATCGGTACAATTGATAGTATTTTTTTTCACTTTTTTTTTGCGATTTTGACCCTGTTTCGGAACGAAATGTTGGTGGGAAGCTACGACTTCGGGCTTAGCACCCCAAAATCCGATAAGAACAGGCAACTTTTGCGACCAAAAATTAAAAACCGTTCTATCTCAAAATGTAGTTCATGTTATATGGAACATGAACATGAAATGGCAAACTTAAATTATTAATTGTAGCAATACCGCTCAACGGATTTATAATATTTATGTCTCTTTGGACGCGTAATCATAGTTTCAGAGTGAGGGGTCAAAAAACGGAAAAACAGCAAACATTTTGGGGTTTTTCGCGATTTTAAACCCGTTCCACAACGAAATTTTGGTGGGAAGCTCCCGGTTCCGGATCAGCACCCCAAAAAACATAAGAAAAAAAAAATTTTCCACAACATTTTGCAATCTCATGTACTAGGTTTATCACCTGGTTACTACTAATAAAAAATATTACATTGAAAATTAAGTTTAACTGTAATAAAAAAATAAATAAATAATTAATTAATTGTATTAGTTTTGATAGACAAAATATAGTTTATTTTTTAAAGTTTTAATTAATGCTAAATAAAGTGAAAGAGAAAAGAAGATTAGATACATTCAGTGAGTATAATGTTTGTTTGAGGGTCATTTAACATATTATAATTCGTGAGTTTCATAAACCACAAAAATTGACAAATTTCTCATAGTGACCCTTAAAAAATAGGTAAAACATGTCTTCATTTTGTAGGACCTAAGTGGATGTAAAAACAAACTATATTAATTTGCAAGAAATGCAATAAGGTAATTCCGTCTAAAAAATTTCGAAACAATCGGTTACCAAAACCAGTTATTTCCTATGGGAGTATTAAAAAAATTATATAAATTTGTTTGATGAAAATTAACTTTATTTCCTAAGGGAGTATTAAAAAAAATTTATACTTTTGTTTGATGAAAATTAACTTTAACTTCAACTATCTGGGTTGTAACTTATCGAAGGACGCCAACGAGACCGACGAAATTAAGCGACGGATACAACTAGCCAATAAGACATATTTCTCGGTCCTCCCTATAATTAATTAGAAACTTGCGCACAGGAACACGAAGCTCCGCGTGTACAAAACGATCATCCGACCCGTGCTATGTTATGGCTGCCAAACATGGACCCTTACCCAAGCCTCCGAAATTTTGCTAGACCGATTCGAACGAAAGGTCCTTCGGCGAATTTTCGGGGCCGTTCGCGAGCGAGACCAATGGCGTATCCGATACAACCATGAGTTGTATCAATTGTACGATGAGCTGGAAGTATCGAAAATCGTGAAGCTTCAACGTCTGCAATGGGCGGGGCATGTACAACGGATGGACGACAATCGCATGCCAAAGAAAGTTATGAACGCACAACGAATTGACGGAGCGAGGTTGCGTGGACGACCGAGAGCTCGCTGGGAGAACTCCGTAGGTGAAGACGCCCACCAGCTGCTGGGCTTCCGAAACTGGCGGACAAGGTCACGTAACTGCGACAATTGGAGGTCAACGATTCAGGCGGCCAAGGCCCGACGTCGGGCTATCGTGCCACATTGATGATGATTAAAACATTCTTTCCAAATTTCGTTCATTGCCCTTTTTGCCTCTTTCAGCTTTTCCTTCAAATGGGGTTCCATTGAAAGATTACTTGCAACATGTATACCAAGGTATATTTGTATGTTCTCACCCTTCAATGTTCTGGCTATAGTTCTTAGACCATTGTTCATCTTGCACAAGAACAAAGCGCTTTTTAAACTCCATTATTTTCGATTCCTCTAGATTTATGGTCGGCTTCCACGTTATATGCAATACATTTCCAGATGGTCAATCATTTTTTAGAGGTATTTTGGTTATTGGGCAAATAATGCAGTGTCGTATGCGCAAAGTAAGCCTTTTAAAACAATATCGAATGCTTCCGCGCCGCCAGGTACTCGTGTATCGTCTAGAATGTCATTGATGTATACTGAGAATTCGTCAGGACTTAGTTTGCAGCCTTGTTATGAACTCCAACATTTGTACACCGAGAAAAATAACGTCCCTTAAAATTAACTCGATATCCTTTTGAAATTGAGTTACATTCCTATTAAATATAATCCTTTCCTTTTAAATATATATCGCTTCAATTCAAATTCATTCTTTTTAAATTAATGGGAAATCCTTTAAATCCAAATTTTCAATAGGAAATCATTTTAAATTAATGCGAAATCCTCTAAATCCAAATTTTTAATAGGAAACCGTTTTAAATTAATGGGAAATCCTTTAAATCCAAATTTTCAATAGGATTTTTTTTTGTTTACACTCGCAGTTGGTCGGCAGTGTGGTAGAGCGATGTCACAATGTATGGTGTAAATTATAAACGTCGTCCCGTATAGTCTGTGTGGTGTAGTAGTTAGGGGCGTTAGTCTTCAAATCATAGGATCGCGGGATCGAATCCCACTGTAGGCAGGTAATTTATTATGCATTTTAGAGCGTAAAGAGGTAAATGAAATGTCGCGAACACCTATAGCGAGGTCAGTTATACAAAACTCAAAGGAAAGAACACCCTGTGAAAATTACTCCTTTTGGTGTAATTTAAAGTATTCTTTTGAGTTCATGCATTTAAAACAAAGAGTCCATCCTTTTAAATTAAAAGGAAATCTTTTCGATTTATGGTTGTGGTCTGATTAAATTGACACTGTATCACTTTAATTTAAAGTGATTATAGATAGACTTTCAAAAGGAAGGTATTCCTATTAGTTCGAAGGGAAATCTGTTTGAATTAAAAAGTTTATGAAATAAAGGGATTATACAATGATTCAAAGGGAAACAACTATGAAGCAAAATCATATTTGAATCTCTTTGAATCATATGCGTATTTTTTGAATTTACAGGATTTTTTTTCTCAGTGTATCAAATGTCTTTGAGGGTTCTTCTTCATTCCATATCATCGCTTGTGTGTTGTAATACAAATTTTCGATCCCTCTGACTTTTGATGACCACTATTGATGGAAAGCTTATAGATGAGCGCCTGTCGATCTACCGTGTCGAATGCCGCTTTGAAGTCTACAAACAGTAAGTAGAGTTTGCCTTGGTTTTCCATGATGTGCTGGGCCCAGGTGTACAGTACGAAAATATGATCATTCGTTGAGTAGACCTTTCTGAAACCTTCTTGATTCTCCGATACCTTTTACAGTTAGCCATGTAGCAAACCTTTTCGAGAAAAGCGTTGCGAACATTTTTTCTGATTCATTCAAAAACTATATCGCCCTATAGCATTCTGGGTCGTTAGCGTCGCCTTTCTGAAAAAAGGGAATATTACCGACTCCTTGAATTCATTGGGTACTTTTCCGCTATCCAACATTCAATTAAATTCCTTAGTGAGAATATCTATTAGGTTCTCCCTAGCATATTTGAAAAATTCAACTGTTACTCCGTCAATTCCAGGTGCTTTGCCGTCCTTGCACATTTGCAGAGCTAGATGTCTTCATCCGCAGCTATGCATTTATCCAGTATTGGATCATTCCAAATGCTCAGTTCTCGAAGGAAGAGTTAGAGCAGTGATTCTTAGGAAGGCATGGCGGTTGAAAAGCAGGGAGGAGGAGGGTTCAGGCCCAACCGTGCCGTTTATGATATGAATGACGGTTTGCTTCAAGGCCACCATTCCGGAATTCACCGGAGGTCATCAGTTGTTGCAGTACAATGACCGAACATTATATATATTTTCTTCGATTAAAAAAAAATTCATTTGACGAGCGGCGTGCGTCGCGTCGTCATCTTGACTGCTTCTTCAGTCATTCGGCGTGTAGCTAGGTCAAGACCATCTCCAACTGTTGACGAAAGTGGTCTTCTTCTACTTTTGCACGCGACTAGTCTCCTTGACCCGCTCTGTAGCTCACTTGGTTGAGTCGCACTCTACAATGCTAGTAATATATAGGTCCGGAGATCGAATCTCGGCGTGGTCCAAAATTTCCGTACATGTGCGGGTAGGAAATATATAGTGCATGCAATATTATATACACTTCGAAATGATGTGCAATGTAACGTTGACTCGAAATTGCCTATCAACGGCTGAGTTAACGCACCATGGCCCCACATTGGGTACTTAGAAGAAGAAGTCTCCTTTAAACGTCGAAGGAGTATTTGTGGAAAGAAGTTTGCCGAGGTCTCCAGATATTTTACTCGACTGACGACTGCTCTCCAGATACCTTTATTGTGACTTATGAACATCTCAGCGGAGGCTTTTCAACCTGTCTTCACAATACATAATTAAAATAGTAACAACATTTTTTTGTTGGTAACCGTGTTCGAATACTGTTTACTACACTAACAACTCTCATAACTTAAAACTTTAAAATAAATCACTTCAACCATGCCCATGATATTGGGTGCGGCATTCATAAGTTACTCGTGTTGGTTTTTGGCTAAAATAACAAATGCAACCAAAAGGACCTTATCAAGGGTTCTATCTTATACAGTTCCAAGCATTACTCACGCTACGTACGTGTCATAGAGGGAGTTGATTTTCATTACACTACATACGTACTCGTGTACGTAACGTACATATAGGTAAGGTAGGTGTACATTTCGTAATTCAACCTCAACAACTCATAACATAGCCCACGAGTGAATTCCTGAACAGAAACAAAACGCAACCTCCCCACAATTCTAACGTTTCAGTGTTCGGAGTTAATTGTGTTATGCCAACATTATAGTTTCTGTGAATTGTGTGTAATTGTTGCAACTTAAAGACTATTGTTGCTACGTGATAAAGTGCCATTGTAATTGATTATTGCCATTCACGTTTATTAATTTAATCTAAACTCTTGACGCATGCATACGAAAGTGATAGCGTGTCTATTGTATGTTGATTCGTACATATGTGACAATAATTTTCACCGCTCGCATGTCAGTAGTTTCTAAGAAATAGTCATGTGATAAGAGCCGTTTAAGGAGCTAAGTAATTGCAGATTTCAACACTAAGTTTGCCGTCGCAACCCCTTAAAGGATTTCGGAAGAATAGCACTCGTACGAGAAGCATTAGGTCTACAAAAGTAATGCGAGAAAATATGTACATATACATAAAAGTCCGCAGTAGTTCACACTTAATAGCATTATATGAATATAACATTATCCAAACCATAGAGGTTATATTATCATGGTGAAACTTTCCAATACATCATACAAAATGGTTGGCATGTGTTGAGCCTAACGTCTAGACTTTCACTCTCTCGTGTACTATAATTCGATTTCGTCGAAAGGAATAAGAATGAAATCCTTGGATATAATTATCTCGGGACTTTCAAGGATATATTGATATTTGATACTTAAAATCAAGTGAGCGAAGATAAAATTGCAGTCACCAATGGTGAAGAAATTCATACAGAAAAGCAACTTGACTCGGATGGCCCAAGTGCCAGGATAGCATTTAACTTAATTAAAGTGTTGCGCTACAATTGGCCGAAGTAGCTGCTGAAAAAAAAGGTACAGGAGGAGGAGCAAAATAAACCTTCATGCGAAGTAGTAAAAAAATATTTGAACCGTTTTAATAATCTTAATCTGGTACCTGTAATGCTGTTATATTATATTATAATACTATAATATGAATAAACAAAACAATAAATAATTTCTTAAAGGATAAAACTGCAGCAGCAATAAAGAAACGAGACCGAGGCTAATTTCGGGCGCGGCCGAAATTTGAATACAGTTCACTCTCCTCGGGCTAAAAGTTTTTTGGGGCAAACCTATGACTTGTATTTAATCCTTCCCCATTCTTTTCCTTCTGTTTTCGCATAATATTTGATATTGACAAATTCTGGGGCGTCGATAAAACAATATTTGTGTGAGGTTTGGTTGGAATAAGTGGTAAAATAAAAAAAAATATCTCAGAAAACTTTATTGGGGGGATGCGGGAGCATGGCCCCATAGTACGATTCCATTTGTTTTACTTTTTTTTTTGTTTTGATAAAGACGCATTGAGGTTTTTTTAAATTGGTGTAGAAAAAATGTTTCTTAGAAGATCCAAAATGGGGTGGTTGGGCTTGTACGGTAGCCCCATGACTCCATAGTCCGATTATTTATGGCATCAATTGAAGTGCACTTTTACGAGTTTTGGTTGAAAGTGGTGCACAAATAAAAAAGTTGTTCGTAGAAGAACTCAATTTAGGGGGTTGGCTTTGTATGATAGCCCCATGACCCCATCGTCCGATTCCATTCATTTTTACACATGTTTTGTGGCATCAAATGAAATGCACTTTTATGAGGTTTGATTGAAATTGGTGGACAAATAAAAAAGTTTTTCTTAGAAAAACTCAATTTGGGGGCTGGGTTTGTATGACAGCCCCATGACCCCACAGTCTGATTCCATTTATTCTTACATATATTTTGTGGCATCAATAGAAACACATTTGTGTGAAATTTGGTTCAAATTGGTGCACAAATGAAAAAGTTTTTCTTAGAAGAACCTAATTTGGGGGGTTAGGTTTGTATGGCAGCCCCATGACCCCATGGTCCGATTTGATTCATTCTTACATATGTTTTGTGTTATCAATAGAAACACATTTGTGTGAAATTTCGTTGAAATTAGTAAACACATGAAAAAGTTTTTCTTAGAAAAACCAAATTGGGGGGGTTAGGTTTGTATGGCAGCCCCATGACCCCACGGTCCGATTTTAGCGATTCAAACATACAAACTGCCTGCAATGAAAAGAAACATGTGTGCAAAATTTCAGCTCGATAGCTTTTAAACTGGCCGAGTAAAACGCGTAGCAACAGACGGACAGACGGACAGACTGACAGACAGACAGACGGACATCGCCCAATCGACTCGGCTCCTCATGCTGATCATATATATGCATATTTTATATGGTCGGAGATGCTTCCTTCAATGCGTTACAAACTTCATGACAAAGTTAATATACCCTTTACTCTACGAGTGAAGGGTATAAATATTATGAATTAGACCAATATTTTTTTCTTATTTTTTTTTTGTAAACTATTGTATAATTTTTATTGATTTCATAGTAAAAATAACGATCTCAAAATGTATTTTTTATCTTTTTATTAATGTAAATAAAAACGAGACCGAGTTCCAATCCCATGTAATAACCCATGTACAGACCTAAAAGGCATGCAAAACTTAGAATATTAAAATTATTTTTTTTAGAGGAGGAAGGGGTATATAAGTCGGATATAGAGCACTTGTAATATTTTATAAGGACATCCAGAAGTTACGATTTGACACAAATTTGAAGTTTTTCGCGACATTATATCAAAAGATGTAACTAAATATGGATTTGTAGGGGAGGTAGGGGTAGTAAGATCTACTCCACTTTCCATCAACTCAATGTATATGTCATAATTAAGCAAATTATGGCCGAATTAAAATGTCAACGAGGGGTAATTTGTATGGGGGTAGGGGAACCCCTGATAAGATTTGGCTAATTTTCAAAACTGTCCCAAGATTTTATGAAAACAAACATTTGATAAAAATTTCAAACCGCTAGCTTCATTATTTGGGGAGTTATCGTGCGAATAGACAGACAAACGGACAGACAGAGAGACATAGCTTATTCCAATCAGGGACCGACATTGATCATTTATATACAGGGTGTCCGGAAACTGCCACATAAACGCACCGGATTATGATTCCTCAGTTTATTTCCAGCAAAAAAGTTGTATGGAACATACCCCCTCAGCTTAACCCTTTAGCTGCCACAGGCCTTTAAAGATTTTTGGAAAAAACATTTTCTTGCACGACTTAAAGCCTAATATCTCCAAAGCTAAACCAGCTAGAATAGTGAAATAAAATGATTATTACAGCCAACAAATTTACCTATACAATAAAACTAACCATACTAAAATCGGATAAGAGGTTTGGTTTTTACAGAGCTTCAAAATCAAATTTGCGTGATTTGACCCAAAAAAAATCTTTTTTTCCATCTCAATTTTCTCCAACTTCTGCCAAGGTGAGGTGCTTGTACGATTCTTTTAAAAATTGGCGCATAGTCTTACAATCATATCTTTCTTACCTTATTTTATTCTAGCTCCATTATTTCTAACAGTTTTAGTACCTTAAGTGCAGAAAACTAGGGTTAATTTTGGCTCGATTTCGACATAACTTGAATAGATTTTACCAATTGCAGATCTTTAGGGGCAGTGTGAATTGAATTGTATTGAATTCGAGATAAAAATAACCCTAGTTTTCTACACTTAACGTATAAAAACTGTTAGAAGTAATGAAGCTAGATTAAAATGATGTAAAAAAGATATGATTGTAAGACTATGCGCCAATTTTTAAAAGAATCGTACAAGCACCTCTCCTTGGCAGAAGTTAGAGAAAATTGAGATGGAAAAAAAGATTTTTTTTGGGTAAAATTACGCAAATTTGACTTTGAAGCTCTGTAAAAACCAAACCTCGTATCCGATTTTAGTGCGGTTAGTTTTATTTTATAGGTAAATTTGTTGCCTGTAATACTCATTTTATTTCACTATTCTAGCTGGTCTAGCTTTGGAGATATTAGGCTTTAAGTCGTGCAAGAAAATTATTTTTTTTTTTAATCTTTAAATGCCTGTGGCAGCTAAAGGGTTAAGCTGAGGGGGTATGTTCCATACAACTTTTTTGCTGGAAATCAACTGAGGAATCACAATCCGGTGCGTTTATGCGGCAGTTTCCGGACACCCTGTATACAGGGTGTCCCATTCATGGTGGAGGATATTTTAATGGTAGGTAGATTGGCTCATTTGGGAAAAATTAATGTACAACGGGACCCTTCTATTTTTAGCCGTTACAATGTACTAGCATTTTTTGTCATATATGATATTATTTTCGTTCTTTTCAAAGTCGGCAAAGGGATATGGTTTTATATGATTATACCCTATACCAATAGGATTAAATAGTTTATATTGTTTTTGTTACGCGGATATTATGTAACACCTCAAAGGAGCCACCGGAGGTACGGCATAGTATACAGGGCCCATTCATGGTGGAGGATATTTTAATGGTTCATTTGGGGAAAATTAATGTACAACATGACCCCTCTATCTTTAACCGTTACAGTGTAATAGCATTTTTTTTTAAATGCCCGACTTGCCTAACTAAATCACAATTTGCCACACCACTAGACATTTTATCCGATATATGACTTTACTTTCTGAAACTACATCAAATTACCAATAAAACGTCACCTCGCCCATTATGAAGTTGCTCGTAGCTTCCGAGATACACCCGTTCAAACTTTAAAGAAATTTTAAAATTGGTTTTTCATCAAAAATTAAAATAATAAAATCGTGAACAATTTGAAAATTTCTTTTAAATTTGAACGGGTGTATCTCGGAAGATACGAGCAACTTCGTAACGGGCGAGGTGTTATTCTATTGGAAATTTGATATAGTTTCAGAAAGTAAAGTCATATATCGGATAAAATGTCTAGTGATGTGGCAAATTTGGATTTAGTTGGCAAGTCGGGCATTCTGAAAAAAATGCTATTACACTGTAACGGTTACAAATAGAGGGGTCTCGTTGTACATTAATTTTGCCCAAATGAGCCATTAAAATATCCTCCACCATAAATGGGACACCCTGTATACTATGCCGTACCTCCGGTCGCTCCTTTGAGGTGTTACATAATATCCGCGTAACAAAAACCCTATTCCCTATTCAATCCTATTGTTATAGGGTATAGTCATATAAAACCATATACCTTTGCCGACTTAGCAAAGAACGAAAATAATATCTCTTTTTCCGTCAAATTTTCGACTCGGGGTCATCCTAATTATCCCTTTAAGGCAGAAATTGATTCTTATCGTGCAAATTTAAGCATCGCCTTTAATTAGCCAAAGTGGCGCGCCATTGTTTTCTTATCAGGCGAAATATTTTTCGAAATACGATGATGTCTAGCATTAAAATAGTCCTCAATAGTCGTTGGCGTCCGGCATTCTAGTGGTGGCACGTATACAAAAATAGCGGGCAGGAATGAACAATATGTGCGATGTCTGCCCAATTTGGTTGAACATCCTTTTTTTCCTGGAAGTGGTAGTGAATGTATACGTATAAGTAGAAATGGAAGGATATTGTTCCTCTTTTCTGTTTTTTTTTTTTTCATCAAACCATGTGGCTGGTTTGCATGTTTTTAGGGGGCTTACTAATGACGGTTTCATAAAATAGAACATGTAACATAACGAGAATTCAAGTGGTATGTGGGCAAGCAGATAGAGGTTTCCATATTTTTTTCGGCATCGTTAGTGAAGGAGTCGATAATTGCTAAATAATGGAAAGTTTTTTTTTAACACACAATAATGCATATTGTCGCTTGGAAATTTCGAAAGCTTCGTGTGCTTTGCTTGCTATGCCGCTTATCGATTGATAGTGGATGAAGTCCTGACATTCTATCTTTTTTGTTAATTTAAAATATGTGTGTAGACACTAAAGCTAAAGTCACATTTGGCGAGTTACTAGCACTAGTAAAGTCGCATTCGAGAAATCACCATAGGCGTCAAAAACAACGAAAACAGTGTCATGTAAATGGGTGACTATGCGTTGTTACGACGTCGTCACCGAAAGTGTGATGCATCTAGACGCGTAACTAGCCCCCCTATCTACAGGAGTTAGTTGCAAACGAGAAATTACTACGGCGACGACGTCGTAAATAATCAACAAAGTGTTGTGCAATTTTACTAGTAGCTAGTAAATAGATACATTTTAGTAGCTACTAGTGGAATAGGACATGTTCAATTCGACTAGCAACCAACCAGCGAATGAATATACGCTACAATTATTTCTCGGTGGATTTCGAATTAACTGCTCAACCGATCGACACGAAATTCAGTGTGGATATGTAAAATGGTAGGGTATTTGCTACGAATACCTTTGAAGTAGGGAAATGTTAACAGGGTATCCCAAATGAGGTGCAAAAGTAGATAATTTTGTTTGTCATCGGAAAAGGGTGTATATCGACATGAAATTCAGTGTAAATATGTAGAATGTTATTGGAAATACAATATTATTTATTTAAAACAAAAATATTTATGTTTATTAACGCTGCTCCAATAGCAAAATTGTTCTTGGTCATCATTTCGTCATTAACATACTAGAATCCACCTTTGCAACAAACTTCACATTCATAGTTTGATGAACACGGAGAAACGGCTCAGCGCATCTTGTCCCCACACGAAAATATTTCGGGCAAGCCAAGTGCAATTTCAATGTTGCGAGAAGCGCAAATTGTTGCACGCATTTGTTTCTGTGGACAGAAGATGCTGATTTGGAGTTTTTTACATGTTGCAGACGGAAACGTTGATAAAAATGATAATAAACATTTGGCTTGTTGTTGAAATCGAAATGACGATGATGCCTTGCATTATTTGTTGTGCCAGATGTGGGCGAATTTTTTACTGGTATGTATTATATGTACATGTACATTGTATTTCTGTTGTTTCGAATGAGTGATTGCTTTTTGATATCTTGTAGAGTAAAACAATTTTCCATTTAAATCTATTCAGAGTTAATCTAAGTAATTGAATACGGACAAAAATAGTGAAAATTTTCCTTTTTGGCCAAAGAAAACCCACGTAGGGATGTAAAAATTTACAGTATGCGTATTTTATATTTATTTACTTATACGCATATTTATATTATACCTATTAAGATGGATACCACCAAATTATTATAAAACACAGGTATAGTTTATAGTATTTGATTTGAATGAATAAAATAACGTTAACCCTTCAGTGGGCGCGCGGGCTACGATTGTAGCCCACACTTTTTTAAATGGCGATCATTTTCAGGATATAAACCGAATTCATTCGAACTGCTCAGTAGCTGTTAAAATGTTGCTTCTTAATCGAATAAGAATAGTTTTGATATTTATTCAGCCTAGAAAGTAATATTTTTTTGCGATCAAAGTCCACTGGGCTACAAGTGTAGCCCGTGCGCCCAATCATGTTACTTTTTTGGTACTCATGGATATCCGTTAAAATAAAAATATTATTATAAAACATTGTAGAAAATAGTAACAGTAAAATGTTTGACAAAAAAAAGGATTTCAAGATAAATGTACAAAAATTAGATTACTATTTTAATGAAAAACCTGGAGTTGAATTCAAAGTCATTTCTTACAGCGTGGATATGTTACCTGTTACTAACATTACTTAGTTTCTGGGTGAAATTTTTATCAATTCTAGCGTAAATATTGCGAGAACAGTTATTATGGATATTGCGAGTAAAATTCAATCAGTTTGACTCACTATATGTTTAGCTTTCTAGCAAGAAACTGTACTCCCAGTTTAAAAAATTGTGAATATTGGGTACCCAAAAATGGGCTAAGTTTGGAATTCCACCAACTGGACATTTTTAACTGCATTATCCCGCTCAGTGTTCCATTTCGAAGATTTTTTGTTGATTTCTGAGAATATAAACTTTTTTGGGGTTTTCATTTTGAAAACCAACTATTTTGTTCACCTAAGTAAGTTAATGTCAAAAAAGACTAAAAATAGGACTAATATGCATTTTGTCCTCTTTTATTATATATATTTTAATAAAAAATTAAAGATTTTATATTTTTTAATCTGTACAGTAATCAAGAATCCACAGACCAAGCAAGAAAAATAAAATAAAATTGAAAAATATTTTTTATATAATTTTAAATTTGGGCTACAATTGTACCCCGCGCGCCTAACCACGTGACAAATGGGTGCGCGCCTAACGAAGGGTTAAATGTATTGCACTACAAATCTTCGTTCAAACACAAAATGGGACAGTGGCAAACCATGTAAATATCGAGACTTCAAATGATTTGTCACATTTACATTCGTTGGAAAATTATACATCTGAAGTGCTGTTATAGCTTTATTTGAAAGGGGCCCACTTCGCAAATGACCTAACTTTTTTCTGATATGTCAATGTGTTCGCATATAAGAATCTTCTTTGGGCCAAAGTATGTATAATAATCGCAAATCTATTTTATTTCAGCGAAGCGAGCTCCATATTCATTGTAATTGTAAGCACTGGGCCGGGGGGAACCCAAAAAATCAAGGTTACTGCAATTCCTACTGCGATTGGTTTTATTGATAAGAGTATGATGGTATGATTATGTTGCTTAAAATAGTACTGTGACGCCACTGCCATCTCGCCGCCACTGAAGGTGCGGAAAACAACCGACGACATCCATTCACACTCACTCGTAGTTCGATAGTCGCGAGAAGCGATCGTGTCATTAATGTAATCTCGTTCTGTTAAAATAAAGAGTTTGTAACAATCTTAAAAAACCCGTCTTTGTTAATCGGAGTGTTACAAATTGGCGCCCAACATACGGCCCGAGCCTGCATAAAAAAAAAATTAAATAAAAATAAAGTTAAAATCCGTGAAATTGTGAAGCGTCCGTCTGAAAATTTTCACGGGCTTGCAAAGACGCGTCCGCGACACACACACACATCTTCTTTGTGTATGCGCGAACAGACTTATTTGTTGCCGTCGTCATCGAGCGCGCTGTTTGCCGTCGTGTCGAGTGCGCTTCACACACACCGTCATTGTTTTGTGTGCGCCGGAGAGGTCCATTTGTTGCCGTCGTCATCGAGCGCGCTGTTTGCCGTCGTGTCGAGTGCGCTTCACACGCACCGTCATTGTTTTGTGTGTGCCGGAGAGGTCCATTGGTTGCCGTCGTCATCGAGCGCGCTGTATTTGCCGTCGTCTCAAGTGCGCTTCACACACACACACCGTCATTGTTTTGTGTGTGCCGGACAGGTCCATTTGTTGCCGTCGTCATCGAGCGCGCTGTATTTGCCGTCGGGTCGAGTGCGCTTCACACAAACACACACACATGTCATTGTTTTCTGGGAGTTGCCATCGTCGTCGTCGCGCCGTACTATTGTTGCTGTCCGCGTCGAGTGCGTTTCACCAGTTCCAGTTATACAGTCAGTATTGTCTGTGTCTCGTCTTGTTGCCGTCGTCGTCGTCGCGCCGTACTATTGCTGCCGTCCGCGTCGAGTGCGCTTCACCAGTTCCAGTTGTACAGTCAGTATTGTCTGTGTCTCGTCTTGTTGCCATCGTCGTCGTTGCGCCGTACTATTGTTGCCGTCCGCGTCGAGTGCGCTTCACCAGTTCCAGTTGTACAGTCAGTATTGTCTGTGTCTCGTCTTGTTGCCATCGTCGTCGTCGCGCCGTTCTATTGCTGCCGTCCGCGTCGAGTGCGCTTCACCAGTTCCAGTTGTACAGTCAACATTGTCTGTGTCTCGTTTTGTTGCCATCGTTGTCGAGTGGGTGATCACAGTTGTCATCGTCGCTACCGGTTAATTTTCAATAATGGCCCCCAAAACCCCGCAACCATCACAACCACCAGCACAACTAACGCGAACCGCGGAAAGAACAGTTACGTTCACGGAGGAACAATTTGCGCAATTGCTTAACAAAATCGGGACCCCCGTTGCGCAAAACGCGTGTGACAAGTCCGTGCCGGGTGGAAATTTTGTGACATGTACTTCTCGGTTTCGCGGAGAGTCAACTGAAGACATTGACGTGTTTCTCGACGCGATATTAACGTTTAAGGAATGTGCGTACGTGACCGATGAAAACGCACTTCGGGGATTTTCCTTGCTATTGGAAGGAAACGCGTCGATATGGTGGAAAGGCGTCATGTCAGGTATCAACAAATGGTCTGATGCTGTGGAGGCAATTCGAAATACATATTCGCGTAAACTACCGCCGTACTTAGTGTTCCGCGAACTTTTTCAGAACGTGCACAAAAGTGATCAATCGGCCGAACAATACATCTGTGAAACACGCGCGCAACTACCGTATATGGTATGCGAAGAAATGCAGTTAGACATTGTTTTCAGTTTACTAGATTCGAAAATCCGTCAGCGGATAAATAGAACGGATGTTCGCTCATTCGACAACCTACTGTGTCAAACGCGTGAACTAGAAGTGACAATGCGGGAGCAACGTTGTCAAAATTATAATTCGGACAAAACTAATTCCGCGACCAAAGTGCGTCCCAAGTGTGAATTCTGCAAGAACTTCGGACATAATAAGGCAGAATGTCGCAAAGCCCCTAAAAAATCCTTCCCGTCTACCCAAAATAACACTTCGCCCGGTACAAACGTCTTGAAGTGCTTCGGGTGTCAAACACCGGGGTATATCCGTACCAACTGCCCAAAATGCAATGGGGCGCCTTCGACGAGTTTGGAGATAATCGCGCTTCCGTCAAAATCTCTGTGGAAGGCCATCTTGGAGCTGCTTGTTTGGATAGTGGGGCAAAACGCAGTTTAGCAGGTTCATAACTCATGAACCTTCTGATAAAGGATGGGGTGCCCTATCGAACCGATCATATTCAGATGAAATTCGCCGATTGAGTTCCGAATCGCGTATGTACGTACATTTTCGACGTATATATTCAACTGGAAGGTCGTGCTATCCCAGCCAGTTTGCTGGCAGTTCCAGAACATTCCAACAGTAAAATGCTACTGGGTGCAGACTCCATCCGAACTGCTAATATTGCCATCGATATGCCACTCAATTCTTGGCATTTCAGCGGTGAAACCGAACGCACCTATACTTTCCTCGACATGGATATTGACATCCATACCGTAGAAGCAGATTAAAACTATATCATTCTTCAACAAGAGGAATGCATTAATCTCTCTCCCGAGCAGAAAACCGCGATTAACTCGCTTCTAATCGAGTATTCGGAGCTTTTCGGGAAGAGTGCAGAGCCAACGCCGTATGGTGAGCATTGCATCAAGCTCACCGACGAATCACCCATCGCTGTTGGCCCCTATCGGATGTCCGAAATCAAGCGAAAATATCTGGAAGAAGAAATCAACAAGATGCTGGAAGACGACGTCATTGAAGAATCTGATTCGCCTTATGCTGCACCAGTTGTAATGGTTCCCAAGGGGAACTCCAAAACCAACTTTCGGGTCTGTATTGACTATCGACAACTGAACGCTCGAACTGTTTCCGATCCGTACCCATTGCCCAGATTGGACGACCTGTTACATGAAGCCAAACGCACCGCATTCATGACAACACTTGATTTGCGTTCGGGATACTGGCAAGTGGCCATTAAGCCAGAGGACCGTGAAAAAACAGGATTTGTTACGCCATTCGGTAACTTCCGCTTTAAACGTATGCCGTTTGGTTTGCGGAACGCGCCGGCGACGTTCCAACGATTGGTTGATCGATTTCGCATGAAGTTGCCCGGTGTCACCATCCTTACGTACTTGGACGACTTTATCATTATTTCTGCGACGTTCGAAGAACATCTCCGTGATCTAAGAAAAGTATTCGAGAACATTAAGCTGTTCAAACTGCGCATGCATCGGGAAAAATGTAAATTCGTAGCACCTGAAGTTCGATATCTTGGTCACGTCATTACCACTACAGGAATTCGGACCAATCCAGATAAAGTCGCCGCAATACAAAACATACCTTTTCCACGGAATGTTAAAGAACTATTGACATTTATACAAACAATATCGTGGTTCCGCAAATTTATACCTAATTGTGCTGAACTCATGAGACCATTGACCCAACTAACGAAGAAGAATGCAAAGTGGTGTTGGGAATCCTCTCAGATAGCTGCCTTCGAAATCCTCAAAGAGAAGTTAGTCACAGCACCCATCTTGCAACAAGCTGACTGCGCAAGGTCGTTTCTACTTCGTTGCGATGCTAGTGCCTATGCGATAGGAGCAGCATTACTCCAGGGGGAGTCTCCCGATGAACACCCGGTGGAATATGCCAGTCGTCTTCTGACCGCCGCCGAACAAAGTTATAGTACCACAGAACGAGAGGCTCTCGCTGTCGTATGGGCCACAGAAAAGTTTCGAGGATATTTAGAATCTTCGCCAGTCAAGATCTTACGTGACCATCAACCTCTCCGCTGGCTTATGTCCATAAAGTCGCCAAGCGGACGACTGGCCAGATGGGCCCTTCGACTGCAAAGCTTTGATCTGCAAATAGAACACGTGCCCGGGAAGTCCAATGCCCTCGCTGATGCACTATCCCGTCTACCTTTCTCTTCGGAAGTAGATATGTGTCAAGTCACCGTATTGGATATGCCAACCAATACATATAATGAAACCAGAGGCGAACAACTCAATGATCCCGAGCTAGCGAACATTATCACCGTTCTGGAAAACAACAACGATCCTGTTGCTGCAAAACGAGCTGTAGAACGAGGATACTTGCTACTAAACGGTGTGTTGTACCGGTATCCGCCGAATTCAGACGAAGAGGACGCCGTCCAGGTAGTACCCATACAACAGATTCCTGCCATATTATACGAGTACCATGACTCGCCGACAGCTGGACATTACGGTTACGAGAAGACGCTTGAGAAGGTTCGAAAGCATTTTAATTGGACAGGTATGCGCAAAAGTATACAAGACCATACTAGCCGATGTCTTGAATGTCAACGCTTCAAACCGAGGAATCAGAAGTTAGCTGGACTCCTGCAGACACCTGTCCAAAATAGACGTTTTGAGGTATTGTCAATCGATCTCTTTGGCCCGTTGCCTGACACTCCGGAGAAAGAACAATGGATCTTCGTTATTGAAGACACCACGACCCGCTGGGTTGAGCTTTTTCACTTGAAACAGGCAACTGCCGAAGCATGTGCGCGATGCCTTATCGATGAAGTTATCTTGCGTTATGGAACACCCCATCGTGTCATCAGCGACAATGGACCTCCTTTCGTCAGCGAGATCATGCAACTAGTAGCGCACGCCTTGGGATTCAAGCAAAATCTTATTCCCGTGTACCACCCAGGGGCTAATCCTGTGGAGCGGAAGAATCGAGACTTAAAAACTCAATTAGCAATCCTAACGGCCTCCAAACATAACGAATGGGCTTCGTACCTACCTGGCATAAGGTTTGCCATGAACACAACTGTAAACTCATCCACGAATGCAACTCCTGCTTATCTGACGTTTGGACGTGAATTGAAAACCTCAGACGACGTCGAACGAGACCTTCGTGCCATTGTGCAAAATGCACCGTTTGTGAAGAACATCTCCCACCATTTAATTAGCTTGGGAGAAACGCTTGTTGAAGCACGAGAAGTTTGTGAACGCCAGCAAGATATTTCGAAGTCGAACGCAGACGAGCATCGCCGGCTTGGTCCTTCTTACCACGTCGGTGAGAAAGTGTTGGTCGATGTGCATGCTTTGAGCAATACCAGTCGAGCTTACACTAGCAAATTTGCTCCTCGTCGAGACGGACCGTATGTCATCACTAAAGTGGTCTCTCCGACTACCTACCAGGTTGCGGCGGTAAGTGACAAGGATATCCCTCTCGGAATATACCACACTTCAGCCCTCACACCGTATAAGGAAGCATCTGGTATCCCGGACCCGATACCTTTCATCCTCTTCGGCGCCGAGGCCGTCCAAAGAAGCAGAATTCCCCACCTGCATTGGACCACACGCGGGTCGCTAAGTGTAGTCCAAAGGGGGAGACTGTGACGCCACTGCCATCTCGCCGCCACTGATCCACTGACCATCCATTCACTCGGAGTTCGATAGTCGCGAGAAGCGATCGTGTCATTAATGTAATCTCGTTCTGTTAAAATAAAGAGTTTGTAACAATCTTAAAAAACCCGTCTTTGTTAATCGGAGTGTTACAGTACAACATTAAACAATTTTGGAGATGTTTAAACCTCCAAAGCCCCTACGTAGGGTATCGATCAGGTATACATCATATTTGAATTTTATTTTATTTATTTTATTAATTCAATATTAGTATCGCATAGATATTACAATTAACTTAATTTAGATACCAGCAACGGCCTTAACTCTATGTTGAAATTTAGCGTGTTGAACGATCCTTCAGTAAGTTTCAGAAACTTAGGTATATACAAGTAAGGAAAAATGTTTTGGAAAAAACCTAATGGATAGTTTTAATAAATAAAACCTTAACATAACTTAATCTATCTTATACTAAAAATTAAGCCTAGACTAGAATCTTATAGTTTTTTACCTAACCAGCAATCTTTTATTATTATTTGCATGATCTGTGCAATTTGCCAAAAATTTAAGTGAGATGTTATTTATACGTTCATTTAAAGTTTTTATTTTTAGTTCATTATGCAGTTTATAGGTTGAATAAAAGAAGGGCTTATTGTAAATATGTTTGAGTATTCTATTCTGCGTGACTTGTAATTTTTCTCTTAGTGATTTTGCATACAAGGCCAAGATGGGAGAACCATACACCGCAATTGGTTGAATAACCATTTTATATAATTAGTATTTTATTTTCAAGAGATAACTTGGAGGATATAGAGCACGAAACGACTTGTTCATTTTCTCCGATGTCATTTCCATTTGGGCCTTACCAGTTAGTTTACTATCGAAGGTTAGTCCTAAGTAAGTTAACTCTTTCTTCCAAGAAATTGGATCACCTAAAAAGTTTAAAGAAGTGTTTGGCCGATTGGTTCTTTTTCTTTTTCTGGTGAAGAAAGCTGCTTGAGTTTTAGATAGATTGAGTTTAATTTTCCATCTGAAGTAGAATTGGTATAGTAGTTCAAGATATTGCTCAAGTTTCGACGATATATGTAGGGGGTCGTCAGCAAAGCATGAAATGTGACAGTCGTTCATTTTAGGGATATCAGCTATAAATATATTATAAAGAATGGGACTGAGGCAGGATCCCTGTGGAACTCCTGCAGGAATTGATTTGGTTGTCGAATGTGATACGCCTATTTGGACCGAAAAGGTTCTGTGTGACAAGAAGGATTTTATCAGTTTGACAAGAAATGGGGGAATACCAAATTTTAGTAGTTTGAACAGTAGTCCGTCATGCCACACTGAATCGAAGGCTTTTTGCACATCAAGTGTTACCACTCCCACCGATTTTTAGCTTCAAACGAATTTTTGATAAATTTATGGAGCCGAAATGCCTGGTGAATGGTGGAACATTTGCTCCGGAATCCTAGTTGGAATTTAAACACTCATAAAAGTAAACTATTTGGATAAAAAAAAACGCTGTCTTAGTCAATAGTCAGACTTAGCCATTTTAATGTCAGCTTGAGTTAAGGGTTTCTGAAGGTTCGTTTGCTCGTCGGCCGAGAGGAATGACTGGTTAACCAACAGTTGGGCTGATGCGCATCAGTTCGTAACTGTCTTGCTCTTGGCAGTGCGACCTTTACCCCCGCATAATAATGAGCGGAAGCAGGCTTATGACATTTGGGGACTTTTTATTCGTACATTTGTTGAGGTGTGTTTTAATTGTAGCCATTTGCAACTCAACACTTAAGGTATGTTCTCTTTTTTTTGTGCGCAACTTCGTGCTCAAAACATGCCTTAGGAGGGTTGATAGGATGCTACAGTTGAAGCATACTGTTGGGATTGTATGAGTAAACGATAAAATAAATAATGTCATAATATCGGGCGGGAGCGGTATTTCCTTATTACACTTTCTCCAAGGTAGAACAGCATACGCCGAATGATGCGTGGCCAAGAGGGTGCTTGGTCGCTAGTATGCGGGTTCTGAATACCAGTCGGTATCCAGTATTAACCCAGACTTCCGGCGGCATACCGTGAAGGCTTCGGTGACCGTTTTTCTCGGTCACTTCTGGGAGTCCTATGAAAACTTGTTACAACACTCTTCAGGGAAGACTGTAGGGCCACACAATTACACCCTTTCCCTCAAAGATTGATGATATAAGTGGCGTGCATCAGTGCACAGCCACTCTCTCAAACAGCCGGGGATTTTTTTTTTACTTTTTTGTCTTATTACTGTAGCAGTCATGGCGACGCCGGCATAGTTACTTATTGCACTGACTCGAACGTTTATGGAGGTGACTCCTACAACTCCAGGGTCTCCTGAGTCTGTGCGGCTGTTGGTGACTACTGGCCCATCAGTCAACCTCCTTTTGTCCACAAAATGATGGAGCGCTTAGTTCACCTACACATAAGGGGGTTGATGGTAAGAAACAAACCTTTACATCACACTCAATTTGCATATTTAAAGCGCAAGTCCATGGTGACGGCGCTTTACAAGCTTTTTAACACTATTGAGATATCGTGAGAGTACTACTTGAAACGCAGGGTTTTTCCTACCATAGGCTACATTGACGATATCACTTTTGTGATCAGTGAAAAATTGGAGTCCTTTATAACTTATACCAATCTACTTAAGGGGCTTCCTATTTCCTACCCGAAAGGGGTTAAATGCCTTGGAATCACACTCGACGGTATTAAATTGGAATAGCCACTTAGAAAATGCACTAAGTAAGGCCACGCATGTCATGTCGACTTTCCGTAATTTCTATGGCAAGACTTGGGGTCTTTCGCCCAAAATGACGGAATGGTTATACTAGCGTAGTACCTGTAATTACGTATGTTTCGGTAGTTTGTTGGCCCAAAACACTGTAACACAACACCATCAAGAGATGTAATAAACTCCAATGACTTGCTTGTCTGCGCATCACTGGTACTACCTACACTCTATAGCCATGGAAGTTATATGGGGTATTACACAACTGCACATTTTCATGCAGAAAACTGCAGCCCTTAGAGCTCTAAGAATCCATTTGTCGTCTGATACTCGAATCATTGATCGGGGATATATGCAACAGGTTTCTAGCCTACCAATCTGCTTTTGGTATCAGATTATTAGATCACGGAACTGCGCTTCGGCAGAATGGGATAATGGCAATTCATCGGTCCTGACTGAGACCTTCTGTGCTAGATGCGTGAGTGGTAACTGGTCACCGTGGCAGATGAACCACCCTGGTTTACGTCTTGCCAAAAAGGTAGCATGCCTTCAGCTACTCCAATATTAAGTGTCTACGTAGAACATATTTAAGATTTCTTGTTGGGTTTCGTACATGGCATTTTGGAATCCGTTACCATCTTCATAAAATTGGTCTTTCAAGGAAGACCGTATGTCGCCTTTGCCTGGAGGAAGACGAAACCTCCATTCATCTGTTATGTGAATGCCTGGCGATCTCCACGTCCAGAAGATCACTCCTTGAACGTGACCCACTAATCTCCGTGATGATTAGGAGCTCCCCTCTGAAGGATTTTCTGGCCTTTATAAAGCTGGTTGTGTACCTACTAAATTAAAGGAAACATTATACCTTTTAGGTAGCAGTGCCCACCGTATTGGTTAAATTCATGCATAACACTTGATTATAATTAAGGTACGTTTATAAATATGGGACTTAAATCGTGGATCATTTGTACAAAATGTCAAGACCGACGTCTACTCAAAAGGTTTTCTATTATCTGAATTTACTCATTTCATTTCTGGCATATCTTATGAATTTTATTTTGTTTCTATTTTCCTATTTTATAAAATTAAAGATATTATATTTTTTAAAGCAGCTTCAGTAATAATTTTAGAACAAAACTATATTTCGAAGGCATATTTTCGGTTTAGCTCTCTTATTTACATGACTTTAAAGAGTTCCGTAGCGTGAAATTGAAAGTTAACCAAGGCTATAAAACAGGCTAATCGACCTAGTTTGATAAAGTGCATCCTGTTGGAATTTACTAAAAAGTACCTACTGACTTTACCATGAATATTTTATCATGTAGTACACTTCCATTCGGTACGTGGACGAATAATTTGCGACTTTGGACGATATTCAATCGAAAAAACTATCGTGTAAGAGCCTTGTGTTACCGAGTTCCAATAGAGTCGAAAATTATCCCGTTGGCTATTTGCCTCTTTTTGTTAACACAGAGCCCACCCTTTTGCATAGAAAACATGCCATCATCAAAGCAAACATTACACCGATGTCCTCATTTTATCTCGAGACTCAATTCTTTCTTATCCAGTACAACAAACTACATCATACAGTAGAGAACCGACAGTCGTCCTGCCTGCGTTTCTGCTGACAGACGTCGCTTGAGGACACATTAAATGGATTTTACAAGTGAATTTCATTTAACTCTTATGGTCTAAAGTAGCATTTTGCTTTGGCTATCATGTCGTCCCCGAATGAATAACAAAAAAAAAAAGAAACTTCCACTTAACCGTCATGTACAGAGGTGATTTCCACTATACGGCTTCTGTACATGCTATGCGAGCCGGACGAGGGACAAAGTCCTGAATCCTACAGCTACATCGGGTAATATGGGATGAGGTAAATAAAAATACATTACAAATACAGATCTGAACATTGTGTTCCCGGTAAATGGAATTTCAATCTTTTGCAGAATGACGATGACGACGGTTGGGGGGCCTTTCTAGTGATATTAACCTACTTTTTGGGGCATCTTTCTTGATTGCATCCATCCAGCTATAACACTTGACTGCATTTTGGTAAAGGCTACACGCTAAACGTACATAAGGACGATGACGACGATGCTCATGTTGACGAAATTCGTCGTACGGACATGTTTTGAAGGTTTTTCGGCATTTTTATTAACGTACACAAGACTCGATAACGATACAAAAGGTAAATGCAATATCCTTGAGGGTATGAAAACGAAATAGCGTTGTCGGTTTCGACAATACAACTGTAGGAGGATGTGATGCTACAAGAACATAATTTTAATATGTTCGGTGTAGACATTGGGCAGCGTGTAGTAGACATGAAGTTTAGAAATGTTATTAAGGTGACCAGTAGAGTAGAAGGAAATTTTATGTGGTGGTGGTTCACATAAAAAGTCTCACATTCAAGATATAAAAAATTTTCAGAATTTATGGCCGATGACGCGCGCTGCTCCACAAGTAGAAACGGCAAGTGAGTGTTAAGACATATAGGTACCCAACAATTTCATAAATCGAAAATTGAGCTTAAAATGTTTTAATGTCTCTTGTCTGTAATAATACTGTAGATTCGGTTTGATTTACTTTTCAATTCAAATTCATAAAATATTAAAAGAAACATAATAATCTATTCATAGGATAGTTTGTTACGAGAGGAATTAATAACCAAAAAATGTCACCTTAAGGATAGGTTAGGTTATAATTTAGGGATTAAGTTGGGTTAGGAATTGTGGCGATAGAGTAGGATAATTGGCTTTTGTGGCGGAGTAAGTAGGGTCAGTTAGTTAGGGATAGGTTGGGTTAGCGATTGAATTAAAAAGAATGAATTAAAATGAATTGTCGAAATTCGTATAGCTTCGATCAAGCCGAGACCTTGCTTCGAGGGTAGCGTCTAAGTATCGAGCAGCGCGACACCCCGAAACCCGATGGCGACTCAACGACATGATGAAATAAGTAAAACCTAGGGATGTTTACAAAGCATAATTGTATACTTGCCTGCGATTAGTCCAACGACGATGAGGACTGGTGAGCTTATCCTGTGTTGCACGCGGATGGATGTATGGCATCGAACCAGCCAATCCAATCCTTGAGTTCCTATTCGAGTAAGTCCAAAAGTTTCGTTCGGGTAAATCCAAAAGTTTCGTTGCTTTCTGCTTGAGCTGCATTTTGGGTCTGGCTATTGTGGTGATGGAAGATGTCACGATTCTGTGTTCTGCTGCTGATGTTGTCACTGCGATTTCACTACTGAGCGTTTGTTGTCTGGAAAAATTGAAACGTTACAAGCCGCACAACGTGAATGGGAAGAAGAACGAGAAATTACAGAAGTTTGCTGAATTTTGAATAGAAATAGAAATCAATCCTTAAAAATCAATAAAAGTACGATTCGCACGAAATTAAACAAACAACAACTGTCACGATCAGCTGGCTGAGTTCCATTTCAATTCGTTCCAACATGGGAGATATCGGCATTACATAACCGACATGTTGGTGGAAAATGGGATGGCGGGAGTTTGGAAAAAAATTATGTACAAAAATAATACATAATACTCGAAAAAAAGGCTATAAGTAGCCCTCGCAAATAACAGCTCGTCCTATTTTTCTTTTGTTCCGCCAAAACAAGAGATACGTGAGAATCCGTGAGCAGAAGACGACGACGACGACAATGGTAGTGAGAAAGAGCGTTTCGTTAGGGTAGAGTCGCCATAAGTATTGTCAGTTTTTCTTTTTATTAATTATTCATAGATAGTAGTTTAGTCAAAGTTAGTCAAAATTAACCCTAGTTTTCTGCACTTAACGTTCTAAAACTGTTAGAAATAATGGAGCTAGAATAAAACGATGTGAGAATGATATGATCGTAAGATTATGCGCCAATTTTTAAAAGAATCGTACAAGCACCTCACCTTGGCGGAAATTGGAGAAAATTGAGATGGAAAAAAAGATTATTTTTGGGTCAAATCACGCAAATTTGACTTTGAAGCTCTGTAAAATACCAAACCTTTTATCCGATTTTAGTCTGGTTAGTTTTAATTCATAGGTAATTTTGGCTGTAATAATCATTTTATTTCACTATTCTAGCTGGTCTAGCTTTGGAGATATTTGGCTTTAAGTCGTGCAAGAAAATTATTTTTTAAAAAATCTTTAAATGCCTGTGGCAGCTAAAGGGTTAAGCTGAGGGGGTATGTTCCGTACAACTGTTTTTGCTGGAAATCAACTGAGGAATCATAAACTGGTGCGTTTATGCGGCAGTTTCCGGACACCCTGTATATTTGAAGTGTACGGTGACTTTTTATGTTTCGAAATCGCATTTTGCTGAAAAGTGTAAAAGGGAACGGATCTTTTAACGTTCGGTACAGGACAAAGCAGATAATTTCGTACTTCCATACTGCTGCGGTCAACCAAGTTAGATGCCGAATCGCTGGTATACGATTGTGCTGACTCAGCTGACATGACATGACATTTTCGGAATGACAATAGACAATTTAGCACTTCGTCAAATTTCAATTGCATAGTAGAAGCCTATCGGTAGAGTGGAAACACTACAGCACAGGGTGTTTTACGTTCCTCTACTTTTTCACATTGGATCTCGAGTTTCGCACAGGCAAGCACTACTGAAGTAATCTAAATGTGCTGCTAGAAAAATTAAATGCAAGCACTGATTGAAAATTTGTTGCTGGAAAATCCTAATGTACAGTTGAAAAATTTAAAAATAATGTGGAACACAGAATGCCCTTCCACAGAAGCGCAATTTCCAATGGAGAAATATACAGTGCATAAGATTATAGAGTTTTCTTCAGGAGAGTGGAAAGCTAATGCGAATGAAAAGTAAACGCTGCAAAACTGCTACTAAGCTTTGAGCATCCCTTATTGTTTGAGTTTATCAACATTCTATTCTCCCTTTTTAAGTTCAAATTTGACGAAAGGTGTTATCGTATCTATTCTTCCTTGCATCGTTCGTTATACCGATCCCCAGGTTTTATCGTATATAGCCGGGTAAAGCAAGTGTTGTCTTTCCCTGGTTGTTCGCAATTTTATTGAATTTAATACGAAGAACTCTCAAAGCTATAACCAGGACCATTTTTTTTACACTCAATCTACTATAAACGAGACCGAGGCTAATTTCGGGCGCGGCCGAAATTTCGATACCCTTCGCTCCCCTCGGGCTATAAGTTTTTTTCGGGCATACCTACAACTTGTATTTCCTAGTTTGCAAAATATTGGACAACCCAGCGAAAGCACTTGGCTGTCGAATGCTCTTGATACCGCCATCAACAATTGTCTAAATAGATAAATTAATATTTACGGGGGAGTTGAATTTCCACTCAGACTATAGGTACTTTTGTTTTGTTTGATTTTTTCATTTAAGCCTTCTGTCGGCACCTACTATAATATGCATATTCTATACCCAATAGGTCTGGCTGGACCTACTGAGAAATTTTTTTTATCTTATATAAAAATGGACGTGTATTTGTGTCTGTTGCCAGTAAACTTCTAAACCACTGGACCGATTTGGATGATTCTTCTTTTGTTTTATCCGTCTTACATTGGAGAAGGTTTATGGACCAACATTTTTTTGAAAATATCAAAGGAAGTGGTGGTAAATATCGAAATTCCATTTTGTATGAGAGTCATATGTTGTAATCAAGTTTTCATCGACAACATTTAAATTCACTTAGGAATATGTATCGAGTTGTCATTGGATCAACTACAGTGTCGCTCCGAAAACTCGTATTCAAGGTGGCTACGTTTTTACGTATGTACATACATACATCCTGGATGTTGGTTACAAGGATTTCAGAATCAACTTCGTACTACTGCGGAAATCCGTTGATATCTCCGCAATCCTTTGGCGGAGTGACACGATTGAGGTGGTACCGGACACGCCACAAAATTGCCTAAAGGGTCATCGGACCCTCTTCTCCAATTAGTGGTGGTCAAAGATAACCGTCAACCTGGATGTTGGTCATCTCCGCAATCCTTTGGCGGAGCGACACTGTTGAGGTGTCGCCGGACTCGCCAAACAATTTCCTAAAAGGGTCATTGGACCCTCTTCCCCAATCAGAGCACAGGGTGGTCGGAAATCCGTCTATGTCTCCGATATATTGCAATCAAGGTGACTACGTTTATACGAAGACATACATCCTGAATGTTGTCACAGCAATTTCACAATCAAGTTCGTACTACTTGGGAAATCCGTCGATATCTCCGCAATCCTTTGGCGGAGTGACACGATTGAGGTGTCGCCGGACTCGCCACAAAATTGCCTAAAGGGTCATCGGACCCTCTTCTCCAATCAGTGCAAAGGGTGATCAGAGATAACCGTCAACCTGGATGTTGGCCGTCTCCGCAATCCTTTGGCGGAGCGACACTATTGAGGTGTCGCCGGACTCGCCACCGAATTGCCTAAAGGATAATTGGGCCCTCTTCCCCAATTAGAGCCCATGGTGGTCAGAAATCCGCCAATATCTCCGATAAATTGTATTCAAGGTGACTACGTTTTTACGTACATACATACATACATCCTGAATGTTGTCACAGCAATTTCACAATCAAGTTCGTACTACTTCGGAAATCCGTCGATATCTCCGCAATCCTTCGGCGGAGTGAAACGATTGAGGTGTCACCGGACTCGCCATGAAATTGCCTAAAGGGTCATCGAACCCTCTTCTCCAATCAGTGCACAGGGTGGTCAGCGATAACCGTCAACCTGGATTTATGATAGTTTCTGGGTTAGTATGAACAGTTTTCAATAGGTGGCGCGTGCACATTTTAGTAAGGTTGATTGGCATTCAAAATCGCTCATAAAGTTAAATTAGTGTCACTGCGAGCGTAGCGAGCACTAGATAAGAGAGCGAGCAAAGCGAGCTCTCTCAGCTAGTTTTTTATAAAAAGTTAAATTTTTATCGGTATAATCATTCTACCCATTCTTTGCAGCCATTTATAAACAATAAAATCATTGAAATATTTTTTGTAGATATACTAGAAGCGTTTTTAAGAAGACATATTTTGAGGTGGTATTTGTACAAACATGTTTCTCCCTTTTTTCTTCTATTTTTGCTTCTCTTTTTTCATTGCGTATCCGTACAGAAAGTTTGATCCAATTTTCCAAGTCCAATATCTTTAAGGAAATATTTGGCACTCTGTTGGTAGATTTTATCGCGATATTAGTCTGCAGATTTGAGAAAATCGATAGATAGAAATAGGGAATTTTCAATCGCAAAAATCATTTCATTCTAAATTTTCCGTAAATATCTCAATTAAATTTATTAAGAAACACCATCGTAAGTCACTAATACTTAGTCCATACTATTACAAAGGAAATAAAACTCCTTTGATTTTCCTAGAATCAAATCTCAGTTGATTAGGTGATGTTATAAGACGGGATAAAATTAGGCGTACCCAATTTGCGAACTTCACGGCTTTTTAAAGCAAAATCTCAGAAAATTTAAACATATTATTCTAGGATATTATGAAATATTAAGTCGCTGCGATTTCATCTTCTATACTTTTTTGACCAATATATAGTGCCAAAGGTCTGGCCAGACCTATGTGCCGACAGAAGGGTTAACCAACTGCTTTTAACTCCTTCTCGAGATCCAGACGCAGATCGTTGATTTTGTGTGAGAGTACTTAAATGTCGAAGCTTCATCATGCAAGTTCCACGGCGAGTCGAATGAGCAAAATACTACCATCGAAAATGGATGCAATCCTCCCCAACTTCGTTATAAACTTTACTGTGAGATTCCGTTCTGGGGAGGTTGAGCTAGGACTCCCGATGTTATTGCAGAAGCGTAGAGGAGCAGCTGAAGAGATCAGACTCTCAGCTAAATAAAGATATAGGAGCTCCTTTTTGGAAGAGGAAAAACAGCTCAAGAGCTTGGGCTCCTATTTTCAGGAAGAGGAAAAGCATGTATCCCTAAATGTCGCCAGCCGACTGTCGGATAATATTTCTCTCTATGGATGCTGTGGATGTGAGATAAGAAGCTTCTTGGTATGTTTCGGCAGGAGATGCGATCCTGCCTAACAAAGCAAAGTCAGAATTTAAAACGGACATAAATCTCGCAAGTGGAATATGCAGTCCGAAAGCCGAAAATAGCACTGAATATAGACGAGCTACGGTCTGAAAAGCAGAATCGGAGGCCAGTTGAATGTAATCAGAATCACCAGTAAAAGTTGAAACACGTTCAGGGGCCTCTTTTCGTGAAATAGTGCCAAAAATAATTCTCAACTGTCCTTTCCTAGCTCCAAAACTAAAGAAAAACAGGCGTGACAGTCCAACATTTGACTAAGGCCGCAGATGTGTTAGTGACATCCAATTACCAAGATCCTAACTGCGCTTTTTGATGAGGCGTTGGGATCAACAGCACGCGCAGCAATGTTATTTGTCCCCAAAATGGGTACTCGTGTATCATTAAAGTGAGATCACAGTTCGCCACAAGGGGCGGATTGTGGATTCGTTCACGGTGAGTTTCGAACATAACACCATTCATTTTATTTGGCCAGAAATTTGACCCTTTCTAGCACTAAGTATAGACGCGAGCCACGGGTCTAAAAATAATTCTCAGGCGAGTTAGATGTAATCAGGAGTAAAAGTGAAAACACGGGCAGGTGCTACTTAAGAGGCGATCATTCTCAACGGCATTACCATAAAATTCGAATGCACATTTTTCCAAACAATATATTTGCGATCAACAATTTAAATAGGCGGAAAATCTAAATTTTTTTTAGATTTAAATACACTCTAAAAAGTAAATTTAAATTTCCGCTGAAAATGCGGTAATTTTACCCTTTTTCCCGCTTATAATCACATACAGAGTGCATTTTTCAACAATTTCTGTGTAAAATAAGAAAATTACACCAAAATCGGTGTGAAATGTATTTTAACGCTACACTTCTGTATAATTCAGATTTTCTGGTGCATTTTCACAACGTTTATGTGTTTAATTCGGATTTGTGGTGTATTTTTACAACGTGCAGTTGATGTTTTACTCATTTTTTGTAGCGTGCTCTCCAGTTGTCATACTTCAATCGGCTGTACTTAGCACAGTGTAACACATTTTTCCATAAATTCTCTGCATGTAGAACTCATGTGTACATGCTCTGTGGCTCACTTGGTTGAGTCGCACTCTACGATGCTAGTCATCTAGACGTCCCGAGATCGAATCTCGGCGTGGTCCAAAATTTTCGTACATGTGCGGATAGGAAATATTTAGTGCTTGAAACATTAGACTCCGAAGTGATATGCAATGTAACGTTGACTCGAAATTGCCTATAAACGGCTGAGTTACGGTACTGAGAAGAAGAACAAGTGTGCAGATCGCACAAAAAATACCATATTGCAACTTCCCATGTAGACGAAAAACTGATCAGCAAAACTCGACCGATACTTGTTTATATTTTATATATTCTTAAATAGTTTTATTGATAACTATATATTATTTGTAAATCTTACATCTTTACAACGAAAAAATAGTGAAACGGCATTATATTTCTATTATTACGGAGTGTTTTTACACATAGCGCGGTGTAAATTTGCTAATATATTGGAGTACTTTTTTAAACATTTTTTATGTAAAATTACACTTGATTTGCAAGTTTAGTTTGTAGAGTAATTTCACTATTATAATAGACAAAGTTTCCTTCTATTATAAGAGCAGAAGTTCAAAATTCCATCAACCAAGCGTGCGTTCTCCACCGCTTTGCACGAAAAAGCTAATGCACCACCACCAAATGAGAATCCGACAATTGAAGATAGATGGAAAGTCGCTAAGGATTCATTTATTTCATGTGGCGAAGAAGTTTTAGGACGATTGGATCGCGGTAGGAGACCATTTATTAGCGACTCTACTTGGTCTCTTATATCAGCACGCAAGAGAGTTAAGGAGCAGATTAACTCAGCTGCTGACGACTCAGCTAAAGAACGATACAGAGCTGAATACCGTTCGCTCCAAAAAGGCGTTCAGAGGAGTGTAAGACGTGATAAGCGTAACAATATCAACGCACTTGCGAAGGAGGCAGAAGATGCGGCTCTCCGCGGTGACAGTGGAACACTCTTCAAACTTATTAAGCCATTAACCTTCCGGCGGGCGCAATACTAATCCTAACACGATCGGGCGCAATGCATCTGACAGATTAAGTGCAGAAAATAGGATGAAACTAAGTTTCTGTATATTTCAGACTCTTATTTATTGTTGTATTGTCATTTTGAAACAGTTCTACGAAATTTTAGAAGCAAATGCTGGCTTAAAAAGTTTGATACCCTTCACATTTTCTATTTTCTAAGAATATTCCGCTTTCAATCGCTTCAATATTTAAAAAACCTCCTACAACTCGACCGGTTAAAAAATGTGAGCTTATTTTACTAAAAACACACTATTGAACGATTTGGTGAGCCTAAAAGTCAACACAAAGTTATTACGCAATGTGAAGAGTATAGCAAGTGGAAATTTTCATACAAAACGAGAAAATAACACAATCGGGCGCAATACATCTGAGAGATTATTTCATCCCCTCCCGCCCCTCACACATATGGTAGATAGAAACTGAAAGCTGCTTTGGGCAGTTGATCGATAAAGATTAAGCTACTGTGAGTTTCAGATCTCTCCCTTTTCAAATCGCTGATTGGCGCAACAAAAACTGGTCACTTAATCTGTCAGATGCATTGCGCCCGCCCGAAGGTTAACTGGCAGATCTTTATTAACGGAACATCCTGTGAAAGATACCGATCCTGTGAAAGATACCGTTACCGAAGAACAACAGCTACAAAGATGGAGAGAACACTTTTTAGAGGTCCTGAATAACACTTTCGGGCCTGCAAGTGTATCTTCGTTGCCAGCAGAAGAAGTCCGTCAAATAGACGGCATTAGTTCCGGTCCACCATCCAAAAAGGAACTAACTAACGCCGGTAAAGCCCCGGGGATTGATGGAATTCCGACAGAATTTTTAAAAGCGGATATTAACGCTACACCGGATATTCTTCTTCCCTTAATCCGAGAGTGTTGGGAAACTGAAACTCTTCCCAGTGAGTGGAAAAAGGGCCTAATTATTAAAATTCCGAAGAAAGGTGACCTGAAGAATTGTAATAATTGGCGTGGGATCTGTCTACTTCCTGCAATTTCCAAGTTGATGGCTAAGATTGTTTTAGGACGAATGAAGGAAAAAGTCGATAGCACATTGAACGATGAACAGGCTGGCTTTCGTGAAGGGTTCTCCTGTAGCGACCACATTAACACCCTCCGTATTATCATCGAGCAATCCGCGGAGTGGAGATCCCCATTACATCTCATGTTCATCGACTTTGAAAAAGCCTTCGATAGTGTTGATCGTCAGTACATCTGGGATGCCTTACGAAGACGAAATATTCCAGATAAGATAATCTCCATCATTAAGGAATCCTACAATGGAGCCCAATGTCACGTCTTGCATAAGGGCAAGCTTTCAGATCCTTTTGAGGTGCACAGTGGAGTGAGACAAGGCTGCATTTTGTCACCTATTCTCTTCCTTATTGTCATTAGTGATGTACTCGGCTCCGCACTTCAATTACATCGTAACAAAGGTATCAGATGGAAATTGTTTGATCACCTTCAACATCTTGACTACGCTGACGACATTTGTCTTCTATCAACTAATACGCGGATGATGTCGCTCAAGTGACAGAAGCTCTAAATTGCGCAAGTCGTAATGCGGGGCTGAAAATCAATGCTGCCAAGACTAAGTTCTTGAGCACATATCCAGGGGGGCAAAGCGAAATTTGTATTTCGGGACAGGCAGTCGAAAAAGTTGATGAATTTTGCTATCTCGGGAGCGTAGTTACAGCAGATGGTGCAGCGGATGCTGATGTAAAAACACGGATAAACAAGGCTAGGGCGGCTTTCTTCAATTTGACTCCTTTCTGGCTAAACAACAATATTTCCAGACGCACCAAACTTCGAGCCTTCAATTCCAATGTGAAATCCGTGCTGCTATATGGCTGTTCAACCTGGAAGGTGACTAAAGAGATTACTGATAAGTTGCAAACTTTTGTAAATCAGTGTCTACGGCGCATCCTACATATTCGTTGGCCGGAGATCATTTCGAACGAGGATCTCCTTACTATAATTGGCCAAGAAAGGATAGGCACTTCGATCAAAAGACTTAAGTGGCAATGGATAGGTCACACCTTCCGAAGAGGGCCCAATAACATCGCAAAAAAGGCCCTGAACTGGAATCCACAGGATTCCGGAGCAAGACGCCGTGTTGGACGGCCAAGGAACGCATGGAGAAGATCGGTAACAAGCGAGGCGAAAACGCTAAATCTTACATGGCCACAGCTAGCGCCGTTGGCGCAAAAAAGAACGAGGTGGAGAGTAGGCGTAGTTAATGCCCTATGCCCCACAAGGGGTTGACAGGAACTAGACAGAGATTATAAGAGTAAAAATTTCATAGAGTGTAACATGCGCGTTGTGAAAATCATGATTTTGAAAATTTTTGGGGCTTGCCAAAAAACTTGCATATATGTATGTCTTCCGTGAAAAATGGGCCGTGGAGACATGCCTCTTATTCAATCAATTCAAGAGAAATGTGCACTCGCAGACTGATTGATTGCTGATGACACTTTGTCCCTCTGGAATAATGGAATGCAACTGCATTGTTTTTTCCGGCGAAATGTCAAAAACTGCTGTGGTGGTCTGGGTCCCCGCAGGGGGTCTAGGTCCTTGTGACATCAGTCAAAAAGGCTATGTAGTGGGACAGAGATCTTTGGTGAGTTGCGACACCATGTACTTAGCAGCGCAGGGAGGCCCCTGGTATGCTTGATACGCCATGGCGTGGATCTGCACAAAGACCATTCCTGCGATAACGTTCCCGAGCTTCTTAGTTATGTACGGGTAGCTCTTGGCATGACTGACCTCCTCCCATAACTTACGGGAGGCAAGGCTTAAATAGGCCGCGGGGCTAGTTAGGGCGAATGACCTTGGTGGAAGATGCCTACGTGCCTATATCTAACTAGGTTGTGGATTGATGACCACACGGCCCGAATCGCATTGATGACTAGTATACTGGAGGGGCCGCCCGGATGTGAAAAGCAGCGCTACGAGTCTGATTTAAGCAGACGAGTAGTTACAGGTCCAACGAGCCGAGATGTGCACATCTGAATTTGTACGTGAGGCCTAACCAATAGAGGGCCGAAGGAGGATCACACCTGCTATAGAGAAGTCTTTAGCGAATAGTGTACCTCGGGGATGGGTGTGCCCAGGGGTCCATGGTCCTTGCCCATCAAGGTGTTGGCCTCGATGTGGCTGTAGGTTGTTACCCGATACATCGAGCTGGTGGTGCAGCCCCGGGGTTGGGTTTCTGAAGGTGAGTGCATTCACTGGATGGAGAAATCCGCATCTGACAATAAGACATTGTCAGTAAAACGCCGAACGTCCAAAACGCCCGAAGGACTGGGAGATAAGGCCGTAACGGCTAGGTGCTCTCCTGACGGTATACCTCGTATATGGTATCTATGTGGTGGTCTCGGTCCCTGAGACACAGCGCGGCTGTAGTGGGACATAGATGTTTGGTGAGTTGCATCACCACGTACCTGAGCAGCGCTGGGAGGCTCCTGGTATGGTTGATACGCCATGGCATGGATCTGTTCAAAGACCATTCGGGCGATAACGTTCCCGAGCTCCCTAGTTATGTACGGTAGCTGTTAGCACGACTGACCTCCTCTTACGGGAAATTGCCTACGCCAACTATATCTACATAACTAGTTTATGGATTGATGATCAGACGGCCCGAATCGCATTGCTGACTAGTAAACTGAAGGGGCCGCCCGGATGAGAAAAGCAGCGCTACAAGTCTGCTTTAAGCCGACGAGTAGTCACAGGTCCAATCTGCCTGGTATGTGCACATCTGATTTTCTACGTGAGGCTTAACCAATAGGGGGCCGAAATAGGATCAGACCTGCCATAGAGAAGTCTTTAGCGAATAGTGCACCTCGGGGATGGGTGTGCCCTGGGCATCATGGTCCATGCCCATCAAGGTGTTGGCCTCGAGGTGGCTGGCGGTTGTTGCATAAGACATCGAGCTGGTGATGCAGCCCCTGGGTTGGGTTTCTGAAGATGAGTGCATTCACTGGATAAGGAAGTCCCCATTTGAAAATAAGACCTTGTCAACAAAACGAAACCGCCCAAAGGACCGGTAGATAAAGGCAAAGCCTAGGCCTCCCCTGAATGTATACCTCGTAGATGGAAGGCTTGTGGTAACTCTCGTTTGAAGTGAGTATCACCAAGCGAATTCGATTTCACGTTCATCAAAATTTTGACAGTATTTGTATGGATTTCACGTGAAATGGCAATGTTAGTACCTACTCTGATTGAATAGTAGGTACACTGCTATAAAAACCAACCGTCTTCGCCTGAAGGCGAAAAATGTAAATTCCTCTCTTCTTCCACCTCAACAGATCCTCAAATAACACATACGAGTATAATTTTTATACTTGATAAAATTCAATGAAAACACCAGACCAGACGTCTCGAATATTAAAAACTTAAAATTCAACAAATCGACCAACATGAAACTAAATCAGAGCCAAAATAATTCCATAGAGAGTATGCACTAAACCCTCACAGCTTACATGTTGCAGGGTATAAAGAATCAATTTTCCACCCAACATCCAGACATAGGAATAGGAGCACCACAACAAAAAGACATGAAATTCCGATTATAGAGGGAATAACCCCGAAAAAGTAAGGTCTCCCTTTTTCTCATACATCTACGGCTTTACCTTTATTGAATTCCGCCTTGTTATTGAAAAATTCTTATATCAGCCGCCACCACCGAACGTTTCGTAGCTCGTTGGTATTTCATAGTTTCATATTGAAGTATCGAAAGGAATTGAGGTATAATTCACAAGCAAAAAAAGTCGACTGTTACCTCTGAGCATGTGCACATTTTTATTGAACTTTAACATCTATTCAATTGCAAGAATAAATCGCTTAATCGCTACATATAGACCCGAGGGATGTTCTCAATGTTTGCCACAAAGCCATTTCGGCGGTGAAAATGCAGACGTTTGTTGGTTTTCCAGACTTCTCTGAAATTGAGTCGTGGAATGGTAAATTTATTAGAAACGATGAAAGCAGAATGTTTTCAGACGGTTATTTTATTACAGCTGATTCCCGTGAAAATATGATTTTGTAACTTAAAAAGTCAGAGAAATAATAATCACGTAGCTGTATTTGGTTGTGTGAGAAGAAAATTAAATTTGTTAGTCAATTGCGCACTGCGTGTTTCATAGTAATGAACCAACATTTAGCATTGACTTTTTATAAGAATGTATGCAACTGTATAAAACAGTTGCCAATAAAAAATATTTCTATTCAAAAATGGCAAAACAAAATCGCCATACAATTTCACGCTCCTAGATTTTACTCCCAATCTAAACTGCCATTTCCACTATTTGTCCCTATTTTCTTCCATGGTTCACCTGTCCACCTCATACTATTTTTTAGGACACGGCATTCATGGGCTACTAATTCGTTGGCCCTTGAAAGTTTCCATTACTGTCACGTACTAACAATTAATCATTGTACCGTGTCAAAACATCAATTGAAAAAGTTTTTTCCGGTGACATGGAAATTTTTAATTACCTCTCATTCGCTCTGGTGATGGTGCCGCGTAGCATTTTTGAATTTTTTCGCGATAGGACGATGCTACCACGAATTACAGTCAAAACGCTCAAACTCGAATTACGACTTGATAAGACAAAATGTTTAAGAGAGGGAAAGTTCGACTAATGGAATTAAAGTTTGAAGCAATAAAATAGGAGTTTTGTATGTATGTATTCATTTCGTAAAAAAATTATGTGGCAAGCTCTTCGTACCGAACGAGCTTTGCTCGAAGTCCTTTTATCCCGACAGTTCTTGAATATCCTCATCCCCATCATCCCTGCATATCAAGGTGAATCAAGCCAACAATTATCCTGGCTCTCTCGCAAATAGCTTTTAATTTTGTCCTTAAGTAACGTGAAATGGAACTAGTTTCGACTTAGGGGAAGTAAGAGATACGAGTAGCATAGAAGAAGTGTAAAATATTCTTTGATATAAAATAGTTTTCGCCTGGAGAAATGCGACTTGGAGGTTGCATTTTGTATCCAAAATTGCCAAGAACTCCGTGAAACCCTAAATTTGTTCGAGAAAGGGAATAATTCTACTTAAGGAGGTTTCGACGTAAGGAGATTTGACTGTAGATATACGAATTTTCCGTCCGTCGTCGTTCAGGAAGCTGGAAAAGTATTGCACATAAAATGGTCAAAGTGTATTTTAATTAGGGTGTCGAATAAAAATGCAAAGGGAACAAATCCAGGAAGAATTAGCTTCTGTTAGATGGAAATATTAAGAGGTAACTTGAATGAATTTAATATAGATCACAAAAAAGATATAAAAATGTTATAATAAACTATGCGCGGAATTTTGTACATACATACATAGTTACATATGACAGGCTGTTTACTTATCTCTTACAGAACAAGACTGTCAAATTCATTTGATGCGATGCACTTCACAAGAAACGAGACCGAGGCTAATTTCGGTCGCGGCCGAAATTGGGTATCCAAATTTCGCTTCCCTCGGGCTAACAGATTTTTTCGGGCCTACCTACGACTTGTATTTAATCCCCCCTCCATTCTTTTCCTTCTGTCTTCACAGAAGTTCGGTTGCGTCGACAAACCAATATATTTGTGTCGGGTTTGGTTGGAATAAGTGCGGGAAAATAAAAATATTTACTCAGAAAATTTTACTGGGGGATGCGGGAGCATGGCCCCATAGTACGATTCCATTTGTTTTGACCTTTTAGTTGCTTTGATAAAGGCACATTATTTCAAGGTTTTCTGAAATCGGTGTGAAAATGTTTCTTAGAAGAACCAAAATGGGGGTTGGGTTTGTATGGCAGCCCCATGACCGCATGGTCCGATTTTATCCATTCTTACATATATTTTGTGTCATCAATAGAAATACGTCTGTGTGAAATTGGGGCAAAAAAAATTTTTCTTAGAAGAACCTAATTTGGGGGGGTTGGGTTTGTATGGCAGCCCCATGACCCAATTGTCCGATTTGATCCATTCTTACCTATGTTTTGTGTCATCAGTAGAAATCATCATCATCAATGTGGCACGATAGCCCGACGTCGGGCCTTGGCCGCCTGAATCGTTGACCGCCAATTGTCGCGGTTACGTGACCTTGTCCTCCAGTTTCGGAAGCCCAGCAGCTGTTGGGCGTCTTCACCTACGGAGTTGTCCCAGCGAGTTCTCGGTCGTCCACGCAACCTCGCTCCGTCAATTCGTTGTGCGTTCATAACTTTCTTTGGCATGCGATTGTCGTCCATCCGTTGTACATGCCCCGCCCATTGCAGACGTTGAAGCTTCACGATTTTCGATACTTCCAGCTCATCGTACAATTGATACAACTCATGGTTGTACCGGATACGCCATTGGTCTCGCTCGCGAACGGCCCCGAAAATTCGCCGAAGGACCTTTCGTTCGAATCGGTCTAGCAAAATTTCGGAGGCTTGGGCAAGGGTCCATGTTTCGCAGCCATAACATAGCACGGGTCGGATGATCGTTTTGTACACGCGGAGCTTCGTGTTCCGGTGCGCAAGTTTCGAATTAATTATAGGGAGGACCGAGAAATATGTCTTATTGGCTAGTTGTATCCGTCGCTTAATTTCGTCGGTTTCGTTGGCGTCCTTTGATAAGTTACAACCCAGATAGTTGAAGTTGTCTACATACTCGATATTAAGGTCCCCCACTGTGATGCTTGAGTTTGCTGGCGTCCTTGTTTTCGATTGCATCATGGCCTTTGTTTTGCTTTCGTTGATATGTAGTCCAACTTCCTTTGCGGCGTTATTGAGGTTATGCAGAAGGCTTTCTGCATCACCCAATCTTCGAGACATGATGTTGATATCGTCGGCGTACGCTACTAATTGAGTCGACTTGATGAGTAGCGTTTCGCTGCTGTCCGTATTCATGGCTCGAATTACATACTCCAAAGCCAGTTTGAAGAGCGTCGGCGCCAGCCCGTCGCCTTGCTTGAGTCCAGTACGAGTTTCAAATAGGTCAGTGAGTCGGTTCTGCACTTTGACCTGCGAGACGGTATTAGTCATCGTCATCCTTGTGAGTCGCACTAACTTTGCCGGTATACCAAAATTCAGCATAATGTTGTACAGTACACTTCGATCGATACTGTCGTATGAGTGCTTGAAGTCGACAAAGATTTGGTATACGTCGATGTTATATTCCCAGCACTTTTGGAGCAGTAGCTTCACTGTGAAAAGCTGATCGGTCGTTGAGCGACCAGGTCTGAGGCCGCCTTGATACTCGCCAATGATTCGTTCTGCGTACGGATTAATTCTCTTTTCAAGGATTTTCGATAATATCTTTTAGGCCGTCCAAACTAATGATATGCCCCTGTAATTCTCACACTTCAGCTTGTCACCCTTTTTGTGGATTGGTCAGATTATGCTTTTGCGCCAATCTTCGGGGATTACCTCGTCGTTCCATATTTTCAGCAGTAGCACATGTACAGCGTTGGTCAGGCACGTTCCACCATGCTTCAGCAGTTCCGCTGGGCTCTCGTCAGCGCCGGGCGCTTTATTATTTTGAAGCCACTGTATGGCAAGACTCACCTCCTCTACTGTTGGGGGTAGAACGGGAGGGCCTGGTTCGGCTGACTGCTCAAGAGCTAGCTCCGCGGGGGATGTTGATGGTGCATTAAGGAGCTCTTCGAAATGCGAGGCCCATCGTTTGTTGACGCTTTCGATGTCGCTGATGATGTTACCATCCTTGTCCTTACATAGGCTTGTCCTGGGTTGATATCCATTCTTGATATGATTTATAAGTTTGTACGCCTGTCTAATGTTCTTACTGGCTAATCTTTGGTTTATGTACCTGCTGTAACTGCTCGTCAAAATGTTTGCGTTTCTTACGTCTAATTAACCTATTAGATACTCGCCGAAGTTCGTTGTATCTTTCTTTCTTGGCATCAGTAGAAATACATTTGTGTAAAATTTGGTTGAAATTAGTGCACAAATAAAAAAGTTTTTCTTAGAAGAATCTAATTTGGGGGGTTAGCCCCATGACATGGCATGAGCCAAATAACCTAAATTTCAAGCGACCCGGAAAATTGAAAATTTCGAAATGCTACTGAGGAGCCCTTCTTCTGAAAAAGGAGATGTACCGTTACATTTTACTCAAAAATGTAACTCCTTGGAAATAAAACTTTTAAAAAATTTCAGTGTGAAGCTTGGAAGCTTTTAGCATCGAATAAAAGGCATGAAAGTTCAGAATGCCACACCCGTTGGGAATCGCGATGATTAAGACTGAAAAAAGGATCGCAGATAAAACAAAGTCACATTTGAACTAGCACGGGCGCAGATGGCAACACTTGAGTGCAATAATTTAGGCATTAAACCTCCAAAATACATATAAGCGATCTCGAAAGCTGTATCTAAAAAATAAAGGACCTCAATTAAAAAAAGAGCATAGAAGAGCCACTACCCTTTCTTTATAGTACTTTAAGGAAATTTCTCTACGAATGGAAATGCTATTTCTAAAAAATTAAATATAGTAGAAAATTTTGTTAAACAAGATTTTTTTGGCCCGTGCTCTTGGCGTCTCCTGGAAGACGGTGCCCGGGGCTGCTTCCTTTCGCCCCCCTTCTTACGGCTCTTAGAGAAGCACTCCTCCATGCAAGTTTCAAACACATGTACGAGCTATCATTCATGCACTACAAGTCAGTCCAGATACCTTTGTCATTAATCGCGTTTTAATACAAACAGTATATGACGATACCCCCCTATATCATCTATTTACGCCTTCGCGCCTTCTTCTGAGTACCGTATAGCCCCGTGTAGGGCCATGTTGCGTTAACTGAGCCGTTTATAGGCAAACTTTGCGAATAGAAGTTCGGGAATCGTAACTGCTCTCGAAGCTGGTAAGCAAACCAAGAATATTACTACAGAAATTGAAAAATTTAAAGTCAGATATGCAAATGGGTTTGACAGTAGTTCTGTAGGGAAGATATAGAACATTACGGCCTGAATTAAATTCAATGAGAATACTAACCCAGTGTTATACCTAAAGGCGCGAAGTGTACTATTTGCAATCCGGCAATCTGTAGAGAAGTAATTGAATGAGCTGGTAGCTAAAGGCATCATTTCGAAGGTGAATAGCAGTGCTTGGGAAACACCAATAGTCCGTGTTCGGAAACGAGATGATCAGGTTAGAATTTGCGCAGATTACAAATTAACGGTCAGCGCACATATCGTAATTGATAAACATCCTACACCTACTATAGAGGAGTTATTTGCCACTATGGCCGGAGGCATTAAATTTAGTAAAATCGATCTTTTTGAGGTGTATCTGCAAATTGAAGTCCATACGGACGGCCGTGAAATTCACATAAAGGGTAATTTCGTCCAAATCGACTGATGTACGCAATCGCATCAGCGCCTGGGATTTGGAAGTGGGGAAATGGAGTTGGTATTACAAGACTTTTAGATCTTGTTAAACTACGGCAGATTCCGTAAAAATTTAAGCAATATCCTACATCCCTTGAATAAATTACGGTTTAAGGCGTTCAAGGAATGCCAGATTGCATTTGAAAAAGTAAAGCATGAAATGCAATCTGAAACGTTTTTAGTTCACATGAATCTGAAACTGCCGTTGGTACTTGCCCCAGATCCATCGCCATACGGAGTTGGTTCGGTACTTAGCCATATTTATCCTGAAAGAACGTCCTATTCATTACGCTTCGCAGAAGTTATGCTCAACGCAGCAGAAGTATTCCCAATACATAGAGAATTTTAGGCCATATTTTTTTGGATTAGGAAATTCTACCAGAGTGGCGTAGATAAGGGGGGGGGGGAATCAAGGGGATGAATCCCCCCCCCCCCTTCGGTCAAACAATTTTTATTATTACTTTAGGTTCGTAAAACAAAGCAAAATAAAACTTTTTGCTGGAATTATTCAACGCGTGTAGTGTTTCATAAAGACGTGAAACCATGATCATAACTGTAATAGAAAATTTAACACTTCCTGAAATTTCAATTGTATAGTATGTAGAAGCGTATCGATAGAATAGAAACACTACAGCACAGGGCTTTACAATCATCTACTTTTTCACATTGGATCTGGAGCTTCGCACAGGCAAGCCCTACTGAAGTAATCTAGAAGTGCTGCTAAAAAAATTAAATGTAAGCACTGATTGAAAATCTGTTGCCGGAAAATCAATGTTCGGTTCAAAAATTTAAAAATAATGTGGAACACGGAGCTGCAAATCTGCTTGCAATTTTAGAGCATCCTTAATTGTTTAAGTTTATCAACATTATTTTTTCTTTTTTGCTTTTTCATCAAAATTATCATTCGATTTTAAAATTTCTCTAAGGTTTGAACGGGTGTATCTCGCAACTTCCTAACGGGCGAGGTGCCGTTTTATTGGAAATTTTATGCAATCTCAGAAAGTGGAGTCATATCCGTTACAATGTAATAGCATTTTTGTAAATTGTGTCAAAATGCCGAACTTGCCGAACTAAATTAAAATTTGCCACACTACCGAAATGTTTGGTGGTGTTGCAAATTATGATTTAGTTCAGTAAGTTGGACATTTTGACACAATTTAGAAAAAATGGTATTACAATGTAACGTTTAAAAATAAAGGGGTCCAGTTGTACATTAATTCTCCCCAAATGAGCCACACTACCTACCATTAAAATATCCTCCATCATTAATGAATGCTGAATAGCTGACGGTATCCTACAAGTTTAAAAATTTTAGAAATACATATCTACATACTCACGAATTTCTGAGTTATCGGAAAACTTCGATTTAAAACACAAAAGCTGTATCCACATATACAACGAGCTCTCGTTTTCACAATTTCCCTTTCCTGGACATATAACTATGTACATGATTTATTTTAATTCCCGTTTCGAGGTGTTCCGACCAGGAAAGCGGCGATGCTAGGTGTTCCGTAACCCCGAAAAGATTAGGAACCACTTATCTAACCCAATATAAAGCTCTGATCACAATAGCGAAAATTTGTACGAAAATTGTAATTCTGTGGATTTACTCACCGTAGTAAAAAAGACAAAATTATTGATGCAAAATTTTCAGGACTCAGTTTTTTTCATATGGGAATATTGCTTTCTATTTAGCACCAAAATTTGGTAAAAAAACTGCTAATTTGAAGTGTAATAAATACAGAAATTGTTATTCTGAAATTCAACATTTGAAAACCGTAAAAGCATAAGTAATCTTGCAAAATGATCCCCCCTCCCTCTCCGAAAAGCTATCTACGCCACTGCTACCAGTATGTATCTTTGAACTAAATTTACGCTTGTCACTGACAACAAGGCTATTTCAAAGATAGCGAAAGGGCTTCCATATTGATGTCTGCCTTCCGAATGCAGCACTATGTTGTATTCCTTGAGTTTGAGCCGTTTAACTATAATATTCGGTACAATCCAGACTCAACATGCAAACGCTGATGCCCTTTCGCGTTTACCGTTTGCTGAAACCCTCTCCAAGATTGAAGAGGTATCCATTATCGAACGATAGAAACATTGCCCGTGTCAGCCGAGGAAATTGATAAGGCATCCTGAAGGAGCATGAATTAAGAACTATAATAGCTGGACTTGTATAAGGACGAACCGACGAACCAAAGGATCGGTTTGGCCTCGATAACAGTGAATTTGGATTGATGAATTCTTGCTTGATGCGCGGAGTTTACGTGCCCAAAAGTCTACACAAAAGACTTCTTGAGGACCTACATTTCGTTGAGCCCGTTGGTATGAGTACCCACACAAACCTTTCCTATGATAATAATTGAAAAGGCAGACTTTTGCAGCTATTCAGGGACACACTGTTGGTCCTACAAACTTTACAAGTATTCCTGCCAAAGAAAGTTACAATTTTATGCATTCCCACAAAATTTCATTGTCATTGTTTCCAGTCACAAGATATGCAGTGAATAAATACTTAAGATGCTGCCCTGGTATTGTGAAACGCCCTTACCAAATATTAGATTCACTATGTTTTCGGTATGGATAAAGCTATTTCAACGTCATTTCCTAAAAACCCTCATCAACATTTTCATATTTGTAGACCCTTTCGCTCCCAATGATGCCATATGGCATCATGAAATTTAATGATTTTTCATAGAAAATGTAAGAAATAAATTTTAACTTTTTGTTGGATATTAGACTCTCCCAATAGTGTAATACCTAGTTGATTTTTTCCAGCGTGAAATTTTTGGTGTTGGGATGTTGTTTTTAATGAAATTTTTGAGAAGGTTTGACGATTGTCGTAAGGCCGAAAAACTGATTTATACATTTCCCAATATTTCCTGATAATAATACTTTTATGTAAATCATTTTAATGATTTTATTTTGTAAAGAGGTTGTTTTGAGAGAAAATCAAAAAAAAATTCGATTTTTTTTTAGGAAAACCCTATAAAGTGGTTTTGCATGAGCATGATGCCATATGGCATCATTGGGCGTGAAAGGCAAATCAGGAAGTCCCCTATTCATATAAATGCTAGCTGCTTGCTGTATGGAAGACACCCTTAGTTTTTATCCGAATGAGCTAATTTTTGGTAGGTGGGGCGATTATGAGATCCAATCGCAATAAACCAAAATTTAGCACTCTGCTCTAATTTTGGGGGGAGTTATGGACATGTCCTTTCGCCAAATTCAAATGGGGGGATAATGGGGGTCGTTGGTCGGAGCGACTCAATATTTCTCCCAAAATAATATTGAACTTATTGTGAATACTTGTACGAAATTTTACGGCTGAACTAACATTCTTTCAAGAGTTATGGGGCTTTTAAAAAAGGTATAAAATGAAAAAGTTCTAACTTATTTTTAAGCTAGCGCCGAATCATTGAATAGATCTGTAATGTGTTATATATCATTGCAAAGATAATTTTATGTAGTTTTTTTCGTTCTCAGACTATTTTTCGATATCTTTTGTCGTTTTTGAAATACTCGCAAAAAACCGAAAAATGACCCCCATTTCCCCCTTTCCCCCTTTTTTAAGGTTGTGGACCCCCAATCGGTTGGGACTTTTTTTCCCATAATCTGGGGGTCGTCACCAACCAATCTGCAAAAAAAATTTCCAATGTAGGATTTTTGCCGACCAAATATCACATTGTTCACATGGAAATTGCTAAGTGCCCTTTCAGTCCCAATGATGCCATATGGCATCATGCTCTAATTTGTTAACTATAGCGCTTAAAATTTTTATTTTCAAGAAAATATCATAAAAGATGCCTACTGAACGACATAATGTTGTTAGAAAAATTCTCCGCTTAAAATCCATAATTTGGGCATGAAAGGGTTAATACGCACAAATTGAAATTTCACAAATTTACTATTATTTACTTTTTCGTTGCAAATGTCAACTTTTTCATATCGGTAGCTATAACGGTTTAGAAAACCCGAAGTGATAACGTAAGCTTAACTACAAACGCGCATAATTCCCTTACTGTTATTCGAAACTGAAAAAGTATGTATTCGTTGAGTCCTTTGATTTGAGTACCCATACGCCCATCTCCGATAAGAAAAAGTTTTTTCACCTTTTCGGGACACACTGTTATCTTAGCCCTACCAACTTCTTAGTTATTTGTGCCAAAGACTGTTACTGTGCTACATATTGCTAAAATTTCATGACGATCGGTTAAACCTTTTGCGAGTTATTTATTGAACAGACGGACGGACAGACAAAATCGATTTCAAATGGGTTTGTGGAAAATTTTTTATAAAAAACCCTAAAAAAATCCTGGTTTGGTTAATTAAATGTTCGGATAAATCGTTTTTCCGATAATCGACGCGCTATACTGTACATAGTTTGTGACAAACCCAAAATTACGAGATTATCTAATATTTCATATGACCCTTCCGATCGACCAGGGCGCGTTAAATGACCATGTATGTTTACATTCTCGTAGCTAATAGTGGGCTATAATATTCTATATAGGTTTTCTTTTGGAAAATATTCTTGTGAAGTGACCGGGAAATAATGTCAATGAAAACGTCCTGTCCCTACACATTGCGAAAACATTTGGAAATTACATGTTTTTTGTATTTCGGCCTAATTGGCTTATTTCTCCTTGGGGTATAGTGTTCCCTCTGTTTTTTTTTTTTGGTGAGGTAATTTATTTCTAGGTCCCATCGTATTCATATTTAACGCGAAGAAAGTGCGAAATTTTAAGCCGCTAGCTTTATTTTGTCAAAAGTTATGAAACAATAAAAATGTCACACACACGCATAGAGCGAAGTCGTCCTTTCTTAGGACTCCCACTGTTTATGCCCATAAAACTCATTAGAATATTACTCACCAATAGACACCTATTTTATTTCTGCTCATTCAATGACCAACTTTCATACAAAAGCGCCCTGCTTCAAAACCTGTATCACATTCAAAAAATAAAAACAAAATATCATAAATAAAGCTTAAAAACTTCAGTACCCACACGATACGAACATGGAATATTTTCGATTTTTGAAATACTTACTCAATATGAAAGGCTCCAGTCCACCTCCAGTCGTTTGAACCTGAAATCTGAAATGAATAAACGCCTCCTATCTTCAAGCAATGAATTTTATACTTGGAAATTCATAAATTTACTTTCACTTGTTCCTTTGAACAATTTATGTCATCTGCTACCTACGCCGATTGGTCATCATAAATCGCAAATTCGGTTATTATTAAAACGTACTTGAAGGATGTTACGCGTGCAAATAGAGTGCTACCACCTCACTTGCCTTCCCTTCATTCTTCCGGAATTATGGCTCCACCGTTTGGTACAAAAGCAATTGGCGCATACAAAAAGAAAAAAAAACTTTTTAACTTTCATCTTCAATTCGCGGGTCCCATACGAGCTCGAAGCCGTAGCAATAGTACTTGAGAGTGTATGGCTCAGTGGAGAGTAATTAAAAGCATCTGAGCCATCCTTGAAGCATTTCCCTTCATCATAATTTTTATTAACTTCCATTTAATTAAAGTTTGGCGGAAGTAGGGTTGGCACTGCGAGCGATGCCACTCATTCCGCTGCTATGTGGCGTTGGACAATTCCGGTCCGATAGGTTGGCGGTGCCAGGCAATGGCCAATCTTCCCTTTAGTATACAGAAAAAAAGGCTTTTCCGCGTTTAAGTTTACGAACTTATGCAAAAATATTTCAACTCGCGTTATGTAGCTAATGGCCAACGTCGCCGTGGTCGTATAGTCATTTCAATTTTTTTTCTATTTTCTTATTTTTGCAAAGTTGAAATTTATTCTGGCGACCTGTGCCAGCACAAAAATAAAGAGGATGTCGTTGTCGTCAGCCATATACACGGTTCAGAGGGCTCACGCCACATATACACAGCTGTAAAAAAGAGTGGTGGTGGCTTGCGGGCAGGCGGCTTTTTATCCTTTCGCTCGTTGAATAACGCCCGGGCAAAATGTAATTACGCGCCCACTTCATCATTTACCCTATCACGTGTAATGTGACGACGACGGTGGGTGCCTTGCCTTTCGCTCGATGGCATCGCGATTGCCTATGAATAAATGAAATGTTAAATGGCAGCTCACCGGCTCCGACAAATGTTCATTATTATAGTAGTTTAGTTGCCAGCCCAAAAGGGCGTAAATATATGCATGCTCTACGATGCGAAGGATTGAGATTGAGAGGAATCGCGAAACGACGACACGACGAGGTATGGCGACCGACACGACGATCGTCTTATTTGATGAATATTCCTATACACGTGGCGCTCTGTTCCTTCAAATTGGTTAATATATAGTTAGGCATAATTTAGAGATGAAGACAGGATTATTACGGGCAACCGGTAATTCAGTTGTTGTTCTTAATGGTAGTTCTTGTCCTTTTTATGGCCTTGTTAATTTATATTATGATTTACTAGGTCGTTACAGGGAAAGTTAATAATCAAAGTTGCTACACCGTGTAAGAGTGGGGGAACAGTGGTTGAAATGAGCACAGTTGTGCTTAAAATTTAGGACGAAAATCAGAGATGATGTGAATTTGGAAAAATAATACCATCATGAGAAAGAAACTTGAAAATATCGTACTTTCGATATTTTCAACATTTCTTCATAGGTTAACCCTTCAGTAAGCGCGCGGGCTACGATTGTAGCCCACACCTTTTTAAATGGCGATCATTTTCAGGATATAAACCGAATTCATTCGAACTGCTCAGTAGCTGTTAAAATGTTGCTTCTTAATCGAATAAGAATATTTTTGATATTTATTGAGCCTAGAAACTAATATTTTTTTGCGATCAAAGTCCACTGGGCTACAAGTGTAGCCCGTGCGCCCAATCATGTTACTTTTTTGGTATTCATAGATATCCATTAAAATAAAAATATTATTATAAAACATTGTAGAAAATAACAACAGTAAAGTGTTTGACAAAGAAAAAGGGTTTCAAGATAAATGTACAAAAATTAGATTACTATTTTAACGAAAAACCTGGAGTTGAAGTCAAAGTCATTTCTTACAGCGTGGATATGTTATCTGTTAACATTACTTAGTTTATGGATGGAATTTTTATCAATTCTAGCGTAAATATTGCGAGAACAGTTAATATGAATATTGTGTGTAAAAATTCAATCAGTTTAACTCACTATATATTTAGCTTTCTAGCAAGAAACTGTACTCCCAGTTTAAAAAATTATGAATATTGGGTACCCAAAAATGGGCTAAGTTTGAAATTCCACAAACTGGGCATTTTTAACTGCATTCTCTCGCTCAGTGTTCCATTCCGAAGATTTCTTGTTGATTTCTGAGAATACAAACTTTTTTGGGGTTTTCATTTTGAAAAGTAACTATTTTATTCACCTAAGTAAGTTAATGTGAAAAAAGACTAAAAATAGGACTTATCTGCATTTTGCCCCCTTTTATTATATATATTTTAATAAAAAATTAAGGATTTTATATTTTTTAATCTGTACTGTAATAAAGAGATCACAGACCGAGCAAGAAAAAAAATTAAAATTGAACAATATTTTTTATATAATTTTAAATTTGGTCTACAATTGTAGCCCGTGCGCCTAACCACGTGACAAATGGGTGCGCGCCTAATGAAGGGTTAATTGAAGTATTGGAGTAAATATCAAATAACCGATGAAGTCGACACAAATTTCTGAAACCACGGACCTTGTGATTGTTAATCTCTCCGCTACCCCTCTTGATTTGGCCTAACTCCTAGTGGAGCATGGTGCGTTGACAACGACAACTGAATTTGGGGTGTGATACGGTTGTCAGCCATACCACATCCTAGTCGCTATTTTTTGGTTTATATTTGTTATCTTCTTCTAAATAATAAACGTGCGACGAGCCATGCTGAGTGTTGAAAACTCGTTCCACTATGAATCTCTATATCACAGAATGGCGACCGAACGATCACGGCTGCACAGCACGACGCTCCTCCTAGACGAAATAAATTTACTAACTAACTAATATTGCTCAAGCTCAATAGTTCCGCATACAATGCAGAGAAAGATGTGTGGGCTTGTTCCCTTCTCTCTAATTCGCAAAGTTTTCGCGCTGTCTTCTGGGAAATGATTGAAGCAGATGATCCAAGCCATAGCTTAGAACAATTATAATCAAGATTGTATGGAATTTCCAGGATTTGTATCGTTTCGAGGACAAAATTCTGGAAGGGGGCGAACTGAAGGTCAGGTGGACAAATTGTCGCTTAAGATCCGTATTGGCCCCAAATAGATACTGTTATAGGGGAACTTTGAACACGAATAATAATAATTATTGCAGGTACTTCGAACACGCGGTAATGCAGGTAAAATACGATAGACTGTATATTTCAATAGTCTCTTATCAACTAGTACTTACAACTATATAAACTGGTATTTACTTATTACTAGGTTGGTACTAGTAGATATGTACTAAATTGCATTCAGTGCTTCTGAATGTAATGTGTAACTTAGTAATTTAAATATTTGAATATTAAAGTTATAACAATTCCTTGCTCTCCAAAATAATTTAATGTAATATATTAATTTTCTTAAATTTAATCCAAAGATATAAAAGCAAGCAAACTGTTAATATTTATGAATTTCATCAGTTAATCTCTGAACTGGTTTTCGATCTCTTTTCGAACGTCTTGGCAATGATGCAGTTTCCGGATTCCGACTTTGATTTTCAGGAGACTTAGTTGTAGGATTATCTGCATTGCTTAGCTGTTCTGGTTGTATTCTCGTTTCATTATCAGAGCTACTACTTGTATTTGGATAAGAAGGATAATAAGGCACTTGTAACGGAATACTACTGCCAATCTGTTGTATTTGATCTATATGTCTTTTACAAACCTCCCCGGTGTCTAATTTAATACTATATAGCAAGTTCCCTAACTTATTTAAGATAGTTCCAAAAATCCATTTATTATCCTTAGAAAAATTGTGCCTAACTCTAACTCGAGTACCCGCCTTCATATTTCTATTTGGCTGATTTGTCGATTCACTCAAATATAATTTCAAGTTATCAGGTCAAAGTAAATCAAATTTAGTGAATGGTTTATAATTTAATATAGCTTGGGATGGAAGTAAATTAGTTGCCGGATGTGGGGTTATTCGATATTGAGCTAATATTTTCTTAACAGCAGGCTTTATATTACTTTTAGAAACTTTTAGCGAAAATAACTTATTTTTGAGAGTTTGAACAAAACGCTCGACTTGCCCATTGAAGCTGGGTGATACGGTGCTGTATATTTGTGAATTACCCCCTTGCTTATCATAAATTCTTTAAATTTCAGTGAAGTTAGCTGAGGCCCATTATCAGAAACAAGTACCAGAGGGTTCCCAAAACGAGCAAAAATGCCATCCAATACTTCAATTGTTTTCAAGGACGTAATATTTCCAACCACCTGGACTTCAGGCCATTTTGAAAATGCGTCAATTAAAATAATAAAATAAACTCCCAGAAATGGCCCAGCGAAATCTATATGAACCCTTTCAAATGGACGTGAAGGAGGCAACCAATGATGTCCTATTTCTTTTTTAGGCATAAAATGATGATTTTGCACAATTTACACAGTTGGTAACTGCCATCTCAATATCCTTATCGAGTCCAGGCCACCAAACAAAACTACGTGCTAAAGATTTCATTCTGGTTGTCTCGAAATGAACTTCATGTAGGTCGTTAAGTACCTGCTTTCGATATCTTGTAGGAACTATTACACGTTGGCCGCGCATCAACACACCTGGCTGATAACTAAGTTCTGATTCATCAATGTCTTTATTAGATAAAGATTTCCCACATAATAATGAATCGTAGATCTTTGAAAGAACCGGGTCCTCCGAAGTTGCAGAAGCTAAGTTTTTATATGTGATAGGTAGTGTTGAAATTTGGCTAATTTCAAGTATATCCGCTTCATCAAATTGGTATTCACTTTCGCCTAGAGTAGGAAGACGTGAAAGACCATCAGCATTCGAATGATTTTCGGATCGTTTATATTTAATTTCATATTGAAAAGCTTGTAAAAATATAGCATAATGGTTCATCCTGGCGGCTGAAAGTAATGGAAGTGACTTATTTAGAGCAAAGATTTGAGCTAGTGGACGGTAATCGGTTAAAATAGTAAAGTGTCTGCCAAAGAGAAACTGATGGAATTTTTTGATTAAAAAATTATAGAATATGCCTCTTTGTCTATCTGAGACCACTTCCTCTGACTCTCATTTAGAGTTTGCGAAGCCATTTGTATTGGACGCTCTGTACCGTCCGGGAACACTGCTCCTACACCATATGGTGAAGCATCGGTCGCTAACAATAGAGGAAGTTCTGAAGAAAAATGCACTAAATTTCTGGAGATTGCATTTGTTTCTTAATTTCACAAAATGCTTCTTCAGCGCTCTTAGACCATCGCCATCCACTATCCTTCTGAAGCAATTTGTGCAAAGGTTCCATTGTTGAACTAGAATTTTTCAAAAATCGACCGTAATAAGTACACATTCCAATGAACGACTTTAATTCAGTTACATTGCGCGGTTGGGGGGCATTAACGATTGCATCTACTTTTTTCTGTGACTTATGAATACCCTTTCTATCAATAATGTACCCACAGTACTCTATTTTTTCTCGTAAAAAATCGCATTTGTCCGCTTTTATTCTGAAATTATATTCAGCGAACCTAGATAACACTTTTTCTAATATCTCTCTCTTTGTGCTGTTATCCTCACATCATCGAAAAAAAACTGCTACACCTGGTATTCCCTGAAGGATACTCTACATTTTTCGTTGCCACAACGCTGGCCCCGATGATATTCCGAACCAAACACAGCGTGGTCTATATAACCCTTTATGCGTGTTAAGTGTTAAATAGACTTGATCCTCTTCTCTTACAGGTAATTGTAAATATGCCTGTCGAAGATCTATCTTAGAAAATTTATCACCGCCAGTCAATGACGAAAACAATTCGTTAATTGTAGGTATATGATGCTCATCTACTTCAATATAGGGGTTTATTGTTACCTTGAAATCCCCGCAAAGTCTTACTGCCCCTGAGGATTTTAACCCGGGAACACTAACCTTAATTTCAGGCGCTTGTTACTAACCATGAGTCATTTTGACTCACTTAGAAATTGCTGTATTTAAAGTGGAAGAGTATGAAAACTTGTGCCAGAATTCTTCGGAATACTTATTTTATACAAGCTATATTAAGAGTTTGTGCATTAGATCCGAATAAACTGTAGAAACAACCAAGAAACCAAATATGCCAACTACAGAATGTAGACGGTTGTTACTAACGTGAGTCATTTTGACTCACAAGAAACGTTCGTTTAGTACTAACCCCGTCACAGAAAAACACAAATAGCTGCTTACCATAAAATCGGAAACGTTTGCTTACTCGGACATTCATTAGAAAACATATTTCTTAAAGAATACATGGGTAGCGGAACCCAATGGGCCAACCGCCCTTTCTACGAAAAATGGAAATATGTGGAATATGCGTCAAAATGACTCACATTAGTGTTCCCGGGTTAACACGGGAACGACAGGTGTCGCCCAAGGACTAGAATCTACTTTCACAATTTTCCCATCGCGCTCAGCCTATCTAATTCGTTACCGATTGCATCTCTAATCGAAAAAGGAACTAATCTAGCTTTTGTGAATACGGGCTGAACCCCTTCTTTAATTTTAATTGTAACCGGTGGGCCTTTAATTTCGCCTAAGTCCTCACGTAATACTACATCGTACTTGCTAAGTAAGGACTTAACCCTAACCTCAACATTCGTAACAGGTTGAACCAGGAACGAAAATTCGGAATTACCTTGTATCAGTCTATCCCAATTTGGCATAAGCGAGAATAACCAGTCGCGTCCGAGCAATGGGTGCTTATTCGATTCCACCATGTAAATTTTTAAATTTTTGGTTTGTTCCTCCATTTTTACCAAGACGTGCGCAAATCCTAAAATGTTAATTTCTTTATTACAATATGTTAGCAATTTAATGTCACTATTCTTCAATGAAACTTGTGGAAACCAGTTCTTGAAATCGGTTGAATTAATAACGGTAACAGCAGATCCTGTATCTAATTCAAATTTAACTTTCCTCTTATTAACCAATAAATTAATCCACAATTTCCTTGAATATGCGTTTCCATCGCAAGTTGATAGACATAGTAAATCATTTGTAAAAAGATTATCTACTGTGTAGTCTATGCAATCCACTTGGTTCACTTGTTTCTTTTTTGATAGACACACCTTGGACAAATGTCCTTTCTTTTTGCAGTGTGAACAAATAGAAGTCTTGTGCTTGCAAGTGTTGGCCAAGTGCGTTGCATCGCCACATCGAAAACATTTTTTTAACTTATCGTATATTTTTTTTATGCTCGACTTTATGTATCGCTGGTAGATTCTTGTGAAGCGCGCGCCGCAGCATTCGAAGATGAAATTTCCATAGCCGTTGCTATTTCGATCGCTTTTGCTAGATTTAGTTCCTTTTCTTCAAAAATTCGGCTCTGTGTAGTTTCTTTGCGTAATCCGCAAACGAACTGGTTACGCAATGCGTTCTCCAAATATGTTCCGAAGTTACAGTGTACCGCTAATTTCCATAGAGATTGAAGAAAATCCTTCACTGACTCGCCCTCTTGCTGTTTTCTATTTTGAAACTGCCAAATTTCGACTATTTCCACCGGATTAGGATCAAGCTTTCGATTTGTTGCAATGACTGACTTTCAGCTGTATCGGGAGCAAGTTTATCACAAAGAAAATCGTATATTTCAGCTCCGATGTAGTGAAGCAAGTATGCCAGCTTCATATTTGTATCCGTAATGTTGAATACCGTAAATGCGCTGATCAAGCGCTGGAGCCACCGATCAAATCGCATGTTCGATTTATTATAATATTCGATAATGAAATTGGTCTGCACCAAATGTTCCGCCATTTTCCTCCTTCCACGGAATTCACCAAAAGTAAAGTAGCACAGTACACAGAATCCTAATAAAAATCCAGGAATGTAACGTAGATCAGCTTCGTACTGAAGATATTTTTGCACAATATGTAGTTGAAAACTCCAAATTCCTCGTCGCCAATTGTTATAGGGGAACTTTGAAAACGAATAATAATAATTATTGCAGGTACTTCGAACACGCGGTAATGCAGGTAAAATACCAAACGCAGAGATTTAGGAAGATAGACTGTATATTTCAATAGTCTCTTATCAACTAGTACTTACAACTATATAAACTGGTATTTACTTATTACTAGGTTGGTACTAGTAGATATGTACTAAAGTGCATTCAGTGCTTCTGAATGTAATGTGTAATTTAGTAATTTAAATATTTGAATATTAAAGTTATACCAGATACTATAAGTGTTTCACATTGCAGTTGCGGTGGTAGCAAAGAAATTAGAGTGTGTTGAAGTCTACGTCAACAAGGCGATTACAACTATAAAGCTCTGCCTAATAAGCAAAAAACGGAGACTGTTCTTATTAGTAAGCGCAGGAAAAGGTGCTCTCTAAATACCAGAGTTGGAAGCAATATCATAACTTCCAAAAAAGCCATTAGGTATTTGGGGGTTATGATAGATTCGAAATTAAACTAGTCTTCGATACTATTTGAAGTCTGTATGTGAAAATGCGGCGGTGTCTACCATGGCTTTAGCCAGGATTATGCCGAATATAGGCGTCCCAAGATCAAGTAGTAGATTTTTGCTGGTCAGTGTTGTGTTATTCATACTAATCTATGCCTCACCAGTTTGGGCTGTTTCACTAGATTCTTCTGGGAACGAACAGAAATTGAGCTCAGCTTACCGTATGTGCGCATTGAGAGTATGCTCTGCGTACCGAACCACTTTTCAACTCAATTCCTAACGGGTCATGGTGGATATCGACAGTAATTGTGCCGATTCAAGCTGGATGACCCGCCAGAGTGTCCTAGCTGCAACAGAGTTGCAGAAGACGCCGCTCACGTATTTTTTGAGTGTCCAAGGTTTAGCGTGTGACCCGCGAAACTGAATGTGTAACTCAGGAAACGCTACGCCCACAGAATTTTGTAAACGGTGTGCTTGAGTGCCAACAGAATTGAGAAACAGTGAGTGAATTTGTGTGTAGCATCCACAAATAACTTCCAAAAGAAGAAACTAAACTCAATTCTGTAACACGGGATGATGGCTAATTAGCCGAATCCGCCTCTGCGAAGTAATACCGAAAGGTGGTCCCGCATCAGATCCTTCGCATAAAACATATCTATCTTGGTGCTATAGTCTGAGGAAGATGATTTATTATACCCTTCGCACATAGAGTGAAAGGGTGTATTAACTTTGTCATGAAGTTTGTAACGCATCTCCATATTAAAGGTATACATATATGATCAGCATGACTTGAGGAATCGATTGGGCGATGTCCGTCTGTCTGTCCGTCTGTCTGTTGCGACGCGTTTTACTCGGCCAATTTAAACGCTATGAAGCTGAAATTTTGCACAAATACTTCTTTTTGCTGCAGGCAGTTTGTATGTTTGAATCGGTAAAATCGGACAATGGGGTCATGGAGCTGCCATACAAACTCCCCAAATTAGGTTGTTCTAAGAAAAACTTTTTTATTTGTGTAACAAATTTAACCAAATTTAACACAAATGTGTTTCTATTGATAACACAAAACATATGTAAGAATGGATCAAATCGGAACATGCAGTCATGGGGCTGCCATACAAACCTATCCCCCCAAATTGGGTTCTTCTGAGAATAACTTTTTCATTTGTGCACCAATTCCAACCAAATTTCAATCAAATGTATTTCTATTGATGGCACAAAATATATGTAAGAATGGATCAAATCGGACCATGGGATCATGGGGCTGCCATACAAACCTATCCCCCAAATTAGGTTCTTCTAAGAAAAACTTTTTTATTTGTCCACCATTTCAACCGAATTTCACAGAAATGTATTTCTATTGTTGACACAAAACATTTTTTACACCAATTTCACGAAACCTTGAATTAATGAATTAATTAAAAAAAAAAATGAGTCTTTCTCAAAGCAACTAAAAAGGCCAAAACAAATGGAACCGTACTATGGGGACATGCTCCCGCATCCCGCAATAATATTTTCTGAGTAAATATTTTTATTTGCCCAATTTAAACCCCACACAAATATGGTTTTGCCGACGCAACGGAACTTTTGTGAAGACAGAAGGAAAAGAATGGAGGGGGGATTGTCAACTTGTGTTTTCTGATAGGGCCAAATTTTTTGGCCTTATCTTGGACAAAGAACTAAAATGGAAACTCAACATTGAAGAAAGGGTGAAAAAGGCCACCACGGCCCTGTATTTATGCAAGAGGGCTGTTGGTAAAACTTGGGGCTTACAGCCAAAAGTTGTATATTGGATGTATACCAATATTGTGCGGCCCATACTACTCTAAGGAGTTAGTGTATGGTGGGCGGCACTAAGTAGAATTACTAATTACAATCTGCTTGTAAAAGTACAAAGGCTGGCATCTCTGATTATAACTGGTGCCTTTCGTACCACCCCTTCAGCCGGATTAGATATGTTATTGGGTCTAATCCCGCTTGACATCTTCGGTCAGCGAATGGCTGCTTTTACGGCTCTGCGCCTGCGTGAAACGGGCTTGTGGCGCATGTTGGACTATGGACACTCAGCGATACTTCGCAACTTTATCCTGCCAACAGCGACTGACTACACTGTTCCTAGGTACTATTTTGGTAGGAACCATTATAGCTTAATTCCGTCGAGGGAAGATTGGGATGATACCATGGCCCCGGACAGTGGGTCGTGTGCTATCTACACTGATGGATCCAAGACAGAAACAGGAGTCGGTATTGGAATCTACTCCGAGGAGTTGGGCATTCGGTTGTCGCTCCGTTTTCCTAATGTCTCTACCATTCTCCAAGCGGAGGTCTCAGCTATATATGAAGCCTTAGTTTGGTTAGGTAGTCACGTCATCTCTAAAGGAGATATTGTTCTGCACACCGACAGCCAAGCTGCAATTCGATCGCTAGAATCTGTACTGACGACATCTAGAACTGTTGAAAAATGTCGGGCACTACTCAGAGAGTTAGGCTGCTTTTTCAATATAACCATATGTTGGATACCAGGCCATCGAGGGTTTACAGGGAACTGCTGCGCGGACAGCTTAGCCCGCGATGCGGCAACTGAAAGCGAAGCAGTTGATCGAGTTGACCGAGATGGCATTAAAGCGCCAATTTCCGCGTGCGCTGTGATTATTGAAGGTGCTGCAAAACGCAGGACCAATGCTAGATGGATCAACGGTAACACTTGTGCTACAACGAGATTAATATGGCCAAAACTGGACGCCATTCGCTCCGCCCAACTACTGTCCCTGGACAGGAAACACATACGGAGTGTGGTCGGAGTTATCACTGGACACTGTCCTATTGGGGAGCACGCAAGGAGACTCCGAATTCCTCATAACGACTTTTGTAGGAGTTGCGATGACAAGGAAGAGGAAGAAAGTGTACATCACTTCCTCTGTGACTGTCCTGCCTTAGCGGAGAAACGGAAGCGTTATCTGGGCTCAAGGTTCTTTTTCGATACAGACGATCTTCGGGATATAAGCCCAGTACTACTCAATAAATACATTGTTAGTACGGGCTTGTTTTAAGCTTGAGGCAAAGCTTCTCGCGTTTATAACTGTTAGACAGGTTTTTCTCGGTGGTATCACAACGGAACCAAATATGTGGTCTAAGTGCGCTGGGTTCTCTTGCACCTAGCGGCCCCTGTACCTAACCTATGGAGGGGGGATTAAATACAAGTCGTAGGTACGCCCGAAAAAACTTTTTCCCCGAGGGGAGCGAAGGGTATCCAAATTTTGGCCGCACCCGAAATTAGCCTCGGTCTCGTTGATAATTAGGTTCGGCTTCCAATCTTCGAAGGCGGAGGCCACATTTCGCGACGCAACCGATTGTCATTTGGCTTGAGTTTTTATACTAACACCATCTTGTAGGAAGTATAATTTAAGATTTGCCATGGTTGATCGAAGGGACAAAACCAGGAAATGTGTCTTCTGACCTCGAAGAGCTAACTTCGATTAAAAGTTATCCAGTAAACAGTATGGCTCTGTCTTTAGACTCGGATTTGTGACAATGTTTAGCGCTAAAAACCATTTGAATTGTTGCAATCGGGTTGCAATTTTGATAATTTGAATAATTTCGGAATTGGGCTATAACCTCCCAACTAGCAATGCGTATGCTTTCAAGAAACACTTCTCTCTGTAGCAATCCTATAGTAACACCAAATTCAGTTTAACGTGTAATATCGCTTAAAGGAGTTTGTTGATCCGATAAATTATACCTATAACATTTCCGCAAAACATATAGAATCAATTCAAGGTTATCTTATAATCATTGAATATTAAAACTATTAATTAATTATAGTTATTTTAAAGACTTCCATAAAACTTTCTCTAAACATTAACAAAAAATTATACTCCATCAAATACTTCGCTATTGTGTTTATTGGGTGACATAAAACCTTAGAAAAAACATAGTAACCCATGCCATGCGTTAGTCCAGAATGGCTATGTGATCACACAACCCATATGTGTTTGACTCCAAACTTATTACACTACACTCCACGAAATAATTAAAACGTCAACATATTGTCGATGCAATTATTAACCCTTCTGTCGTCGCCTACGAGCTCTTATGCCTAAGGTGTAGCTGAATTTTTGGTGAAATCAATCTTAATTTTTGAAGAGGTTTAATTTTGGATCTTGAAACAATTTACATACTATGTCTTACGATGATGCGCCGTTTTTTCGTTTCTTTAGACATAGTTTACATTTCGACGAACGTTTGATCGCATTTGTGACCGTCGTTTCCTTTGAAATATATATGGAAAGGGGTGGAAAATATTGTTGAACGATATTTTTCATCAAGATATAGTACCAATGGTCTGTCTGGATCTATACGCCAACAGAAGGGTTAAATATCACGTTGACATTTTAAGAGAGTAATAAATATAACGCGGATTTTATATATATTTTATAAAATTTTCACGCATACTATGAACTGCAACAGTGTGAAAACGGTGCCATTTTTATTTTCTGATGGCCACTCTGGACTAACGCATGGCATGGGTTACTATGCTTTTTCTAAGCATAAAACACACATGTAATAGTCTCCTGTAGCAAATAGCCACAAATGAACACAAACATGCAATATTCTCCTAGAGAGAATCGGTTTCGTTATTTTTTCTTAATAGTATGACATATTGTCAACATTGTAGTTTTATAGGAGGATGGACTTTGTGATTTTTGAAAGAGTTGAGTTATGAAGTGCCCCGGGAATATCTTCAATAGAATTGTTTGAAGTCTTGCATGAAACCAACATTTCTTCTCTCATTGTTAATTTCTGAACCAAGTAAGACCAAGAATGTGTAAATTTAATACTTTCCACTGCAAACAACGTCATTATTGGTAAAGGTAACTGACTGACTGAACACTAAACAAAAAATTAACACAATAATTTTATACTTACACAAAAAGTCACACCTATACCCGCGTTGGTCTCACAGATAATTCTTTCCAAATGCACTAATACGCCCGTCTCGTGTAATCACAAGACAGCACTAAAATAAAGTCAGGAACAAATCCGGCAGCTAGCAAAAAACTCGACCCGCTACCTTTTCATTTAAGCTAAAAAAATTGAAAAAAGTGTTTTGTCGGTCTGACAGACCAACGCGCGGGTATGGGAAGGTTTAACTACGATCGCTGAGCGATCATACCATGAGTCGTCTCTACGAACACACCCCTTTATTCTTTTCACGTTGGTTATTGGAGCAAACGCGAGAAAATTATTATATGTATGCCTTTTTCGAAGCATGAATTAGTGCTACAATAAGGTTCCATTGTATTAAAAAATGGCGCCAAATGCCATTATTGGACTATTATTCAGCTGTTGTACCCTGTAAAGTGCTCCTATTACTATTGGAAGAGAGTATATGGCTAAAATTGTTAGTTGGGCCTTTTGTGCGCTATGCGTTCCCATAATCACGGACGAAAGTATAATATTGGATAATATGCAACATGATGATGAGAGCGCGTGTTTGCATGTGTCAATAGAAAATTGCAAGGATCTAATGGTGAACCATGACGGGGAGCTCATATGTAAATTTTTCGCTTACTTCAATTTACATATTGTATTATATAAAAAAGAAATCTGGGATTCGCAAAAGCTAGAACCACCTCTGCTCCTAATAAAAAGGATGTATTTCCCAGCGTGTTTTTAGCTTGACTAATAAGAAGCCCAAAGAGAGAGAGAGTACTCACGGCCACTGCTTAACACAGAATTCCAGACTTGGCCAATTTACGGATATAGGCCAAGTAAATATGAAACGTATAATGTCATCTTAAAACTTCCCTAATAGTAGCAGCGGCGTCAGAGTTCACGTGTGACACCGATTCAGTCATCGCAGCAAAATAGCGGAGTAATCCAACACGTGAAGATTAATCAGCTTTACCGTTGACGCCAACATGAAGTTGCAATATTGGGAGAACTGACAAAGAAGGAAGCTATGTATGACGCGGGTACTAGGGATTGGCATTTCATTTATGTAAATCTAGAAAGAGAACTGGCGCTTTAACATTACTTTGTGAATTTCATAGCTTATCCCTCATTTGTCTGATGCAGAGTTGGACGAATCATAGCATTCGCCGTGTTTTATCAAATGATGAAATGTTTACGAGTGCATTTTTTTTTCATTATATCCTGAAAGTGTTTGGACATTTACCCTCGTTACATAGTCAAATTGCTCAGGGATAGGTATGCAAATGGTTCTTCCACTAAGAATAAGTTAATGATTTTGTTTGTCACTACACTAAATAATAAAGCGAATGAAAACTTAAACAAGTGCCGCACAAAACCACCATATAATCGCCTACTTGGAAGATCCTTAACCCTGTTCCAAGTCGCTGATGAACATTCAAGCCTGTCCGGATAATTTTTTGTCGATATGAACAATTTTAACTTCTCATTCCACACTTATGTATACACTCTCAAAATTCCACTCGACTCGTTCAACTGAATATTTTATAAAATTCCGAGTAAAGCATGTTGTGCCGTGATACACAATACACATACAAAAAAAAACTTGACGGAAGTAAGTTGTATCCTTACTCCTTACTTATATGCGACATATGATGAGTTATTTATTTCGCATGTGTGAGACTATAAAATTTTCAGCATCGAAAAGCGTACCATAATACATAATGTATGTATATGAAATTTTCGCTAAGGAGGCGGCACAATTTGATATGTTGTAAAATGAAATGGCAACCGGATCGGATGGATCCTTGAGTTTATTTCTGGCTCGCCTGTTCTTCAATGAGAATCCCGGCAACGAACCAAGCGTCTCGTGTCGTTCGTTGATTTTACTATTCAGTGCTTTTCGTATGTACATACGAGCTGGATCGCACATGATACACAGGATATTTTCGGTTGATGTTCTTATACTCATTGGCATCATCGGCAACCCAATTCATCGTCACTTCGTAAAAATAAAAATTTCCATATCCAATGCAAAAACGAAATTGCTTCCGGACGATAGAGACCGTCATAACAATTCCGGATAGGAAGAGATGGGCGAGTTATGTCGCCCGGAAGGGACATTTTCGTAAGATGTCTTTCACCTTCGGATAGTGGTTGCAGACTTTTACTGACAATTTTTTCTCGGAAAGAAATGATCAAAAGGAATAGACACAATACACTCATTTGCTTTGATTTCAATCGACCATGGAATGGATACGAGTGTAATGGAAATGTTTTTGCAAAAGGATAATACGCTTTGAATCCATTGAAAATTCGCATTTATCTGGATCATTTATTTCTTAGTCATATATCAGGTTGGGATCCGCTGCTCTCTTTTTGCTCAGTTCAGTATGAAAGCGGTGGCGGCGACGTATTCCCTGGCAATGATGATAAGAAAGCCGTGCATTCCTATCTAAAAGGTCAAGGACGATCCGAAAAGTGCTTCTCCCGCTTCCACGCAAAGACGAAGATGAATTGAAATGGCGGCATCCATGCTAGAAGATGGCATTCGTAGAGAGTAGGTACATAGTACGAGGGTGAAGAGATGGGGATGAGTAAAATGGATCTATATATTCAGTCGGTATCCTTTTCTCTCATGGTTCGTTTACAGTCTCTATAAATTTTATGATTATGTTTATTTATGGAGATGCTCATTCCCGGCGGGTCTGTGATTTACATCGTCGTGCCTCGAACGAATATATCTTAAATCAAAATCACTCAGTGATTTATTCTCGACTCTACGTGGATATGTACGTGTATATCCAAAAGAACTAACAAATCCCGGCCACTCTCGGTTATGTGGTTGCGGCAATGTGAAAAACGTGTACTCGCTTGTTGTTGTACAATATACCGCTGCCGGCATGCAAGAAGCTCAAATTTTCGTTTTTCTTGCGATATGCTTTTTTATTTCATTCTTCTTTTCCCGGCCGAATTTTCCTCGCAAACAGACCGTCTCGACGTTTCGGTAAAAACACCCTAACCTTCACTATTATTGACTTACAACAGATTTCCCACCATACGATATCAGTAAGAGGATTTCCGATATAAATGTAGCTATGATTTAAACGTGATGTTATCCATCTCCGAATACCCGGGAACCCGGGCAAGGTATGGGAAAACTACCTTCCTGAAAACAGCTGCATCATAGTAGGGGCGTCAAAAGTCAAGACATATACCTGGGTTGTCAGGAGCTCAGGACCCAAGCTGATTTACGGCTTCGATGACAGCCATTTGAAAGCTATCAAAATTTTCGGGCTTGGAATTTTCCTTGGATGAAACGTTTTTTTTTTTTCATCACAAACAATCTATGAAAAGCCCCAGCAGATGAAATATGATTCAATCGAATGTGTGCTGTTAAGGTGGGGCATCTTAGTGGTGATGTGGGATGAGAGGGATTTTTTTTTTTCATTTTTTTCTTGAAACCAGATGACCAGATAATTTGCCATTTAAAAGTTGAAAAATGATGGAACGTGTATATGTAGGAATATGTTTTTGATGAAAATAGAGAGTAAATGGCTGTGGGGGTGCCTAGACAAAGGTTGAGTGAATTTGTTCGGAAAGTGACAAGTAATGGGAATAATCAATGTCATTTACAGTTATAAGTATGTATAATGATGGAAAGACATGGTATTTTCAAGAGGCCGAGCGAATGAACTCTTGGAATGGGTTATTTATTTGGCAAAAAACCGTTAAAAGGTGAACTGCTACTGCTACGAAAAGAAAAAGATCATTATGGAGTTTTGATGATCAAGCGGTGCATAAGACCGGGTCGCAGTCCTGCTGAAACCAATTTGTTTAAAGTTTGTTTTCTCAATTCAATTGGAACAGCTAAAGGAATTCATCAGGAAAGAGATGGCGTGAAATAAAGTTTGAAATGTTTCGAAGAGTGCAAGGAAACAAAAAAGACCCCCAAAAGTTGAGTGACAAGCTTCTCACTCTAAATATAACATTAATGATATTTTATGAACATTTTAAACAAGTCCCACCTCTTTCCTAAACACCGTACCCCGAAATTTGCGATAGTTTCGTGGAACGCATCCCACACGAATTTCGGTAGTTCACTGTAGTTTCAAAACCTCATTTTAATTTTTTTAATGACGTATGTCAATTTTATTGATTGTGTTTTTGCTCAAACAAATTGTACCATCGATTCTATCAGAATTGCTGAATTGTGCATTAAAAGCGGGACACTATGAAGAAGAAGAACATACCCTTCAAACCGACTTTACAACCAATAAATTTTTCTATCGCTGTTTTTTTATATTTATCTATTACATAAAGTTTGAAGAATGCTCAGGACCCACGAAGTGGAAGCACAAAGGGGAAAGTTGAGAATAAATTACGGTCAGTCAGCAATATTCTCGTAAAGCCTGGTAGGAGCGGCAAAATGTTAACAGCCTACTAGCGGCAAATGTGCAAATCCGCCACTGCTGGTAATATAAACGGAACGCTAATTGTTGTAACCAAATGGTACCACATAAAAAGTACCTACATCCGAGGCAGCTTGTCCATAGACCAACCTATCACCGAAAAGCTCGAAGACCGACAATGGATTGCCATGTTCAAAGGCGTCCGCGAGAACCCCGTATAGGAGACGATATCAATGCAAGTTCCATTTAATGGACCCAAGGTCAGAGGCAAATGAAAAAGCAACAACAATGCGTTGGTCTCGGCGATGACACGATCCAATATACCGCCGGAACGGACGATGCCTGGACCGCAGGTTGAGCGACGCCACGGTTTTGAGCGGTGTAGAGAACGAGGCAAGGAAGAAGAAGAACAGAACGATAATGTAGCATCAACAGAGTGTTAACAGGCCATTAACAGAGCGTTAACAGAGCATAAACAGAGGGTTAATATAACGCTAACAAACCACTAACAGAGCGTTAACAGAGCTTAAACATATCAGTAGAAGAACTTTAACAGACCATCAACCGAGCGTTAACAGAACGTTAAAATACTATGAACAGAGCGTTTGCAGAGCATTAACAGAACGTTAACAAGTTCACTATAATATATAAGTCACAAGTGCACACAGCATTTCTCCCTGTTCACCTCTATGAGTCACATGTGATTCATAAATGTATGTATTTTCCGATGCCAGACGTTGTAGTAATATTGGAAAAAAACAGTCACACAGTGAACGTGTCAACATACCTTTATCAGATCGATACCAGAGTGTTTATTGAATGTTTATTAGAACTTTAACAGAGTGTTAACGGAGTCAACGGAACCTTAACAGACTATTAAGACAAAATAATATGACGAAAATATATATGATGATTTACAAAATATAAACATGACCGTATCTTCTGCTGTATAGCGCTAACGCCAACCCTAGCGAACACACTTTATGCAATTACCATCTGTTTGCAAAGTCCACACCTGAAAGGACTTCAACTTTGAATTCAACTGAACATGTAAATTTATATGTACATACATATCGGCATTCGGACAATGATTTCTAATGAATACGTTGTTCCAATGTTTAACGCCACCTATACCGCGAAGTTACGTTCGTGCTTATGTCCCATAGCACTAAGTCCGTAGATAATCTCTATTTGTCGTCGTCGTTACTCGTACTTCCGTATCCGTATCATGTCGACAGGATAACAGACGCGCGATAGTCCGATATATTAACTGTGACAAATTTATGGTTACCTAAAAGTTCACTTGAAGCAATTTATTTTCCATTTATTGTATAGTTAAGGACCTCCTCTACCACTTGCAAATGAGAAAACAATTTCTTGTTAAATTTACATAATCAGTAGGACGCAATGATATTTGAGGTGTTGTAATGATAGAGCCAAAAGGCCCAATGCAGGCAGGCATTCATTTCATATCTTCCAAACATGACACACTAATATGTAGGGTAAAAGTGGGTTAGATGCCCCAGTGGGATAGATGCCGCAGTTGCTGAAACTAGTATTTCCAGACACAAAATGAACAAAAATGTTATTGACAATGAAAGAGCATCCTCTAGCACTAACAGTAATTGCATTTATATTTTTAGGGTTGTCCACACAACCGCGTTTTAACGATATTACGAAAAATTTATTTTGAACTTGTGTGAATTTGCAATTTGGCATTTTTTCAATCGCGCGTAACTTTTCTCTATTTAATGTCAGCGAAAGCTTCTTTTCATATTTGTTAGTGGGTTAAATTACAACCTTTAAACTTGATATATGCATTTTAATGCTATAAAAATGGTTTGTAATTACACGTGGAAAGTGGGAGCAGCTCTCCACGACACTTAGACGCAAGATTTCCCTTTCCCACTTTAGGATATCCTCAAGCATTTTTTTATTTTTCCCACATTTTAGAATCCAGTTTTCCCTTTTGACTCAAATTTTAACTGATTTATCCCTTAGGGCAACTATCCTCACATTAAAATATGCATTGGGGCAATTAACCCATAGCGTGGGCAACTATCCCCGAAAATGGAGGTGCCTTTTCAAGGCTAAAACTACAAAAACTTGACTGCTCCAAAAAATATTTGTTTTGAAAACAGTTTCTAACAGATGTGGGAAAACGTATATACAAGAAAACCGGGAATTAATGTAAAGCACTGCTAAATATGGACCCAAAACCAAAAGTGCGGCAACTATCCCACTTTTAGCCTAATCATGTATTTTCGTATTTTCTCTATACCACTGCATGCATTACTTACCTTCATAGCTACATGTTTTCGGAATATGAAAATTTAAATTCCTCCCCATAAGTAAACGGGAACACCTTAGAATTATTTTTGATCAAACACATAGTTAAACCGTGTACACTTTTTTGAAAGATGCATAAAAGGTGTACCATGTGCAAAGTCCAAAAGTCCATTTCCGTCGTATCATGTGCAGTTCAGCCATACGATACTCGTACCATACAATTTCCTTAAAAGGAAGCAAACAAAAATTCATTCATACAAAAGGAAGAATATCATTTCTCGTCGTCTGTCGCGTCGTCGTTGTCCCTTTCCTCAAGACTGACATCGTTAAGCCAAGCTCTTCTTGTGCCAAAGGTGCACCGAAATATTTCGTTGACTGTCATATGGGGATATGTTGTATGTATATGTTCTTCAAAAATACACGGACATATAACGGTATCTTTATGCTCGTTAGTACATACATCATCCATGTAACATTCTATCCTTGTATCGTATGTATGTATATATGTACATACATATATGCTGAATAACTTTTCATATTTTCAGATAAAGAAATTTTCCGGACAATTTTTAGGAATATGCAAAATATGTTGCTCTTTGAAAATATGCACATATTTTCGGAAATATTTCTGGGAACAAAAGCACGTGAAAAAAATAATAAAGGACAACAACTCCTTATGGACACAGTAGAAGTCGGGAGGGGGGAATATGTTAAGGATATACGTAAGAATTGCTTTAGAATCTTGCTATGTGAACGGTTGTAATGTGTATCATGTATGTCCATGTTGTGTCTACAATATTCTATTTTTCGTTTGAAAAAACTGTACTGCGGTTTTCAGATGAGGAATGGACATTACCGTTGCATTACTACATTTATCACAAGGAATGGAAAATACCTTGCAGTTTCCATTTTTAATATCATTTTGAAGGTACCTACAGAAAGTTTTGAGTGGAATGAAGTGAAAGTTGGAAGGATGTCCTTCATTTTTGGATACTTTGGATACTTGTATCAGAAAATGCATGTTGAAGTTTCTAAATTTCAATTTCGTAAATTCTTAATTTATGGTATTTAATTTTGCTTTCCTATTCACTACTATTCAAATATGTAATCCTCTCAAGTCTTAACCCGTTACGGTTATCTAATTTACTTCCTACCTAGCAGTAGCTCTAGCGAATACACAAACTCTATCCAAGACAAAAATCCAATTAATTAACACAAAACGTTTGAGTGAGAATTTTTCGAGACAATCACAATCCCATTCTGGTCGTCATGCAATCCCATGCATAGTACCGAGGGTTGGGTACTTTTAGGGTGTGTTCTGCGGAAACAAAGGAACACAAGGATGGTTTCCAAAGAAATACCTCTAGACATTGCGGTCAACATGGTAAATTTAATTAAACTTTGTTTAAACTATAAATTATTCTGGACAAGTTTTTACTGGGAAGTTTTCAGTTTTTTTTTCTTTCTTCTATTTGTGGTATCTCTGCAGGGATTTACGGATATTCCAATCGGGTTTTTACATCTGGTGGTTGAGTATGAATGGAATTGGGGTTTTGTAACGTAGTCGTAGTAATATGCACGGAAGGTAAAAGTGTTGGCTAAATTTGGTGGTATAATCTCGATATGCACAGTGTCCCCCCATGGACGGGCAAACCAGGTGGCCGTCCAAGGCGCCAATTTTTGAACCGGCATTTTGACTGGGACTTAAAAAAATTAATAACGTACCTCCACTTTGGAGACTTAACTCAGCTAGGTTCTCTGGCCAGGGATATGCGGACGACTTGGTAATCACGGTTCCCTCGAGTAGGCAAGATCGCCTTGAGGCGGGGTTTACTTTGTATCCCCCAAACTATACAAATCAGGATATCATTTTTTGTTCGTAGTTAATTGAATCGATAGTGTCACATCTTTTGTAAGGACATTGTAAGTTTTGAAGCATTCTGCGGGGAGGGGGGGGGGGGGGGTAATTTTTTTATCCACAATCGGTAGTTGCAACCTCCTAGTTTCGTGGTGGCATATTATTTCTGCAAGATTACCAATTTCACTCTTTAAGAAAAAATGCGCTTAGCACTTTTTGAAAAGAAAAAACTATGTTGAGGTTAACGGACATTTATCATTATGTCGTAGAAAGCTTTAGTACTGAATTTGTTGTTTAGAAAAGCTGCTATGGTGTGTTTTAGGAAGCCAGTCTGGAAGCGGTCTTGCCGTTCTACGTCAACTTTTCAGCTGGTATTTTAGCTGTTATCTGTTGTGAAGGAAATATGGCGATGAGCATAGCATTCTAAGCTCTTACATTTACATTATTTACATTTATTTTAATCTTTTTTTTTTTGAGTGAGAAAACATGAATTATGCCTAACTTAAGTCATTTTTATGTCCGAGGCTGAGCAATTAGTATTGGGGTTTCCTCCACCTCAGTAGAAAGTTGTAGAGAGATAATATAATATAATTATAATTATAATATATAATTATTATTGGTAATTAAGGCTAAGGGAACTCTTCAATTACTGCACTATCCAAGGACAATCCGAACATGAAGGAAAGTTTAGCAGTAGTTCGAAGTCAGATATTATTTTTATTGATCCAGATCCAGCGGGGTTTGTGTTAGCCTGGGCCTAATGCAGCTTAATTTTGCTTGCCTTTTTACGAGTATATCTAAGTTTCTTTCCAAATAAGATACTAAGTGTATCATACAATTTTAGCATATTTTCATTAACTAGTGCTCTGATTCTAGTCATCATAAAATTTAAGGAATGTTTGTTATTAGCCTCCATAACTAGCGGTTTTATTTCCCGTCCTTCAAAGGTTATGACTTATGATGGATATATCGGCGGCATTAAACCGAACTGATGTTTTGTTCCCGGAGGAAATAGTCTCCAAACTTGGTTGTTGGGGCCATTTTAGGCCTGTGAAATTCGGACTATTATGTCCTCTGGGTAATGTTGTCGTTCCATTAGCAGATGCCCACCTCCATCATTCGTGGCAGCCCCCCACCTCCATAATTAGACAGCAAATTAATTCGTGTGCTTTCAAACCGCAAGCGGGGTATAGGAATAAACAATTTTACTATTCAGCCTCGAGTGACGACTTATGCCATAACGTTAATAATAATCAACCATACACGAAGCCCCCTGTGCAGCATCCCAACGCCCAGTGTTCCAAGGTTCCTCCGGAAAACCCTGCTCAATTGTTTGGAAACAGAGGTACATTCGTATAATGTACTTTACTTAGTAATATTCATTAAATTTTTATGCATGTAATGCAATAAAATCAAATTGGCGGATATTTTCGAATGGAATCGCCAAACTATTTTTATAAAGCTTTCAAAAGAAAGCGAAAACAATAAAAAAACGTTAAAATCATAAGATAGACTGGTTGTGACATTGCCCTCAGTTTTGTTCACGTTAATCGGTAAGACCGCCTCCAGGCGGGTTTTAATAAAATGACGCCTGACATGTAAAAACCCACAACAACTGAAAAAATAATATTATTTTCGTTTTTCTTGCCCCCAAATTAAGCATTTATGAATTTTCAGGCTCAAACAAAAATTGGCCTAGTCGAGGGTTAAAGGCAAATTCGAAGAGGTCCTACATGATGTTTTACAAAACGCACTGCAAATAGTACAAAAATGGTGCACTGCTAATGGGCTACGTGTGATTGCGACAAAAGCCGCAGTGATGCCATTCAGTAGAGAGGGGACGCTACAAGTACTGAAGTGTCCCTCGATGTATAATTCACAGATAACCATGCCCGAAACTGTCAAGTACGTGGTGGTCACTCTAGACAAGAAACTATTCTGAAAGGAGCACCTCAGGGTGGTAACCAGTGTTGCCAACTTGAAAATCAGAAAACGGCTAAATTTAGCCGGAAAACCGGCTATATTTTTTCCAAAAACGGCTAAAAATCCGGCTAAATAAATTTCAGGCAGAAAACGGGTAAAAAATCGGCTAAATCATACAAAATAGCTACATGACGAAAAAATATAGTAAAAAACTGATTTTAATAATTTTATTTCTTTTCTGGGGTACTACCCGTAAACTATGTTTTATGCAGATTTCTTAGTTTTATTACATATATGCTCCAATCGCTGGCATTACAGTTAAAATTTACATTTGTTCGGATTCGGAGTTAGATAGCTCAACTAGTCAAAATTGTTGTATACAGGTACAATTTCTCGGTCAAGTCTATTACCACATTAGGTCTGGATAAGGAATTAGCGGGCCAGGTATTAGTCCTTCTATTCCAATGGAATTTCGACCGACCGTGTTTCAAGCAGAAGTACACGCAATTGAGGTTTGCGCAAGAAAATGCCTTGAAAAAGAATACATAAACAAGAAAATAACAATACAATACTTACTGTCACATCGAAGGTCGTGTGGGTTTGTCAGGAAATCCTCCAACAGGTAGGTTCCCTTAACAGTCGTACCCTTTTCTGGGTACCTGGGCATTCAGGTGTCGAAGGTAATGAACAGGCCGACGAGCTTGCAAGGAAAGCATCTGCCACTCCCTTCTTTAGCCCAGAACCCTACTGTGGAATACCACTCAGCACATACAGAAATGCGATAAGTTTCCACACAATGGGAAACTCTTCCAGGGCTTCGGCAGTCAAAACCTTTCGTTGCTAAACCTACCCTCAGTCTGATGAACATGAGCAGAAACAGGGTTAGGATAATTTGCGGGCTCCTCACGGGGCACTGCCATGCCGCCTGAATGGCCATTTAACCCTTGTGTTGCCACCCAAAAAAACTTACACTATCTGCCACCCGGGTACCTGGGTACCCCCCTATGAAACTCTTGCTAAAAGTCCATTGTAGCTGAAAATAATTGTTTGTATTTTTACCAGGAAAGTTAAGAATAGATTGTAGTTTTGTTTAGAGAACTTAGCGTGTCCAAAACATGCACTGAATTATTGCCGTTGGCGCGAAGAAGCCAGGCATTCAGTCACTGCTGAGAGAGTTTCGATGGACGAATAAAAGAAAACGATGACGACAAAAGAAACGCTGAGGAGGAGAGTAGCAATGAAAATTTCTGTCACGGAATCTCACTATCGTCGGTATTTTGAAAAAAAAATGCATTCCTCAAGAAATGAAACTGACGAACTGTTGACCGTTATTGTCGACGCTTTTGGACTTGACGAGGAGGTACCATCTGTTCGTATGTTCCGGAGAAGAAAAAAGCGGTGATTCTTCCCATTACCATATCACCGGTACCACGTACGTTACTTACTATGAAAACAATGATATGCTTGCAAAAAAAAAAACCAACGGGCGCAGAATTTTTCTACACCAGCTCTCGGAAGAATTAGCTATGCTAATGATAGGAGAGTGATTTTCTAACCAGCAAGTCATGCGAAATCATGGAACGAAAACCACAATAGAAAGGTACTAAGGAAGGCCAGTAATAGAAGTGGTTACTAACAGCAACGATCAAAGAAACGCTAGAGGTACAAAAGTTGACGCATTTTTACGATATACTTGAAATATGTATACGATATTCTATACGAAAATCATTCTTTTTATATCGGGGTACCCGGGTACCCGGGTGGCTCATACGTGTTGTTTTTTTCAAATGCAAAATTTTTTAAGTTAAAAAATTTCTATAAATACGTAGAATGCAAATTTCGATACAAATTCGATTAAATCATGGAGATTCGAGAAGGTTTTGGACAATCTTTCCTGGGAAAAAAATTATTTAGCAAAACGTATCAAGATGGGTACCCGGGTACCCGGGTGGCAACACAAGGGTTAAAGATTATGCCCATTGTTAGCGACGCGAGCTGTGACTTTTGCGAGGCTGACGATGAGACGGCTGCGCACTGTCTTTGTGAATGTGAGCGGCTAGCAATGCGCCGCTTGGAATGCTTCGGCATTATGTTGCCCTTAGGGTACATTCAAACGACGCGAAAACGGCTCGCAAGCTTGAGACATACGAATGCATTGGCTTATATGGGAATCTCCCGACGAGCGAGAGCCGTGCCACTGTCAAAACACGGCTCGCGAGCCTAGAATGTGCAGGTTGTGGTGGACGATATGTTAAAACACGTCTCGCTAATTGTGTTTTGACAGCGGCACAGCTCTCACTCGTCGTGAGCTTCCCATATAAGCAAATGCAATGTATGGCTGGAGCTTGCGACCCGTTTTCGCGCCGTTTGAATGAAGCCTAAGAGGAGGATATCACCTCCTTGAACATGGGCCAGCTTAATCGGTTTATCGAAAGAAGTCGGTTAGATGAGTTCATCTAACCCATAGCTTGGGCAATGGCACAAGACCAACGGTGCCGAGGGCTACCTAATAGCCACAGCACAGCCACAATAAATCTAAATCTCCATGTACCTCCACAAAAAAGGTGAAAGCGCATTCAGCGAAAAGACGGGTTTAACCCTTCTGTCGGCACAAAGGTCTGGCCAGACCTTTGGCACTATATTTTGGTCAAAAAAGTATAAAAGATGAAATCGCAGCGACTTCATATTTCATGATATCCTAGAATAATATGTTTAGAAGCATTTTGCAAAAATTTAAAAAAACCGGTTGAAGCTTTGAGTATGTTTTTGATGATTTTCAATGTATAGTGCTTTTTGATACCCAATAGGTCTGGCCAGACCTATAGTTTTTCCCCCCATTTTGGTTTTGAGGCAAAAAGTGAAAATATTAAATTCTCTTAAAATTCTCCTATTTATGATGTAATAATGTCATTAAAACTCAATTTGTACGATAAACGATAAAATTTTCTGAGATCTTGCTTTAAAAAGCCGTGAAGTTCGCAAGTTGGGTACGCCTAATTTTATCGCATTTTATAACATCACCTAATTAACTAAGATTTGATTCTAGGAAATTCAAACGAGTTTTATTTCCTTTGTAATAGTAAGAAATAAGTATTAGTGACTTACGAAAGTGTTTCTAAATAGATTTAATTGGAATATTTACGGAAAATTTAGAATGAAATGATTTTTGCGCTTGAAAATTCCCTATTTCTTTCTATCTATTTTCCCAAATCTGGAGACTAATATCGGGGTAAAATATACCAACAAAGCGCCAAATATTTCCTGTAAGATATTAGAATCGGAAAATTTGATCAAACTGTCTGTTCGGATACGCAATGAAAGAAGAGAAGCAAAAAAGAAGAAAATAACGGAGAAACATGTTTGTACTAATACCACCTCAAAATATGTCTACTTAACCTTCAAGCGGGCGCGCGGGCGGTAATTTACCTCCCTGATCATATAAACACGCATAGCTTTTCCCCCGTTGGCCGGATCGAGGTGGGAGAAGTATGTATTCTTAAGTCCTACTGTTATAGATACGATACAATAAAATTTTGGGTAAATTTTACCTTCCATACCTTTCCAGCGGTCATCAAACGTTCGGGGATTGTATATTTTGGTATATAGTTGTGCTCCAAATGTGTGTGCTCTGTGTAATATCACTGAAGTGACATGCTTCGCTAAAACTGTTGAACTTGTTTTATTGTTCACCAGTTAATACTTTTTAGTATGATAACTTATTTGGGACATGCTCTTCTTTCAATTTACCATAATTATGAGAATGGAAGTTGTACGGTTGAGCGCAAATGGTGGGGAAAAGACGAGGGCGGTAAATTACAGCCGCGCGCCCGGTAATGTCACAAAAATTGCGCGCCCGCTTGAAAGTTAAAAGCGCTTCCAGTATATCTAAAAAAACGATTTTAATGCTTTTATTGTTTATAAATGGCTGTTAAGAATGGGTAGAATGATCCTACCGATAAAAATATCACTTTTAATTAAAAATTAAACTGTTTTCTCAGTAGATCCAGCCAGACCTATTGGGTATAGAATATGCATATTGTAGTAGGTGCCAACAGAAGGGTTAAAATTAGATTGGCTTGAAAATAAAAGAAGTGATTAGAATTTAGACCGTTCATCCATTGTGCCCATGCCAAAGACGTTGGCCCTAATTCAGTCCCCATCCGTTTGCGCGCTACAAAAAATTAGGCTAAATCAAGTTCAGTCGTAGCACTTATCAGATAACTCTGCATTGGGTAACCGATAAATAACTCTGAATTAATTAATGTAAACAAGCAAGTTACGTCAGTTCAGCCAACCTGATGACGACTATAAATAAGCCTTTTGTAGAAATCATCATCAATGTGGCACGATATCCCGACGTCGGGCTTTGGCCGCCTGGTTGGTTCTGCTTTTGTAGGAATGCTCTTTACAATAGCAGAACCAACAATGAAACCGAAACCTGGAGCCAGTAACTGCCCGATATGGGTATTAGGCTTACAACTTGCATCACCTATAATTTGAATATGCTAACAAAACATCGACATTGCTTCGGATAAGGCCTGACTCGATGGTTACGGATTTCGTACATTCATAAAGAAAGAAAAGAGAAGATATACACAAAGATTGGAGTTTTGGAGGGACCCCATTAAAAGTACATACATAGCTACATCCATAGACCAACCAATCACCAAAAACCTCTAAGACCGATAAATGAATCGATATTGCCAAGTACAAAGGCGTCCGGCTGAAAATCCCGAAAAAATCGATATCAATGGAAGTTCCACTTGATGGACCCAAGGCCAGAGGCAGCCCGAATAACACCTAGAAATGAAGAAGCAACAATAACGCATTGGTATCGCCAACGCACGATCCAAGAAAGAGCTACCAGTAGGCCTCATTTTAACCATAGCTGTGAGGAAAGCTTTGTTACCCTGTCGCGGGTAGAATTGGTATTGCTCAAATGCGAACCAGAATGGGAAATATCACGATAATAGAGCTCTGCCCATGGAACCCGACAATTATTTATAGTGAAAGTTTAGAGTAAAACACCTAAAGGTGACAATTTAGTGGTTATGCCAGACCTGAACGCAAAGAAAGGTGTCAAAAGCAGTAGGATTAAACATGTGTTGGGGAGACAAGCCTTATGGATATCAAAACGAATTTTTAACCTTTCACAGTCTCTTGATATGTTATGTTTGAACACAAGGACTACCACAAGTTTTCCGGGACCTCCGTTGACCGGCGGCTGCACCAAACCGGTTTGACCACACCTAGGTCCAAATCCGGATTAGGGGAACAAACCTTAGATGCCCAAAGCTACATGGCTCCAGAATTCTGAAAGACAAGAGCTGAAGATTCTTTTAGGTGATTTATCGAAACATACCACTACTATTTGGGTCCCTTTTCGTCCCCTTACAGTCCTCATTTCCAGAAGTCGACTGATAATTGTCGACCTCTTCATTCATCACTGTGTATTGTCACTACGGCAGGTATTCTTTTAGGTCAATGCACTATCGAAAAAAGTTCATGAGGTTCAACAAGACAAACGAGAAGTTGCCAACTCTTCACTCCAGTGGAGATCCTATGGAGGGGTTTTAAGGCTGAACATTTGAACTTTCATAATTTTTTTAAATTATGCCAATTTGTTATATTATGCATTTTTTAAATGTTGACACAAACTTCACCGCTACATAAAAGCTGGCATGGAATCGTTTAACCGGTATAGATTCCATAAAAAATCATTCCCTTTTGCGGGTATCTTGGCAAAGACATATTGGACAATGAGTTGTTCGATGAGCTAAGCATAGCATTTTCCCAGGAACATGCCATCTCCTACTCCTCCCCTAACCCAGACCCAAGCCTGTTAAATTGATTCTTGGGAAGAAATTGCTTGTATTCATATACAGAGCTAGTGCTAACTAAACAGTGGCGCGCATAGCTAGTTTTCTGCGCCCATGCTCCATTCTACTAGCCGCAGCTGCCAAAACCAAACCTTCAGTGCTTCTTTAATGCACTGAGCTTAAGGCCCGTATTTATAAACAGACCTTAACTCAAGCAGTCCTTGAGTCAAGGAAGCGTAAATTAAAAAACTTAAATGTCATTTGCCATACTTTTTCATAGAAATCACTTACATTCACGAGTCAATGCATCCTTGATTTAAGGAGAAACTCAAGGAGACCTTGAAATTTTCTATAGATAACCTCACTTGAAGTCAAGGTGGGTAGGTATCTACCTTGAAATATTATATTTCAAGTCTATTGAAAACTTAAGGTCTCCATGAGTTTCGCCTTAAATCAAGGATGCATTGACTCCTGAATATAAATGATTTCTATGAAAAAGTATGGGAAATGACATTTATTTTTTTTTTAATTTCGGCATCCTTGACTCAAGGTCAAGGAGACTTTTTTTTTCTATGAAAAAGTATGGGAAATGACATTTAATTTATTGAATTTTGGCATCCTTGACCCAAGGTCTCCTTAACCTGTGGACTTTCGCATAGCGGCGGTGACATCCGGAACAAAGCACAACCCTGGTCAATGGAGACAAAAAAGTCTCCTTGAGTTAAGGAATGTTCATAAATACGGACCTAACTCTCCGTTTCGCTTTTCATTTATGTATGTACATATTTTGAAAAGGCTTTTGACATTGTCAACCGGGACTCAATAGAGCAGCATATTGCTATTCAATAGGCAACATGAACAATGGCGAAAAAATTTCGTATTTTGCATAAAGGAACGGTGTCTGTGTCTGTGATGCATTTTCAGAAGGATTCCCATTCCCTGATACTTAAGCTGAGATGTTATGATCTTTCTCCCTATTCCGCTATGCAATAAGGAAAAACTTTTTTTCTGAGTGAACTAATTGTTTTTTTTTTTTTTTGTTTAGCGAGCTATGTATATTTCTAACGGTATTTTACGCAGAAGTTAAGATTTTCCAGAGTCGTCCTATACCAAGCCATTGCGAAGCATTCTTGGTTTAATAATAATTGAAGTCTGTAAGAAAAATAGTCACACTAGAGCTCTCCAGCATGCGGCTTAAGTGCGTCGATGCCATCGACGCCCGAAGTTCTGTGTGTAGAAATCTTTTCGATGCAACCATAGGACCTTTTTATACCTTGAGGAGACCTTGCCCAACAGAGCCGTAAACACCAGACGGTAAAAATTTGAACGGAGAGAAATCACTGAGAAAAGAGTTGGCATCGTCTAGTCTACATTTTCATAAGGATTATAACTCCCTTGGAATGGCCAATGTATTTAACGACGACCAGTCCTCGATATCGATTGTATTGTATCGCAGTACTTCTGCTTTTGTTCAAATTGTCTGATCAGTATGTAAGATAATTATAACTGCGTAGCGGAATTAACCTTATCTGACCATATATGTATTTATAAATAAAATGAAACCTTATAAATGCTTTCTGGCTAAATTAAGTACAAAACCCTACCATTTGTTATAGCCATACGATTTTCTTCAATTCCGGCAGCATGCAAATGGCTAAAACTCTTGCAACATGAAATTCTCCACCCGGCGGGCATGAAGCATGCATCTTGTTTAGATGTATACCGAAAACTTAAAATCACAAAATGTGCAACTTTTTTACACTTTAAAAGGCCAAACTAGTCGAGCCCCAGCACCTGATAGCAGCGGCACCGACCGTCGACCGACAACGTTTCAGCATGACGCGACTACGATACTACGAATATATCGCCTTTTTGGAAAATCCATCGCCCGGGAGAAGTTATCAACACGAGCTTACTACAAAAAAAAAGTGAAACTAACACTGAACATGCTCAAAACTCTTTCATTTCACGGGTATCTATGGTACCCACTACAAACATCAGAACAACACGCGAAGTATAAAAAAATCGCGCGCTTCACCTGAGCTCACTCACTCACAGCTACTGTACCAACAAACGTACATATTCACTTGAAGGATATTCGTCCGTTTTCTTCGTCGTCTCTCAATCCTTTTTTTTTTGCGGAGTCTTGTGGAAAAAGTTTCGTGTAGTATACCTAGCACACAGAGATACCATGCTATCCCGATCCAGACGTTGTTCAGGTGAACATGACCGATACTTTTCACCTCCTCCATTCGGGCAGAAACACAGAGTGTACGTAGTTTTCGTCCTTTATTCCGACCTTATACAGTCCGCTCTCATATGTACGTTTGGCGAAAACGAAAACTCACTAAACATTTTCCCAGGCTTTTTGCTGCCACCTTCCGCTCGAGGAAAGGGGTTTAGTAGAGCCGAATCCTAGTCGACATTCTGACGTGTATTTATTGGAAAAGTTTTCCCATTCGTTTAGTTAAAAAGGAGAGCGAGCACAGATGTATTTCATCAATTTTGTATCTAGCGTCGATTTATGATACCGCTGGCAGGCAGCAGCCGCCTAGCGCTAGTGGTTGGTATATACAGCGCGTTAACTAAGTGCCGATGTGTGTTCATAGGGATAAAAGATATCCTCGGGTTTATTTCATCATGTGGATAAAAAGCGGGTGGTGTGGTTCTGTATGGTTTTGCATACCTTCGGGAAGTATTTGTTTATTTTTTTGCAAATATTTGTGCACTAATATGGCATTGTCCGGAAAGCGGAAAACAGGAAAAATACTGGATATGCCAAGGAAAAGGATTCCAAGGGAAGTTGATGTCATCGTCGGCACAGCAAATAAACGAAACTTGAAGGGAATATTATGTAACGGCTTGGAGAATTAGTTTTGGGAAGTGGAATTTATCAAAACAAGCAAGGAAGGAATGGAAGGATTTATCCTTGAATACTCGATACAGATGAATATAGGAGAAAAAAGAGATGATTTGAAATTAGATGACAAAGTTGGGTAGTTTTGGGTGAATAGGTTCAACTTCATATCCGCATATACTTGAGTTTGCTTCCGAAGTTTGAAATTTTGAAGTTGTATATTGTTACTCCTCTCTCAGGGAGTATAAACTTGTGACCTTATTTTTAATTTGTTGTCGATTTCATATGTATTTCAACATTTGGAGACGTGGTTGTATTTTTCCTTGTCGAAATTTGGAATCTCCAAAGATACTGATTTGTGGCAAATACCGCCAGCATTTCTACTGAGAACGCCGACGGTATGGTTTTGAATGACAGGGGCAGTTTTAACTAATCAACACGGGTAGTAGAATTGCCTTTATGCTGCTTTCTCAGTAGCTCCATGTACATATTTCTTAGCTTACTGCATTCCAGCATAATAAACACTAACTCATTCTGGGCTTATGTCATTTCCGTCCGACGGGGAGAACACAGAGTTGACTGCTTCACTCTTTCTTTCTTTCTATTTTCCGGTTGTTGTCCGTTTATGTCCATTTCTGGTTTTAGCGACATTTCCACACTCCCGAAATGAGTCTGTGACGAGGAATCCCAAAGCGGGCGGAAGACACGTTGCGTAGCCACAAGAAAGCGACCGTTAGAAAAGTAGGTCTCGACGGCGAAGGCCCGCTGCTCTCTAGAGCATGATGGCAATTGACTAGAATGGTAAACAAATTTGGGGACGGATGCGCCCCCTCCCACAAGTTTCGAATTAATAATAGGGAGGACCGAGAAATATGTCTTATTGGCTAGTTGTATCCGTCGCTTAACCTTCAAGCGGGCGCGCGGGCGGTAATTTACCGCCCTGATCATATAAACAAGCATAGCTTCTTTTCTCTCGTTGGCCGGATCGAGGTGGGAGAAGTAGGTATGTACTCGTAAGTCAACCTGTTATACATACGATACAATAAAATGTTGGGTAAATTTTACCTTCCATACCTTTCCAGCGGTCATCAAACGTTCATGGATGGTATATTTAGGTATATATAGGGTGGCCCACGAAAGATTTGCGTTTTAAAATCGCTATAAAAAAACAATATATACATATATATATATATATATTTCAATTTTTTTTATTTTATTGGATAGCCTTAACATTGCGGTTTATGTATGAAACACCACTTCGTTCATATGGCTGCCTCGGCTGGCTTTACAGTAGCCCATTCGGTCGACCCAATTTTTAAGCACATTTTCGATGGTATGGCCCTCAATGGCCCTGATGGCGACTTCAATCTCGTGCTTTAGGTCGTCAATCGTCTCTGGGTGGTTGGCTTATCCTTGACGGCACCCCACAAAAAATAGTCCAACGGGGTCAAATCGCAGCTGCGAGGCGGCCAGTTGACATCGTCGTTTCGGCTGATTATGCGATTTTCGAACGTACCGCGCAAAAGATCGATTGTGACGTTGGCTGTGTGGCACGTAGCGCCGTCCTGCTGGAACCATATGTCGTCTATGTCTTCCTCTTCCATTCGGGGAAAGAAAAAGTCTTCCAACATGCCGCGATAGCGGACACCATTAACGGTTACGCCGGATTTTCTGAACCCCAAATGCGACAGTTTTGCTTAAACTTAACCATTTCGTAAACCGGAAACCTTCTACTAAATATCTGACACATTGACAATGACATTCGAAATATCAAAGTCAAAATTATCGATAGTTCAAAAAGCAAACGTTAGATGGACCACCCTATAGTTGCGTTCAAAATGTGTGTGCTCTGTGTAATATCACTGAAGTGACGTGCTTCGCTAAAACTGCAGAACTTGTTTTATTGTTCACCAGATAATAGTTTTAATGATGATAACTTATTGGCGACATGCTCTTCTTTCAATTTACCATAATTATGAGAACGGAAGTTGTACGGTTGAGCGCAAATGGAGGGGAAAAGACGAGGGCGGTAAATTATCGCCGCGAACCCGGTTATGTCACAAAATGATGCGCGCCCGCTTGAAGGTTAATTTCGTCGGTTTCGTGTGGCGTACTTTGATAAGTTACAACCCAGATAGTTGAAGTTGTCTACATACTCGATATACTCGATAGCCCCCACTGTGATGCTTGAATTCGCTGGCGTCCTTGTTTTCGATTGCATCATGGCCTTTGTTTTGGTTTCGTTTATATGTAGTCCAACTTCCTTTGCGACATTATTGAGGTTATAAATAAATAAATGTTATTTAAATAAATAACAGGCGCGACAATCCAGCATTGGACTAAGGCCGCAGGATGTGTTAGTGATATCCTATTTCCAAGATCTTATCTGCTTTTTGTTGAGGTAATCAGATCAGCATCACGCTCAGCAGTGTTATTTATCCCCATAAACGGGTACTCGTTTAACATCTGAGTGAGATCATAGTCCGTCACAAGCTCGTGAGCTCGAAAAGCACCATGATCCACGGTGAGATTCGAACCCATGACCCATCGAAGGTGCGCGCACTAACCGCTAGACCAGCCAGACTACATTATTGAGGTTATGCAGAAGGTTTTCTGCACCACCCAATCTTCGAGACATGATGTTGATATCGTCGGCGTACGCTTGTAATTGAGTCGACTTGATGAGTAGCGTTCCGCTGCTGTCCATATTCATGGCTCGAATTACATACTCCAAAGCAAGGTTGAAGAGCGTCGGCGCCAGCCCGTCGCCCTGCTTGAGTCCAGTACGAGTTTCAAATAGGTCAGTGAGTCGGTTCTGCACTCTGACCTGCGAGACGGTATTAGTTATCGTCATCCTTGTGAGTCGCACTAACTTTGCCGGTATACCCAAATTCAGCATAATGTTGTACAGTACACTTTGATCGATACTGTCGTATGCCTGTCGACAAAGATTTGGTATACGTCGATGTTATACTCCCAGCCTTAGAGAAAACATAGCAACTCATGCCATGCGTTAGTCCAGAGTGGCTATGTGATCACACAACCCATATGTGTTTGACTCCAAATTTATTACACTACACTTCACGAAATAATGCAAATGTCAAAATATTGTCGATGCAATTATTAACCCTTCTGACGCCGCCTACGAGCTATTATGCCTAAGGTGTAGCTGAATCTTCTGTGAAATCAATCTTATTTTTTGAAGAGGTCTAATTTTGGTTCTAGAAACAGTTTACAGACTGTGTCTTACGAGGATGCGCCGTTTTTTCGATTCTTGAGACATAGTTTTCATTTCGCCGAACGTTTGATCGCATTTTGGCCGTCGGTTCCTTTGAAATTTATTAATATTATCGAACGATATTTTTCATCAAGATATACTACCAATAGTCTGTCTGGATATATAAGCCAACAGAAGGGTTAAATATCACGTCGGCATTTTAAGAGAGTAATGAATATTACGCGGATTTTATATTCTCAATTGTAAACAAAAAATTGACGTTTGAATAATATTTTCACGCATACTATGAACTGCAATAGTGTGAGAACGGTGCCATTTTAATTTTCTGATGCCCACTCTGGACTAACGCATGCTTTCTCTAAGCTCCCAGCACTTTTGGAGTAGTAGCTTCACTGTGAAAAGCTGATCGGTCGTTGAGCTGAAGCCGCCTTGATACTCGCCAATGATTCTTTCTGCGTACGAATTAATCCTCTTTTCAAGAATTTTCGATAATATCTTATAGGCCGTACAAACTAATGATATGCCCCGTAATTCTCACATTTCAGCTTGTCACCCTTTTTGTGGATTGCGCAGATTATGCTTTTGCGCCAATCTTCGGGGCAGGGCCGTGGAGAGAAAATCCGGGCCCGGGGGGACAATGATTCCGGGCCCACCTCTTCCATACGATAAAAAATTATGAATCGAAGAAAATTTTTTTCTGACATATCGGTCCTCAAACAAATTGTACAATTGTACAATTATCTCTATAATCCAGCCTCCATTTAATCCGGAACACCTCATAATCTGGCGTCCACACTGAATCGGCTCAGTCTCAGTAATCCGGATGTTTTCTACAACTGAATTCATTCGTGATGCATTTTTACATACTAAACTCACAAAAAAGGGGTTAACTGGATAGTTTAACAGTTTGTGTGTTTTTTTCATATCCGTCACTATATGAAAGGGTATTTTAACTTTGTCATGAAGTTGGCAACGCACAGAAGGAGGCACTTCCTACTATATAAAGTATATATGTATATTATTGATCAGTGTGACGAGATTTTTTTAGTGTACGCTGTGTATAACGAATGCAATCGGGCCATGGGGGCTACCCCTGAAAATAAGGTTCTTCTAAGAAAAACTTTTTTCTTTATGAACCAATCTAAACCATATTTCACCCAAATATGTTCCTAGTAATAGTAAAGACTCACTGTGGTAGAAAGCATTTAGTTTTCCCAAGAAAAAATATTGATTCCCTTGTCCCAACAAAATTATTTAGAAAATTTCTATTCTATTGGTGAAGTAAGATTCCAACCTATATTCGAACTTTGATATGAAGAAAGCCTTGAAATTTTCGACAGTCATTCTCGATAGGATAGGATCATTCATAAATATTATTTTTTAATTCGATTTGAAGACTATACGAGTGAAATTGGCTCAAGTGTTAATTTTACAGATCAATAATAAAGGTTGTACTACACGCAAAATAGAAAGAGTATAATGCAATAAACTGGGCAAATTTACTTATTTTTTTTTCTGGTTGAAGATTTTTCGTAGGAAAAAGCTGTGGTCTATTCTGTACCTCACCCGTTACAAAGCTTTTAGCAAAACAAGGCGGATACAGTTCACATTTCTAACAAATGCTTGAGGAGCTCAAATCTGTAATTTATTAGCACACTCGCAGTGGTCCAGAATGTTGGTCTTTACTCTATAAAATTGACTTTCGAAATGCGCAACGCTACGAATTTAAAGGATTTTTATTTCTTCTTTACCTATTTCAAAAAACCTTAAATTTTTTGTTACCGAGTTGGCGAGTACTGGTAGATAGATAGATTTAAATTAAGATTCAACAATTTAAGTGATCAACATCTGCGTGCTGGTATCTTGAAAACAATTTCATAAGCAGCAGCAGTATGTACACAAAATAAAAATCGCTCGGAAAAGTCCTCCTTGAAAAAAATTACGCTGTACTCCTATTTTAATATTTAAAAAACAAGCTTTGCTCCTTATAGTCGGTGAAATATTTTTATTTTCTAGATACGTATTTCGGCAGCTATTTGCTGCCATCTTCAGTAGATTTATGCTTACATTCATAACAATCTTACTCTTATTTATATTAGGTTCCATGAGAATTAAAAGTAATCAGGTAACAAAGATATAACAAAACAAAAAAGTGACACTACTCTTATTCAATAATGACTTACGCTAATTACATCTACCTGATTAAGCTATTAATTTAAAAAGATCTGTATATCAATGCCTAGGTCCGTATTAAGCCTCGCCTCCGGGTTTTCCTTCGCTATGTAGAAGCTCTCGTAGACATCTAATTGGTGCAATTTCGCTTGTTTCATGATTTCGAACTTCTCCATTCGGTGACCCTCTTGGACTATATGTTTCGCAACCGCTGATCTTATGTCCGTTCGTTTGTGTTTTTTTGCGAGTTCGGCCTCATTAAAATGTTCTTTCACTCGAGTATCCACCAATCTAATAGCGGATACGAATTCACCAACACACAACATCGCAAAATGGGTCATCAATGAAATCAACGGAATGGGCAACATATACAGCGAATCCTCAATCAGAAACTCAGGAGAATTAATCAAAAAACTTGAAAATGTCAAATTGGAAGAAGACGAGGAAATAGTGTCCTATGACGTAAAGGCATTATTCCCAAGCATACCGGTGAAAGAAGCGATATTGATGTTGGAAGAATGGCTCCTAGAAAAGGATGAAACATCTGAAGGAAGAAAAAAAGCAAAAATGCTAACGAAACTGGCATCAACATGTATGATGGAGAATTATTTTACCTTCAGAGAGCATTACTACAAGACGACGAAAGGAACGGCGATGGGAAACCCGCTCTCCCCAATGATAAGCGAAATATTTATGGCCCACCTCGAGAAAAAGATGAATAAAGAGAATATTAAAGTATGGATCAGATATGTAGACGACATCCTGGCAATAGTCAAAAAAGGAAAAACTGATATAATACTGAACCATATCAACCAGTTACATCCAAATATAGAATTCACTATGGAGAAAGAAAACAACGGAGAGATCGCATTTTTAGACCTAAAGCTAAAGACACGGAGAATTAATAGAGTACGACATTCACAGGAAACCAACTAGTACACAGCGGACAATAGTTAGCACATCGGCACATTCGCACCAGCACAAAATGGCAGCGTACCACGCTATGATCCACAGGCTATTAACAGTAGGTACCCCTCAGGGACGATAGGTTTGAAAAGGAACGACTATATATAAAACAAACGGCGAGCAAAAACGGATACAATGAAAAAATTATCGATGACTTAATTAGGAGAAAAGCAAAGGCTATAAAAATGAATGAACAAACAACACTATTTCAACAAACTCTAAAGCTCCACCCGTAGAAGAGATTAAGCGTAGTATACTCGAACGAATTTTACACACCAATAAAAAAGATGATGGCGAAATATGACGTAGAGACTGTGGCATCAAGTAGAACAACAACATTAAAGGCACTCCTTAAATCTGAGAAGGACCCTAAAAAACTGAGCGAAAAAAGCGGAGTTTACAAGCTCGTATGCGATAATTGCCCTAAAACCTATGTAGGTCAAACTAAGCGATTGGTGGATACTCCAGTGAAAGAACATATTAATGAGGCCGAACTAGCTAAAAAACACAAACGAACGGACATAAGATCAGCGGTTGCGAAACATATAGTCGAAGAGGGTCACCGAATGGAGAAGTTCGAAATCATGAAACAAGCGAAATTGCACCAATTAGATGTCTACGAGAGCTTCTACATAGCGAAGGAAAACCCGGAGGCGAGGCTTAATACGGACCTAGGCAATGGATATACAGATCTTTTTAAATTAATAGCTTAATCAGGTAGATGTAATTAGCGTAAGTCATTATTGAATAAGAGTAGTGTCACTTTTTTGTTTTGTTATATCTTTGTTACCTGGTTTATTACTTTTAATTCTCATGGAACCTAATATAAATAAGAGTAAGATTGTTATGAATGTAAGCATAAATCTACTGAAGATGGCAGCAAATAGCTGCCGAAATACGTATCTAGAAAATAAAAATATTTCACCGACTATATGGAGCAAAGCTTGTTTTTTTAAAAATGAAAACAGTCGGTGCAAACAAGCCAACGGAACTGGGAAACATCCTATTTTAACTTTAAACACAAATATTTCGAAAAACTGTACGCTACTTGATGAAGAAGTCGAAATTTCTTAATTGAAATTTAGTAACGAAACTATCATGTTGATTGAATATGCTGATTCGGGCCCTAGTTCTCAAAATTCAAAAATAGATGAGGGGCCCCGAGCCTAATGCACAGTATGTTATGAATTGTTGTTAAAACGCTAAAAGCAGTACATATGTATAAGGGTTCTTAGTTAAAGACCTAAGACCTAAGACCTGGTTCGGCTAACTGCTCAAGAGCTGGCTCCGTGGGGGATGTTGATGGTGCATTTAGGAGCTCTTCAAATTGTGATGCCCATAGTTTGTTTACGCTTTTTATTTATTTTTTTAATTAGGCATCATTTAAGAAAAAAAAACCGGTATGTGTCACCACACAGCAAAAAAAAAATGCCGGTTATTCGAGCAAGAAAATCCGATAGGATAAAAAAGCAAAATTATTTCGGAGTAAACATAATCAAAATAACACCGCCATCAGGGGTTTTATTAGAAAATAATCCGAAACGTACGAAACTCCTAAATTAAATTGTGCTGGGGCTAATTTCGTCCGATTTTGATATTTTGTTTACACCGATCGGAGTGAATTTAGTGGTAGAGCGATTTCACATGTTGTATAAATTACAAACTCCATCAGTTAGTCTGGTTGGCCTAGAAGGTAGGGCGTTCGACTACAAATCATTGAATCCCGGGATCGTATCCCACTGTAGGTAGGTAAATTTATTATGCATTTTAGAGCGCAGAGGTAAATGATCACCAATGGAGAGGTTATACAAATCTCATTTATGAGTTACATGTTCCGTCCCTGTGAAAATTGTGTTTTTTTTTTTTTAATTCCAAAAATATCGAGAATCACTCCTTTTGGTGTTAATGAAAGTATTCTTTTGAGTTCAAATTATTACATAAAAAGGATAAAATCATTATGTACATTCGTTCGGAGTCTTTAGCAATACCTTGCTTCGAGTCTTATGCCAATATTATCCGATTCGGATGGACACTATTCGACACCGATTCGGAGTGAATATCACTCCGATTTTTTTGCTGTGCAGCGCCTCCTAACGTAATGTTACGTTTTCGCAACGTTTCCTGGTAGAAAAAAACTGACCGTTTAAAGCTTTTGAATGCCAAAAGAGCAATAATCAAATAAGTGATAAAACCCTGAAGACACTCACTACAGTGATATAACTGATATTTTTTGCAACATTTTGTAGTATAATTGATTTCAGTCATGTGGTCCAACTAGAATGCACAATGTTAATTGAGTGTCACACCTTAACGGTAAGTTTCTCGCCCAACTTTATTAGACGTTTCTTTGCTTCAGTGTTTGACAAATTCAACCATGGAGAAGTACACAATTGTACGCGTTAAGGTCCTTGAAGCCTTTTACGAAAATGGACGTTCAAATCAAAATGCTTTCCGTGCACTTTGTGATTTTTTTGGTCAACATATGGACCTGGACGATGTGTGGTTCAAACAGGATGGGGCCACTTGTCACACAGCCAACGAAACATTGGCTCTTTAGCCAGTGGCGGCTCGTCATAATGGGCAAGGTGGGCACGGCCCACCCTTTAAATAAATATACTCATTGTATTTTCACATCTTTTAACATCAGGAGAAATTTACAATAAAATTATACCTTTGACTATTAGGTGAACATCATTCATATAACTAGTTTCTTCCCAGTACTACCAAGTCTCTCGCGAATCATTCAAATCTATCAATTACTGTTAGTCACTGCACAAAAACATTTCCGGTGTTTGTATTAATCAACAAATTAGGCTGTTTTCAGGCTATTTTGCTCGATCAAAATCAAAACTGCCTATGTGTATGCAATATTCAACTCGTATATTCAAACCTTTAGGTATTGTTGAAAATCTACTTACCATCGACATAAAGACGAAACAAATGGTGCAAAGGTAGGCATCAGACAGACAAAATCATATGTGCAAACACTTGCGCCGGTGACCAAATTACAACAACAAATCATTGGAAAATTATGAAAATTTTGGGAGCGGTTGCATCGAATTCAATACCGACAAGTTAGGCCGGCCTATAGCAGCTCGAATGGTATCAGTGTAATAAGAATGAGATGATGATGGCGTAGACAATTTAAAAGTACAATTTTTGGGGTTACCATGAGCTAGTCAAAATGAATAAAAAACTATCAATGCTATGTATAAAAACATGTTTCACGGGGGGATTTGGTATTTCTTGTGTAATGATGATTATTAGATTAATGAATTTTAGGTGTTCATTGTAATATGTATTAGAATGTAAAATAAACTTTCGGGAACATGAACATTATTGTTGTGCACTTTTAGCATTTGTGATTTGTTTTAGACTATGTACATTTACATTGAAAATGCTAAAGGCGCACAACATTAATTCGCATGTTCCCGCAGATCTATTTGATAGTCTAATAATTATATACTAACTTATACTCATATAAAAACAAAATTATCCTAAATTAAAAAAAAAATAATAGCTTGATCTAAAAAATGGTTGCAAAACTGTGAAATTGAGGCGGAAATTGATGGTTTCAATTAACACAATGCGAACTTTATGTGGAAAGTCGTTAATTTTAAGTTTTTCCAAAAAAAATTTATTCCGTGAAGGTACCCAACCTGTGCAAGGAGGCACGGGCCGCCACTGTCTTTTGAATGAGATTTGACACCGTTGGACTTCTTTCTCTGGGGATATTTAAATGACAAAGTGTACGTCAATAAGCCAAATACAATTTAACAGCTAAAGGATGAATTAAGCCAGCACATTAACGATATTCAACCTCAATTATGTCTCAGAGTCATTGAAAATATGGACCGTAGGATAGAAGTATGCCACCGTAGTCATGTCGAGCATTGGCCTATATTTTGTTTCGCACATAATTGTCGTAGATCTTTCGATCATAATTAAAACAAATTTAGATAATTCTCTAAAAACTTTTTGTTTAATTAATACAATTAACTTCGTGCATTCACGTTGGACCACCCTTTACTTTGGAGAGAGTTGTGGATATGTTAATATTCACACATAATTTCACACCTGAACTTGCGATTTTTCAACCGTTATGCAGCTTTTCTGAAAGGTCTAAGATGAAAATGTTCTAATTTTCTAACCTCTTCTCAAGGTTGCGGATACCAATCGGTTAGGACAATCAGGGAGGTGAGGTAGAAGTACAGCTTGTAATAAATTGATATGGAATTGTCACTGTGTGGCTTTTAGAACCTGTAAACTGCAAACAAAAATGCGAAAAAGTGAATCGTAAAAAATAATCTATGATAGAATTTTTTTCTTTCAGTATTATTAATATTCAATTCAATACAAAAAAAAATTCAACGGGGGTAAAATTGGTTTAAAAATATTTCTTAGAACAACCAAAATGCGGGGTTGGGTTTGTATGGCAGCCCCATGACCCCATGGTCCAGTGGCGGATTTACACATTTGTCGCTAGTAGGCTTTTGACATTTTGCCGCTCCTACCAAGCTCTACGAGAAGGGTGTCAAACTCAAAACCAGGCCTGGGCCAAAAAAGTATCACTGTCTTTCAGTTTGAGCGGGGCGGGGCGCAGGATCAAAAATACGGAAGCGTCTACAAAAATTTACGAGTATTTTCAAAATTTGATTACACAAATATTTCTTTTAAAATATGACCATAAATCTGAGCCACTAACGACCTCAGGATCCTTGAAAAATGAAATTTTTCGATAAAGTACCTACTTCAATCGAATTAAAAAAATTTAAACAAGAAATTAAAAGGCCAAAATTTATTTGATCCGTCAGTTACAATTTTTTTTTTTCAAATTAATTTCCGTCAAATTTGAAACAGCTGATAAGAATATTCATCTGGTTATCCAGGTCGCTAGGCAGAAAACATAAATAAACTTCGGACAGAAAAGTGGTTTTAAATAAGCAAAAATTATTTTGTGATGTGGTGTGAAACAAACAAAATCGGGTACTTGGGATGAAATTGCAATGTATACGAAATTTACTATTTTCTCACCAAATATAGGATCGGGTTTTTTTTTATAAATATTTGACCAAGATACTCTTGTCCCATAATCTGAAAGGTTGCGAACGAATTATGTTGCAAACGTAGCAAATGACTATCGGTTTCGGCAGGGCCAATACCATTTTTCTGAACCGAATCTCGGCACAAAACCACTTCACCAAGAAGATATTTTGTCTGCACAAAATGGCTGCCCTAAACAAATATACAAAATATATATTTGTAAAATATCTTGCATAATAATATGTTCCCAGTGGTTGAAAACCGATTGATTTTACCGTTCGTTTTCAGAAATCACCGATAATTGTTCACAGTGCACTATTCGTGATTTCAGATGACAACCAACATTATTATTTTGCCTGTAAATCGTTCTTGTAAATTTTTAGACTTGAGTTCAACATTCCATTTCTTTAATTTTGACGCATTTTTGCTGATGATTTTGAGTTTTTTTATTGGGTCGAGTACGAGACAGAACAGCTCACCTTCCATACACATTTGACTAACAAATTGACAAGAACAACTCCTACTGCAATTACAAAATCCGGTGTTGAAACTACTTGAAATTTCGCATAAACCGTTTTTTTTTTAATTTCAAATACTTTTCTACCAACGTCACTTTAAAAAAAAAAATTTAAATTGCATGTTCATTGTTTAATCCAGTAATAGGATAATGCAGGGAACAAATGCTTAACCTTCACTTTCATGAAGATTTTTTTCTACGCGGATTTATTGTATCTACCAGGGTAGATAAATATATTTCATACAACTTGTATATACAATTTTCACATCCAAACCCATTCTGTTCGAGATATCGAAGTCAATAAATTTAATTTATCGCTACAGGTGTATTATGGATGGCATCGATTACATTTTATGTGAAGTATCGATAGTGTTATTTGTAAATGTTCGAATATTTTGTGAGTTTTCTTTTTAATTTAAAGTATCAATGTCAATGAAGAAGTTTTCACTAGCATTGTATGGATCTGAAGTATACTATTCCCCGCTTCAGCCCTCAAATGGGCCATTTCATTCAGTGCTTGTTAGACCAGACAGACATTTCAATTTCCGTGACAACAAGGGAATGTAATGTGATTCGAAAGGTTTTCACTTCGAATGACCATGACCACTTGAATTCTAGCATTTTCATTGACATCAATTTCCCTTGGTTTTACGGAAACTGTAATTCCGATTCGACCCCATTTAGGCAAATGGCATTGTTTTTGTCGACGAGTAGGTATTATAAAACAGTTTTCACTTCAATAAAATGGTGAAGTCGGCAAAATAGATTTTAAACAGCAGTTTCGATTTTCGACCAAAAACAAGATGTTTTCTATTTTTTATGCACAGCCGTTTCCCTTTGTAATCTACACCACGAAGCTTCTGCAATTTACATATACAGAGTATCCTGCAACCATTTTGTCATACACCTATGGTAGAATCTAGAGATTGTTATCGGAAAATATCAACCGATTTCCTTCCCTAACTACGGTTTCGGAGTAATTAAATTTTTTTTTTGCAAATCTTGTTCAAAAGCATGACTTTCTGAGGAATTTTCAATCTCCTGATTCGTTCAAATTCAATAAGTAACCTCATATTTTAGAAGTCCATAAAATTTCCAATAAAATGACAACTTGGACATATTCAAATTGTGCATATTTTCCGAGGTACACCAATGTTTGAATGTTGCAATAATTTCTTAAGTTAAAAAAAAAATCCAAGAATCTACGATATGTTTATGGCGAATCGCTTGCGGGGCATCCTGTATATTAAAACGACAAATATCCTGCCGTTACACGTCAAATAGATATTAGCAGACAACAAAATAGGGAAAATCAATGTAATTGTGGTAAAGATTTTATTTTTTTTAAAGAATCCTGAGCATATAAGATTGAGTTACTCATCCCTAAAACAACTGCAGTTCCTACAATTGAATAATTTGTTTGGCCTAAAAAGGTTACAGACTTAATTTATAAACATTCGAAATCTGATTTTGCGAAGTTATTCGAAAAGTGTGAAAATAATGGTAAAAAATTGCATATACCTATACGGGTAAATACTCATGAACCTATGTTTGAAAATCGACAAAACTCAAAATAAAATATGAAGGCATCCTGAACCTTTAACTGTTTTCTTTTTATCTTAAATGACTGAAAATTAATAACTTAGTCGGATGCATTTTAATTTTTGGTGAAAAATCGCCGAGTTATCAATGAATGAAAATTGAAATATCTACCCGAGTAGATATTATGAGAGCGAAGGTTAAGACGCTGCCCTGGTATTGTGAAACGCCCTTACCAAATATTAGATTCGCTATCTTTTATATATTTATATATTTTTAAATTTGCAGCCCTAAGGGGGGCTACACACGCTTAAATTAAAATTTCAAAAATTAACTGTTATTTACTTTTTCTTAGCAAATGTAAACATACTTAGTATTTAACGTATATCAGCTCATACTAACTTTGTGCAAAGTTTCATATCGGAACCCATACCATAACTGTTTAGAAAAACCGAGGTGATAACGTAAGCTTAACTTCAAAGGCATAACTCCATTGCCGTTACTTTAAACTGGAAAAAATTATTGATATAAAATGTGATCGTCGAGTCCTTTGATTTGATTATCCATAGGTCCATCTCCGATAAGGAATAAAAAAATTACCATTTCATTCGCAACTTCTAAGGTAGTCGTGCCGAAGACTGTTACCATTCTACACATTCCTACCAAATTTTAAGTGAATTGGCGAACGGACAGACGGACGGACAAAATCGATTTCATAAGGGTTTTTTGAAAAAAAAATCTAAAAAATCCTAAAAAAAGAGCTTGTTGCGCATTTCTGCCTGCGAGCAATTTGCTTTAAGAGGTCTTTTCGCTTTTCGTCTTTAATAACAAATCGTTCAAGTGTTTGAAGCTCTGAGATAACGGTGACAAATAGTTCTTCACTTATGTGTCTCACTGAAGTGCAAACATACTTCACGAGAAGAATAAGTGGTATTTGGCATGGCGTTGAAATTTGTTATTTCCTCCAAATTTGCCGCCCCCGTAAAATCTGCCGCCCTAGGCTCCAGCCTACTCAGCCTACTGGTAAATCCGCCACTGCCATGGTCCGATATGATCCACTCTTGCATATGTTTTGTGTCATCAAGAGAAATACATTTGTGTGAAATTTGGTTGAAATTGGTGCAAAGTTTTTCTTAGAAGAACCTAATTTGGGGGGTTGGTTTTGTATGGCAGCCCCATGACCGCATTATCTGATTTTACCGATTCAAACATACAAACTGCCTGCAGCAAAAAGAGGCATGTGCGCAAAATTTCAGCTTCATACCTTTTAAATTGGCCGAGTAAAACACGCGAAGTTTCGAAAATTGTGAAAAAAGTTAATCGGTTGTGCTTAACTCTTTAAAAAAAAGGGGACATGGACGAAACATGAAAGGGCGTACACGAGGTGTCCTAACCGCTATAGGCGGATTTTTAAGATATAATGTAAAGGGTTTTCCAATAGGGACGCTTGATCTTTGAAATGAAAAAAAAAATACATGTAGGAGAGATATTTGCGAATTTTTTTTTTTATTTGAAAGGTCCATCGACCCCATTACATATGGAATATGACATCATTCAAATGACCGCCACGGCTTCGGTTGGTGGCGCGCACACGAAAGGTCCAATTTTCGATGACTCTGGCGCACAAAACACCGTCAATGGTGAGCGATACCGGTCGATGATAACCAACTTCTTTTGGCCTGAAATCGAGAATATGGATCTGCACAACATGTGGTTTCAACAGGACGGCGCTACGTGCCACACAGCACACGCTACGATGGATGTTCTGCACGAGCAATTTACGGGCATGGTCATCTCGCGCGGAGGCGACGTGAACTGGCCACCGAGATCGTGCGATTTGACCCCGCTGGACTTTTTCTTGTGGGGTTTTCTTAAGTCGCAGGTCTATGCCAACAAACCGCAAACCACCGATGCCCTCAAAGTTAACATACGCCACGCCATCGATCAAATACAGCCCGATTTGTGCGCCAGAGTCATCGAAAATTGGACCTTTCGTGTGCGCGCCACCAACCGAAGCCGTGGCGGTCATTTGAATGATGTCATATTCCATATGTAATGGGGTCGATGGACCTTTCAAATAAAAAAAAAAATTCGCAAATATCTCTCCTACATGTATTTTTTTTTCATTTCAAAGATCAAGCGTCCCTATTGGAAAACCCTTTACTTTCAAAAAAATCAAACACGGTCCGTTCTCGTCGATGGCTTTTATTAGAAGAACGAATAGATTCGTTACATAGAATATTGAGCATTCTTACCAGGCGCGCACAGAGGATTTACGGGGCCCGGGGCATATAAATAAAAGTGGCTCCTTTGAGAAAAAGAACATTTGTCCTTGGAAACTCTATAAATGTTTTTCCTACTACAGGATGCCAGGATGCTGGTACCTGAGAGAGCGGCATTAGGGTAGATAGATAGGACGCTCGTCTTCGAATCATAGGTTCGCGAGATCGAATCTTATTGTAGGCGCAGGTAATTTTCTATGCTTAAACATCACTAACCCCTATAGAGGTCAATGCTGCGCTGTGTGCGCATTTTTATAAAAAACAATTGATGAAATCATTAATTTAATAAACGTTACAACAAGAACGCTAATCTCAATGTGAGAATGCAAAGAGCCAAAGTAGCTCCTAGCAAAGTTATTTTAAGTACGATGTTCTTAATTTTAGTAGAAAAACTGTAACGTCAAAATCATGTTTCAAAATACTTGGTTTAAGATCGATCCACACTTTTTAGTCATCAGTCGCAGTCACAGTAATTTCCCATACAAATGACAGATTGCCAGTCGATCAATTAACTTGCATGGAAAATAACTGTGACTGACGACTGAAAAGTGTGGATCGACCTTTAAGAGTGTTTTCGATTGATTTCACTCTACTTTTTTCATAGTGTAGGGGGCCCACTAAAGAAGTTGGCGGGAGGGCCCAGAGTGAAGTTGTTCCGTCACTGCTGATGGCATTGCAAAAATCGAAATTCTTGTCTCTTCATAAACGTTACTAAGACCGAGTGTGCACTGATCCAAAAGGGCTTCCATCGTTTTCAGTTTCTTGGTTAACACTTTCTCTATAAAAAAACATATATTTCGAGCACACTCAGATTTTAAGAGAATACCGATTAATTAGATAAATTTCGGCAGAGTGTGCTGTTGATCCCAACACCTAAAATATATCAAGATCAGTGCCAATTTTAGATTTGACAATTTTAATTGAAAAAAGTAGGTGCAGGGAAATCCTATAGGGTCCTAGAAATGCTTTGAATAACGCAAAACAATATAAATAGAGATTTAAATAAAATTTATCTGACATCAAAAGTTTTGCAGACGTATGCGCACTACGAGACCGCTGTCCCTGCGGGGCCCTCTCCAACGCGGGGCCCGGGGCAAATTGCCCCTTTTGCCCCACCCTCTGTGCGCGCCTGATTCTTACTGTACATAAACTAGTATTAGTATTAGCTATACTGACCGGTTTTACAAGAACGACAGTGTAGCGAAATAATTATTTGTACACTCTAATGTGTGTATTCTATATGAATATTTTCAGCTGCTACACCGCCAAAGAGAAAAAAGGCAATTCTGCGAGCCGCCTCTAATTCTGCACTATCAGCGGCTAGACTTGAAGCTAAATTCGGCGTTACGGCTAGTTTATTAACAGTGCAACGTGTAGTACGGAATTCCTCATACCTAAAACGAAAGAAAATTCAGAAAAAAAACTCACCGTTAGACGCAAAAAGGAAAAAGATTTTCCTCGCCAAAAAATGTCATGGCGACAGGAGTGGAACAGGGTAGTTTTTTCGGATGAAAAGAAATTCAACCTGGATGGCTGAGATGAGTACCATTTCTATTTCCACGATCTGCGTAAAAACGAACGGTTTCTGTCAAGGCATCATAGCAGAGAAGGTAGCGTCACGGTTTGGGGAGCTGTCTCTTATTACGGAGCGATAAACTAGCTGTAACGCCGACTCTAGCTCCAATTCTAGCTGCTGCTAGATCTTCTAAGAAACATTTTTTCCACACCAATTTCAAAAAAACTTAATGCGTCCTTGTCAAAACGAAAAAAAAAGTAAAACGGATGGAATCATACTATGGGACCATCCTCCCGCATCCCCCAATAAAGTTTTCTGAGTAAATATTTTTATTTTCCCACTTAACCAAAAACACACAAATATTGTTTTATCGACGCCACAGAAGGAAAAGAATGGGGAAGGATTGAACACAAGTCATATGTTCGCCCAAAAAAAACTTTTAGCCCGAGAAGAGTGAAGGGTATTCAAATTTCGGCCGCGCCCGAAATTAGCCTCGGTCTCGTTTAAATATAGTTAAGCACAACCGATTTACTGTTTTTCACTTTTTTCGAAATTTCGCGTAAACTGTATTTTTCATTTCTCAAAACATCGATTTGAGCCATTTCCTCGGTATTTAATGCTTTTGCTCTACCCAAGATTACCGAAACTTACAAAAAATTAAGTCAAAACACAATCTGAGGAAAACCGGTTGATTTCGCCGTACGTTTTTAGCAGGCCCGTGCGCAGGTGGGGGTTTTGGGGGTTGAAACCCCCCCCATTGGCAAATGTTGCCAGAATTTTTTATTAAATACTATTGTTCTCATAAGGCAAAAATTTAACTTCATAAAAATGTAAACTGGCGTTGTTAATTTATACTTTGCCAAAAGAATTTTCTCTCGCCGCTAGACACCATCCAGTTCCGGACAGTTCAAGCACATTTGTGGTAGAAACTCATAAGTGTTGGTATGCAATCAAAGATAAATGTAACCGCGCGGCATGTGTAGATTGTAGTGGGTGAACTATTGTAGGGCATTGCAGGGGATTTGTGGTTGATTGCAACATTTCAAGGCTCTAGCTGCCAAGGTTTAGAGGTTACATCCGTCAAAAAATGAGATTTTAAAAAAATCAGCCATTGTACTCTATTCCGATTCCTTTATCAACCTCTATAGGAAAATGCATACTAAAGAAATGACTTAGCATGGGGTTTAGGTAGTTTTTTTCCCAAATTTCATTAACCCGGGAACACTAACCTTAATTCCAGGCGCTTGTTACTAACCATGAGTCATTTTGACTCACTATGGAAATTGTTGTATTTAAAGTGGAAGAGTATGAAAACTTGTGCAAGAATTCTTCGAAATACTTATTTTATACAAGGTATACTAAGAGTTTTTGCATTATATCCGAATAAACTGTAGAAACAACCCAGAAACCAAATATGCCAACTAGTGAATGTAAACGGTTGTTACTAACGTGAGTCATTTTGACTCACAAGAAACGTTCGTTTAGTACTAACCCCGTCACAGAAAAACACAAATAGCTGCTTACCATAAAATCAGAAACGTTTGCTTACTCGGACATTCATTAGAAAACATATTTCTTAAAGAATACATGGGTAGCGGAACCCAATGGGCCAACCGCCCTTTCTACGAAAAATGGAAATATGTGGAATATGCGTCAAAATGACTCACATTAGTGTTCCCGGGTTAAAATCCATTTAACCCTCATCCAGCGGCAGATATTTACAACGCTTGCCGGCGGCAAAGGTACACCTGTACCTTGGTACATTTTGTATGAAAATCTTCACTATTTGTATGAATTTTGACCGTAAAACCGTTATATTATATTGACTAGTCACAAATTAGTAACTGTTTTTGCCGAAGTGAATGTTTTAAGAAGTTGGGTTTATGTGGATTAAATTTTTGGAGTGGGTAAATTTAGGGAATAGAAAAAATTTTAAAAATAAAATTGAAAAAATGGGTTGCTTGGAATTTTAATTTGACGAAATCTAAAATTGATTTACAAATGAAAAGTAGAAAACGGTTCAAATTAAGTCATTAATGATTTTAGAAGAATTTGGTATGTTTGATTTGCGAATTGTGGAGTCTCAGGTTAAAATTTACCCCCCTGCCCCCAAAATATTATTCTGTTACTAGAACCCGTTATCGCTAACGAAAAAAACGTCAATAATTATCACATTCTCGTTATTTTCCATAAAACAACAATATTTGAAGCAATAAATATATTGGAGAAATGAGTTAATGTGTATCATACGAAAGAAAGGTCCTGTCAAGCAACAAGCAAGTAGAATCGGCTAGTATAATTTTCAGTCTGTAATCTTGGTAAATCTAAACTAGGCCAATTCCTATAGTAAAAAATATCTAAAATTTTATTTGTGATTGTTGTTGGTTAATTGTAATATATTTGCTCGTATACGTAATTAAATCCAAGGATCGATTGAAATGTTCAAATTAAAACAAGAAACCGAAGACATGTGGTATATTCTATAGCAGTTAGCGGTATCTATATATGGTACCGACGTACACTTTAACCAAGTTTATGTACCACCCAAACATTCATTTAGAAATTTGGTTGGATGCTTCTGCTGGTTTTCAGCTGAAACTTCAAAAGGAACTCGGGTGGAGGTCCCGAATTACACAAATAATAAATATTAGGTGATGGAATACAAATTATTACAAATTATGGGAATTACAAAATTACAAATTATGGGAATTTGTGGTAAAGAAAATCAACCGCTAAAATCCAAAATTTTAGCATTTGTTACAAACCTAATTTTCACTAGATGTTATGGGGGAAAGAAGGCGTAATACATTGTATTGGTTGCCCCAAGCCATTACTTCAAAAAGTTTGGTATGCCAGTAAAAGCCTTCAGATTGATGTCAAATAACCAAAAACCGCTGTATGAGTTAGCCTAGTCCTTATAGATCGATATCTCCAAGGACCTTGATCATTACAAATAAAAATCGTAAATCAAATACTTCTGTACATCACTCGATTCTCAACTTATTGATGTTATAATAAATCTCTCTAAGCATGAGCAATGAGCATTCACCAAAAATATTTTATTTTCGTTTTTTGTAAATTTTATTTCATACAAAATATATGAAGGTACAAATGTACCTTTGCCGCCGTTAAAGGGTGTAAGATTAATTTTGCTCCCTAACTAGCTCATGAGTTCGAATCTCACCGTGTTCCATGGTGTTTTTCGAACTCACGAGCTTGTGACGGACTATGATCTCACTCAGATGTTAAACGAGTACCCATTTATGGGGATAAATAACACTGCTGAGCGTGATGCTGATCTCATTACCTCAACAAAAAGCAGATAAGATCTTGGAAATAGGATGTCACTAACACATCCTGCGGCCTTAGTCCAATGCTGGATTGTCGCGCCTGTTATTTATTAAAAGCCTAGGGGAACGACATGGCATCCCTATCGTAACTATGAAGAAATCCTTATTCTCCTCGTGAAATATTGCCACCAGGATTAGATAAGATTTATACCTCAGGCTCGTCCTTTGGTATTTAGTTTACTATAATTCGGTGACTCAACCCTCGCTCCGCTCAGATCTCACACTGTCAGTCTCGCATTAAGGTACGTCTTCGTAGAGACGACTCTTGGGATGATCGCTCAGCGATCGTAGTTTTGCATCCAATTCCGAGCCATATTTGCATATTTTTGTAATGGTGTTACTTTCCATGTGTCGACCATAACATGTCTGTATAGAAAATATGCGCGTATAGTGCTCATAACCGATGGTTTAACTGCGATCGCTGAGCGATCATCACATGAGTCGTCTCTACGAACACGTACCTTTAGAGAATTCGCCAATATTTTTGCGAAGCAGTGCTGTTGCGAAATAGGATAAGACGAAGTGCAAGCGCAGCGAGCAGTGAGCTAATGGAAAGCAATTTGTTGGATTTAGATCTCTGGCTCGTCCATACATTTACTCAAATCCTATAGCTCGTCTGTTAACTAAGATCTCGCTGTCTGTCACAATTCGCCAAAAAGTTTATACGTAGCGCTGCTTGGAAATAGGATGAAGCGAGCGCAACAAGCGGTGAGTTAATTTCAGGCAACTCGTAAGCTTTATATTTCTGACTCGTCCATACATATACTCAGACCCTGCACCTCGCCCTTTACTCCGCTCAGACCTCGCTCTATCTGTCTGTCGCTATTCAGTATTCGCGACGTAGTGCTGTTGCGGAACAAGGTAAGACCAGCGAGCGGTAAGCCAATGGATGACAATTCGTAAAATTTAGACATCTGGCTCGTCCTTAAGTTTACTTAAATCCTGTGCCTTGCCCTTCGCTTCATACAGACCTCACCATGCCTTTTGCGCTTTTCAGAATTCGCCTAAATGTGCGACGCAGTGATGGTGCTTAGAATGATAAGGCGAGGTGCAAGCGCGGCGATCGGTAAGCCAATGGACGCCATTTCGTGAAATTTAAACCTATGACTCGTCCGTATAACCTGTAGCTGTAGCTCAGAATACTCTGCGCGCTCAGACTCTGTCTGTCGTGCATTAGAAAAACAGCCAACATGTTTGCGATATAGACCTCGGACCTGGAACCTGGATATATGACTCTGGATTTGCTTGACAACCGAATTCCGCTAGTTTGTGTACAGCACTGGGCTTTTGGGAGTCTATGGTCGCCTTATTATAGCCTGTATATTTTAAACTTTAAATATACCTTTCAATGAAAAATTTGAATATAAGTTAAACCCCCCCCCTTGGATGATTCCTGCGCACGGGCCTGGTTTTTAGAAATTACCGAAAAGTGTACACAGTGATTTCTATTTCACTATTCGTGATTTTATATGACAACCGACATTATAATTTTGCCTATAAATCATTCTAAGTAAAAAATGCGCTGGTGCAGATTGTGATGATTGCGTTGTCTCCTTTGGAGGCAACACAATCATCACCACATGGGAATTAAGTTTTGGGACTTGGGTTTCTACAAGTTTTCATTTGCAAAAAATCAAGGTTTCATAGAAAGCACGCAAAGTAGGGTGTTTTCATTGCGTCAATTTGTATTGGAATTGAAATGATTTAGGGCCGTTTTGATCCGAAAACTAGAAAGTCGATCCTAATCACATGTTTTCGTGCACAAAAAATTTATTCAATGACGCCATTTACATCTAATTGTTACAGTACAGTGGAGTTGTACTAAGAAGGGCACAACTGGTACAGATACATCTCCCCCCTGGGGCCCAACAACAAAACTCTACAAAACTAAACATTTGACAGAATATTAATATTTCTACGGAGATAGAAGAAGAAACAGTTGCATACCCAAAATCAACAATAAATACAATGCCATATGCATCTCTCAGATACAGAGCGACTAAATTTGTGCTGACCAAATCTCATCAAAACATGGAAGCCACCAATCTTAAGAATATATCGATTCAGAACATTGCGTCATATAACCGCTGCCGTTAAACTACTAGCCTGAAGGACATTGACATTTTGACTGAACCCGAAACTAGACATTTTCTCGTTTTTTATCATTTACGAAATGTGGGCTACATCGAGATTCGATCGCAGCTTTCTACTAGCATCGTAGACTACGATTCAATGGTAGGGTACTTCGTACTACCATACATCGTTCGTTCAAGCTTTTCATTTATTTTAAGTGACAAATAAATAAAAGTCTCTTCGATAAAAGAAAAATGAAATTCTTTTATACTCCGACTATAAAATTTATTGCTTCATAAGCTTGCGGCTCGAAAAAATTCTAAAGGTTTGTGTTCGTAGAAACGACTCATGGGATCATCGCTCAGCGATCGAAGTTAAACCTCCGGTTTTAAGCACTTCTTCTTCTTTATGGCACGATAGCCCGACGTCGGGCCTTGGCCGCCTGGATTGAAAACCTCCAATTGTCGCGGTCACGCGACCTTGTCCTCCAATTCCGAAAGCCTAGCATCTGGTGGGCGTCCTCACATACAGAATGCTCCTATCGGGCTCTCGGTCGTCCACGCAATCTGGCTCCGTCCACTCGTTGCGCGTTCATCACCTTTTTGGGCATGCGATCGTCGTTCATGAAAATATGGAACGACGAGGAAATCCCCGAAGATTGGCGCAAAAGCATAATCTGCCCAATCCACAAAAAGGGTGACAAGCTGAAGTGTGAGAATTACAGAGGCATATCATTAGTTTGTACGGCCTATAAGATATTATCTAAAATTCTTGAAAAGAGAATTAATCCGTACGCAGAACGAATCATTGGCGAGTATCAAGGCGGCTTCAGACCTGGTCGATCAACGACCGATCAGCTTTTCACAGTGAAGCTACTACTCCAAAAGTGCTGGGAATATAACATCGACGTATACCAAATCTTTGTCGACTTCAAGCAGGCATACGACAGTATCGATCGAAGTGTACTGTACAACATTATGCTGAATTTTGGTATACCGGCAAAGTTAGTGCGACTCACAAGGATGACGATGACTAATACCGTTTCGCAGGTCAGAGTGCAGAATCGACTCACTGACCTATTTGAAACTCGTACTGAACTCAAGCAGGGCGACGGGCTGGCGCCGACGCTCTTCAACCTTGCTTTGGAGTATGTAATTCGAGCCATGAATATGGACAGCAGCGGAACGCTACCCATCAAGTCGACTCAATTAGTAGCGTACGCCGGCGATATCAACATCATGTCTCGAAGGTTGGGTGATGCAGAAAGCCTTCTGCATAACCTCAATAACGCCGCAAAGGAAGTTGGACTACATATCAACGAAAGCAAAACAAAGGCCATGATGCAATCGAAAACAAGGACGCCAGCAAATTCAAGCATCACAGTGGGGGACCTTAATATCGAGTATGTAGACAACTTCAACTATCTGGGTTGTAACTTATCAAAGGACGCCAACGAAACCGACGAAATTAAGCGACGGATACAACTAGCCAATAAGACATATTTCTCGGTCCTCCCTATAATTAATTCGAAACTTGCGCACAGGAACACGAAGCTCCGCCCTCCGCGTGTACAAAACGATCATCCGACCCGTGCTATGTTATGGCTGCGAAACATGGACCCTCACCCAAGCCTCCGAAATTTTGCTAGACCGATTCGAACGAAAGGTCCTTCGGCGAATTTTCGGGGCCGTTCGCGAGCGAGACCAATGGCGTATCCGGTACAACCATGAGTTGTATCAATTGTACGATGAGCTGGAAGTATCGAAAATCGTGAAGCTTCAACGTTTGCAATGGGCGGGGCATGTACAACGGATGGACGATAATCGCATGCCAAAGAAAGTGATGAACGCACAACGAATTGACGGAGCGAGGTTGCGTGGACGACCGAGAGCTCGCTGGGAGAACTCCGTAGGTGAAGACGCCCACCAGCTGCTGGGCTTCCGAAACTGGAGGACGAGGTCACGTAACCGCGACAATTGGAGGTCAACGATTCAGGCGGCCAAGGCCCGACGTCGGGCTATCGTGCCACATTGATGATGATGATGATCGTCGTTCATCCTTTGTACATGACCCGCCCATTGCAATCGCTGCAATTTCACGATCTTCGACACCTGTAGCTCATCATACAGCTGATACAACTCAAGGTTGTACCGAATGCGCCATTCACCTCGTTCACGAACGGCCCCGAAGATTCTTCGGAGAACCTTTCGCTCGAATGTGTCCAACAGGTGTTCAGAGTTTTGGGTTAGGGTCCATGCCTCGCAGCCATAGCATAGCACAGGTCGGAAGATGGTTTTATACACGTGGAGCTTCGTGTTCCTGTGCACCAGCTTCGAATTCATAATTTGGCGGACCGCAAAGTAACACTTATTAGCTAGTTGTATCCGTCGCTTTATCTCATCTGTTTCGTTGGCGTCTTTTGACAAATTGCAACCCAGGTAAGTGAAGTTGTCTACATATTCTATATTGAGGTCCCCCACTGTGATGCTTGAATTTACTGGCGTTCTGGTTTTTGATTGCATCATGACCTTGGTTTTAGACTCGTTGATATGTAGCCCAACTTCTTTGGCGGCATTATTGAGATTATGCAGAAGGCTTTCTGCATCACCCTATCTTCGAGACATGATGTTGATGTCGTCAGCGTAGGCTACTAGTTGAGTCGATTTAATGAGTAGCGTTCCGCTGCTGTCCAAATTCATGGCTCGAATCACATACTACAGAGCCAGGTTGAAGAGCGTCGGCGGCAGCCCGTCGTCGCCTTGCTTGAGTCCAATACGAGTTTCAAATAGGTCAGTGAGTCTGTTCTGAAGTCTGACCTGCGAGACGGTATTAGTCATCGTCATCCTTATGAGTCGCACTAGCTTAGCCGGTATTCCAAAATGCAGCAAAATGTTGTACAGTACGCTTCGATCGATACTGTCGTATGCCTGCTTGAAGTCAACAAATATTTGGTATACGTCGATGTTGTATTCCCAGCACTTCTGGAGTAAAAGCTTCACTGTAAAAAGCTGATCTGTCGTCTAACGACCAGGTCTAAGGCCGCCTTGGTACTCGCCAATGATTTCTTCTGCGTACGGATTAATTCTATTTTCCAGAATCTTAGATAAAATCTTATAAGTCGTACAAACTAATGAGATGCCTCTGTAGTTCTCACATTTCAACTTATCCCCTCTTTTGTGGATTGGGCAAATGATACTTTTACGCCAATCTTCCGGGATTATTTCGTCGTTCCATACTTTAACGATAAGTGTGTGTATAGCCTTAACAAGGCTCTCCCCACCATGCTTCAGCAGTTCAGCTGGAATCTCGTCAGCGCCCGGGGCTTTATTATGTTTTAGTGCTTGCATGGCGAGATCAACTTCTTCTACTGTTGGGGGTTGAACGGGAGCGCCTGGTTCAGCCATCAGCTCCGGAGCTTCTTGTGTGGGGTTGTTCGGTTGAACATTGAGGAGCTCTTCAAAATGTGAGGCCCAGCGTTTATCAACGCTATCGGTGTCGCTAATGATATTGCCATCCTTATCCTTACAGAGGTTGGTCCTGGGTTGGTATCCACTTTTAATTGAATTAATCAGCTTGTACGCTTGTCTACTGTTCCTACTAACTAGTCTTTGGTTTATTTGCATCAACTGCTCGTCAAGATGCTTACGTTTCTTACGTCTAATTAACCTATTCGAAAATCGTTTGTTTTTTTTTGGCTCTAGTTGCGCGTTCAGTCCATTGGCGGTATGCCTCGTTTTTAGCATCTACCGCTTTTTGACATTCTTCATCAAACCAATCATTTCGGGCTCGCCGGGCTTTGTATCCCACAACCTCCTCTGCGACCCCCTTGATGGTGTCTTTGAGTGTATCCCAGATCTCAAGGGCGCCTTTGTTGCTGATGTTATTTAGCAAGGGCGTCAGCTTCTCCTCAAGGGCAGTCGTATAAGTGACCACCGTGGCATCATCCAACAATTTGTCAACCGCGAAAATGTTTGCCAGGTTGAAACTCGAATGATGCACTGAAGAAATTCTGCACCTATAAGTCGCCTTCACCATATAGTGGTCAGAGTCAATATTTGCTCCACGATAGGACCGAACATCCATTATGCTCGATGCCCATCTCTTGCAGACAAGGACGTGGTCAATTTGGTTGATGCTTGATGGTATGTTGATCTGGAGATCTCCAGGTCTGCCTGTGAATGCGACGATGCGGAAAACAGGTAGAGCTAATGACCATATTTCTGCTGGTCGCGAAGTCTATTAATCGTTGGCCATTGTCGTTACAGTCTTCATGGAGGTTTTAAGCACTATATGGGTTTATTTTCTATACAGACATGTTCCTTTAGTCCATAGTCGATCCTAGGAAAGTAGAACCATTCAAAGAATATTTAAATACGGCTCGAAATTGGAAACTTCGATCGCTGAGCGATGATCCCATGAGTCGTCTCTACGAACACAAACCTTAAAGCTTTTATTTATCCGATTTGGTAATCTCCAAGAAGTCCATATTCTTGTGTCTCATATTTTTAAAGTAATGTAAATATGTAAGTAGCATGTGGCGTGGAGTAAGAAATGAAAGGTGTGTCCAAATAATATGTAGCGATACTCCGTACCGATGTATCGGGTTTCTGGTTATTAAATTGCTTTGTCTCTCCTGGGTTCACAACATAAATACCGCTTGGGAAATACTATTTAATTTAAAAATAGAATTTCAGAAAGAGTCACCATATATATAGTCACACTATGTGATCTATGATAATGTTCAACTGAACAACCCCACACAAGAAGCGCTGGAGCTGACGGCTGAAACAGGCCCAGCTGAACTGCTGAAGCATGGTGGGGAGAGCCTTGTTAAGGCTATACACACACTTATCGTTAAAATATGGAACCACGAAATAATCCCGGGAGATTGGCGCAAAAGTATAATTTGCCCAATCCACAAAAAAGGGGATAAGTTAAAATGTGAGAACTACAGAGGCATCTCATTAGTTTGTACGACTTATAAGATTTTATCTAAAATTCTAGAAAATAGAATTAATCCGTACGCAGAAGAAATCATTGGCGAGTACCAAGGCGGCTTTAGACCTGGTCGTTCGACGACAGATCAGCTTTTTACAGCGAAGCCTTTACTCTAGAAGTGCTGGGAATATAACATCGACGTATACCAAATATTTGTCGACTTCAAGCAGGCATACGACAGTATCGATCGAAGCGTACTGGACAACATTTTCCTGCATTTTGGAATACCGGCTAAGCTAGTGCGACTCATAAGGATGACGATGACTAATACCGTCTCGCAGGTCAGAGTTCAGAACAGACTCACTGACCTATTTGAAACTCGTACTGGACTCAAGCAAGGCGACGGGCTTGCGCCGACGCTCTTCAATCTGGCTCTGGAGTAAGTAATCCGAGCCATGAATTTGGACAGCAGCGGAACGCTACTCATTAAGTCGACTCAACTAGTAGCTCACGCCGACGACATCAACATCATGTCTCGAAGATTGGGTGATGCTGAAATCCTCCTGCATAATCTCAATAACGCCGCCAAAGAAGTTGGACTACATATCAACGAATCTAAAACCAAGGTCATGATGCAATCAAAAACTAGAACGCCTGTAAATTCAAGCATCACAGTGGGGGACCTCAATATAGAATATGTAGAAAACTTCACTTACCTGGGTTGCAATTTGTCAAAGGACGCCAACGAAACAGATGAGATAAAGCGGCGGATACAACTAGCTAATAAGTGTTACTTTGCGGTCCTCCAAATTATGAGTTCTAAGCTGGTGCACAGGAACACGAAGCTCCACGTGTATAAAACCATAATCCGCCCTGTGCTATGCTATGGCTGCGAGGCATGGACCCTAACCCAAAACTCTGAACACCTGTTGGACACATTCGAGCGAAAGGTTCTCCGAAGAATCTTTGGGGCCGTTCGTGGACGAGGTGAGTGGCGCATCCGGTACAACCTTGAGTTGTATCAGCTGTATGATGAGCTACAGGTGTCGAAGATCGTGAAATTGCAGCGACTGCAATGGGCGGGACATGTACAAAGGATGAACGACGATCGCATGCCCAAAAAGGTGATGAACGCGCAACGAGTGGACGGAGCCAGATTGCGTGGACGACCGAGAGCCTGATGGGAGCATTCTGTATGTGAGGACGCCCACCAGATGCTAGGCTTTCGGAACTGGAGGACAAGGTCGCGTGACCGCGACAATTGGAGGTCTTCAATCCAGGCGGCCAAGGCCCGACGTCGGGCTATCGTGCCATAAAGAAGAAGAAGATGTGATCTATGATCGTCACGATCAGATCTTTAGGCGGAGCGCATAGTGTATACGTCAACTAAAAGTAATGAGCAGTCGAAGAAGACAGGGATGAAATAGTCCAGGAAGGATAACTCAAGCCTACAAAATAATTATTTTAAATTATTCTCCCGATAAAACCTCTTTTCTTTGAGTTCAGCCCTATTCAATATTTTCCTAAGCGGCATTCGGTGACTTAACTCCTGCATATGTTTCACACTTTACGAAGGGAAACGATATCATTGAAATCGCTGTATCAAACACACCATCCTATCTTAAGGACATTTTTATCATTGACAAGGCAAGCCCAAAGCTCTTCATACAATCAGACGAGTCAGCTCTTCTTCTTCTCAAACAAGTATTTCAGGATTAAAGGTTAAATCCTATTGAAGGATTACTTTTCAGCTTTACTCATATGCGAACTTCGCTTTATGGTGTCGTTGACTGCGACACATGCACATAAGAGAACTTATGTGATATTCAAAATTTTATGTGATGTATGCTTCAAGTGTCTATTTGAGAACCAGGTTGTCGCGGTGGATTTTATCACCCGTGGTTTTATGTATGAAATTTCGATGAAGGTGAGTTAAAGGAAATATATTGCAATAAAATCCAATGGCATTTTACTTTAATTGGATTGAAATTGTTAGGGTAGTGAAGCTGATGTTACATCTTACTCTGGAAAAACGATTTTAGATTTAGAGTTTTCGAAAGCCCATCATAGTCCTAGATAACTCTTAGCTTCCAAACCAAAATAATTGTATTTTTGTTAATGTGATAAGTCGTTATCACAACCCCCTTAAATGTCCTTCACCCTTGTTCCATTGTTTCAAATAACTTAAAAGTTTCATGTCGCCACTCAGAAATCTGAAACTTTGCTTTTACTTGAATTTAACGCTCTAATTTCACTCTTTGTCTACATTTTCACTTCGTCCTTTTTTGCAGGTCGCAACATTCTGGTTTAAACAATATGTTTGTGACGAATGTAGTTATGTCGAACAGCCAAACAATGCTTTTCCAACTGTAACGGCAACGTTATTAGCTTCGCAAAAGGTAAGTCGACAGATAGGTGTTCGGGGTATGTCAAGCTTTTAGTCCTCTGTATTACTAATGGTACGTAGACCATGGAAATCCAAACTTGTGCGGCTAAGCCGGAACATGATATTAATTACTGCTGACGCCGTAACAAATACACATCAGCAATGCAGTCATCATAGGAAAATGTCTTGCTCGAATGCCATCGGAATCGTTGGAAATAAGAGTTTCTTTCTTCGTTGGCTTGTTATTATCCTTTTTTCATTGTCCCATCTTATGGTTACGAAATCGTCCATCTGGAAATGTGTTTCAAACGTAGCGGAAGTAGGGCGTTAAGTGGATGGGGTGCCCGCTTTGCTACTTAAGAAAACTTTGAACCGGTTGTTGAAATAATAATTTGAGCAAAATAAAGCGAAGCTAATAATAATTGACTTGGTATGCCTTAACTCAATGCGAAATATACACTAACTCATCACAAAAGTTTATATTCACTTTTCTCGAATGCCTCTTAGTCTATTGAACGAATCATTCTCAATTTCACCCAACTGCCCGCTATACGGTCTGCAACCTTTTGCGAGAAAAAATCGAATGTCGGGTCAGACAAAATGCCTCAAGGATATGAAGTGCCATTATTTAATAGCGTCAGGTGCCTGCGATAAGGATAAAAGGTGGCACTATCATTTTTAAGGTGTTGGGCTCCATTGTTGGTTGCCAACATCATCGTGATGCGCCACCACGCTGCCAACATACTACACGTATGTTTCGTATATTTGGTCGCTTTTAGAGCTCTTTCACGTGAAATATCCAACGAATGGATTTAGAGAAGTGTAAAATTTTTCATTTCGTAGAATGGCGTCGGCAATGGATAAAGGATGACATTATTCCAAGTGCCATACCCGTGCAAAAGGTATACTCGCCGCATTATGTATGTTACTACGTCTATTTTGAGCTAAGCAACTGGAAAAAGGATACGTGAGTGCCTTTTGTCATACAACTCACACTATATAGTGCCGCTCGTATCATTTTTAAAACCTCGAATCCCCCAACTTGAAAACCATCGAACATTCGTCGGACAGGTAAGTATTCTTCCCTGTCCAAGTTATGACCTCAACACCAACCCGACAACGATACACTAAATCCCCCAAGAGTACCACGAAATCTTGTAAATGACTAAAAAAAATGTCGGAGAAAATGTAGCGTTCTCATATATGGCGTGGCGTGGCGTGGAGCGAGAGTAAAAAAATCGTGACAGGAGACATAAATGAGGTCGAGATCAGGCCATTTATTTTCGGTCACGTTATAGCTGGGAGCTTTTGTGGAGTCGACGACCGTGTGGGACATTAGGTCAGTCATTTATGACGGGATGTAATATGGAAAGGTGGCACAAGGACACGGGCGATTATTATTAGCCCCATTGGTTGGCGAGACGTAATAGTGGGTAGAACGATTTTTCAGAATTCTACATTACCGTTATGTCTTGACTTCTCTTATTCTAGGGATGTATGATTGTATGATATATTAGCGGTTTTACTGGCTGATGGCAAAATGTAGAGACGAACATGTTCAGAGAAAGAAGATGATGTTTTATTGTCAGGATTATGGTGATGGTGCTGAAAAGTTTTTAGTAAGCTTCGAGATGTTTATTTATTTAGGATTTTCGCAAACATTACTACCTATCCTATATCGCTCTTACCAAGTCGTAGTTGAATTTTTAACCATTAACTTCGCTGCTTTGTTCAGAGCAGACACTGACTGGTGTTTGACCCTCTCCCATTCGTTCACCGTTACCGAATACTGTTACAAATGATAATAATCGTTGGAGGTAAGCAGCTTTACTGCAGAGCTATATGTATATCTATAGCGAATACATACAAGTTCAGTGTGCCTATAAATATTACAAACAATATCAAGATTCGTATGCAAGCACCTACACACGAAAAAAAGGATATGCGAAATGAATAAATACGGTTATCTTTTACACTACCATAGCCATTACAATGTCTGAAAGCTTTCCGTCACTTCCATCTTTCTCATACTAAATGCCTACCATCATACAAACAAGCTGTAATTTTTCTCTTAGCATCAGGATTTTGAATGTCCTCTGGTAGGTAGGTTAGTGGTATCCAAGAAAAGTAGGCAGCAACATTTACTCCAGATATTGCCACAGTAAAATTAGGCTAGACTGTTTGATTGCCTGCAATTAGGAAAAGTGTTCCAATAACCTGCAGAGTTGTACCTACTTATTGTGGCTTGAACCAAAAAATAAACTGTTTGCGACTTACATACGTATGTAGGTTTGAACTGACGAAATCATGCGACTAACAATCAAGGCGACTTGTCTTCAACTTTAACGGATAATAGCTACAATGTGGATGAATTAAAATCAAAGCAATTGTAATTGTGAATATCCTACACCCGCGCCTCCACAATATATTTGGATTTTCACTAGGAAAACATCTCGTTCCAGTTCCAGTTCTCCTTATCTAAATTCTGACATTATACAAATAGGATCGCTATGACAAGACGCCGGTTTATGACCCTCCTTCCAATATTAGGAATGTGTTGTAAATATCGCGTTCTGCGATAGCGATCCTAATTGCAGATACATCTGTACGTATTATGTCAGGAAGCAGATAAGAAGAGTTGGAACCATGAAACGGGAGGAGTCATGTGTCTGTATCGGGAAGCGGTAAAGCCAATCCCCATATGAGGTTCTTGCAGCTGAATCTGAACAAAATTGCCAAGCAGCACGCACAATCTTCTGAAATAAAAAATGTGGAAGCTATAGATGTCGCAATTATGTGATCAATATAGGAACTTAGGAGTAGCAATTTGGATCGCAGATGATGATGGCCAAGTAGTAGTAGGACGTGTGGAGACTGTTCCTTCCAGTAAGGTATGTCCGAAGAACTAAGAGAAGTTGTAAGAGCAAACTTCAACGCCATACACGTTCACAGCTGTTACGCTTCATATGGGCTCCACCACGATGCAACAACTTTCACGTCGAGCGGACTGGTGCATGACACGAGTACGAAAAGCCCTTTGCTAATCAGTGCCCGCTCTAGCACTTAAGCCGCCCTGGGCATGACGACAAATTACTGATTTTGTTTTATTTTGAAGGGGCTCATGGGATGCGTCGATTTCGCTCCAGCGAGCAGGATGTTTATTTGACATATTTTAAATTCGAATTCCATCCAGAAATTCGTATTGCGTTCGAAAGACTCGATAAAAAAAAACAAGATAGAGACCGATTTCAGTTCAGGCATCCTTTCTTTATGCTCATCATACATATTTAAACTAGTTATTCTCCCAAAAATTCCCGAGGTTTTATTACATAAATATACTTACGAATGAATTGAGAGGATGTATTAGTGCTGGAGTCGTTAAGAACTCCGCCAGAATGATTCATTTAACAGAAGTAACATAATTGCGAAAATGTCGCTTTGGACTTTTTGTTAGATCGCCATACAATTATTTTACAAGACGAAACTAGTTTTAAATTTGTCGGCTAGATTTAACTCCAGTCTGGGTTGTATTACTACTAAGTCGTTTGTGAAAAAATATAGCGCCGAATAATCCTCAAAGGACCGTATAAGTCCTTAGACCTAAGGGGTTTAAGAAATGGCAATCACAGCAGCACACACCCCGTAGTACGTAAATATTGGTAACCTCACGGATTACTATAGAGAGAGAAAAGTAAAGTTTCAGCTTCCCGAAATGTGTCTGAAATGAAACATTGTCAAGTAGACTCTGAGTAAACCAACCCATTTAATTGGTCAATTATCGGCAGTTGTCTAGTTTAGGCACTAGCTTCTTGAAAATTCATCTAGTTGTTTGAGGTTCTTTGGGATTAGCTAAGGTTATGATACAAAAACACAGTGCCTTCCTTCGTGCGCTTTGTTGGCTTAAAAAAAATAAATTAAAATAAAATGATTTGATTTTTTTTTTATTGCCATTTGACACAACTTTTGTAAGAACACATAGAATGTTCCGAATAACGGTTATGGTGGTTTTTCATTTACAAAAACTTGTCTTACGATTACGTTGATGTTACTTTTCTTCGTTGGAATTTATAGAGCTACTGTCCCTTGTCAGTAGCAATTAAAGCTCCGCCCTCCAGTTTGTTGTCATTAATTCAAAAGTGTTTTAGTTTTTTTTACCGAACAGTTTCAGCTTTCATGTAGTTTTCGTTCTCTAAAGTGCTAGTCAATATTCCAACTCAAAAATTTGCCGCTCCTTGGGCGAGTGCTGCGGGGGACTTCAACGCGTGGGCCACGGAATAAGCTAGCCGGGAAACATCCGCGTCAACGGTCAACTCAAGCGCCCATGATGCCCTACTAGAGTCTTATAAAAACGCACGACGATTGCTAAAGCTCGCCAGTAGAAAAAGCAAGCACAATTGTTTCAGAAAATTCTGTCATGCCGTGGACATGAACCCGGGTGGTGATGAAGAAGATAGGGCGAAAAGCACCACAATTAAAGTGCCCGACGCTGCGTCAAAATATTGCCGCGGTCCTGTTCCCTTGACTGAAGGCCGTGGGAGAAGGTTTGTCAGAGCAGATGAATCTTTGGCCGTGCGCGGCGTCATCGATCTTCCCGTGGTAAGATCTTCACCAAATTTGGTACGCATGAATCTTTTGATGACTCTGACAAAGAATTGGATACCAGAAGTTTTATCAGTGACTTGAATAGCGGTTAATTGACCAGAAAAGTGAACGAAAAGGAATCGTTCAATTAATTCCTCTGGCTCCTTCCGTTGACCTATTTCCATCAAACTTGAAAGGTAATTCAGTGGTGATGTGCTTAGTATTTTATTGTATTCCTCTGGCTCCTTCCGTTGACCTATTTCCATCAAACTTGAAAGGTAATTCAGTGGTGATGTGCTTAGTATTTTATTGTAGACAATTTATTTTTATTTCCTTTTGTCTGTAGGTGGTGTACTATATACGGTAATGGATATCTAAGTGAAATGTTCATTTAGACTGATTTTGAATATTTGATAAAGGATATTTTTTTTTTCATTTTATTTCAAAATATTTAACAGGTTTTATAAAAATACTCTTTAAATTAAGATAAATAATTCAGTTCCTTCATCCTTGTTCACATCAACGTAAATGCCAATATTACTACAACTACAGCCTTTATGTCTTCTTCTTCATTTGCCCTAACTCCTAGAGGAGCATTGTGGTTTGACGACTAAAGTATGTACGCGTCAACGTTTCAACGATAGGTAAATTCGTAGTGTCATCCCGTTGTCAGCCATACCACTTCCTAGTCACATTTTTTGTCTATTGTTCTGTGATACGAAAATTTATTGTCTTCTTCTGAATCATAAACATGCAACGAGCCATGCCGAGTATCTAAAACTCGTTTCTCTCTGAAACTTATCACAGAATGGCGACCGAACGATCACGGCCACAAAGCCCGGCACAACGTCAAACCTGAATACTCTTATTTAATTCAATCAGGACGAAATGTCCTTTTTTCTCCTTAGAGGTATGTACATGTATAGGCGTCATTGGTACTCGTATCAAATTGCCGGATTTTTCGAAAGGGGTTCCCTGCAATACTAGCGGAAGTAGTTTGAATCCTTTCCGAGAGAATCTTAGGTTTTAAAATGCCATTTTTGCGGAGAGAGGGTAAATTATTAAGATGTGGGTCGAACGAAAGGGGATGCTGAGAATAATGCGTTCGATAAATTTCGGATAAAGTTCGTCCTTCGGAAGCCAGAGCATAATCTATATATATGTATGCAGGGTGTCCGGAAACTAGCGCATAAATGCACCGGAAAATGATTTTTCATATGATTTCCAACAAAAAAAGCAAGGTGTACGGGACATACCCTCAATTCTTAACTTTTTAGCTGCCAAAGAAGATTGAAGATTTTTAAAAAATTCATATAGATGAGTCAATATCTCCAAAACTAGACTCATTTCATTAAAATAGCGGGCGTAATGTCCTTTTCTTCCTAAAGTATAGAGTGCCGAGTATGAAGATCTATGCCACAATCTTAAAAGGATTTCATAAGAAATTATACCATTGACTGGTTATTTATTAATTTATGTAAATCGTATTGTAAGTACATTCCCTGTGATGTTTAGTACCTTGATTGTTGTCGATTAGATTACTTCGGATATTCGTTGTAGGTATGCCAAGTAAAGTATAGTAATATTTATGACTAAATTTTGAACGGGGCTTGGACTCCCAAACCCCTATGTAGGATGAACAACGGCTTTATTGTATGTAATCTGCTTGTTACGTCACTCTCTAGGGAAGATCTACGAGCCAGTCTAATACACTATTAATAAACACACGCTTCCACGCAAAATAAAATGATTTTCTAGATTATTTCGCTAGTCTGATTACAAAATTAGTGACCTGTAAAATTAGACAACTTCGGGAAAAAGAATCGAAGATACGTTCGTTTGAATAAAAGTCTTAATGATTGGTAAAAATTTGGCGCCAGGTATACTGAAATCTCCCCGTATGTATCTACTTAAGTAACTACTGGGAGAAATGTCTTAGCCCTAAATCTAGCTTATGTGCTAATATACTTAATTAAGATTAAGGAGGGCTTTTAAGCAGCTTCGCCCACCAGTGGCGTATTTAGAAAGTCCTCAAAGGAGGGACTCAGCATATTGTCATATCCATTATATTGAAAGGATGCCTAAGATGCGTGGATTATTTGAGCTACCTTGCCAACTCGTTCGTATGATTGTACTACACACGGTAGTCATCAACGCACCATGCTCCACTAGGAGTTACGGTAAACGAGAGAGACATCTCTCTCTATATTGCAACACTTCTACGGTATACCGACGCTGTTGGGAGGAAGACTAAAAAGGAGAAAACGCAGGAAAAATGAAAAGGGTATATTAACTTTTTCATGAAGTTTGTAGCGCATTGAATTAAGCATCTCCAACCATATGGAAAGTATATTATTGATCAGTATTATTGTCGTGCTTTGTGGCCGTGATCGTCCCGTCGCGACTCCGTGATATAGAGATTCACAGAGAAACGAGTTTCGAAACTCGGCATGGCCCGTCGCAAGTTTATTATTCAGAAGATGATAGGAAATATTCTTATCGTAGAATAATAAACTAACAGTGCGACTAGGATAGGAAGTGGTATGGCTGACAAACGTATGACACTACGAACTTAGTTGTCATTGAAACGTTGCCGACTACACATGGTAGTCGTCAACGCACCATACTCCACTAGGAGTTAGTGCTAATCAAGTGTAACGCCAGAAATCGATTGGACGATGTCCGTCTATGTTGCAGCGCGTTTTCCTCAGCCGTTGTAAAAGCCATTGAGCTGGAATTTTCGCACTTGTTCGTATTTCTGTTTCAGGCTGTTTATATGTTAAAAACACCACAATTGGACAATGGGGCATGGAGCTGCCTTAGAAACGCCAACACAAATAAGCGTTTCTTCTAATTCTTCTTTACGGCACTATAGCCCGACATCGGGCCTCGACCGCTTGGATTGTCGATCTCCAATTGTCGCGGTCACGCAACCTTGTCCTCCAGTTCCGGAAGCCCATCATCTGGTGGGCGTACTCACATACTGGTTGCTCCCATCAAGCTCTAGGTCGCCCACGTAATCTGGTTCTACTCGTTGCGCGTTCATTATTTTCTTCGGCATGCTAACGTCGTTCATCCTTTGCACATGTCCCGCCCATTGGAGTCGCTGCAATTTTATCGACACATGTTCCCCATCATACAACCATACATACAAAATGATACACTTTTAGAAAGCCAACATGTTGAAGCAACTTTTAACAACTTTGCAGAGTTGTACGTATCAAGCGCCGTTATGAAATAACTGGTTGAATTGTCGATGAAAAATCCATGTTTAAATTTCTATTACGTTTGAGTAACTGTATCTGAAAGTGGCGACAATGTTGGCAACAGGAAAAACTACAGTTTTTGTGAAATTTTATATAGTTTTTGAAACTGAAATCAAATCTTAGATTAGGTCATCAGGACGGTCGCAAATTGTGATTTTGCATGACAAGTCACGATTTTCGATGACTTTCACAAAAAGAGCGATAACAAGGAAACGGTAAAATTCGGATTCTATTGGTAATTTTCTTACTGAAACAAGTTGTGCTATCAACCCTTACAGTGTTGACCAACTAATGCGGGACACCCTGTATATATGATCAGTATAACGAGATGAGTCGATTGGGCGATGTCCGTCTGTTGCGGTTAGTTTAACAGCTATGGAGCTGAAATTTTGCACACATGCTTCTTTTTGTTTCAGGCAGTTTGTATGTTTGAATCGCTAAAATTGGACATTGGACATTGTTGTTGGACGGTGGATGTAGCATGCTCAAAAAATGATTTGAGTTATCCACCGTCCAGTTTGCCCATAGTGGGACAGCACAATAGTATGCATACTCCAGCATGTTTTTGTTGCTTTGTTTAAACCCATTCTCTGACACATAGTCAGAAACGCGGCCGTATCGAATCGGTGGCTAGCCATTGCCTAGCACCATTTAAAATGATTCGATACCAGGGTGTATTTCGTGTCCTATATAAGAGGATCGTACACCTTTGCCTGGTTGAGTCCGGTAATACATAACGCGCTGCATACGTAGAGGCATCTGATGAGAATTGTAGCGCGCCATATAATACTAGTTCGAAACCGGCTCGAAATGCACTCTGTGTGCCGCAACTCGCTGGAGTATGCATAATATGGGTCATGGGGTTGCCGTACAAACCCATCCCCCTAAATTGAGTTCTTCTAAGAAAAACTTTTTTATTTGTGCACCAATTTCAACGAACCTTCACATGAATAGTCTGGCTGGTGTAGCGGTTAGTGCGCGCACCTTCGGTGTACAGGGTCATGAGTTCGAATCTCACCGTAGATCATGGTGTTTTTCGAACTCAGGAGCTTGTGACGGACTATGATCTCACTCAGATGTTAAACGAGTACCCATTTATGGGGATAAATAACACTGCTGAGCGCGATGCTGATCTCATTACCTCAACAAAAAGCAGATAAGATCTTGCAAATAGGATGTCACTAACAAATCCTGCGGCCTTAGTCCAATGCTGGATTGTCGCGCCTGTTATTTATTTATTCACACAAATGAGTTTCTAATTACATGTGACACAAAATATATATGTGAATAGATGGAATCGGAACATGGGGTCATGGGGCCGCCATACAAACCCATTCCCCAAATAAGGTTCTGTGTGCACCAATTTCAACCACATTTCATACAAATGTGTTTCTATTGATGGCACCGAATATTCATGTAACGATGAATATGGAATCCGAGCATGAGATCATGGTGCCCTCCCCCCCCCCCCCCGCCTCTAATTTAAGTTCCTCCAATCAAACCTTATATGAATGTGTCAATATCGAAACTACAAAAAATATGTAGATACAAATCTTAGAGAAAGCATAGCAACCCATTCATGCGTTAACCCTTTCATTCCCAAATTAAATTCCTTCGGGCAAAAAAATAATATTGTTGTTATTTCGTCTTTATTTGTGGTCTAATAAAATTAGTTAGAATTTTAGCATAAATGATATATTATTGACGAGGCTGGAGTCTTTATCGGTGCATTTTGGAAATCCGGACAATTCAATAATCCGGACATTGGTCCCAATTAATCCGGAATATACCCCAATAGGTCGAAAACGCTCAATTTTTACCATCTGAAAGGTTTTATGCTACTTTTTCCGCCTAGTTCATCTGCCCAATGTAAACCACAGTTTACGTAGCTTTCAACGTCCCCCAATGCCGCCCTATTAAATTTTTGTCACAGAAAATTCTGGCAAATGAATCTTTTGATGTTGGCGAATAATGGTCTATTTTTTCCACGGATGGATTTTGCACCTAGAATATGAAGGAGGGAGCAATTCACTACTTGTCACAATCGACGAAAACATCCTGACGGCCTCAATTCTAAATGCGTTCATAAAAATTTCAATCCATATGAATTAACTAAATGTTTACTATTCGAATGCTGTTATATGTAAGTTTTAGTGTATGTCACTCATTTTTATTTAAAGTAAACCAAAACATGGAAAAAGTGTTTTAAAGTTGATGTAAACTGCAGTTTACAATGGGAATGAAAGGGTTAAGGCCCATCTAGATTGGTCGCCAAATGGAGTCACGTGCAGCCAAATGGATGTTGTCATTCCATCCAAACTATTCGCCATTTAGCTCTGCGTCCAGCTTTGATATTCAATATGGTAACTCCACCAACCGCTTTGACAACCGCTTATCAAATTCAAAGTGACAATTTTGTAACTTTTGTTCGTTCTTTTGTGTCAAATTGAATAATTCTTGAATGGCCGTGTAATAATTCAAACGCGCAGAGTCCGATTTTGATAATTTAATTTCAAAAATCACCAAAATTATATTTTGGTTATGTCATTTTCTGTCTCCATTTGGCTGCTATAGTGTGGATGCTAAGTAGCAGCCAAATGGCTGCACGTGATGCCAGGTTTTGGACACGCAGCCATTTGGCGACTAATCTAGATGGAACTTAAGAGTCCAGAGTGGCTATGTGATCACACAACCCATATGTGTTTGACTCCAAATTTATTACATTACACTCCACGAAATAATTCAAACGTCAAAATATAGTCGAAACAATTATTAACCCTTCTGTCGCCGCCTACGAGCTATTATGCCTGAGGTGTAGCTGAATCTTCTGTGAAATCAATCTTATTTTTTTGACGAGGTCTAATTTTAGTTCTAGACACAGTTACGTACTATCGCCGAACGTTTGATCGCATTTGTGGCTGTCAGTCCCTTTGAAATGTATAGAAAGGGGTGGAAAACATTGTTGAACGATATACATACTTCACCAAGATATAGTGGTCTGTCTGGATCTATACGCCAACAGAAGGGTTAATTATCACGTCGGCATTTTAAGCGAGTAATAAATATTACGCGGATTTTATATTCTCAATTGTAAAGAAAAAATTGACATTTGAATAAAATGTTTACGCATACTATGAACTGCAATAGTGTGAAAACGATGCCATTTTTATTTGCTATGTTGCTATGCTTTCTCTAAGATACAAATATATTCGTAGTATAGGGAGCCATAAAAAAAAGTTTTCTAATATTTTTTTTTGCATTTATTCTCCCCAAACCTCATGCAAATATGTTTTTTTTTGTATGAGGATACGAAACGAATGGGGAAAAAATGGCTTGTATTAAGCACAAGTCATAGGTACGCTGGATAAAACTTTTAGCCCGAGGAGAGTGAAGGGTATCCAAATCTCGGCCGCGCCCGAAATTAGCCTCGGTCTCGTTTCTTTTGGAAATTTCAGGTGATGACATCAGCGATATGAAAAAAGAGTAAACTGAAAGTCACAGTAGCTTAATCTTTATCGATCAACTACCCAAAGCAAATTTCAGTTTCAATCTACCATTATGTCTGAGGGGCGGGAGGGATGAAATACTCGTAATCTCCCATATGAATTAGTCTAAGAAAAATGGCATATTTGGTCGGCAAAAATCTTACATCGAAAATTTTTTTGGATTATGGTTGGGAATGGTCCCAAGATTATGGCATTAAAAGTCCCGTAACCTTAAAAAAAGGGGGAAAGGGGGGCATTTTTTCGGCTTTTTGCGATTATTTCAAAAACAGTAAGAGATACAGAATAATGATCTGAGGACGAAAAAAACTACATAAAATTATCTTTGCAATGATATATAACACATTAGAGTTCAATTGAATATTTCGGCGTTAGAATAGAACATAAATTAGAATATTTTCATTTTAGACCTTTTTTAAAAGCTCCATAACTTTTGAAAGAATGTTAGTTCAGCCGTAAACATGGATTTAGAAATTTGGTTGGAGGCTTCTGCTGGTTTTCAGCTGAAACTTCAAAAGGAACTCGGGTGGACGTCCCGAATTACACAAATCATAAATATTAGGTGATGGAATACAAATTATGGCAATTTGTGGTATAGAAAATCAACCGCTAAAATCCAAAATGTTGGCATCCAAAATTTTAGCATTTGTTACAAACTAATTTTCACTAGATGTTATGGGGGGAAAGAAGTCGTAATACATTGTATTGGTTGCCCCAAGCCATTACATACTTCAAAAAGTTTGTTATGTCAGTAAAAGTCTTCAGATTGATGTCAAATAATCAAAAACCGCTGTATGAGTTAGCCTAGTCCTTATAGATCGATATCTCCAAGGACCTTGATCATTACAAATAAAAATCGTAAATCAAATACTTCTGTACATCACTCGATTCTCAATGCTATAATAAGTCTCTCTAAGCATGAGCATTCACCAAAAATATTTTATTTTCGTCTTTTGTAAATTTTCTTTCATACAAAATATATGAAGGTACAATGTACCTTTGCCGCCGTTAAAGGGTGTAAGATTAATTTTGCTCCCTAACTTGGGGATGGGTAATCACACATTTCTGAAATTTGGAATACATATTTTAAACTAAAATCGTAGAGATGTCAGAAAATTTCAGACCGATCGGACCCATAGCAAAAAAGTTACGGTGTTTTAAAAACGAAAAAGGTACACCTGTACCTATCCCGCTGGATGAGGGTTAAAAAAAAATTCCGATGTAGGATTTTTGCCGTTCGATGGCCATATTTTGGTCCAATTTGCTTAGACTAAATTGCGCCCGCTTGTGTTACTTTCTCCTTTTATATGAAAATTTTCACGTGATATACTCTCCACATCGCGTAATAAGGTTATGTTGAACACTTAGGTTCCGAAAATTGTTCAATCGTGTGTTTTTAGTGAAATAAGCTCCCATTTTTGAAGCGGTCGAGTTGATGCAGGTGTTTTAAATATTGAAGGGATTGAAATCGGAATATTCTTAGAAAGTTGAAATTGTGAAGGGTATTAAACTTTATGAGCCATTATTTGTTTCGTAGAGCTGTTTCAAAAAGACAATGCAACAATAGATAAGAGTGTAAAATATACAGAAACTTAGTTTCGTCCTATTTTCTGCCTTAATCTGTCAGATGCATTGCGTCCGATCGTGTTAGTATTAGTATTGCGCCCGCCGCAACTGCGGTTGCCACCGCATCACCTGAGACAACATTGGCGACGTCGAAGGAGATATTCGGGGAGTTGGAATTAGGTCGTCGTACTGACGACATTTTCGATACTCTTCACTCTCCTCGGGCTAATTGTTTTTTTCCGGCGTACCTCTGACTTGCGTCTATTCCTATTTTCTTTCGGTTTTGACATAAGTTGCCTGACGTCGATAAAATAATACTCCTGTGGGGTTTGTTTGGAAGAAAAAATCTTAGAAAACTATATTTTTGGAAGAATTGGAGGGAGAGGTAACCATACTACGATTCCATTTGTTTTTAGAATTTCTCCGTGTTTTGATAAAGATACATTAACATGTATTTGGTTGGAATTGGAGCAAAAAAATCCATAAAAATTACGAAGAAGAGAATGGATCAAAATAAAGTTAAATACATTTTCGTTCTTTGATATTCAGAGTCATTATGATTGATCCATGTGACTTTTTTAACAACAATAAGCCATTGTGAAAGAGCGTCATCTCAGGAAATATATAAACGAGAATCGGATCTCTGCGTGACAATTGGAGCTCTTAACGAAATCCTAATTGAGTCCTTACCTACGAGTCTCCTCAATATAATGTACTAAACAACAAACCCCTCTTTTCCGTGTCTCTATAATTATTGCTGACATCATAATTGGACACCAGAAGTCTCTACCTTCGAAGGCGAAGTATTTATTTATCTCATCATCGACACCCACCCACATGTCAAATAAAAATGTTATATTGCTTTACTAAATTGGAACATTTTTTACTTCAAAAACATGTCCTAAAAAAATGATGTGTTTCCATGAACAATACGTATCATTTCTAAACTATAGTCTCCTTTATCAGATTTCCCTTAAAACACCGCTGCTATTCATCGGACCAATATTGATAATGTGTTTATTTTCCACGAATCCATAATAATCTCAAAGAAGAAAGATACTGTATCGGATATCCTTTTTCACGAAGAAACTCTCCAAAAACCGACCCCGAATAAATCTTATCTGAATTCAGTTATATCCTATCTTACAATGTGTGGGTGATTTTGCCAATAATACGACGCCACGCATCCATTAGTCTCTTGCCGCATACAGTGCGTCTATAGACAAAGAAAATAAAAATACAGAAATGAAATATTTAAAGAAGATGGAGGATTTATCTCACCCCCGAAGACAGAAAAAACCGAGTATGTTTCGGGATCCCACGCGCGTAAATATAATATGTACGTTATCCGTATTTTCGCCTTAATCTGGTCGAATCAGGAGTATAAGGCTACAGGGATTTGCATTCGGTTCGGCTTTTAACTTTGCCTGAAGATATGGTTTTTACCATGAAAAACAAAAACGCGCACTAAATCAAATCACTGACAAGAAGGCACAATAATGGCTAAGGATGATATTATCGGTTTCGGGTCGTGTCACATACGGGATAGGGAAGGGTTTTGCGTTCTTAGCAAGTGAAAGTGAATGTCTGCGGAATGATAACTGGAGGGGAATCATTCATCATCATGAATGTGGCACGATAGCCCGACGTCGGGCCTTGGCCGCCTGAATCGTTGACCTCCAATTGTCGCGGTTACGTGACCTTGTCCTCCAGTTTCGGAAGCCCAGCAGCTGGCGGGCGTCTTCACCTACGTAGTTCTCCCAGCAAGCTCGCGGTCGTCCACGCAACCTCACTCCATCAATTCGTTGTGCGTTCATCACTTTCTTTGGCATGCGATTATCGTCCATCCGTTGTACATGCCCCGCCAATTGCAAACGTTGAAGCTTCACGATTTTCGATACTTCCAGTTCATCGTACAATTGATACAAATCATGGTTGTACCGGATACGCCATTGATCTCGCTTGTGAACGGCCCTGAAAATTCGCCGAAGGACCTTTCGTTCGAATCGGTCTAGCAAAATCTCGGAGGCTTCGGTGAGGGTCCATGTTTCGCAGCCATAACATTGCACAGGTCGGATGATCGTTTTGTACACGCGGAGCTTCGTGTTCCTGTGCGCAAGTTTCGAATTAATTATAGTGAGGACCGAGAAATATGTCTTATGGCTAGTTGTATCCGTAGCTTAATTTCGTCGGTTTCGTTTGCGACCTTTGATAACAACCCAGATAGTTGAAGTTGCGTACACTGTGATGCTTGAATTTGCTGGCGTCCTTGTTTTCGATTGCATCATGGCCTTTGTTTTGCTTTCGTTGATATGTGGTCCAACTTCCTTTGCGTTATTGAGGTTACGCAAAAGGCTTTCTGCATCACCCAATCTAATAGGTCAGTGAGTCGGTTCTGCACTCTGACCTGCGAGACGGTATTAGTCATCGTCATCCTTGTGAGTCGCACTAACTTTGCCGATATACCAAAATGCAGCGTAATGTTGTACAGTACACTTCGATCGATACTGTCGTATGCCTGCTTGAAGTCGGCAAAGATTTAGTGTACGTCGATGTTATATTCCCAGCACTTTTGGAGTAGTAGCTTCACTGGGAAAAGCTGATCGGGCGTTGCGCGACCAGGTCTGAAGCCGCCTTGATACTCGCCAATGATTCGTTCTGTGTACGGATTAATTCCCTTTTCAAGAATTTTCGATAAAATCTTATAGGCCGTACAAACTAATGATATGCCCCTGTAATTCGCACACTTCAGCTTGTCAACCTTTTTGTGGATTGGGCAGATTATGCTTTTGCGCCAATCTTCGGGGATTACTTCGTCGTTCCATATTTTCAGCAGTAGCACATGTATAGCGTTGGTCAGGCACGTTCCACCTTGCATCAGCAGTTTTGCTGGGATCTCGTCAGCGCCGACTGTGTGGCAAGACTCACCTCCTGTACTGTTGCGGGTAGAACGGGAGGGCCTGGTTTGGCTAACTGCTCAAGAGCTGGCTCCGCGGGGGATGTTGATGGTGCATTGAGGTGCTCTTCAAAGTTCGAGGCCCATCATTTGTTGAAGCTTTCGATGTCGCTGACGATGTTACCATCCTTGTCCTTACATAGGCTTGTCCTGGGTTGATATCCATTGTTGATATTATTTATAAGTTTGAACGCCTGTCTAATGTTCTTACTGGCTAACCTTTGGTTTATTTTCTGTAACTGCTCGTCAAAATGTTTGCGTTTCTTACGTCTAATTAACCTATTAGATACTCGCCGAAGTTCGTTGTATCTTTCTTTCTTGGCTCGGGATGCGCGTCGTGTGTATTGGCGATAGGCTTCATACTTCGCCTCAATCGAGGCCCTGCTTTCGTCGTCGAACCAGTCTGTTCGTCTGCGCCGGCCTTTATAGCCCACGACCTTTTCTGCGACTCCTTTGATGCTGTCTTTGAGCTCCTCCCAGAGCTCATGAATGCCTAAATTATTAATGTCATCAAGCATGGGCGACAGTTTTTCTTCAAGTGCTGTTGTATACGCAGGCGCCGTGGCATCATTAATCAAATTGTCAACCTCGAAGATCTTGGCAGGGTTGATTATCGTTAGGTACACCGAAGAGATTCTGCACCTGTAGGTCGTCTTCACCAAATAGTGTTCGGAGTCGCAGTTGGCTCCTAGATAGGACCGAACATATAAGACATTAGAAACCCATATCTTGCTGATCAGTACGTGGTCGATCTTGTTCACGGTGTATTCATCTGGAGACTTCCAGGTCTGCTTATGGATTCGTCGATGAGGGAAACATGTAGAGCTTATGACCAGGTTTCTGCCGCTCGCGAAGTCGATAAGTCGGTGACCGTCGTTGTTGTTTTCGCCGTGGAAGCTATGACCTCCAGTAGTTCTCCTATGCCAGCTTTCGTTTCCGACTTTGGCGTTAAAGTCTCCTCAGCAGCTTGACGTCGTTTGATGGAAGTGATTCGAAGAGTGTTTCTAGGTCGTTGTTGAACTCGTCCTTAATTGCGTCTTCTTTTACTTCTGTAGGGGCATGCGCATTAATGAGCCAGAGATTAGCGAAACGGGTCTTGATGCGGATCGCACATAGCCGCTCGTTGTTGGGTTTGAAGCCGATAACGTGGTCCTTGAGCTGGTTACTCACGATGAAAGCTACTCCAAACTCCTTGTTCCTGTTCTCTTTACCTCCCGTAAAAATAGTGTGCGAATTGAGGTCGTCAATCTCGCTTTTGAGCCATTTAGTTTCCTGGATTGCAACTATGCTCAGCTTGTATTGTTCTACCTGATCTAGGAGGGCCCTTAAAAATATTCAGGGAGCGTACATTCCAATTCATCCGAAAGAGTAATCAGTTAAATATCGTCCTCTGATGCTTCTAGTTGATGTAATAATTAAAAAAATTTAACAGCTGCTCCTAACTACAACTTTATTTTTTTTTATCGCATATACAACGTATTTCGGGAGCAATGTGCTCCCTTCTTCAGTGCGTTAGCTATTGATACATTGGCAATTGTACATATATTTCGAAAACATTTTTTTTTAAAGTTACTCAGAAACCCCAGGTAGGTTCATAAAAGAAAAAAGAAAGAACCTGAACCTGAATTGCCGTGTTTTGTTTGTTCTTTCTTTTTTCTTTTATGAACTTACCTGGGGTTTCTGAGTAACTTTAAAAAAAAAAATGTTTTCGAAATATATGTACAATTGTACATATATGCGATAAAAAAAAATAAAGTTGTAGTTAGAAGCAGCAGTTAAATTTGTTTTTAATTAGTAATCAGTTGTTCGTTTGCGGGGTCGTCGTTGTTCTTTATCCGTCCAATCCGAGGGTTTTGTTTCAGGTTTCTTGACTTGAAATTTTTCTTGGGATGAGTTGTCGGCACATCGCTAAACCATTAAAGGGTTTAATCGCTGAGTAAAGGCCATCATGGGCATACCTCGAAGATGGTGCTTTGGTGGTTGAATTAAATGTTTTCTGTCACCTATCACGTTATGTAACCTAAGACACTGCAGATGTTAATACAGCGCAGCGGCTACTCGGATAATGCGGGAATGTAACGCCCCGTAGAGAGACATAGGAATTGGCCCAAGCCGTTCACCCTATGAAGCTCCTCCTGCATAGCTAAGGGTCCGCAGTTATGCCACAACTAAAGAATATATAGGAATTGACCGGAGCCTTTCAACCTTTATCTTCCCCCTTACGGAATACGAAGGAAATCATTAGTAATCAATTAAAGGATATCGCCACGAAAACTGATTTTGATTTGAGTCACTGTAGCAAGCGTGGAAGTAGGACATTCTCGACCTCTTTGTATGTTACGTTTTCGAGTGAAGTTTCCGCGAATATAACGAATTCGCGCATATCCTACATTTTCACTTTCACTAGACGTCAACCAGCATAACTCAAGAAAGGAAAATGAGATGTGAAAGACAACACCAAACATATACCTCGGCTATTCCCTTATATAGCCGTAGAACTCTTCCTTTCCTTCTGTTTCTCAAAACAGCCGTCGTCTACCCACACCGACGAGGATAATATGACGTTGCCGTAAGTGGAGTTCTTGCGGTGAAATGTAAGACTTTAAGTACTAAGGACTAGGATATGGCGAATAAAGAGTGAAACCACCGCTTGCCCCCAAACTCGAGAGTCTGACGCATACGTACGTCGTCGTCATGTACACAAAAACAGAAAACCGGCAACTATCCAATTGCCTTGGAGCTGTGCTATATAACATAAAAAAGGACTAAGCTTTACGTCAAGCAGGTGTTCCAATTCCCATTCACTTTCCCGGTTCAGCTACACTCGCTTTTTTCTCTCGAGCTCGGCTCCTTCTGTGCTCGACGTTCTCACGACTATCTATGTGGCGAATTACGCTGCAAAAATGTTAGGCTTTGGCGTCGTATAGCGTTTAGGCACTTCACTCTTTTGCTAGCATCAATTAATCTTCCGACGCTAGGGGACAAAAAAAATATTCCGGATGAAACACGAGAATAAGAAAGTATGTGCGGTAGCTATGAAAGCTAGAGAAAGGATTGTGTTTCAAAAGAGATAAAAAGGGTTCAAGTGGAGGAAATCGATATGCAGTGGCACAATGATGCATTAGATTGTTAGTGGATCCTTATAGGATTGATGGGTTCATTCATTCGGAGAATGCTATTATATTCCCAATATTATAGTTTCCGAATACGAATTGTTCTCTTGGAACAGCATACTGCAGTAGGTTATGGCTTCTTCAATTCGCTTGACTTCTCTGAGCAACCCTTGCCTTCAAATGCAGCACCTGTTTTGTTCCAGAAAAAGTGCCAAAACTTTCAGCACGCCATAATATCCGTGACCGACTTGCGGAAAATAGCTCTGAAAGTTGATGCATGCCCGCATCATTAATCACTTTTCCTTGAAAACTTTCACAAAAATTCCGTGGTCATCAGCCAACTTGAAGCCCCGTGGTTGTTCTTTTTCAGGCTCCCTGTCAACTAAAAAAAAGCACCCAGTCATAGGTCATTTTGCGAAAACTGTCTCGCGTTTCATAGATGCTCAAAGTATTGACATTTTTTTCGTCTTTTAAACTCCTTTCCGATTTCTATATGACACTGGAACAAAGCAATAGCATAGTTCCACTAAACACTAAAAAACAAAAGTCGCGTTGCAGTTCCTCTGAAGAAAGCCCCCAGATACAAGTACTTAGTCGATTAATATTGTTCGAGAATCACTTAGAATTGTCAGTGGAAGTGACAGTCCTTTCATCTTTCCCACTCGCATGTATAGGGCAATATGTAGCGAAGGATGCTATTAGTCTCAGCCCAGTCCAATTCATGTGATTTTTTTTCAGCCACTGGAGTGAGATGCGGACTGGACTATTCAAAAGTGTTCATATCTTTACTGGGATTCTTTTGTGTGGTATCTGGTGGCATGTAAGTTCAGACAGTGGTTTCAGGATGGGTATGGCGGGATGCAATAATGAAACATTCTTTGTGGTTTCACTCAAGTCATATACAGAAGCATTAACAAGGGCAAATGGTTGCTATACTGCCGGGTTTTTGCTGGGCTTGTCTCACTAAGTGATCGTCATGTGTATTACGTATGTATGTATGGAGAGAGTTTTTCGAAAAAGGAACATTCCACTGACTGTACACAATGGAAGGAAGTTGAATGATTGAATGAACTGTTTGCGACATATCCTGCGGATGGGTATGGTTGCTATGAGATTGTTCGAGAACTTCTGAAGAGATAATAATCTGTATGTCGAAGATATTGGTTGTTCTAAAAAAGAGTTTCCTTATCGTCCACAAATGGTTTGGAACTAATGTGCTATAAATTTAAATTCCTGTGTATATGAGAACTGGGAAAGATAAAATTTAAGGCAAACAATAAATAAATTGATGACAAAACACTGGAACATAGGCGCCGAATTGGCATTTCCTTCTTTATCTTTTTTATAAGCATCTTTGCCTGTTGTCTAGTTTAATTCATCAATTTAATTGTTTGAATATTGATAATTCTTAATGTAGAAGTATCCTTTTAGCGTCTACCTGTTCGTCTTTGTTACGGCCTCCTCAGTAGTAGACACCTTTCTTTGCTCCCCCATTAGGCAATGGTCCGTTGAATCCAAATAACTCCCATTAGCTGTTTCAATGCCTGAGTTAAAAGCCGTAGAACGGCTGGTTTTCGTTCATGACCGGTTACATTTGTCTCTTTAAGTCGCAGGTGCTACGGACACCTTTCATTCGACAGTAGAAAAGGGTCCTATTCCATACCCCACTTCTAATCGGAACCTTCTACGGAGATTGATGTTGAAAAATAGGTCATTTATTTATTTTTATTTTATTTATATAGTATCATGGGAGCTTTTTTTTTGTTATTCTTGTAGCTTACTCAATGCTTAGCACTATACTGCTCCTGTAGACGATCTCCCAATTTAGGGGGACATGTCCTGCTTTTCCAATTCGTACTAGGGATGGGCCAATATATGGTAACTGTTACTAGCCCATGATGCAATCACTAACAAGGACGCAAGTAAATTCAAGCATCACAATGACCTCAATATCGAGTATGTAGACAACTTCAATTACCTGGGTTGTAACCGACGAAATTAGGCGACGGATACAACTAGCCAATAAGACACATATTTCTCGGCCATCTCAATTATTAACTCGAAGCAAGCGCACAGGAACATGAAGCTCCGCGTGTATAAAACGATCATCCAATCCGTGCTATGCTATGGCGGCGAAACATGGACCCTAACCCAAACCTCCGAAATTTTGCTGGACATACTCGAAAGAAAGGTCCTTCGGCGAATTTTCGGGGCCATTCGCGAGCGAGATCATTCCGGTACAACCACGAGTTGTTTCAATTAAACGATGAGCTGGAAGTATCGAAAATCATGAAGTTTCAACGTTTTGCAATGAGTGGGGCTTGTACAACGAATGGACGACAAACGCATGCCAAGGAAGGTGATGAAGGCACAACGACTTGACGGAGCGAGATCGCGTGAACGACCAACAGCTCGCTAGGTGTACTCAGTAGGTGAGGGTGGACATGGTCACGTGCACGCGACAATTTGAAGTCAGCGATTTAGGCGGCCAAGTCTCTAGCGTTGGTGCATTGATGATATAAGAATATTAAAATAATAATATTGCAAATAAAATATATTGTATGTAATTGTGGAAATCTTGGCTTATCGTTCCATTCTATTCACCAACTGCGGTGCATGTCTAGTATTCATGGCATGGCAACTTACCAGCTCTATGGGAACTACGCGGAAGTTTGTCTGTTCTGAGGAGAAGAGCCCAGCGGGAGAAATATCGAGTTATTCAATTTCGGAAATGTCATACTGAAATCTTTGCATTGAGACCTCTAAGCGTCTATAGCTCAGTAGGTAGAGTTGCTGACCTTGTGACTGAAGGTCGGAGGTTCTAATCCCGATTGGGACGAAGCTTTTTTCCGTCAATTTCCTCAATTGTTGGTATTTTTTCCGAAAGTTTTGTGGTTTCGTACAGATAGACACACTCATCAGGTCTTATGTCCGTTGTCTATCTGTTCACAAGACGAGCTTTTGAATTTTAGCGGGAGAATTCTATGGAGATTTTGATTTTGCCGTGAAAGCTACCACCATGACGCTCGACCGTGAAGGTCGGTGTTGTATGCTCACATTGCTTTGGTGATGGTAGTTAGATATTTTTCCCTCTCGAATTTACAATTACTGTTTTAAATCTGGTTCCCGAATTTCGTGGGTGCGAATTTTAACTAATTGTGGAAATCTTGACTTATCGTTCCATTCTATACACCAACTGCGGTGCATGTCTGTAGTATTGATGGCATGGCAACTTACCAGCTCTATGGGAACTACGCGGAACTTTGTCTGTTTGGAGGAGAAAAGACCTAGCGGGAGAAATATCGAGTTATTCAAGACACAAGACCTGATGAGTGTGTTTATCTGTACGAAACCACAAAACTTTGCGTTGGTTGAATCAAGATGACGTCACAACTAATCTCTTTTTCCTTAATAACTCCTGTATCCTTCCGTTTCCAGGATGAACAAACGCCCTACAAAACGAACAAACGTCTGGCTTTCGATTGACACCAAGCCTATACCTTTCCGCCCCATATTTACAAATGACTGGCTAAGTTCACACTCGCAATTTTAAAGTTGCTATAATTGAATAATTAGAGAAGAACAATCGATATTAATTGGCGAATAGTGAAGAACAAACGTAGCCGCATTCGAACAAACGGGTCACCGAGCAAAAGCGCGTAATTTAAAAAAATGACTGGCTAACTTCACACAGTTGAAAAATTGAAGAAATTGAGGGAAAAAAGTTTCGTCCCAATCGGGATTCGAACTTCCGACCTTCAGTCACAAGGTCAGCAACTCTACCTACTGAGCTATAGACGCTTAGAGTTCTCAATGCAAAGATTTCAATATTACATTTCCGAAATTGAATAACTAGATATTTCTCCCGCTGGGGCTCTTCTCCTCCAAACAGACAAAGTTCCGCGTAGTTCCCATAGAGCTGGTAAGTTGCCATGCCATAAATACTACAGACATGCACAGCAGTTGGTGTATAGAATGGAGCGATAAGTCAAGGTTTCTACAATTAGTTAAAATTCGCACCCACGAAATTTGGGAACCAGAAGGCTGTGTGAAGTTAGCTAGTCATTTTTTTGAAATTAGGTCCTTTTGCTCGGTGAACCGTTTGTTCTACAGCGGCTACGTTTGTTCTTGATTGTTAACCAATTAATATCGTTTGTGCTTCTCTAATTATTTAATTATAGCAACTTTAAAATTGTGAGTGTGAACTTAGCCAGTCATTTTTAAATATGGGTCGGAAAGGTATAGGTTTGGTATCAATCGAAAGCCAGACGTTTGTTCATTTTGTAGGGCGTTTGTTCATCCTGGAAACGGAAGGATACAGGAATTATTAAGGAAAAAGAGATAAGTTGTGACGTCATCTTCACTCAACCAACGCCATCTACTCAGCTCAGCTGTACGGACAACCCGTGTCCCGCGAACAATTTATGCAAGATCCACACCATCATCGTACAGCTGAGCTGAGTAGATGGCGTTGGTTGAGTGAAGATGACGTCACAACTAATCTCTTTTTCCTTAATAATTCCTGTATCCTTCCGTTTCCAGGATGAACAAACGCCCTACAAAATGAACAAACGTCTGGCTTTCGATTGATACCAAACCTATACCTTTCCGACCCATATTTAAAAATGACTGGCTAAGTTCACACTCACAATTTTAAAGTTGCTATAATTAAATAATCAGAGAAGAACAAACGATATTAATTGGCGAACAATCAAGAACAAACGTAGCCGCTGTAGAACAAACGGTTCACCGAGCAAAAGGACCTAATTTCAAAAAAATGACTGGCTAACTTCACACAGCCGAACCAGAATTAATACCGTAATTGTATATTGTATGTTCCGACAATTAAAACAAATCTGTTGTCATCTCATAATACAGAGACACGGAGCTGTGATTAAGAACCCATAATGGCGGGACGGTTGAAAAAGAAAAAATTAACCTTTTCTAAACATTAGTTGTTATTTTCAACTGAAAAAAAGAATGCATTTAAATTTACAAAATTATGCAAATGCATATCCACTAATTACGATTATAACAATATTTACCAACATAAAAAAGTAAGTAGGTTAAAGAAAATGTTCTATTATACTCTTAATTGAACAGTTGCTTTGAAGTAAATAAATCGGTAGTATATTGACTACTGAATCCTTCAATTTTTAAAATTCCTTTTCTATGCCTACGCAGCCTCCATAAAACATCTAACAATATACATATTTCCCCTTCCTTTGTCACATTTTGCTTCTATTGCTCCAGGATTAAAACCAATAAATTTCACATTTCTTCCGGATCATTTACCGAAAATTACTTGCTATATGGCACTGAGAATTTCGTCAAGGTATGTAGTTGCGCGAAACTGAAGCATTTCGATAAATTTTGTCGTCGAACAGGTGAACGTACGAGTATGAAATTCATCAAAGATATTCGCTGGAATTTCATAGGAAGTAGCTTTCATAGAAAAATTTCGCGATGAATGGTGGAATACCTTAAAAAGGTTTGTAAACTAATAGCAATGTGAGAATATATTTTGTTTACTTCTTAAAGGTACATTAAAAAAAACGAAACTGAGTTCTAATCGTGCGAATAGCACGATGCGTGTATACACTGTACCCATGTACAGACCTAAAAGCCACGCAAACCCCAAAATATTCAATTTCATGTTTTTTTGTAGGGGAGGTAGGGCTAGATGGGGCGGACCTGATATGTCTTATCAAGGCATCCAACAGCTACCATTTGATACTAATTTAGAGGTTTGCGCAACATTCTATCAAAAGATATGGCTGAATATAACTTTGTAGGGGAGGTAGGGGTAGGGGTAGTCGGACCTACTCCACTTTCCATCAACTAAAAATATATGTCAGAAGGCACTGATCAAAATTTCAAGCCGATAGCGATATAATTTTTAATGTAGCAAAAAACGACAAAATTAATTTGAACCGCAAAATCCATTCTATTCGATAGCGATATTCTATCGAAAGTTATGGCCGAATTAAAATATCAAAGAGGGGTAATTTGTATGGGAGGTAGGAAAAGCCTTGGTCCGATTTGGCCGATTTTCAATACCGTCCAAGATTTTATCAAAGCAAACATCTGACCAAAATTTCAAATCGCTAGCTTCATTATTTCGGAAGTTATCGTGCGTACAGACATACACACGGACTGACAGACAGACAGACAGACATGGCTTATTCGAATCAGTGATCGACCCTGATCATTTATATATACACTTTGCCATTCCTCCGGTGGTTCCTTTGAGGTGTTACATGATATCGGCGTAACAAAACCAATATACCCTTTACCATCTTATGGGTATATAGGGTATAAAAACAAAGAGAACATCGGATTAAAAGCCTCGGGACTAACAATACCTATAACAGATTTAATCCTCTTCGATTATATATAGATTGGCTAAAACTGCTCATAATAAGATTCAATTTCTAGACAATTTCATTTTGTTATTGGTAATACAATTAATAAAAATTTTTTGTTTGTTTGTTTAACAATTCAGCTTTTTTTCTTAGGCAAAACATCTCAATTAGCATCATTATAACCCTACCTGCTTCTCACGGCCGGACCTCATCCTTCATACTTTTAAAATAATAATGCCTTTTCCAATATCCTTGAAAGACATTATCTAAAAGGATACTACCGGAATACGTTCAATATCCACTTAATCTTAGAACCAATTTCGAAATGTTTCCTTTTTTCCATGCGGATTGCAAAAGGATACTACGGTAAGATAAGCACGTATACAGTTCGTATATCCTTCGGAATCCCAGACAGATAAATACATACATAACAGCTGACTCTAAGTCAGTTTGCTGTTCTTAATTAAACATTTACTTAATCTCGTTGCCTGCAGTCAGACAAATAAAGGCACGTCAACTTGCCAATGACAAAAGGCGAAGGAAATCAAACTTTGACTCCTTCGGATAGAGGGCGGGTGTAAGGAGGTGTGTGTGGATTGAGGGAGTCCGGAGTATTTGGAATTATATCGGAATTGAGCTCAGGATAGGATGTAGCTGGCGCGTTGAAGGATGAGCTTGGTAAGGTGTTTGAGTCAAGAGACCCCTATTGATTTTAATTTCAAATGTAAATAAAGATTTATTTGCTCTTAGGTCTTGTGTAAAGTGAAACATATTGTGCAGATTATTATTGCTTAAATATGCATTCAATGTGAGGATTTATAATTAGGATCAGCTTCCTTTCATCTGTATAGGCAGCGACAGTCGAATTCTTAATTTATCTAATATATGGAAAAAAATGAAACGGAATAGTGCAAAATCAGTCGTGAAGAGTAATACGAGTATTTTGATTTTGAATATATCACTCTTCACGACTAAATAGCAAGGACCTACTGTCATTTGAACCTGTGAGCTACGAAACGGCTACTAATTTGCAACTCAAAAGTTACATATGGGAATTTCACTTTAAAATAATAGGATAAAAATCATTTCCCGTACAATATATACGACAACTTGAAGAGGGTATATTGATTTAGTCGTTAAGATGGTTAAGGTTATTAAATATTCGAACATATCACGAAAAACGTTCGTCCTTCATATTCAACGAGTTCGGACCATTTTGTGAAAGATTCAAACTCACAAGCCTATAGCCAGTCCGAACAATCTTTAGCCATAAGATCTATTACAGATTTTGCTTGATGTGATACCATACTTACGAGCATTATTATAAATGATGCATTTCTTCTTATTCTCTCCCTGTCCAGGGACCAGCCAACACGTACCGTTAGCAAACAATATCTGTCAATCCACTTGACAAGATGGCAATCAAGCAAGACATAAACGTAATCTTATTTCATGGCATGTGATTCGACTCTCATCTCACCTTGCTATTTTTGTCGGGCAATTTTCCATCTTTCATCGTAACAATTTCGCATTTGCTCCTACACCAGATCATGGCAGAAAGAAAAATCATTGAACTGCTCGCTACCTTATTTCCGTATCGCTCCTACACTCTAATGTGGTGCTGCATGGTGGGTACATACGAATCCTAAACAACAAATACACTAACATGGCAGGATTGTGCTCTCCATTCCATGGTGTTTGCTATTTTCTACATGAGCGTCCAAATCACCATTGAGGAAGTACAGTGCTACACCGTTTTACCTATCAGAATTTACCGTGGTTGTTGTTATAGGAGGAGTAAAGTCCGATCGATATTCGTGTTCAGTCATTCGTTTGGTTTTTGGTTGTCCTGTACTGGAGACAGACGATCTGGAGCTACATGATGATGCCAATGCCATTATAGTGCTATATATACGTACGTACAATCCAGGACAAGTTCATGCTCACCACGGGGACGAAAAATTAGAGAAAAATCTTATCGACAACAAATCGCTATTTTTGGTTTGTGTGTAATGCGTATGTCGCACCGCACACCCATGACATGAATGAATTTCCCGCAGGAATAACATTTCGCTTCACCGAAACAAACTGAAGTGTTGTATTCTGTTGTTTTATGGTTTGGCTTTGATACAAAGGACATGAGATGAGACTCAAAAAAAGGAATGGTGAAATGGAATGATGGTTAACAGTAGGGATGTCAAAAACCAGGCCATAACCCGGTTTTCGGTTTTCTCGGTCTTTTGCAAAGTTGGTTAGACCGTCCGGTTTTTGCCAGGCTCAAAGTACCGGTTTTCCGGTTAACCGGGGTTTCATTGATTTGCTCAGAATAGTAGTAGTAAAAACACACTCGTAATGCTGGTGTTCGTATCTTTTGCAAAATCAAATCCAAATGCATGTACAGGGTGCGCCAGAGAAACCTACTTATTTGAAAAAAAAATTTCCGAGCGGTGAGTTGGGCGGGTAGATGGGTGACAGAGGGGGAAGTCTCCAAGTTTGTTTCCCATTCTAGTCAGTAGCCATCATGCTCTGGTCTAGATATTAGCGGGCCTCCACCGTCGAGAGCTTCTTTTCCAACCGTTGCTCACTAGGAACATGATCGAGGATTTTTTTTAAATGAACATTAGGGATTAGGGACATGTGGTTTCAGCCACAGATGGAGCCCGAGCACACACACAGCACGCCTCATTTCTCTCTCCAGATTTGCTCCATGCGATTTTTTTATGGGGTTTTTTGAAATGCCTTATATCGATCGACCACGGACCATAACTCGCCTAAAAAACAACATTCTCGACGCCATTGCTAACATACCGATTGATATGCTGCAAAGAGTGGAAACGACATCATCAGTGTCGCCATTTAACCGATTTCATTTTCAAGACTGTATGAAAAAAAAATTTGGGATATAGGGCGCACCCCAAGAGTGTTCGAAAATATGTTTGAGGGCTAAAATTTAAAAACGCAATTTTTCATAGGGGACAAGTAATAGGATTGTTGACTGAAAAATTAAGAAAATATGAAAAATTTTATGAAATTTGAAATAATATTTTTTCCGGTTTTCACCGGATGGACAAACAACCGTCCGGGTTAAAACCGGGAGGAGGAAAAAACCAGAAAAAAAAACGGTTAACCGTTTTGTAAGTACCGGTTTTCGGACTAACCGTCCGGTTTTTGACATCCCTTAATTGTTAACAGTGTTTGGTGTGGATGAGTCGAATTATTTTATTTCGAATATTGAATCAGTTCCTAAAATCCAAATTAGATGTTTAAAATACAATTTAAATACATCCTCCAAATTTTGAATAAATAATTTATAACCTAAACCCTCGATTACAGTTAGTAATCGGGCCAGGTGTACAATCGTGGTTTAAGTGATGGTTGTCAGTTAAACTGAAGTTTAACGTTGACAGTTTAAAATTGTGAACCAAAATATAAACTGCCGTTTCAACAATGAATTATCCTAATAGCTGGCTCACACTACAATAAAATGAGATTAGGTCTAAATTAAATCAGTCAAAACGTAGTAGTTGATGGCTTTGAATCGTATGTCACTAAATTCAAAATGTATCGTAGAATGAATTATAAAAGTTGCGTTACAATATGGGTCAATTGTTAATTAAATTTAGATTTTAATCAATCTTGTCAACAGTGTGACTCCTTTATATAAAAAAACACGGTCGTTTAACAAAATTTCTGTCAATTGTAAACAACCAATGTTTCTATGGAAACATGTGTACGTGATACAGTCGAACATGCCTAAAAGGAACACTTCTACAATTCGAACTCTTTTCATAAAAGGAAACTTTTATTTTCACAAAACATATTTTCATCCAGTAGTATATAGTGATTTGGGGGGGAGGGGGTGGCAAAGGGGTGAAATTATGATTTTTCGCCAATATCTTGTTAACTGTAATATATACAGCAAAATGTTCTGAAACGATTCAAACTACAAAAAAATTTCCTTTCTAATGATATATTACATCACATACCTTTTCTTGGCAGATTATACAGGGTGTCCCGCATTGGGTGGTCAATACTGTAAGCGCAACTTGTTTAAGCAAGAAAATTACCAATACAATCGGATTTTTTTTTACCGTTACCTTGTTATCGCTTTTTTTGTGAAAGTCATCGAAAATCGTGACTTGTCACGCAAAATCGTAATTTGCAGCACTCTTGATGACTTAATCCAAGATTTGATTTCAGTTTGAGAAACTACATAAAATTTCACAAAAACTGTTTTTCCTGCTGCCAACATTATCGGCACTTTCAAGATACAGTTACTCATACTTAATAGAAATTTTAAAATATATTTTTCATCGAAAATTCAAACAGTAATTTCATAACGGTGCTTTATACGTACAACTCTGCAAAGTTGATAAAAGTTGTTTCAACATGTTGGCTTTGCAAGGGTATATCACTTTTCATATTTACGTTACGGGATTTTGGAATTACACATATTGAATGAAAAAAAACGAGGTAATTATTTTGTTATCGGATTATTTAAACTGAAATTTTATTCATTTATTTTTTATATTTTACTATCGCAATTTTGAAAATTTGTTAAATGAAAATGAAAATAAAGTTTTGAATATGAGAAAGAACCAATAACCTAAAAATATTAACTAATGATTAAATGGGTCTGTTTGATGAATTGGAATAATGCTGCTGGAATTGGCCTCCTCCATTTTGTATGCAGACTCGACACCTTCGGCGCATGGAAGAAACGTCCCGAAGGATTTCAGGAGGGGTTTCCTTAATGTTATCACAAGCATCATTAATTCGCTGCAGCAGCTGTTCCCGGGAGGTAATCGGCTCGGAATAGACATTGCTTTTTAAGTTACCCCATAAATAAAAATCTGGGGGAGTAAGGTCGGGACTTCTCGCAGGCCACGCAACTGTCCCAAATCTGCCAATCCACTTTCCGGGAAATTCGTTTTCCAAATATTCTTTGATAGGTCTCGCATTATGAGCGGGCACCCGTCTATCTGCCATAAATAGCAAATATTAAATTTTAACTGTTATAAGTACCGTTGCATTTGCCAAACAATGTGCCAAATTTCAAACATCTTACAGTTCTGGTCAAAATAATGTAGCGAGATTCTATCCCGAATTATAATTATATATAATTGTTAACGATTCCACTGAAGCCATGATTTTTACCATTCAATGCGTGTTTACCTAAAATTCTGCAATGCAAATAAGAAAAGTGATATACCGTTGGAAAGCCAACATGTTGAAGCAACTTTCATCAGCTTTGCAGAATTGTACGTATAAAGCAGTTATGCAATTACTGCTTGAATTTTCGATGGAAAATCGTTTTTAAAATTTTTGTTAAGTTTGAGTAACTGTATCTTGAAAGTGCCGATAATGTTGGCAACCGGAAAAACTTCAGTTTTTGTGAAATTTTATGTAGTTTCTGAAACTGAAATCAAATCTTGGATTAAGTCATCAGGAGTGCTGCAAATTACGATTTTGCGTGACAAGTCACGATTTTCGATGACTTTTACAAAAAGAGCGATAGCAAGGTAACGGTAAAAAAAATCCGATTGTATTGGTAATTTTCTTGCTGAAACAAGTTGCGCTATCAACCCTTACACTATTGACCACCCAATGCGGGACACCCTGTATACTAGACCTAAAAACATTCGGTGTAATTTCCATTTTTTGATAGTTACATTTGGCGCTCTAGCTCCTGAAGTAATTTAATTGGAGCCATGGTAATTGAAATACCTTCCCAACAATATATAGCTGTCCCACATGGAGACTCAGGCTGCCTCGTCAAAGTATTCCCCTATATCCCCTATTAACATTTAAAAAAAAGACATGCCTGTAACTTATCGCCGAATCACAGCAGGCGGGAAAAATTTTGGTAAACGTTAACGGGTTAAAATAAAGGGTACCTCCCATACAAATTATTCAAATTCAATGCCACTAGTTTATTAAGAAATAAGGGAAAAAGTAAACCAAAATTAAAGTTTTGCTCGTAGGCAATTTTCGGGTCATTTTGTATGGAAGGTACCCTTAGTTTTAATCAGATCGAAGTAATATTTGGTGGAGGGTCTAATGGGACATATCCTTAACGTTTACTAAATTTGTTCCCGCCTGCTGTGATTCGGCGATAAGTTACGGGCATGTCTTTTTTTTAAATGTTAATAGGGGATATAGGGTAATGCATTGACTGGGCAGCCTGAGTCTCCGTGTGGGATAGCTATATATTGTTGGGAATAGTTATCCCAATTACCATGGCTCCAATTAAATTACTTCAGGAGCTAGAGCGCCAAATGTAACTATCAAAAAAATGGAAATTACACCGAATGTTTTTAGGTCTAGTATATAATCTGTCAAGAGAAGGTATATGATATAATATATCATTAGAAAGGAAATTTTCTGTAGCTTAAATCGTCCTCAGAACATTTTGCTGTAAATATTGCAGTCAACAAGATATTGGCGAAAAATCGTATTTCACCCCTTTGCCACCCCCTCCCCCCCAAATGTGACGCGCAAAAAAGTCTCACTTTTTACTGCGTAATGCGGTCAGGCCATCGAACAATTTGGCATCAAAAGTCAGCTCTTTTTTTGGATGCTTGGGTCTAGAGCTAAAGTCACTATACTACAGCCCATTTTATCTTAAAACGAGACCGAGTTCTAATCGTGCGAATAGCACGATGAGTGTATACCCTATACCCATGTACAGACTTAGAATGCGCGTAAAACCGAAAATATTCAATTTAATTTTTTTTTAAGGGGGGAGGGGTAGATGGGCTGAATCTCGCATATCATTAATTTCTTATAACGGCATCTAGCAGCTATCATTTGCGATAAATCTTAAGTTTTTCGGGACATTCTATCAAAAGATATGTCGGAATATTGCTTTGTAGGGGATGTAGGGGTAGGGGAAGTCAGACCTTCTCCACTTTCCACTAACTTCAAGCATATGTCATAATTAGGCATTGGTGGAAATTTCAGGTCCTTAGCGACATTCTGTCGAAAAATATGGCCGAATTACACTATCAAGAAGGGGTCATTTGTATGGGAGGTAGGGGAATCCTTGGTCCGATTTGGCCCATTTTCAATACCATCCAAGCTTTTATCAAAGCAATCATCTGACCGAAATTTCAATACGCTAGGTCCATTATTTCGGGAGTTATCGTGCGAACTGACAGACACACGGACGGACAGACAGACAGACAGACGGACATGGCTTATTCGAATCAGGGACCGACCCTGATCATTTATATATATACTTTGCCATACCTCCGGTGGCTCCTTTGAGGTGTTACATAAATCGTCCTAACAAAAACAATATACCCTATACCATCTTATGGGTACAGGGTATAATTAACTAATAGTATTCATAGTTGCCATCCGGAAATATACAGTTGCTAATGGAAATTGTTGATTATTTAAAATTTTAAGGTGCTGCTTAGCCAGAAATTTTAATTGTCGCGTAGTGTATATTTTCCTAGTTAGTCCAACGGAGTTTAAAATTAAAATACAGTTAGCTAAACGACTGTTTAAACCATGTGATTGTACACCTGGCCCTTGTGAGTATTCCTGCCCGAAGCTAAAAATTGCGTAGGTTTTTTTTACCTACCTACCTTAAGAAACAGATAATCTGTAGATCGCCATTTGCGCATTGGAGTAAAATCTGAATGATCCTTGAAAAAACTCCCTGTTAGTCGATACAGTCCTCCATTTTGAAGAATTACAAGCAATAATTTGGTGAGTGTCTCGGTATTAGCTTATTTTACGTTGACCACTGCCGATTTAAGTTTCGGGTTTTCAAATACTGTGCCAATTTTGTAAGCACCAAAATATTTGCGGTGTCAACACACTTCTGTTTTCAGCGAATATCTCCTAGCATGGAAAATATTACTAATTTATCCCTGATGGTATGTACGTGTAAAAAATTTTATTCATGCGACCCGGAACCAGGCGCCTTCAGCCAATGTGGCCCCGAAAATCCAAAAGGTTGAATACCCATGCTATATACATACATATGTATGTACACAGCAAATTTGTTTTCCAGTAAAATTCGAACTAGACGGAATCTAGTGACTTTTTTACTGATAAAGGCCGGGTTTTTTTCAACATCGGGGGCAGGTTTGCTGAACCAGACGTGAAACAAAAATCATCGAGGGTAGCATCCAGATTAAATTTCAAATTGTCACGTAGGCATCGCAATTTATTTCAAAATATTGATTAAAGTCCAGTTTCCACATTAGGGCTCCATTACACAGTCATATTTATATTATAATATGTATGTCATATACTCCTACTCGATTCATTCAGTATAAATTTGTGCAAGAAGCGAAATCAAGTAGGCTTAGGGATATGACAATATCTATTGTAATATATGTATATTACCAATATATGACTGTGTAATAGCGGCCTTACAAACGCAAAAGTTGAAATGCTATTTTTTCAATGAAAACATATTTTTATGCATGAACCATAATTTTTTCAGAATAAACATTTAGCAAACCACACTTTTAACATGGATTAGCAAACCAAAACTACTTTTTTGCACACACTTGTATGCAACATGTAAAGTATACCTTAGAAGCTTTTCATTTTAAAATTTAATTTTAGCTAGTCATTGGAAAACGGGTTTGAACTGCTAACCTGAATAAGGCTACAGGTTAGCGTTTGCATGAAAATAGCCCCGTATAGTGTAGGTTAGCTGTTTAAAAAACACGGCCAAACTAGTAAAAAATATAATTTCTACTTAGGCCGTGTTTTCTCAACAGCTGACCTATACTATAAGGGGTATTTTACAAACAAATGCTAACCCGTAGCCTTATTCAGGTTAGCAATTCAAACCCGAATAATGAGCATTTTAAAATTCGCCTAAATGTCTGCAATCCCAATAAATTCCAGTACGCTTTCCAATGACTAGCTAAAATTAATTTTTAAAATTAAAAGCTTCTAAGGTATAGTTTACATTTTGCATACAAGTGTGTGCAAAAAAATTGTTTTTGTTTGTAAATATTACTTCGTTGAGACTCTTTTAATTCTCGAATGATAGGAGACAATCCAAGAAGAAGTGCATCAAATTAATTTAACACTTACTAACTTTGCCCTACAAAAGTTTTTTTTTTAAACAATTCGGAGAGACACCAGAGTCAATAGAATGCAAAAAAAAAGTCAACTTTTATTAAACAATATCGGAAGAACCGAAAGGAGTTTTGCTTATGCAAGTATGGGCAAATAAATAGGATATTTAGAAAGCTTTCATGCTTACTCACAACTTTTTTCTCTGCGACTCACCGTTTTCGAGATATAGCCCAAAACAACAAAAATTGCACAAAATTGCCCCTTTGACCCCCTCCCCGCGTTAGCGCACCCCTCAGCTCCGAGTAAAATGAGTACCTTTACCTCCTAACTACTCCTAATAAAACACCGAAGAAAACAATCGTCACCTCCTTCGATGTTTTATACACCCCCTTTTTATGCATTAATTGATTGGCCTATAAGAACAACTAGAAATACAGAATATGTATATGTATGTCAAATGAAAAGGCAACAACGACGCAATGGTTTCGGCGATGACACGATCCAAGATAGAGCTGCCTGTAGAAATATGCTGAGATATTACCGCCGTTAACGGGCGATGTGCCTACACCGCAGGTCGAGCAACGCGAAACCATGGAGCGGTATAAAGAACGTAGGCCAGTCCATAAACCGAAAAATAAGGCGTTAGGTCGCAAAAAATTGCTCGTCTCTGGTTTTTTGGGATATTGTTAGGATAGATACCAGAAGTGTACCACCAAGTTTGCAACTTCGAAAAACCTGTGCTAACCCCATGACCCTCAAAAAACCTCAAAATGTTCGGACTTTTTTCATATTTTTGTTTGTAATTTCTAAAAGGTGCTTCCTACAAGTAAGTTGTCCACTGCACTGTTAAAGCTAAGAAAATTTTCTTTAATTTGAGTGTAACCCCAGCTTTGTAGGCGCAAAGGATCCAGAGATACAGCACTTTAAACATTGGCCGTGTTTTTTAATTAGCTAACCTACACTATTCGGGGTAATTTTCATACAAACGCTAGCCTGTGACTTTATTCAGGTTAGAAATTATATTGCTATCCAGATTTAATGAGCTTTCCAAAACTCGCCTAAATGTATGCAATCCCAATTATTTTCTAGTACGTTTTCCAATGACTATCAAAAATTAAATTTTGAAATGAAAAGCTCTAAGGTATAGTTTACATGCAACACACAACTGTGTGCAAAAAATATAGTTTTTGTTTGTAAATTCATGTTAAAAATGTTGTTCGTCGAATTCTTATTCTAACAAAATTATGATTCCTACAAAAAAATATGTTTTCATTAAAAAAAATTGCATGTTAACTTTTGCGTAAAGTGAAAACGGGGCTTTAATATTTTTGAGCAATGTTTTGAAATTAATGGCAATTCCTACGTGACAATTTGAAATTTAACCTGGATGCTACCCTCGATAGTCTTTTTTGCGCGTCTGGGTTAGCGAACCTGCCCCCGATGTAAAAAAACACGGCCATTGTTTTTTGAAAAAAAGTTCGACATTGTAATTTCAGTCATGTTCCGAGCTGAATATCGGCTTAAATGCGCATTTTACAGAAAAAGTCATGTGACATGAAGTTATAAACCAGTTCCTTAGCTGTATATATGTCGGAACGAATGGAATCAGACCATGGGGTCATAGGGCTGCCCCTGAAAATTTGGTTCTTCTAAGAAAAGCTTTTTCTTTATGTACCAATATTAACCAAACTGCACTTAAGTATGTTGCTGGTTAAGCCTAAAAAAATATCTAGGAACGGATGAAATCGGAACACTACGTTATAGGTCTGTCATACAAACCAACCTCTGGAAATTAGGTTCTTCTAAGAAAAACTTTTTTCTTTATGGACCAATCTTAACCACCCTTCCCCCAAATGTGTTTTTTAGTAAAGCTTCAAAACATATCTAGAAACGGATGAAATCGGAACACTAGATCATAGGGCTGTCATACAAACCAACCCCTGATAATCAGGTTCTTCTAAGAAAAACTTTTTTCTTTATGAACCAATCTTAACCAAACCTCACCCAAATGTGTTCCTAGTAAAGCCTCAAAACATATCTAGGAATGGATGGAATGGGAACATTACGTCATAGGGCTGTCATACAAACCTCCTAAAATACAATTTCGGACTTTTTTGCAAAAAAATCACATTTTTTAAAGTGCCGTATCTTGGGATCCTTTGCACCTACAAAGCTGGAGTTACACTCAAATTTAAGAAGATTTTCTTAGCTTTAAAAGTGCAGTGGACGACTTACTTGTAGGAAGCACCTTTTAGAAATTACAAACAAAAATATGAAAAAAGTCCGAAAATTTTGAGGTTTTTTGAGGGTCACGGGGTTAGCACAAGTTTTTCGAAGTTGCAAACTTAGTGGTACACTTCTGGTATCTATCCTAACAGTATCCCAAAAAACCAGACCCGAGCAATTTTTAGCGACCTAAAATCGGTAATTGACTGGCCTAACGAGGCAAGGAAGAAGAAGAACTAGCAATACCGGCGTTATTTGAAAATACTAGAAACCGAATTTATATTTGCAACCTTACTGCTTTTCAAGGTTTTTCGCGTGCTGATATTCTGGTGACATATCTATGAATCCAGTGATTTAATAGTAGAATCTAGCGAAAAACGCATTAAAACTCAATTTTCAGTTATTTTCACTATAGATTCTGAGCTTTACTTCTTCGCACTTACACGAATTGTAACTGATGTACGACATAATCATGTTATTGCGCGGCCAGACGACTTGAAAATTGTTTGATCAAACTTTACCCTCTAACTTGTCGCAAGGTGGAATGCTGTTCACACGATGCGATATTCTCTTCAACTCAAACAAATCGTTCAACTTGTGTGTCGTGTGAACTGAAGTTACAAAACATATGAAAAAGCAGTTCGGTTAGTTAACTCTTTATGTTTTAAAAATTATATACAAACTACTATGCTACTATGTTTATATGTGTTTATAAGAGTAGATACTCACATTGGCATTTCACATGAAATCCATATTGTCGCCATTTTGATGATCGCAGGGACGTAGTCAAGGATTTGATTTCCGAAAGGGTCCAATCTTCGATATCATAAATGGTGGTAGACTTTCAAAACTAATATTTTGGTGACCCTCGTGGAGATTAGTATCTTTTTTTTTTGGTATAACATTCGGATGGCAGCTATACTTCACTCTTAGCTATAGATTACTCTATAGAGTAAAGTATAGCTTACCTGGAGGTATACCCAGGTAGTACAGGTAAGCTATACTTTGTGATTCTTTGGCAAGAACAGTCACTATTCTAGACATCACTTGGATGTTAAAAAAAACTTTAAAATATGGCGCACTGAAGCATACAGTGCTTGTCATCAGATTAGCACACCCCTTCGCATGAATAGTTTCGGCTGATTTCCAACCAAACTAAAAGAGCTAAAATTTCAAAATTATAACTGTTAATAGTCTATTCAATTCTGAGTTAATTAACACAAAAATAATTTTGTTTAGATTTTTTAATATTGATCTATAATTGTTTTTTGAAAAAGAACACACAAAATAGCCATTTAAAATTTGTCATCAGGATAGCACATGCAAATTCTTTTTTGTCTATCTTCCGCAATTAACCCTAAATTACTAACAATACGTAAAATTGACGTGTTCGCTTACATTATAATGTGTATAAGCTGTTTCACGATTCTGGTTGACTACTCACTGCAGCAGTGCTTTCCTCAGTTAGTTGTTGTATGTCCATGTGAGTGGCAGCATTCTATTTGTGGTCTATGGCGGTAAGCTTAGCAATGTTCTAGGTGCTACTACCTATTTGACGTGTAAATAGTAATACCAATAGAAAATAGCATGTAATTTATTCGTCTTGTAAGTAATATAAGTGCATTTTCCGAGGGCATATTTTGGTCACATAATTTTTGTCTGTGGCACTGAAAAATGATAAGCTCGGTAAAATATGTACACTGGGAAAGCGACTGTAGGAAAATATGAACACGTCAAAATTACGTGTTGTTAGTAATAACGCCCTAACCGGTCATGTTAGTATTCCAGGGTTAAAGACGTAGGACCCCCAATTTTTTGTGGTTGTTTGAGTAAGATATTGACTTTAATATGAATAATTAAAAATCATTATCTGCGGAAGAGGGACCAAAATTTAAGGCATACAAGGAGTCAAGGCGGTCAAGAAGTGAAATTTCTAGAAAAAATTAATAAAAGTTGATAAGTTGAATCCGAATTCGTGTGTAATAAGTAGCGTTAAGGTAAAAATAATAGAGGCGATAAGAATTGAGTACATGTCAATCCTTATGAGAGAGTTATTTTGAGAGAAACATCTAGCCCTCATGACTCGGTCACAAGGATTAGGGTAAATTTTGACATTGAGGCGAGCCTATCTTTTGTTCAAACAGTGATAACAAAACTCCACATTTCAAGAAACTAAAACTACAGAATAAACACCAACTTAACTTTTCCCGAAGGAAAATACGTTAAAATTAATCATGAGAACACTTGACATGGAACAAAGAATGGCGGTATGTTATCTTTTCGGATAAAAAGAAGTTCACTTTAGAAGAGTAACTCAGTTATAATGTCTACTTCCAGGATCTATGCTAGGAAGGACACCATTAGGATCGCATTCATTGTCGGACAGATTGTGTAATGGTCTCGAGGGCCAAGTGATACTATGAGATTATACTTCTTTTTACTCGAAAAGACAACATAGCGCCATTCTTTATTACATGTCAAGTGCTCTCGAGTTTAATTTAAGCGCATTTTCCTTTAGTTTTAGTTTCTTTAGATGTGGAGCATTTTTGTATCACTATTTGAACAATAGGCTCACCTTAATGTCAAAATTTACCCTAATCCTTGCGACCGAGTCATGAGGACTGGATGCTTCTCTCAAAATTACTCTCTCATAGGGATTGACAAATACTCAATTTTTATCGCCTCTGTTATTTTTATCTGAACGCTACTTATTACACACGAATTCGGATTCAACTTATCGACTTTTATTAATTTTTTCTCGAAATTTCACTTTTTGACCACCTTGACTCCTTGTAAGCCTTAAATTTTGATCCCTCTTCCGCAGATAATGATTTTCCCTTATTCATATTAAAGTTATTATCTTACTCAAACAACCACAAAAAAATAGGGGTCCTACGTCTTTAATTGTGGAAGATAGACAAAAAAGAAATTGCATGTGCTATCCTGATGACAAATTTTAAATGGCTATTTTGTGTGTTCTTTTTCGAAAATCAATTATAAATCAATAATAAAAAATGTAAACACAATCCTTTTTGTGTTAATTAACTCAGAATTGAATAGACTATTAACAGTTATAATTTTGAAATTTGAGCTCTTTTAGTTTGGTTGGAAATCAGCCGAAACTATTCATGCGAAGGGGTGTGCTAATCTGATGACGAGCAGATATGATATTAATATGACGGAAAACTCAGAATCTCATGTGGGCAAATTATTACAAGGGGCACCCTAGCGTATTGATGAGTATAGTGGAAAATTTTGGACTGTGATTTAATAAAAACATTTTGTAGATTTATGGATAAATTGGAATATTGAAGTTAGATTTAAAGTGAATGAATAAGTTAGGAGTGCTCTTGAGCTCTGGAATTCACGAGTTTATGGAAATAGACCATGTACGATGAAAAAAAAACAGGACGAACCACGAAACATATTGGAGGAAGCAAAATTAATTTACTGTGAACAGTAAAAATTAAATCAGCCTTATGCCGGAAATAGAATGGATGCAGCAGCAGCAACGATAATGCAGTCCAATGCAATTTAAATGGGTGACGTCATGTTGGCAGCAAAAGCTTTTTATAGGTGGCACAATTAATTTGCATTGGGCCACTGCTGCTGTTGCTGCATCCAATCTTTTTCAAGCTTTATGCTACAAACAGATTGGACGCGTTGAATGATCATCATCAATGTGGCACGATAGCCCGACGTCGGGTTTTGGCCGCCTGAATCGTTGACCTCTAATTATCGCGGTTGCGTGACCTTGCTCTCCAGTTTCGGAAGCCCAGCAGCTGGTGGGCGTCTTCACCCACGGAGTCGCCCCAGCGAGCTCTCGGTCGTCCACGGAGCCTGGCTCCGTCAATTCGTTGTGCGTTCATCACCTTCTTTGGCATGCGATTATCATCCATTCGTTGTACATGCCGTCGCTTAATTTAGTCGGTTTCGTTGGCGTCCTTTGTTACAACCCAGATAGTTGAAGTTGTCTACATACTCGTAATTGAGGTCCCCCACTGTGATGCTTGAATTTGCTACCGCCTTTATTTCGATTGCATCATGGCCTTTGTTTTGCTTTCGTTGATATGTAGTCCAACTTCCTTTGCGTATGAGGTTATGCAGAAGGCTTTCTGCATCACCCAATCTTCAAGACATGATGTTAATATCGTCGGCGTACACTACTAATTAGTCGACTTGATGAGTAGTGCTCCGCTGTTGTCCATATTCATGGCTCGAATTACATACTCCAGAGCAAGGTTGAAGAGCGTCGGCGCCAGCATATCGCCCTGCTTGAGTCCAGTATGAGTTTCAAATAGGTCAGTGAGTCGGTTCTGCACTCTGACCTGGGAGACGATATTAGTCATCGTCATCCATATGTGTCGCACTAACTTTGCCGGTATATCAAAATGCAGCAAAATGTTGTACAGTACACTTCGATCGACACTGTCGTATGCCTGCTTGAAGTTAAGAGAAACTGGTAAACAGAAAACATATATCTTAGTAGTTACGGAAGATACCAGCAATATTTGCTGCATCGATCTGGTAGACGATTGACCAGAGTGCCGCATTTGCAATAGGGTAATGAAGGAGTCACGCTCTGTGGCTCACTTGGTTGAGTCGCATTCTACGATGCTAGTAATCTAGAGGTCCGGAGATCGAATCTCGGCGTGGGTGCAATATGCTGCAACGTTGACTCGAAGTAGCCTATAAACGGCTGAGTGAACGCACCATGCCCCACAAGGGGTTACGGTACAGAGAAGAAGAATGAAGGAATAAGGCATGCACTTTTCAACTGCACAAGGTTTGCAGCTGCTCGGAACCAAGTAGATACGCAGCTGATCGATTTTATATTGCAGTCCAATGAGAGGCATTGAGCTGAGCGGTCTGCAAGGAGATGCGTACGGAGGAAATTGTTGCGTCGCGCAAGGTGTGTTTTCGGGTTTTTCAGTAAAAATCGAACTGAACCCTGTGACTGCATGCTGAAAGAAACTATAGAAGTTCCCCTATACCAACCCCATGCTTTTCGACCAAAAGCTTGTGGAGAGCTACGAATTCGGGGTAAATCCTAAAAATAACCTAAGCTGTAATTTTCTAGTACGTTCGTTAAATAGTCTCCGAAGACCCTCTGTATAAATTACTAAAAATAATAACATAGCTAGAAGTTTAAATCCGTATCTAATATTTCAAAAATAATGCATACTTAAATTTAAGATATGCTTTATCTCTCCAATAACGTAAACTTTCGCTAATAACATGACATTTCCGAAAATAAGATTAGTCAACTTACAAAAGTCCTCCAGTGTCCAGAGATTACCATTAACATTGACGAATCAACTTAGTTCATTAATTATTTTCGGTATTCTCCAAAAAATTAAATCACTCCCTGCTCTCGAAATCGTCTTCCTAATGGTAGATGAACGTCAAAGCATAGCCTCAGGATGTTCTCTCCGGTGTACCGAGCCAGAGATATATGACAAAACATTATTCACAGCTCGTTTTATGCAAATGACAGTGTACTTTGACAAATTGTCAGTGTTATACCGAAGCAATGGAATTGTGCTGTGCTCCCTATCTCGTCAAAATGACAATAAAAATTAAAAAAAAAAATATATTCGGCATCTCTACGAATATTCCAGGTGTGTCTTGTCTATCATAGAGCCGCAAGGCATTTGGCATTTTTACGGTTGTCTTCGGATTTCATCTTGATTGCGAGGCTTTCTTCTTGTTGCTTACACTATACGTAGCGTAGCTATGCCTCCTTCAACCCAGTCTACGTCGGTCGTTTATGAAAAATGACTGGTTACAATAATATTACGCAAGCAATGCAAACATAAAGCATTAAAAATGGCTCGAGCTAAGATTTAAGATGCGCCCCGATGAGTTGAATTTAATGGGCTTCATTTTCAGGCTTTTCTTATGGTAGTCGAGTGTGTATACTCATGTGAATATGTCCTTCGAAAATATTATTCTTATCAGTTCGGTTCTGTGTGTGCAGGATGGAGTCCTACACCTACATGAGTCTTATATGAAGGAGTCCTTTCCCCTTCGGCATTATCTGCCATTAATGGATGTTATTTTTCACGTCATAAATCTTGGTGAAAATGTTTTCGAGAATGTCTTTTATCTGACGAATGTCTTTAAAGGAATTATGACAAATCTGTCAAGTATGTGATTTTCTGTATGGGTGTAGTCATAATCGAGTGGGAGGCTAACGATTTTTTTCGGGATACAAGAGCCTTTATGTTCATGAATATGAAATTTCTTTCGGGTTTTGAGCGTTCGTCCTTGATTTCTTATCACATCATAGTATCACAACATTCTACTCGTATTTTATTATGCTCGTATAAACAACAGGTTCAAAATAAGATTTTTCAAATTTTATATTGAGATACTCATGAAAATGTAAATCGTTGATAACAAGATGCTATTTCTAGTTTTAATATCTGTATATACAAATGTTAACTTCGGAAAATGGCATTTTATTCGTGTTCTGATTGGCTACGATGATTCCCGAATGTACCCGAACTTTAAGCCATTATCCAGCGTAAATATACACAAACAATCAGCGTACAAGCTGTCGGTAAGTATACCATTGAATACGAGAACGAAAAAAAATCAGTCAGTGCAGGGCCGTGCGAAGAGGGGGTCGGAAGGGGCACTCGCCCCGGGCGCCGAGTCCCAAGGAGGCGCCACAACGTAAATTTTTTTGGTTGTATTTTTTTTTGTTTAGAGAAGTGAAGAAGTCTTTGTCCTTTATTTAACTATCATATACAGTTATTGACTTTGTTTTTTTTTTTCATTTTTAAGCCCAAACTTTACTGTGAACGTGAAAGTTCTTCCGCCGTAAATTGTGAGGAATATTTCTGTTCTGAGAGTTATTAAATATAACTTACACATTACATATTACAGCAAAGCAGGTCAGTGTTTAAAAATGTTTTTCAATTTTAGAAATCCTTTCAGAGCAAAGTTTTCAATTTATAACATTTAAATTTCAAATGTTATTGGCACCAAATTTGCAGCTTTTGTAAATTCGGATTGCAATTTACGACAGTAATCTACTTTGCGTATTTTCATAGCGATTTGCATATCATATGGGTATACTGCCTTACACGCACGAATTTAATATTGTAGATCAGTGATTCTCAGCCGGTGAGAAGCGCCCCTTATGGGGCTCAAAATTGGAGACCAAAGAAACTGATGGGAAGAGGCTATTGGCTAGTTTGGAAGTTATCAAAGAGCGCCCACTATATTGTAATCGGAGTAGTAAAGAAAAAGTGTTAATACAAGTACATCCACTTTTAAAGCCATCTCGCATATCAATCACAACTGACGAAAAAGTCGTAGTCCATCACTGAGCTACAATCAAGTTTTTAGTCTTGATAAATCTTAAGATAGCTTAATTGCGCTGGGTTCAAACACTTCTGACTCTCCGCGCCGATGTAGTCAAGCGGATCTTGTGACCAATATCGGCTTGTGAATTATCGTTATTTGCCACCTGGGGGATTAGGAAAAAACGATTTATTCAATTGTCTGAAGAATGAAACATTTAATAGGTCATCCTCAGAAATCTCAAGAGCACTGCTAAGGTCCCTTGAGCTATCCTAGCGACCAATACACTCTAACTTTCATTGTTATCAGGATGTATTTGATGAAGACGAACCCGGTAAATCATATACTAAACTGGAAAAACTTAGAAAATCATCATCATATGGTTGTAAAAATTGCGCCTTTTTGCGGATTTTTTTCTTTTATTTGATGCTTTTTTATAAGAGCGTACTTGCGGATAATTAATTAATTAATTTTTAGCTCTACGGCTAGTTTTAAAAGTACATAATCAATTGCTAAGGGCTGCACTTTTGCCATAGGCATTATTTCCTTTCAAACTTTTGCCGATTCATATCATTCTCTTGGTTTTCATTTGCTTTTTCTTACTTATCACTTTCATTTAAAAAAATGTATATCTAATGCTTGAATTAGAATGGATGCAGCATCATCTGTCACCATACCATACATTTTAAGTTGCTGCTTTTGCTGAACAGCATTTTGTCAGCAATTTAAAGTGTATGTGTACTGCCGCTGTTGCTATTTGGCCATTGTGTTTCAAGCATTAGAACATAATGCAGCAAAAAATATATTCTGCATGCATTTATTTACTGCAGCGTGATGAAAGCCGTAAAGTTGCTCATTTTTGCCACAGATATTCATTCTGGCAAATCGTCTCGTCTGCGGCTAGATGCCAAACCTTACAAATTCTTACGTTATATCTGAATCGATTGTTTCGCTGGAATACCTTTCTTCTACGCAATAATTTAACTTAGTGAAATCCAATACAAGTGCATATATGAACTTGCATATTATTACGTATTGTTACACTGTTTATTGGTGCAATCATTTATCACTGCGATCACTTTTCCTATGAATTCAGATCGCTTAGCGTGTTTTATTTCAAAACAAGTGATTGACTTAACCCGGGAACACTAATGTGAGTCATTTTGACGCATACGCCGCAGATTACATTTTTCGTAGAAAAGGCGATACGCCCAACCGGGTTTCGCTACCCACGTTTTCCTTGAAAAATATGTTCCCTACCGAAAGTCGAAGGAAGCAGAGGGTTCTGATTTTATGGTAAGCAGCTATTCGTGTCTTTCTGTGACGGTGTTACTACTAAAGGAACCTTTTTTGGGAGTCAAAATGACTCACGTTAGTAATAACCGCCTATGTTTTGTACTTTACATACTTGGTTTCTGGGTGATATTTTACAGTCTATCCAATCATCAAACACACATTCTTATTATCCTTATATAAAACAAGTATTTCGAGGTTTTTGGTGCATCCTTTCATACTCTTCTCCTTGATATACCAAAGTTTCTGTAGTGAGTCAAAATGACTCATGGTTAGTAATAAGCGGCTAAAATTAAGGTTAGTGTTCCCGGGTTAAAGCTGCAGTGGCTCAACCAGAATATTATCCTGGAGTACCGAGCATTTAAGTTTGCCTCCAGAACGTTGAGTGATGGTGCTATTTTCCAGTAATGACGCTATACGCTGGTGGTAAGCTCTCATTTCATTCACGCTTATTTTCTAGAAAACCGAAAAGCAAAGTTTCACCACGAGTAACTTCTCGGAGCAGCTGGGTATTGTATCACCGTAATTAGAAAGTAAATTATGAATACCCGGCACTACATGAGAAAAATAGGAATTCAGGCCCTGTCTTTCTAATAATAAAATGGCTCCAGATATCTTTTTCTTCTCAGGTGGAGTAGACAGTGGAAGCACCGACAGGACTCTATCTCGCAAAGAACCAATTGACTTTTAATGTAAATTGCTGCGTTCAGTTCAGTTTTTTACCTATTTTGCTCAACAACTTGCCTCAAAATATTTTTACGAAATGTTCTTCAGTAATATGTTTTATCGGTGGTTCCTTTTTCATCTAACATTCATCTACAATTTTAATTGGAATAAGAAATTCACATTTTTAGTCGAAATGTCTCACACATGTTTCAGCTGTAAAATATTAAGAGCTCGATAAAAATTGTATTATCGAAGCAGGCGGATTTTTTCGGAGCACTTATCTAAGTATGTGTGTATGCATATGTGTATTTCGATTTTTTGCAAAAATCAATTATCAAACATCCGCCTTTGTCTTCTTTTTTTGCACAAAAATGTTTCAAAAATTCTGCTAAGGATGCTTCATCTTGTACAGACTATTGAGGCCGATGAATAACCTATGCTCCAAGAACAATTCATATTTTTACCAATTTTGCACCGGTTTGCAGTTTTATCTTTCTCTATTTCTGGGTCTGGGAAGGGCTTTCATCCCCTTAGCCCCTCCCGTGGTTGCGCCACTGTAAGGCTGCATAAAAATACTAAACTTTTAGTGCGCCTGCGCATCCGATTCATTGCGTCCGTTGTTGTCCCAGTTGTATATGAACGTAATATAATATAGACACTGAAAATCAGTGTAAAACGAAGACTGAAAATTACAAGAGTGTACAAATCATTGGGGCGCCTTGATCAAAATTTGCCCCGGGCGCCAAATTGTCTTCGCACGGCTCTGAGTCAGTGCCGCGAGCGCTCACCGCGAGCCACGAACACTTTCGCGCTTTGCTCTGCGTTCGGGGGTTAGCGAGCGTAGTGATAGTGGTTGTCATAAAGAACAAGAACAATTTATCATAATTCATGGGCGTAGCCGGAGGGGGTGCCGATGATGATGATGAAAAAAATGCTTACCAATGTAGTAAAAAAACACTGCACTATACAATGCTTAAAGGCGTAAAAATGCGAGTTTGATTCCAAGCACTACGCAAAATTTTCTGCTGATACTAGTCTGGAAAACTAACCAGATGCCTTCTTCGCCGCTCCATATACTGCCACGGAATGCATGACCGTGATAGTTTCCTTCCAGCACGGACAAATGGAAAACAGCAAATGGCCACTCGTAACTGACGGAGGTGCGGAGGCTGCGTCCCAATACATACGTTTAACTCGTGGAAAACTAAAATATTTGTTATAGTTTTGGGTGATTTTTCACTATATCCAGCTTGATACACTCCCAATTAGTAGTATAGTTCCACTTGAAAAATGTAAGTGATAAAGGTATTTTTTTCAAAGTTGGTGACAATATTTTCAGTAGCCTGCTTGTTTTTTTAATAACAGAAGGTCTCAAATCCGGTATCGGGACTCCGGATTTTTTTACTAGAATTTAAAAAAACAGCATAAATGTGAAAGTCATTAGGATAGTTCCACAGTAAGTAAAACCCAAAATAACGGTATAAACAGATAATTTTATTTTGAAAAAATGTGGCTAGTTATGAGTTCCGTTAAGTAATATCAGCCCAAAGATTTTATCCGGTATTGAGTTGTGAAGGTTTGGAACGTAATTTAAAAGAATTTCGTCCCAAGTTCCTCTAATCGCTTACAGAAGCTTTTCAATGTTGGTAAACTGTCGTCTAATGGTATAGCTCTTCGATATCATCATAGGCGCCCGCAGAAATATTTCCAGGGGAGGGCAACCTCGAACACTTTTTATACCCTTCGCTCATAGAGTGAAAGGGTATATTAACTTTGTCATGAAGTTTGTAACGCATTAAAGGAAGCATCTCCGACCATAAAAAGTATACATATATATGATCAGCATGACTTGGGGAGTCGACTGGAGCATAACCGTCTGTCTGTCTGTCTGCCTGTCTGTTGCGACGCGTTTTACTCGGCGGGTATTGAAGCTAGCAAGCTGAAATTTTGCACACGTGCTTCTTATTGTTGCAGGCTGTTTGTATGTTCGATTCACCCAAATTGGAACACTCGGTCATGGGGCTGCCATACAAACCTAGCTCCCCAATTTGAGTTCTTCTAAGAAAAACTTTTTTATTTGTGTACCAATTTCAACCAACTTTCACACAAATGTGTTTCTATAGATAACACAAAATATATGCAAGAATGGATCAAATCGGACTATGGGGTCATGGGGCTGCCATACAAACTTAACCCCCCAAATTAGGTTCTTCTAAGAAAAAGGTTTTTATTTGCGCACCAATTTCAACCAAATTTCACACAAATGTATTTCTATTGTTTAAACAAAACGTATGTAAGAATGGATAAAATCGGACCATGGGGTCATGGGGCTGCCATACAAATACAACCCCCCAAGTTAGGTTCTTCTAAGAAAAACTTTTTTATTTGTACACCAATTTCAACAAAATTCCACACAAATGTATTTCTATTGATGACACAAAACATATGTAAGATTGAATCAAATCAGACCATGGGGTCATTGGGCTGCCATACAAACCAAACCCCCCAAATTGGTTCTTCTAAGAAACATTTTTTACACCAATTTCACAGAACCTTGAATTAATGTGTCTTTATCAAAGCAACTAAAAAGTGCAAAAAGAATGGAATCGTACTATGGGGTCATGCTCCGGCAACCCCAATAAAAGTTTCCGAGTAAATATTTTTATTTGCCCACTTATTTCAACCAAGCCCAAAACTTTTGTCAATACGGAAGAAAAAGAATGAGGAGGGGGATTAAATACAAGCCATAGGTGCGCCCGAAAAAAACTTTTAGCCCAAGCGAAGGGTATCCAAATTTCGACCGCGCCCGAAATTAGACTCGGCCCCGGGGGTTGGCGAGCGAAACGAGCAGGGGGCGAAGCCCCCTAGTTTTAGTTTTTTTTTTAATTTTCTTTTGTCTTTTTTTATTATATTTTTTTTTTCATTTTTTGGTTTTTGTTTTTAAAAAGGGTTCATACAAAAAATTATACGTACTAAGAGTGAATAATGAAATGTGAATTAATTGTATAAGTAGTATGCTTCAAAATATTGAATTTCATTTTAGCAACACAATTGAAGGGTTTACACCAAGAAGGGAGTAGCTTTATTCTTGTCCATTCATTAATTAATTACACTGGTTTTTTGTAAGACTTGATCAGAAGGAATATTAAAATACTATGTATAATAAAATCAAGGAAAAATATGGCAACATTTTTGCAAAGTGATGCATGATCTGGTATAAAGCAAGCAAACAGATGCCAGTAAAACAAGAGTTAATTATTGTTCTTTTGCTTTTAAAAACGACTCAAAAAAAAAGGTTATTCATAATTCATATTCATAAAAAAATCGACAAAATTTCCAGCGTTTCTCGCTTTTTCATTCATTTTTATATTTTTACTATTTATTATTATTATAAAAAAGTCAAAGAATAAAATGTTTGGGGCAAGAAAGGGTTAGCTTGAAATTTCAAAATAGCCCCACGTTTAATCCCGTTGCTTAAGCTACATGAAAATTATTGCAAAATATGAAGACGGCACCACAAACAAAATAAAAATTTTTGAAAATAGTTGAAAACTCTAATTTTGAAAAATATGTTCGCTCGTTTATTTTGAAATTTCAAACTAACCCGTTTTTGCCCCAAAGATTTTTTCTTTTACTTTTTCATAATAATAAAAAGACTAGAAAAGCTGGACATAACATAACTTTGTAAAAGAATATGTATAAATCTCAATTTGGTGCAAATAGGAACTGTAACCGCCTTTTATCCTGGCCAAATCGATTTATAACATCTGAATAAAAATTCAATTTTACCAAATCCTTAACTAAATTACGATGGATATACATCATACATAAAGCATCGAGCCTTGTGTCGGTCATTGTTGATCGCAACCAGGTTTTTACTTTGCGTAAGGTACTAAAAGACCGCTCAGCAGTGCAAGTGGTGGCTGGTATGGTAACCATTATCGAAAGAGCTGCAAATATAGATGGATAAATGGATGGATTATCTGTTTGCTTTAACGCGTGGAAGGTTCATTTGCATGTAGTTTCTTACATGCAATGTACCAGATCATGGACTCTGCTTGGAAATTGTCGAGGTATGACCCGTATTTTGCCTTAATTTTATTAATTATTGTTGATTATTCTTCCTGATCGAGATTTTTTATCTGTTGTGGAGTTAATTGACAGTGAAGAAACGATGCCTCGTTTTCCTCTGGAAATCGTTCTTCCATTGAGGCTATTTACGAATCCAAATAGGGAATAAATATAGCTCTTTTATAATAACATTCATCAGAATCGGAAGGAATATTCGACCGGTGTTTCTGTTGATTAATAACTCTAGGTTTCTTTAGCTGAATGTCTACCTCGACTGAACATATTTTAATGTTTTCCCAAAGTGTATTAAAATTAACGTCAGCCATATCCCGATGTTGTTTAAATAAATCCAGGATATTTGTCAAAAGATCTTTAACTGACATAAGACTCTGATCAACACCTTGAAGAGTATTAGCAACAGGTTCTAGCATTGCCGAATATTCAGCCATAATGAACAGACATACCAAAAAGGAAAAAGGAAAAAGGAAAAAGGAAACGCACCGGTCGCACATGTTCCGACAACATGTTGTCCATTCTGATCCTCTAACTGGGAGTTTACGAATAAGAAATTATCCCCGGAACTTTTCGTTTACATATTCCACACAGGCAGACATACGGAAAACACCGAAATTTATTGCCGATCCGCAAAACCGCAGTTACAGGATCAGAATGGACAACATGTTGTGGGAACATGTTGTGGGAATGCGACCAGTGCGTTTCAGAACCGCACCCAATGTTGTATTGGAATTTGAATAAAAGGTTCATAAAATTTTTGCAGAAAGTGTCCGAAAAATTAAAAAAAAACTTGCAAAATCCAGGGGAGGGCAAGTGCCCTCCCTTGCCCCCCCCCCTGCTGGCGCCTATGGATATCATCCATTCCTAAAAATTTTTGATGATATTTAGATCTAGGACAGAAGGGTTAAATTGCCGACAGAAGGGTTAAATTGCATTAAAAACCTATGCAATTCTATTCCGGATAGACTTGTTGACCTCATATAATTACGGAAGTTCAACTCATTACCAGCCTCATTTTCCAAAGTAAACTTATCTTTATTTTGTGTTTTATTTGCTGTGGAACTATCCTAATGACTTCCACATATATACTGTTTTTAAGAATTCTCGGAAGAAAATCCTAACGAGACTCCGGATTTGAAACCTTCTGTTATTAAAAGAACTATCAGGCTACTGAAAATATTGTCACCAAGTTTGAAGGAAATACCGTTATCACTTACCGAGAAACAGCCATTTTTCAAGTGGAACTATCCTATTGATTGGGAGTGTATGTCACATGAAGTCGCTCCGGGAAGGTAGTGGAAATCGTCAACATTCCATCTGAAAGAGATTTTAGTGAGAAATTGTATACAGCTTTACCCATTTAGGGACCTGGTAAAGAAATTGATATCTCAGAAGAGGAATATGCAGTCCGAGAGACAAAAATAGCGCCAAATATAGACGAACTACCGTCTAAAATACAGAAACTGGAGGCTTGTTGAATGTAATCAGAATGTCTAAACACGTTAATCTCGATTGTCCTTTGTTAAAAACTAAAAACTAACAGGCGTGACAGTCCATCTTTGGACCAAGGTAAAAGATATGTAAGTTACATCCAATTTCCAAAATCTTAGCTACTTTTTTGTTGAGGTGTTGAGATCAACAGCACGCTCAGCAATGTTATTTATCCCTATCATAGAGATCATATTCCGTCAGATGGGTCGTGAGTTCGAAGAACACCATAAACTAAATTCTGTGCATCGAAGGTGCGCGCAGTAATAACTACACTAGCCAGACTATTTTAAAATTTGCCTAACCATTTTTTCGTGACCGACAATTTCAACTTCTAAGAAAATCATGATGTTGAAAAAATGTTGGGCTTGAAACCCCCCACCGAAATCCTGGCTACGCCCATGTCATAATCTTGAGTTACATATACAGGGTGTCCCGCATTGGGTGGTCAATACTGTAAGGGTTGATAGCGCAATTTGTTTCAGCAAGAAAATTTCTAATACAATTTGAATTTTTTTTACCGTTACCTTGTTATCGCTCTTTTTGTGAAAGTCCTCGAAAATCGTGACTTGTCACGCAAAATCGTAATTTGCAGCACTCCTGATGACTTAATCCAAGATTTAATTTCAGTTTCAGAAACTACATAAAAATTCACAAAAACTTAAGTTTTTCCTGTTACCAACATTATCGGCACTTTAAAGATACAGTTACTCAAACTTAACAGAAATTTTAAAATCGATTTTTCATCGATAATTCAAACAGTAATTGCATAATAGTGCTTTATACGTACAATTCTGCAAAGTTGATAAAAGTTGCTTCAACATGTTGGCTTTCCAACGGTATATCAGTTTTCTTATTTACATTGCAGAATTCTAGGTAAACACGCATTGAATGGTAAAAATCATGGCTTCAGTGGAATCGTTAACAATTTTCCCTTGACTCGAAAAAAGACATACAAAGGCGCATTATTTTGACAGAACTGTAAGATATGTGAAATTTGGTACATTGTTTGGCAAATGCAACAGTACTTATAACGGTTAAAATTTAATATTTGCTATTTATGGCAGATAGACGGGTGCCCGCTCATAATGCGAGACCTATCAAAGAATATTTGGAAAACGAATTTCCCGGAAAGTGGATTGGCTGATTTGGGACAGTTGCGTGGCCTGCGAGAAGTCCCGCCCTTACTCCCCTATATTTTTATTTATGCGGTAACTTAAAAAGCAATGTCTATTCCGTGCCGATTACCTCCCGGAAACAGCTGCTGCAGCGAATTAATGATGCTTGTGACAACATTAAGGAAACCCCTCCTGAAATCCCTCGGGACGTTTCTTCCATGCGCCGAAGGTATCGAGTCTGCATACAAAATGGAGGAGGCCAATTCCAGCAGCATTATTCCAATTCATCAAACAGACTACAGACCCATTTAATCATTAGTTAACATTTTTAGTTTATTGACTCTTTCTCATATTCAAAACTTTATTTTCATTTTTATTAAACAAATTTTCAAAATTGCGATAGTAAAATATAAAAAATAAATGTATAAAATTTCAGTTTAAATAATTCGATAAGAAAATAATTACCTTGTTTTTTTATTTCCAATATGTGTAATTCTAAAATCCCGCAATGTAAATATGAAAAGTGATATACCGTTGGATAGGCAACATGTTGAAGCAACTTTTATCAACTTTGCAGAGTTGTACGTATAAAGCACCGTTATGAAATTACTGTTTGAATTTTCGATGAAAAATCTATTTTAAAATTTCTATTAAGTTTGAGTAACTGTATCTTGAAAGTGCCGATATTGTTGGCAACAGGAAAAACTTCAGTTTTTGTGAAATTTTATGTAGTTTCTGAAACTAAAATCAAATCTTGGATTAAGTCATCAGGAGTGCTGCAAATTACGATTTTGCGTGACAAGTCACGATTTTTCATGTCTTTCGCAAAAGGAGCGATAACAAGGTAACGGTAAAAAAAATTCCGATTGTATTGGTAATTTTCTTGCTGAAACATGTTGCGCTATCAACACTTACAGTATTGACCACCCAATGCGGGACACCCTGTATAATAATATTGAACTGCGTAGTTTCGTTTCTCGCAAAGTAGCTAAGAATTGACTTCTAGAGCTTTTCATACTGGAAATGATTGCCAATTAAATGAAATTTAACTTAATTTTCTCAAATCTCGTTGTCGTCCTACAACCGTCTATTCAAACTCATATTTACCTTTGCTCCGAAAATACCATTCGAAAATTTATTACAATCTTAACGTCCTGCTTTACTCAAAAACTTATTTTGCAACTTTCGTTCAATTTATAAGCTATAAAATCGTAACGACAAACTTAACCTTATTCCTTCGTATAACTCTTGCCTTATCCAATATAATCTTTGACTCACTCTTTACGATTCTAATAATAGTAATATTCCCTTACCGAGACGTCTAATAATAACCCAATGTCGGATCGGAGAGTTCGAAGACTCCTTCTTCGACAAAATCTCACAAGAAACTTAATGTGTGCCATGCTCTCTCGTTTCTAATTACTTCCAACAATAATTTTGAATATATTGCAAGCATATTTCAGGTTTTATCCATCCGAAAGAGGGAATTTGAATTGGAACGACGTCGACGACGACTATACAAGGACCAACTACGAGCTGAACGACATAATCGGACCACCAAAGAGCCTCCGAGCCCGCGCGCTGCACCAATGTACGTATCGTGTCAACGACAATATCGACTCTTGGGTGAACCTCTTTGACAATGCGAGTGACTTTTCTTCCTTTTTGGGGATGACGATATGAATAATAATGGACCCGAGAATATATATATGGAATACGGATTCGTACTATCAGCTCAACAAAATTATATTGGCCATTTAGTCTAGTACAGATAGCTCAAAACCCAAACATCCAAAAGAAAAAGAAATGTTTGATGCCAAATTGTTGAATACACTGCCCAATATACGCAATAAAAAGTTACACCAATTTGCGCCATGGGTTAAGGGGGGAGGGGGTCTCAAAGGGGTGAAAATTTACTTTTTTCCAAATAACTGGAAAACTATGAATCTGACCTTAAAATCTTCTGAGGACGAAACAAACTACACAAAATAGCCTTTGTAATGATATATAACACTCTAGACGTTTTTTTCGGAAAATTATAACCTAGACCCAAAAGTATTATAGAGAATTTACATTTTTTGAGTTTTACATTTCGGACTGTAACTCTTGATAGAAAGAACCTAGGGTGACGAAATCTTGTTCATTCTATTACAAACAAAATTTATTTGGTTTGTACCAAAAATTGAGGTGCTCCGACCATTGACGCCTCCCTCACTCCTCCTAACATTTTTCAAAAAGGCATGCCTGTAGCTTCTTTTCAAATTGAGCCAGGCAGATAAAATTTGGTGAGGTGCCTAGTCTAAGCCCCATTATGCTCCTCACCAAAAGTTGTTACCATCCGATCAAAACTAAGGGTACTCCCCATACAAAGTAAACCAAAATTCTAAAAAAAATCACATTTTTTCACTTTTAATTTCTATCTAAAATGAAAAAATAAAATTTATTTCTTAGAACGTCATTATAACAGTTAATTGTAGTCTTGTAAATGTATATTCAAAAGTTTGTACCAGAGCGTGCCTTACAAGTACGAAAAATGTGGTTTGAAGGTTGCTAGTACACGTTACTCGATTTATTCGGAACTAGCCTTTGAACTAGTACCAATGACTTTCAAACACAATTTGTTGATACTTGTAGTGTACGCTTTGATGCAAAATTTTGAACATACATTCAGAGGACTACAATTAACTGTTATAATGTCGTTCTAAGAGATAAATTTTATTTTTCCGTTTTAGATAGAATTTAGAAATGAAAAAATGTGAAATTTGTTAGAATTTTCGTTCACTTTGTATGGGGGGTACCCTTAGTTTTGATCGGATGGTAATAATTTTTGGTGGGGAGCATAATGGAGCTTAGACTAGGCACCCCACCAAATTTGATCTGCCTGGCTCAGTTTAAAAAGAAGCTACAGGCATGCCTTTTTGAATAATGTTAAGAGGAGTGAGGGGGGCGTCAATGGTCGGAGCACTCCAATTTTTGGTACGAATCAAATAAATTTTGTTATCAATATATGGACAAGATCTTATGACAGTAGGTCTATTCAATCAAGAGTTACAGTGCGAAATGTAAAACTCGAAAAAGCCAAATTCACTATAATACTTTTGGGTCTAGGGTATAATTTTCTGAGAAAATGTCTAGAGTGCTACATATCATTACAAAGGTAATTTTATGTTGTTTGTTTTGTCCTCAGCTCATTTTAAGGTGAGACTCATAGTTTTCCAGATATTTGCAAGAAACTGAATTTTCACCCCTTTGCCACCCCCTCCCCCCTTAACCCATGGCGCAAATTAGTGTAACTTTTTACTGCGTATATTAGGCAGTGTATTCAACAATTTGGCTTCAAAAATTTCTTTTCTTTTTGGATATTTAGGTTTGGGGCTATTTTGAACCAATTGTACTGGACTAATTATGCAAGTTGGGAAGTTCCGCATACTTGTCCTGCTCTAGTTGTTTCCGGGTAATTGGGTTTAATGTTGATGTCATACCAGGACGACAACCGGCTAAGGAGCTAACCGTGCCAACTAAATATATGTGTTCAACCTTAATCCGTGTTGTCAAAGGATCAACCATTTGACCTAGCACATGATAGTGGTATTATGCGAAAGATATTTGTGTTTTCGATTTTGCCGAGTTTTTAAATCCTCGGAGATTCAACGATACTAGATGTTAATGTTTGCTGAAATTATGGTTATTTCGGGATTTTCCAAAGGGTCTAGATCAGTGGCACCCAATCATTTTCAGTGTGTGCCCCCCTTACTAAGTCTGCAGATCTAGCGCCCCTAGGAAATGTTGGCCAAAAACGGAAAATAGGTGTGCACATTTTTGTTTTGCCATTTAAGTATAGTCCACTACGTGTGTCATGTTGTGGACTTGATTTACATTTTTTGTTCCTTCGGCTAACTTGAAAAATAAATTTTATCAATTCTGTAGATTCCATATTTCCCTGCATTAAAATATAACATTTTTACATTTTAAACGAGACCGAGGCTAATTTCGGGAGCGGCCGAAATTTGAATACTCGTCACATTTGAATGAAACTCAACTTTCTTTTGTGTTAATAATTTCTACCGCAGCCCTATGACGTGTTCCGATTACATCTGTTCCCGGAAGCGTTAACCCTTAAATGCATGGGGTCTGAACCCATTATCGTAACTGACCTCCCCTTACGTAAAATCGGTCACTAATGACGGAATCAGCCTTTATATTCTCAGGAAATAGCCCGTTTTTCCATAAAAGCGAAAATAGTAGAATTTACATTGTGTACCAAATATGGTACGCCATGCATTCAGGCCATATGTTATAAGTGAAGGACATTTTTTACAATTTTATTTATTCTGCCTCTTACTTTAATAGGAACAAAAAGATAATGAATATTAAAAGTTTTGATCGAAATTATAGCGGAAACTCGATATGATGAACTCCTCTCTTCATTAGAGAAAAAAGTTGTCATTTCTATAGAAAATCGTGAATATTCAGTTTTTTAAAAGGGAGTTCGGGTAGGTGCGTGATTAGTTTCCTATTGCTTATTGAAATTTGTATCGATGCCTATTTGTGACATATCCTGGAAGTTGATGGAAAGTGGAGTAGGCCTTACTACCCGTACAAATCGAAATTTAGACATATCTTTTGATAGTATGTCCCAAAAAACTTCAAATGTGTGTCAAGAGGTAGCTGTTAGATGTCCTTATAAAATATTAAAAGAGCGCCAGATCCGACTCATATACTCCTTTCTTTTCTCCCCTGCAAAAAAACTGGAATTGATTTCTTTGGGCTTTGCGTGCCGTCTAGCTCTGTACATGGGTATTAGGGTATGCACTCATCATGCTATTTGCGCAATTAGAACTCGGTCTCGTTATAAAATAAATCTTTTATATAATAGTTCGTTATAAACATGTTCCACTGTTAAACGTATATCTCGAGACTTCTTTTGACTTATCATAGCTCATGGGATTCCTTTCTTGAAAAATATATGGATTGGATTGACTTTGCTAGGATATGAATATGGAAATAAACTGCATGCCTGCTTTAACCCAAATTTATACAGGTCCCAGGACATGTCCACAAGAATTACATCCATGTAATTTTTTGTTTATCGAATGTGGTACTCCATATGAAATGGTTGACCCTAGAAGCACATTTTCTAAAGATCCTGAACGTGGGCTTCCAAGACAATACTCGACATAGTCAAATGGTTTGAGAAAGTGGATATCAAGGTCCAGCCGCTTGAGGCTTGGTGAAAGTCCAAATATCTTACTAAGATGTCAAGTACGGATGCTCGGTTTTTTAGTAACGTGTCCTAGGGCAAAACAAAAGATGTGAACAAATTTTTCAGTATACTTGCCAGTAAAAAGACTGGGATTATAAGAAGCAGCTACAGAGACGCTAAGCCCTGACCGGTGTGCTATAGAAAACAAAATGACAAAAAACGATCATTCTAAATCAACTATGACAGCTCCGTTTCCTTGGATCCTAAACAGGACTGATTAAGCTAGCTTTCATAAAAAAAGGCGATACATGGCTAGATTTCTGTAAAACTCTAGCTTTTATTAATTTTTTGATTTTTTTTTACTTTTTCCCAAAGTAGATAAATCAAGCTTTTGCATAAATTCAGTTTTGGCTCCCCGAAGCTTTCCTTGAATTATCTGTGCGTCGTCAAAGTGGACCTACGTTATTTTTTGTGGAATTTTAAAAGCTATTCTTGAGAGCTAAAACAATTGGCGAAATTTACCTTTATTTGGAAAAGGAAAAATACCGGTGAGTAAATTGGAAAGTGTTGTAGTAGTCTGGCTGGTCTAGCGGTTAGTGCGCGCACCTTCGGTGTACAGGGTCATGAGTTCGAATCTCACCGTGTTCCATGGTGTTTTTCGAACTCACGAGCTTGTGACGGACTATGATCTCACTCAGATGTTAAACGAGTACCCATTTATGGGGATAAATAACACTGCTGAGCGTGATGCTGATGTCATTACCTCAACAAAAGCAGATAAGATCTTGGAAATAGGATGTCACTAACACATCCTGCGGCCTTAGTCCAATGCTGGATTGTCGCGCCTGTTATTTATTTTAAATTGGAAAGTGTTCTTGAGATTGTTTTGAGATTTTGACAAAAAAAGACACTAAAGGTATTGTTTGCACCAATTTTTCAACGTCCATATATGGTACACCATGTATTGGGGCATATTCAGAAATATCTATACATATGTACATTCCGATCGTTCTTAGTTGATGAAATTATTCTCCTTTAGTCTTGGGTAGGGTAGGATATGTTCATAAAATTTTAATTATCAGCTCTTTCAACATGATGTTGCGTTTTATTTTGCCCAGAACAGGTCCAAATAACATAAATTTTCATACAAATTATGTCACCGATCTATTTTTTCAGGACATTTACTGCCATTTTAGTACGCTACGCATTTAAGGGTTAAGGCTAATCCAGAAACACACCTGGATGAATTTTAGTTAAGATTCAAAAAGAAAAAGATTTTTTTACAAGAACCTAATTTTTTGTGGTTGGTTTGTATGACAGCCTTGTGACGTAATGTTCCGATTCCATCAATTCCTAGATATGTTTTGAGGTGTTACTAGAAACACTTTTGGGTGAATTTCGGTTAAGATTAGTAAATAAAGAAAAAAGTTTTTCTTAGAAGAACCTAATTTCCAGGTGTTGGTTTGTATGACAGCCCTATGACGTAGTGTTTTGATTTCATGCGTTCCTAGATATGTTTTGAGGCTTCACTAGGAACACATTTGGGTAAAGTTTGGTTAACTCATTGCCGGACAGAACGCCAAAATTTGATTTGTATGTCAAATGCTCGAAATTGGACGTCTATAGACGTTCTGTCTGGGAAAGGGTTAAGATCGGATTATAAAGGAAAATGTTTTTCTTGGAAGAACTTAATTTTCAGCGGTTGGTTTGTATGGCAGCCCTATGGCGTAATGTTCCGATTCCATCCGTTCCTAGAAATGTTTTGGGACTTTACCAGGAACACATTTGGGTAAAGTTTGGTTAAGATGGGTACATAAAGAAAAAAGTTTTTCTTAGGAGAACTTAATTTTCAGAGGTTGGTTTCTATGACAGCCCCATTACCCCATGGTCCGATTCCATTCGTTCCGACATATATACAGCGTACACTTAAAAGAAACTTGTGTACAAAATTTCAGCCCGATAGCTTCAAAACTGAGGGACTAGTTTGTATTGAAACGGACGGACAGACGGACGGACAGACGGACATCGCTCAATCGATTTCTCTCAGCACACTGATCAATAATATATATATACTTTATATAGTCGGAGGTGCTTCCTTCGCGTTGCAAACTTCATGACAAAGTTAATATACCCTTTCACATAGTGATGGGTATAAAAAGTAATGTTGAAAATCCGTCACGCCCGAAACGTGAATTTTGTGGAGATCGGTTGTCGCCATGACAAACAACCAAAAGAATTATTTTCCGTGTGGATTTAGGCATGCCTATCTATGTCCATATACAATTTTGCTGAAAAACCAAAGAAAGACTCAAATGTTTGTCGAAAATCCACTATTTGACAAAAGAACTCATCTTCGCGCCAAAGGCCGACTTTTGCTAACAAATAAAAATTTCCAGTCTCCAGTTGTTTTTTTTCTCGGCCTAAAATATTTTTAGCTGTCTTTTGGCCGAGGTCGTTAGCCAGTATAATTATTATTGTTACACTGCTATAGCCATTTTTTCTTGAATCGAATGAATGCAAGTTTTTTTGGTCATTGTATGGCAATGACAGCTTAGATTTCTTAGCAGTATTTCGTATTTTTTTTTTATTTAAATAAACGACTTCAAAACTTGAGTTGTGCTTACGCCCTCCTTTCCAAACTATCATGCCTCCCTAGAAGGGTGTAACATGGGGCGAAGAGCGTTGTAGTGTTTGGTACGCGCTCGTGGGTACGATCGACTGACTTTTTGTGTGGCCATAAAAATACTGGTCCTGAGAAAGACTGTTTTTCTTTTGCGGCTTAAACTATTGGCTCTGAGCAAGACCGATTTATTTCTTAGAACCAGTCATAGGCACCAACAAAAAACACAAAAAGAAAAATCTTCGCACGCACACTACAAATGGTTGGTTGTGTGTACACTATGTGTCACACATACTAAGAGAAATATATGGGAAAAAAGTATATAAGGCCTTTTGGAGGAGTCGATAATATTAAAAGAAGAAAATCGGGTCTGTTAATAATATTGTTTTTGTTAAGAAAAAGTCTTCAAAAAATTATATTTTTTCGAATTGTCTTACATAGTTGCAGTTTTACAGTTTTCTGAGCATAACTAAATTTTAAAATAGACTTCACTGGTAAAACAAAGGTGTAATAGTGTAACTCTAAAAGTAGTAAATATTTTTTTTCGTATACTGCTGCGCCTCTATCAATTACACGTTCAAATCACTTACACGAGTGAGTGTTCGCAATGCATCAAATAGATGCTCTAACGGAAGGTTAAAAAAGAAAAAAGGTTTTTCTTATACCAGAACCTAATATTTGGGGATTGGTTTGTATGACAGCCCCATGACGTAGTTTTCCAATTTTATCCGTTCCTATAGATGTTTCGAGACTTTACTAAGAACAAGAACCAGTGCCGGATTAAGCCAGCGCGGGGCCCGTGGCAAATGATAAGTGCGGGGCCCCCTTGACATGTTTAAAACATTGGAACCTATAGGTAACCCCAACTAATAGTTTTCGTAACTCATCCAAATGCTCTGAGATCCTATCAATCTGGACTAGAAAGGGGAGGTTAATTGGAGTTTATCGAACAACAACAAAGACAATTTTAATTCATTAAACTCAAAAAATAAATTATTACAATGCATTTTCCTGTTTTTGAAAAATTATAAACTATAAACTAAACTATTCTCGTACATCTTACGATGAAAGCATTTACACAGCCAATGTTGGCACCCAAGGTTGATTTGGATTACCTCGGTGTTTTTGGATGACCGACGCCACAATGCTCTGACTAGCTATACAACATTTTGCCGAAATGAATTCACAAATATTAGTATAGTGATTTTAGCTGAAAAAATGATGAAACCCAAACATCCAAAAAAAGAGCTGACTTTTGATGCTAAATTGTTCTATGGCTTGACCGCATTACGCAGTAAAAAGCTAGACTTTTTTGCGCGTCACATTTGGCGGGGAGGGGGTGGCAAAGGGGTGAAATTATGATTTTTCGCCAATATCTTGTTAACTGTAATATTTACAGCCAAATGTTCTGAGGACGATTTAAACTACACAAAATTTCCTTTCTAGTTATATATTATATCATATACCTTCTCTTAGCAGATTATATACTAGACCTAAAAACATTCGGTGTAATTTCGATTTTTTGATAGTTACATTTGGCGCTCTAGCTCCTGAAGCAATTTCATTGGAGCCATGGTAACTGGGATAACTATTCCTTACAATATATAGCTGTCCCACACGGAGACTCAAGCTGCCCCGACAAAGCATTCTCCTATATCCCCTATTAACATTAAAAAAAAGACATGCCTGTAACTTATAGCCGAATCACAGCAGGCGGGAAAAATTTTGGTAAACGTTACGGCTAAGTCCCATTAGACCCTCCACCAAATATTACTTGGATCTGATTAAAACAAAGGGTACCTTCCATAAAAAATGACCCGAAAATTGCATACGAGCAAAACTTTAATTTCGGTTGACTTGTTCCCTTATTTCTTAATAAGCTAGTGGCATTGAATTTGAATAATTTGTATGGGAGGTACCCTTTGTTTTAATCCGATCGAAGTAATATTTAGTGGAGGGTCTAATGGGACTTAGCCTTAACGTTTACCAAAATTTTTCCCGCCTGCTGTGATTCGGCGATAAGTTACAGGCATGTCTTTTTTTTAAATGTTATTAGGGGATATAGGAGAATGCTTTGTCGGCGCAGCTTGAGTCTCCGTGTGGGACAGCTATATATTGTGAGGAATAGTTATCCCAATTACCATGGCTCCAATGAAATTACTTCAGGAGCTAGAGCGCCAAATGTAACTATAAAAAAATCGAAATTATACCGAATGTTTTTAGGTCTAGTATATAATCTGCCAAGAGAAGGTATATGATATAATATATAATTAGAGAGGAAATTTTGTGTAGTTTAAATCGTTTTCAGAACATTTTACTGTAAATATTACAGTTAACAAGATACTGGCGAAAAATCATAATTTCACCCCTTTGCCACCCCCTCCCCGCTAAATGTGACGCGCAAAATAGTCTAACTTTTTACTGCGTAATGCGGTCAGGCCATAGAACAATTTGGCATCAAAAGTCAGCTCTTTTTTTGGATGTTTGGGTCTAGAGCTAAAGTCACTATACTATATGTAGTTATTGATCGGTCAGCCAAATTTTGGCGTTTTAACTTCTTGTCTAAAGTTTCTAAATATGTTTGAAGAACATTTTCAAATAAAAAAGTATTTCTAAATAATATAATCCCGTGGTCGTTAGTGACTCAGATTTATACTATTATTTTAAGTAATATTCTGTGGTGAAATTTCAAAAATTATTTTCTATGTGCGTTTTTGAAATGTGTATCGCTCAATCCTGCAGACAGTGATAGTTGGTTCAGAGTAGGTTTTGAGTTTGACACCTCTGCTCTACATCACCCGGATATGGAGTGGCGAAAATTCCACCTCTTTCTAAGATATCTTCTGCCGATGAAATCATCGATTCCCATACTATACCAAATACTATGTACACTATTTAGTTGATGATAAGCTTCCAAGTGTAGAAAGTATATATTTATCAGTTATGACAATAAACACATTGAGCCACTGAAATGGTCATATACGATTTCAAAATCGATTGGTATCACAGTTATCTAGATAGACAGGCCGAACAGCAGAAAGCATCTGTCAATGGTTAAGAATCTTAGTACCTGTTGATGTTGCTATTGTTGTAAGGATCTTAGCCATTGACAAGTTCAATTTAATCAGCTGTAATCCGGCTTGTATATCTAAATGGCGTTGTTGGCATTCCTCACAACCCATACTAGAGCTGCTTTCGATTCTATACAGAGTGTCCGGAAACTGCCGCATAAACGCACCGGATTGTGATTCCCCATGTGATTTCCGGCAAAAAAGTTGTAGAGAACATACCCCCAATTTTATCCACTTAGCTGCCGCAGGCATTTGTAGATTTTTGAAAAAAATAATTTTCTTGAACGACTTAAACCTCAATATCAATTTTTGAAAGAATCGTACAAACACCTCACCTTGGCAGAAGTGGGAGAAAATTGAGATGGAAAATATATCGTTTTTGGGTCAAATCACATCTGTAAAAATCAAAGCTCTTCTCCGATTTTAGTTTGGTTAGTTTTATTTTTTAGGTAAATTTATTAGCTATAATAATCATCCTATTTTGCTAATCTAGCCTATCTAGCTTTTGAGATATTGAGGTTTAAGTCGTACAAGTAAATTATTTTTTCAAACATCTTCAAATACCTGTGGCAGCTAAAGGGTTAAGAATTGGGTATATGTTCCTTACAACTTTATTGCTGTAAATCAAATGAGGAATCACAATCAGATTATCAGCTGATCAAAATGAATCTGTCAGTGGTAATGAATTCAAGCAACACGTATTACAACAATAGCGACGACAACAGGTGCCAATGGATGAAATTGAGGACTCGAGTGGAACATAGGTTTCTGTAATTCGGCCGGTTTTTCGAGATGGCAGTACTTGTAGTTGTAGTGTTGCATAGAGCTTAGAATTTGGATGATACTTTAAGGTAAGCGCGGGGCCCCCATAAGCGCGGGGCCTGTGGCATTTGCCACTTTCTGCCACGTGGTTAATCCGGCACTGACAAGAACACATTTGGGTGAAATTAGGTGAAGATTGGTTCAAGGTAAAAATTATTCATACTTCAGCAGAGTTGCGGCACACAGAGTGCATTTCGAGCCGGTTTCGAACTAGTATTACATGGCGCGCTGCAATTCTCATCAGATGCCTCTACGTATGCAGCGCGTCATGTAATACCAGGAGACGCATTACCGGACTCAATCAGGCAAAGGTGTACGATCCTCTTGTATAGGACACGAAATACACCCTGGTGTCGAATTATTTTAAATGGGCAAGGCAATGGCTAGCCACCGATTCGACACGGCCACGTTTCTGACTATGTGTCCGAGAACGGGTTCAAACAAAAAGCCTCTCCTGGTATTAAATGACGCGCTGCATACGTAGAGGCATCTGATGAGAATTGCAGCGCGCCATGTAATACTAGTTCGAAACCGGCTCGAAATGCACTCTGTGTGCCGCAACTCAGCTGGAGTATGCATACTTGTGCTGTCCCACTATGGACAAACTGGACGGTGGATAACTCAAATCATTTTTTGAGCATGCTACATCCACCGTCCAACAACAATGTATATTGTTGCTTTTTGTGTAAAAGTTTTTCTTTGAAGAACCTAATATCAGGGGTTTGTTTGGATGACAGCCCTATGAAGTAGTGTTCTGATTTGATTCGTTCCTAGATATTTTTGGAGGCTTTACTAGAAACACTTTTGGGTAATGTTTAGTTAAGGTCGGATTAAAAAGAAACAATTTTTTCTTAGGAGAGAGGGATTGGTTTGTATGGCGGCCCTTTGACGTAATGTTCCGATTCTATCCGTTCCTGGATATGTTTTGAGGCTTTACTAGGAACACACTTGGGTGAAGTTTGGTTAAGATTCGTACAGAACGAAAAAAAGTATTTCTTAGAAAAACTTAATTTTCAGAGGCAGCCCCATGACCTCATGTGGTTCATCTTTGGCTCATAAATGCGCATGCCCCACTGAAGTAAAAAAGACGCGGTTAAAGAAGAGTTCTACAACCGCCTAGAAAATCTCTTCGATTCACTTCCATCAAACGATGTCAAATTGCTTATGGGCGATTTCAACGCCAAAGTCGAAAACAAAAGTTGGCATAGGGGGATTACTGGAGGTCACATCGTCCAAAGACTGCAATGATAACGGCCAACGACCAATCGATTTCGGAACCGGCAGAAATATGGTCATTACTTCTACGGGTTTCCCGCATCGGCACATTCACAAGCAGACCTGGAGATCTCCAAATCAGCATTCCGTTAACCAAATTGACCACGTCATCATCTGCAAGAGATTGGCATCGAGTGTAATAGATGTTCGATCCTATCGTGGGGCAAACATCGATTCTGACCACTGGTGAAGGCAACTTATAGGTGCTTCACATTTTAAAGAGCTCCTCAATGTTCAATCTAACACCCCCAGACAAGTAGCTCTGGAGTGGAGCACTCCCTTCTCACCTCCAACAGTAGAAGAAGTAGATCTCGCCATGCAATTATTAAAACGTAATAAGGCCTCGGGCGGTGGCGAGATTCCAGCTGAACTGCTGGAGCATGGTGAGGAGAGCCTTGTTAAGGCTATACACACACTGCTCGTAAAAGTATGGAACGACGAGATACTCCCGGAAGATTTGCGCAAAGGTATCATTTGCCCAATCTAGAAAAAGGTGGATAAGTTGAAATGTGAAGCTACTACTCCAAAAGTGTTGGGAATACAACATCAATGTATACCAAATCTTTGTCGACTTCAAGCAGACATACGACAGTGTTGATCGAAGTGTACTGTACAACATTTTGCTGCATTTTGGTATACCGGCAAAGCTAGTGCGATTCATTAGGATTACGATGACTGTATCGCAGGTCAAAGTGCACAACAGACTTACTGACCTATTTGAATCTTGGACTTAAGCAGGGCGATGGACAACCTTGCCCTGGAGTATGTAATTCGAGCCATAAATATGGACGATTATTTAAAATTTACCAAGACCCCAGGACATAACATATCCGGCGACAAACTTTTAAATATAAAAAAAAAAAATAACAAAGCAAAAATATCAAAAAATCCTGTACCATCCTTGCGAAAGTCTCTTCAAGCGAATCTTGTCGTTAAAATCAACACTCCCAGCCTCCTTCTAGAAACGATGCGCACATCCTAATTGCATTAGTTAGCCAGTTCCTGACCATTTTCCATTTATGAGGATACTCTATCTTCTTAAACTTTGCCCTTGTCCAAGGAAGTAACCATCACGTATGCAGGATGTTCTTATACATCACTCCATGATGCTGGAGAGCCTGCAGTCGTAAATTATTGATCAGTCAGGTAATTGATTAAAGGTGTTGTTCGACAAAGATGCATGTTGTGCCGCTGGCAGATGACACTTGTAGCATACATAATGATCCCGTATTAAGGTTGGAAAGGGTACCAAATACCAAGAATGCCTTTTCCGGTAAGGAGAAGGATTTTTGCACTTCGGCCTTCGGCTCTCTAAATGATTGAGAAGACCGGAAAGATTTCCCGTTTGGCTGGTTGTGAATTATTCAATTACGACGTATACGTATGCATGTGCCGAAACGAAACTGACAGGAAAGGGATCCCCTTTTCAATTTTATGGAATTAACATAGTCGGGTGTTTGAAAATTCATTTTAGCCTAAGAGGTGTTTGAAATTTACCGAAATAAATTACACACTGAAGTAATATACGTTAAATGTCGGATTGATTGTGAAGGGGTCGATTACTGTGGTAGGGTGAATGAGTTGCGTTAGATATTTTAGTCCCATACCATAAAGACAAAGGCAAAATCCTTCCTAGTCTGGTTCAATTCTTAATTCGGCATAGATGTAACATATGAACACCAGAATCCATTTTGTATAATTAACATTTCACTAAGTTGAAAATTACCTACACCTCGATCCCTGTATCAATTCTCGGTTTAATCCTTGTTCAATTCAAACAGAAATGAACACCCGACGACAAATGTAAACAAACAAAACACGCAGCGCTTTTCATGTATGTCGGCCCCTGGAAAGCGACTAATCGGGTATTAAAGGTCACAATCTCGCTAATCTACCGTCACATCCATCCTTTCAGTCTGAAACAGCGAAACAGTTTTGCAACGACTGATAGATGTCTCCCAATAGAATCGAACGATTGAAAATGACTGCCATTAAATGAAATGAAAGCAATCTATTTGGGTTGTCTCGCCATTAGAGTTTTAGTGGGATTTAGTGCAGCGTCGCAATTTTCAAACATAATTTTGATCGATTTGTGTGTACAATAATAGAATGGTAATATTGATTATGGACGTGTTGAATTGGACAATCCACCAAAATTTTTAATTTTCACACATCATGTAGTCAAAAGGCAGGCAATTAATTAATTGCGATTATTTTATCAAAATGTAAAAAGTCTCTGGATATCTGCAAAGTTACATTTTTAGGTTAACAGCCTTCCTTGACGGAAATAAGAAATTGCCTTTAACATAAAACATTCGGCCATTCGCGGATTGAGACAAGTCGTCAGTGATTAAATCTAACTCGCAGTTCTTTATTTTTATTGTACGGAAATTTTCGTGACTTTCCCATAGTCAAACCCGTATTTTTACGGTTCAAAACATCGCAGTACACCGATTTTTTGTAGAGTACACCAGTAAATGAAAAAATTATAGCGTCCGCCGGTCTAGGGATGGGGACATAAAAGGGCTAGTTTTTGGCTTATAATGCTAAAAGTCCTCTCACCTCGTACCCCAAAGAGAATTGCGCTTCATATTAGGAATGATGAATCGTTCTCCACCCTTCCACCTAATTTTAGTTCTTCCAATCCAGAGTATAGGAGTAATTATACCTGGATAAGACTGAACATAAATAAACACATAATTTTCTTTCGTTTTGCTGCGATCTCGTCTAATATAGACGAATTATTGGAGTCCAATCATAAAGTAAGTAATTGGAATAGTATGTACACGTTACTTACAGCACACACTCAAAGGCAAAATGTTTTTCAGTAGATTTTAATGTTATAGGGAGTTCCATCTCTATTCCAATTAATTACTTTATGGTCCAATCATATAAGCATTTCAAATAGAAAAAAAATAGAGTAAGAGTAATTTTTGTTGTTTTTGAACCAGGAATTTAAAACTGGTTTTGCTAAAAAAAAATGTTGATCGGAAAGGTCCTAAAAGGGACAAAAAAGGATACTCATTAATCCTTGACCAGAGGTCGGCATGCGGGGTATAATATCAACTTGAAATCTTCTTTGATATGACACTCCGCATGCCCACGTTCGATTAAGGTGTGCAATTAGTGCCCTTTTATGTCCTTTTTCAGAGCTTTCCGATAATTTTTTTCTTAGCAAATTTAATGGTAGAATGGTCAGCTATTATAGATTCTGAAAAGTGATAAAAGTAATGACAAATTGAATTATTCTCGTAGTTATGGCTTTGGAAAGATACATGGGAAGCTGGAAAATTGTCCATTTAAGCTCGTTTTATTCCGTTGAGGGTCCTTGAAACAAACATCAGATATGTAATGTACAAGACGTCCCCTTTGATATGATTTTCTGCATGCCGACCTCCGGCCAAGGATTAATGAGTATCCTTGTTTGTCCTTTTTAGGATCTTTCCGATCAACATTCTTTATTTAGCAAAACCAGTTTTATGTTCCTGGGAGCACACTGATTCAAAAAAAATAGCCTTACTCTATCTTTTTCTATTTGGAGGCCTGAATTGGGATACTTTGACTGGACTACTAAATTTGAACGTTCATAATGTAAATTGGCTAAAATATTCATCTAGAACCGATTCAGTTGCGATAGAACTTGAATTATTTTGCGATTTCCACAATCTTAAAAAACTGATTGAATCACCTTCCCGAATCCCTGATAAATTCGGTGAAAGTGCTAATCTTTTAGACTTATTTATATCCTCACATCCCAAAAATACTCAGTTACAATTTCATCGCCTCCTGGTAGTTTTGATCACCTTCTATTATCGGCCAATTTTTCGCTAACATCGGTAGCTCGTAAAAAGAGACCACCAAATAAACGTCTTTTATGGCTGTAATATCCAGGGTAAATCAACAATAATTGACTGTATTCTCTAGGCATGGCCTTCTTCTCAGTACCGTATAGCCCCATGTGGGGCCATGGTGCGTTGACTCAGCCGTTTATAGGCAATTTCGAGTCAACGTTACATTGCATATAATTTCGGAGTGTATTAATTAATTAATGTTGCAAGCACTATAATATTTCCTATTCACACATGTACGGAAATTTTGGACCACGCCGAGATTCGATCTCCGAACCACTAAATTACTAGCATCGTAGAGTGCGACTCAACCAAGTGAGCCACAGAGCGTGGTTCTTAAATACGTGCAAAAAATATATTCTGCCACTGATCTAGCCCAGGCGCAGGCAGTACTGCATTGTCTATGCTGGATAAACTACAACGCAAGGCTTTTAAAATCATTGGTGATCAATCTATTATATCTGGAATTGAATGTATTGAGCACAAACGTAACGTAAGTTGCCTAACAATATTTTATCTGTATTATAATCACCATTTCTCCAATGAAATATACAATCTTATTCCAGACCTTGCAATGTCATCAGGAACCACCCGACTTTCAAGTTGTGCCCACCAGCATACACAAGAAGTCAGGAACAGCTGCACCGTAAAATTATTCGACTCCTTCCTCACTCGATTAATTAGAATGGGGAATAACTTACCATCTTCAGGTTTTCCAATAAATTATGATCTGCAAAAGTTTAAGCTAAATGTGCATCGGCCCTTCCTCGCCACGCAACCCACTCTCGATCCTTTACCCTAATTTCTCTTCCGCCAAGGCTATGCTTGCATTATCCCCTAAAGCAGGGGTTCCCAACCTTTTTCAATACATGCCCCCCTTGGAAGGTTAGCCGAATCTGCCGCCCCCCAACGAAATTTTCCCTCAAAAACGGAAGAAGGCATCTTTCAGCTCATTATTTTTCTTTTGTTAAGAATTCGCCACGTTGACAAATAATAAGAGAACATTTGTATCGTTGGAAAAATCTCACAGAGATTTTGGACTAATCAGATCTGGTTTCTATTTTCGCAATTTAAATTTATGAGCAGTTCCAAAGCTTACATTTAGCTCATCTGAATATTGAATTGATTCCACACTTAAACTATAAAAGAAGGCTTCAGTGGGCGGGCGATTCATCACACCATAGAAACGTTTAAGTTTGACTGATACGAAGTTAAGAAAACGTAGCGGCCGCAGCTGAATTAAATATTTTCGGAGAGCTAGATTTATATATAACCCTACTACATTGGGTCAAGAATTGAGGCCGCATGATCATGATCATAAGACGGTGTCAATTTTTTGGCTCAGTGGTGCGTCTACAAGCAAAATTTAAGTCATTGAGTGACTAGAAGCACCATTTCAATTTCATTCAAGTTTAACGGTAGTGCACTCCTGGTTTTTCCCTCGGTCTATATTCCTAAAATAATCTCAGCGATCATTATCAAACAGACTTTGGGCAGAGGCTCCTCGCTAATATATTGTGGTTGCAGCGATTTAGAAATTTTGTTCATGATTTGAAGAATTTTACCAGCTCATGGCCGTTGTAATATAACCCATCCCATGACATAAACACTCGAGTTGATCCCACGCCCCCCCTTGGGCAACCGTCACGCCCCACTAGGGGGGCGCGCCCCACCGGTTGGGAAGTCCTGCCCTAAAGCCTAAAGATATAAAAAAAAAATCGGCTCATTGAAACAACAACACAAAAAAGGTAAAACGATCGCCAGTGAATCCATAGAGGGTATAGCGTCTGCTACGCGTAGACGAATCTGAAGTTGTAATACCGGATGTCTTTAGCATAGAAGATTTCAACTACCTTGCCTTGGAGGTCCGATAACAAGTGACAGTTGCTGCCTCCTTTTTTTAACAACGCGACTCTTGGCGAAATTGAGTAGTCCAGTACAATTGGTTCAAAATAGCCCCAAACTTAAACATCCAAAAAGAAAAGAAATTTTTGATGCCAAATTGTTGAATACACTGCCTAATATACGCAATAAAAAGTTACACTAATTTGCGCCATGGGTTAAGGGGGGAGGGGGTGGCAAAGGGGTGAAAATTCAGTTTCTTGCAAATATCTGGAAAACTATGAGCCTGACCTTAAAATGTCTTGAGAACGAAACAAACTACATAAAATTACCTTTGCAATGATATATAACAGTCTAGAGATTTTCTCAGAAAATTATACTCTAGACCCAAAAGTATTATAGTGAATTTATATTTTTTTAGTTTTACATTTTGCATTGTAACTCTTGATGAAATGGATTTAGGATCATAAGATCTTGTCCATATATTGTTAACAAAACTTGTTTGATTTATGCCAAAAATTGAAGTGCTCCGCCCATTGACGCCCCCCTCACTCCCCCTAGCATTTTTCAAAAAGGCATGCCTGTAGCTCCATTTCAAATTAAGCTAGGCAGATCCAATTTGGTGGGGTGCCTAGTCTAAGCCCCGTTATGCTCCTTACTAAAAGTTATTAGCATCCGATCAAAACTAAGGGTACCCCCCATACAAAGTGACCCGAATTTCTAACAAATTTTACATTTTTTCACTTCTAAATTCTACCTAAAATAGAAAAAAAAATCGGATCAAAACTAAGGGTACCCCCCATACAAAGTGAACGAAAATTCTAAGAAAATTCACTTCACTTCTAAATTCTATGTAAAATACAAGAAAAAAATTTATCTCTTAGAACGTCCTTATAACAGTTAATTGTAGTCTTCTGAATGTATATCCAAAAGTTTGTAAAAGAGCGTGCCTTAGAAGTACGAAAAATCGAGTTTGAAGGTTGCTAGTACACGTTACTCGAAATATTCGCAAATAGTCTTAGAACTGGTATCACTGACCTTCAAACACATTTTTTGGATACCTGTAGCATACGCCTTGGTACAACCTTTTGAATATACATTCACAAGACTACAATTAACTGTTATATTGACGTTCTAAGAGATAAATTTTTTTCTTGTATTTTACATAGAATTTAGAAGTGAAGTGAATTTTCTTAGAATTTTCGTTCACTTTGTATGGGGGGTACCCTTAGTTTTGATCCGATGGTATTAATTTTTGGTGGGGAGGATAATGGAGCTTAGAATAGGCATCCCACCAAATTTGATCAGCCTGGCTAAATTTACAAAGAAGCTACAGGCATGCCTTTTTGAAAAATGTTAGGAGGAGTGAGGGGGGCGTTAATGATCGGAGCACTCCAATTTTTGGTACAAATCAAATACATTTTGTTATCAATATATGGACAAGATCTTATGACGGTAGGTATATTCTATCAAGAGTTACAGTGCGAAATGTAAAACTAAAAAAATGTAAATTCACTATAATACTTTTGGGTCTAAGGTATAATTTTCTGAGAAAATCTCTAGACTGTTATATATCATTACAAAGGTAATTTTATGTAGTTTGTTTCGTCCTTAGGACATTTTAAGGTCAGACTGATAGTTTTCCAGATATTTTCAAGAAACTGAATTTTCACACCTTTGCTACCCCCTCCCCCCTTAACCCATGGCGCAAATTATTGTAACTTTTTACTGCGTATATTAGGCAGTGTATTCAACAATTTGGCATCAAAAATTCCTTTTTCTTTTGGATGTTTGGGTTTTGAGCTATCTGTACTAGACTATGAGGTCAAGTTTGGAATTGTAACGTTCATTCATTGCTTTGGCCACATTTTTTAAATTTTAGTGATTTGGCTGTATTTTTAAAATCATTGAAATTCGAAGACTGCCGCTTGGAGCGGACACGGATATTCATGTGTCGACATCGGCTGTGGCCCGCTAGTTGAATTGGCAACACCGATTTGGGGGGGGGGCAAGCAACCCAGCGGTTTCTCTGAGCCGACACGTCGAGCCAACTTCGCGCGCGATGCACCGCATCCCGAATTTCGCAAGGGAGGCGCATCAAATTTTTGTTTGGCCCGCGTGCCTCTCGGTTTCAAGAGCTTACATTTTTTTTCGCTTTTGTATGTCGTTGCGATTCGGTACGAGTCCCGAAGCAATATGTATGGACAGGAACAAGCATACCATCTACGAGGTTACTGTCTAAGGGTCACCTAGCCTAGTGGCTTTATACCCTGGTCCTTGCTTATGCGGTTTGGACCTCCAGCTTGTTTACTGACCCGGATCTGTAGTCAGATGGGGATTTCTCCATCCGGTGAATGCATTCACCTTCAGGAACCCAACCCCGGGGCTGCATCACCAGCTCGATGTCTTGCTTAACAACCGACAGCCCCCTCGAGACCAACGCCAAGATGGGAAGGGACCATGGTCCCCTGGGCTCGCCCATCCCCGAGGTACACTATTCGCTATGGACTTCTCCATAGCAGGTGTGATCCTCCTTCGGCCCCCTATTGGTTAAGCCTTACGGCGAATTCGGGCATGCACACCCCAGGCTCGTTGGACCTGTGACTCCGCGTCTGTGCAGACAACGAAGCGCTGCTTTTCACATCCAGGCGGCCCCTTCAGTTTACTAGTCAGCAATGCGACTCAGGCAGTGTGGTCATCAATCCACAAACTAGCTAGATATAGGCGCGTAGGCATTTTCCACCAAGGCCATTCTCCCTAGCTAGCCCCTTCTCGACTCGGGTCATGCGGAGCCGTCACCTCCGAAGCTCACGACTTCCGTATGATGCACCCCCCCACCGGGGGACATCAAAATCGTGCTAGGCCTTTAGTGCTTCCCTCCCGCAAACTATGGGGGGAGGTAGGCACGCCAAGAGCCACCCGTGCATAACTCAGGAGTACGGGACCGTTAGCGCCCGAATGGTCTTTGTACAGATCCTCGCCACGGCGTATCAACTGTACCAGGGGCCCCCTTGCACTGTTAGGTCCGTGGTGTCACAACTCACCAAAGATCTCTGTCCGACTACAAACAGCCTTCCGAGCTGAGTGTCACACGGACACAAACCCCCCTGCGGGGTATGGACAGGAACAATGAGGCGGAAAACCCCACGCCCCGTCCGAGTCTGAGCGTAGCAGCCAGCTCATGCCGCACGCCGCACCCGTCCTCATTGAAGGAGCCTTTCTTTGTTTTTCGACCTTCACGGTCTGCTTCGTCCCTCCGTCGTCAATTATGCTTTGCAAAAAGTTTTTGGCAAAAAAACTTCATTCCCAGGAATTAAATTCAATTCAATTTTGAATTGAACCTGTTGAGAGCCCGTGTTATAGTAAGCAGCGTTTTTGGCATGAGCATTACTCTTTAAATTTTCATGTACTTGTTATCGTATTGTCTCCCAACTGGGAGATTGCCTATCGTATAAATACCAGAGGTTTCGTGACGTTACACAATTGGCCGTTGGACCAGCGTTAACCGTCCGAACTCCAGCCCTGTTTCCAATCTATCTGTGAACCATTTCCGTTTTTTCTAAGACTAATTAGGCATCAACGGCAATCGAGCATAAATGTTGGTAAATAACAAAATAATAAAGGTAATCATCTAGTTTGATCCTCAATTAGTTACTGTGTAATCCGAAAAAAAAACGATTTGTTCTTTTGAATTCCATTTCACACGAAAATAGTACAAAATACATTCATATCCACCTAATAGAATTCTAGATTTTCTTTTGTTCCACTTTCTCATATTCGACTTTCCACAAAAACCGCTGATTATGCTATCAAAATACCCGTTAAACGTTGTTACATGCAAACCCCGCAAAATTTTTTTTTTTCGAAATGAAATATTCAAAAGAGAAATCACGTCGTAAACATACATTACACAACGTGTGATGAATGAAAAACTACCATGGAAAACGATCCGTGCTACCTTTCATTTTCCTATTTTTCCCAACATATACATACATACATGCATGCAATAGCGGCTCTGTGTCGGACGACTGGCGGCGAAAATGGTAACGGCACCAACAAAGCAAATGCCTAATATGCACAAATCCCAAAGGATAAAAAGTAGCGTACGGATACAAGTCGCGGAATGTACACTATTCCCATTGCGAACTCCTGTACAAACTTTAGACCAGCTTGACAGCGACACACTGTATCCATACTATACACTTTGTTAGAACCATCTTTGTCATTGGAATTTATATCCTTCGGCGACGGCGGTGGCGGCGGGTTGCGTTAAAAACCGGAGCGCCGCGCCGGATCTTTCACCAGTCTGGGAAATTCCAGAATACCAGTCGACCAGGACAAAATACAAGAACAAGCAAAATGATTGTATGCATATGCTGTGTTGTGTAACCTATTCGTACTCGGTGTATTATGGAAAATGCGACTGTAAAGAAATGTCGTCGCGTCTCGTCCTGGAGAAAAGTATAAAGTCTAAGGACATCGAGGCATGCCGGAGGTACATATTCGTTGTCTACATGAAACAACAAAATCCCATTGTGCTGAAACAACGAAGCTTCGACGTATGAAATGTATAAAAATATGTACAAACTGTACAGCAGTTAAACTACTCTAAGCAAGTTAGTCGTCACTTAAACTTAAAGTAACTTGTATATACGTGGGCAGCAAACGGTATTCCTACATACCTGGTACGGTACGTGACAAAGCAAACACATAAAAACATGGATACAAGACAGTAGAAACTAAGATGGCGATTTTCCAGACTTCCCGTAATTTATGGTGTGCAATTTGGACACCACGTTACGAAAGATTTAGCAAGAAATAAGGGAAGCATGTGTTATGTATAGGTAGATACGTAGTACGTGTGCATTTGAAAATATTTATATTCTTTTCGGAAAATCGTGCTTGGTTAACTAACCTTCCTGGGTCAGAATATGCATTTTTCAAGTTGCATATGTATTTGTTTTCCCGAGAGAATGCTCAGAATAAGGTAGGTACCAAAAATGGTAATTTCTTCATTTTTCTGTCATAACTAAAATTTCATTTCTTTGTTGTTACCGCTAGCGATTTATTGTCCTTGGCCTATCACATTAACTTTAACTTATATAGGCCAGTCATTTAACGATTTTAGGTCGCAAAAAATTGCTCGGCTCTTGTCTTTTGGGATATTATTAGGATAGATACCAGAAGTTTGCCACCAACTTTGCAACTTCGAAAACCTGTGCTAACCCCGTGACCCTCAAACAACCTCAAAAATTTCGGACTTTTTCCATATTTTGCATTGTCATTTCCAAAAAGTGCTTCCTACAAGAAAGCATGGGCGTAGCCAGGGGGGCAGGGAGGGGCGGTCGCCCCCCCTGGTCGATGAAGATGGTGAAAAAATACTTATCGATGTAGTAAAAAAAAATCGCTGCACTATACAACATTTTCAAAAATTTTCAGCAGATGCCTGTTTTAGCACTCCAAGTGCTGCCGGAGAAGTCATGATCGGGACAGTTTGCAGTCAGGAGGCGCATACAAATAGATGACAGCGAGTGGCCTCTCGTAACTGACGGAGGCTGCGTACCAGCACACACATTTACACACATTTCACTTGTGAGTGTGCTACTGTGGCTGCGTGGATCCCATATTTCCTGTTTCATTTCATGGCTTCTGAGCTGGAGTACACAATTTCAACCGTTAGGTCCCTTCGGGAAGTTAGTGGAATTCAACTTATTTCCATCTGAAAGGGTGATAAATGGTTCACAGCTTTGCTAGCCCCGGAAGGTCATGCTTCGTCGAATCGACTACGCATCATCAAATTTATCCCATTTTTCGTGACAATTCTCATTATTTGGAGATGAGTTTTCGTACAGCACTTACCGTACCGATGTACTTGCCGGGTACATTGCGGCTAGACGAAGTAAGCAGGGTAAGTTGGTTTTTTGGAAATTGGTGTCGTCGAAACGACGAAGGATGAACTTTGTGTAACTTTTAGAACTCCAGTATTTCTTATGGCTGGTTGTCGATTCGACGATAAGTCTGTGTCCATACAACTAGCTCATAATAAATATGTTTATTTTTAAAATGTGGGACCTATTTTTTCAAAAATTATGGAAAAAATATTTACTAGGACACAAATAGGACAAATCAGGAAATGGCTCAAAATTCTTCCTCATTTTAGGAAGATTGCATTTCGAACTCATAAAAATCGGCTCCCTCCTTGCACTCAATGTCAAAATTAGACATCGTAAATAGAATTAATCAAGGGAACTCGGGGAGAAGATATTCCAAAATTTATTGTAAATAATTCTACAATCCACTGTAAAAACCGCAATAGGTGAAGTGAAAGAAAACCCGTGTTGGGACCCCAAAATGGATCGCTGTGCCTTTTGTATATACATGAGCTTTTCATTCATTAAACCCAATTTCCTAGTACGCTTAAAATATGTATTTTATGATTCGAGCACATTTTTTGAATTATATCAACGTTAAGTTTTTATTTATCTCATTTTTAAATTTAGTGTTTTATATTTCGGGCGAAATAACATTGAATTAAGAAAATTTAATTTGTAAATCTATTTCCGTACAAAATTACTCAAAATTGATGTCTTTCCATTCTAAATAAAACTATTGAAAATTTGTCAAATTTTATAAATATTTTGAGAAAGGGTGATTTGTATGAAGCGTCAAAGTTGAGGGTCGTCAAATCGAGGAAGCATGACCTTTCCGTACTAAAAATAAGCATGACCTTCCAGTGTTAAGGACCTCATATTTCAGTGTCTTTAAAGTTCTTCTTTTTCTTCTCAGTACCGTATAGCCCCTTGTGGGGCCATGGTGCGTTCACTCAGCCGTTTATAGGCAATTTCGAATCAACATTACGTTGCATATCATTTCGGAGTGTATAAATATAATGTTGTAAGCACTATATATTTCCATTCACATGTACGGAAATTTTAGACCACGCCGAGATTCGATCTCCGGACCTCTAGATTACTAGCATCGTAGAGTGCGACCCAACCAAGTGAGCCACAGAGCGGGTCTTTCAAGTTATTAAATCAAAATCATACCAGCAATAAAATTTAGCCACTGTTAATACTTTGATAAATTTAGAGGAAATCTTATTAAAACCGTTAACCATATTTCAATCAATAAAGGATTTATAAATATTCTGACGATGCTACTTTGCTAAGATGAAAGTGACAGACGAAACAAACTGATTTCGCAAGTGGAATATGCAGTCCGAGATACATAAATGCACTGACAATAGACAAACTTCGATCTGAAAGGCAGATATTGGAGGCCAGTTGAATGTAATCAGAATGCAGAAGAAAATCATTCTCATCTCCATTTTAAAAATTTTACTATAAAATTAGCAAACAAAAAGAAATAACATGCGTGGCAGTCCACCAGTAAACTAGGGCCGCAGATGTGTGAGTGACATCCAATTTCCAAGAACTGCTGTTTTGTTGAGGTCTTGAGATCCATAGCACGCCCAGCATTGTTTTTTATCCCCGTAAATGGATACTTGTTTAAAATCTGAGCGACATCATAGTCCGTCACGTAGGTCGTAAGTTCGAAAAACACCATAAAATGAATTCGTTCACGGTGAGTCTGGAATCCATGACCCTCCGCATCAATCCAACCACAAGCTACTCTAAAATTTGCTAACAATATTTCTGCGACCGGAAATTTCAGCTTCTAAGAAAATCATGATGTTAAAAAATTTTGAGCTTGCCCCCCCCCCCTGACCGAAATCCTGGCTACGCCCATGCAAGAAAGTCGTCTACTGGATTTTTAAAGCTAACAAACCCTTCTTCAATTTGAGTCCAACCCCAGCTTTGTAGATGCAAAGTATTCCAAGATACAGCATACAGTACTTTAAACATTGTTTTTTTGTAAAAAAGTTCGAAATTGTAATTTCAGTCATGTTCCGAGCTAAATATCGGCTTAACCCTCCGTAGCGCGCACCCCAAATCAAAACAAGATCGGGCGCACTCGGCCTGAGAGGCCACCCATCTATTTGGGTCCTTTTTCCTTACTATGTTACCACAAATTTCTGAAACTTTTCGGAAATTAAGTTATTAGTATCTAAGGGATGTAATTAAAGTAAATATAGTACTAAGAAACCTATTTGCTTAACAGTATAATACAGAAATAAAATTATCGATTTACAAGAAAAAACCCAAGAGAGAAAATTTTATGAAAAATACCGCATCCATTGTTCGTTAGAAAAATTGAAATTAATGAAAGGTAGGCAGTCTAAATTGATAATCGTTATTTGAAAAGGTTCTTAATGCTCCAAATTAAATGTGGAAAGCATCTTTGATGCAGCGCTTTCGCCTAGTTTGGGTATACATTGTAAATTATGACGCGATCGGGCGCACCCGGCCTGTGAAGCCAGAGTCCTTACCACACAACTAACTAAAGGACCATGGAAAACAATAGGTAGGCATTGTGTGAGACTCTTAAAGTTAGACGAGTAAACCGAGCTAAAAAGTTGTGGGCCACTCTACTAGCGTGGAGCAGACCAGAAACTGTTTTGCTGGCCTGTCAGGCCGGGTGCGCCCGACGGAGGGTTAAATGCGCATTCTACGGAGAAAGTCATGTGACATGAAGCGATAAACCAGTTACTTAGGTGAATATATGTCGGAACGAATGGAATCGGAGCATGGGGTCATAGGGCTGCCCTGAAAATTAGGTTCTTCTAAGAAAAACTTTTTTCTTTATGTACCAATATCAACCAAACTTCACCCAAGTATGTTCCTGGTTACGCCTCAAAAAATATCTAGGAAAGGATGAAATCCGAACACTACGTTATAGGGCTGCCATACAAACCAACCTCTGGAAATTAAGTTCTTCTAAGAAAAACCTTTTTCTTTATGAACGAATTTTATTCATCCTTACTCCAAATGTGTTTTATAGTAAAGCTTCAAAACATATCTAGAAACGGATGAAATCGGAACACTAGGTCATAGGGCTGTCATACAAACCAACTCCTGAAAATTTGGTTCTTGTAAGAAAAACTTTTTTCTTTATGAAGCAATCTTAACCAAACCTCACCCAAATGTGTTCCTAGTAAAGCCTCAAAACATAACTAGGAATGGATGGAATCGGAACATTACGTCATAGGGATGTCATACAAAACAACCCCTAAATATTAGGTTCTTGTAAGAAAAAGTTTTTTCTTTTTGAATCTTAACCAAAATTCATCCAACTGTGTTCCTGAATTAGCCTCAACGCATCTAGGAACAGATGGAATCGGAATCGTCATAGAGTGCCTCATATAAACACAATAGAAGCTGAAGTTTCATTCAAATGTAACGGGTATTAAAATTTTGGCCGCGTACGAAATTTGCCTCGGTCTCGTAACCACTATCTGACAACACAGGAGTCTCCGGAGTGGCAAAAAGAGCCGTCTTTGGAACCTGGGCATTCTACAAGAACACGACTGTTCCGCTAAGATCTCACTTCACACATACACTAAATTTCATTTTAAATATTCCATTTCCACTGAATTATGTTTTTCTTAACGTTTACATAAGTCTCGCAATTCGTCTGACTTCATTCGTCGATTTTTTTTCCGATATATAGGGAACTACTGGTCCCACAGGCTTCCGCCCATGCTTCAATTAAAGCTAAGTAACATCCCCCGTAGAACGCGCATTTACACCACAACTACAAACATGGGGTTACACTCAAATTAACCCTTAAATGCATAGCGTACCATATACAGGAATCCAGCCATGTACGGCTGGATTCCTGTAAAAGTCTAGCGATTATGAAAATTTTTATTTTTTTTTATTTTTTTTCCCAAAGTAGACAAAACGATCTTTTACATAAATTCAATTTTGGCTTCCCGATGCTTTCCTTGAATTGTCTGTGCGTCGTCAAAGTGGACGAATGTTATTTTTTGTGGATTTTTAAAAGCTATTCTTTAGAGCTAAAAAAATACCGTTATTTGGAAAAGGAAAAATACTGGTGAGTAAATTGGAATGTTTTCTTGAGGATCTTTTGAAATTTTAGCCAAAAAAAGTCACTAAAGCTATTGTTTGCACTGATTTTGCAACGTACCAAATATGGTACACCATGCATTGGGGCATATTCCGAAATATCAATACATACATACATTCCGATCATTCTTAGCTGATGAAATTACCCTCCTTTAGTCTTGGGTAGGGTAGGATATGTTTATAAAATTTTAATTATCAGCTCTTTTGACATTATGGTGCGTTTTATTGGGCCCAGAACAGGTCCAAATAACATAAATTTTCATACAAATTATGTCACCAATCCATTTTTCCAGGACATTTACTGTCATTTTTATGAAAGCTAGGTTAATTAGTCCTGTTCAGGATCCAAGGAAACGGAGCTGTGATTGAGCTGTCAGTTGATTTAAAAGGATCGCTTTTGTCATTTTGTTTTCTACAGTAGGTACATCGGTCAGCGCTTAGCGTTTCTGCAGCGGTTTCTTGTAATCCCAGTCTTTTTAGCTGGCATGTATACTGAGAAAAACTTGGTCACATATTTTCTTTTGTCCTTCGGACACGTCACAAAAAAACCGAGCTTCCGTACTTGACATCTTAGTAAGATACTTGGACTTTCACCAGGACTCGAAGCAGTTGCGCCTTGATATCCAATTTCTTAAACCATTTGATTATGAGTATTGCCTTGTAAGTCCACGGTCAGTATTTTCAGAAAATGTGCTTCTAGGATCAACCATTTCAAATGGAAGAGGACGTGGAGTACCACATTCGATAAACAAAAAATTGGATGTAATTCTTGTGGACATGTCCTGTAACCTGCACAAATTTGGGTTATAAAGCAGGCTGCAGGTCATTTCTATATTCATTCCTAGCAAAGTCAATCCAATCCATATACTTTTCAAGAAAGGAATTAGGAATCCCATGAGCTATGATAAGTCAAAAGTCTCGAGATATACGTTTAACAGTGGAACATGTTTATAAGGAACTTTTATTCAGAAGATTTATTTTATAACGAAATCTAATCGCGCTAATAGCATGATGAGTACATAACCTATACCCATGTACAGATCTAGACGGCACGCAAAGTCCAAAATGATCAATTCCATGTTTTTTGTAGGGGAGGAAGGGGTATATGAGTCGGATATGGCGCGTTTTAAATATTTTATAAGGACATCTGACAGCTACCACTTGACACACTTTTGAATTTTTTGTGACATTCTATCAAAAGATATGGATAAATTTAGGTTTGTAGGGGATGTAGGGGTAGTAAGACCTACTCCACTTTCCATCAATTTCCAGGATATGTCACAAATAGACACGATACAAATTTCAATAAGGAATAGGAGACTAATCATACGACTACCAGAGCTCCCTTTTAAAAAAACTGAATATTCGCGATTTTCTATAGAAATGATTACCTTTCCTTTATTGAAGAGGAGTTCATTATATCGAGTTTCCACTATAATTTCGATCAAACCTCTCAATAATCATTATCCTTTCTATTTTGCAGTGTTCCTATTAAATTAAGAGGCAGATTAAACATTTATTTATTTATTTCACAATTCAAATTCTACTATTTTCGCTTTTCTGGGAAAACGGGTTATTTCCGGGGAAAATAAAGGTTGATTCCGTGTTCAGTGACTGATTTTACAAAAGGGGAGGTCAGTTACGATAGTGGGTTCAGACCCCATGCATTTAAGGGTTAAAGAAGATTTTTTTTAGCTTTAAAAGTGCAGTGGACGACTTTCTTGTGGGAAGCACCTTTTAGAAATTACAAACAAAAATATGGAAAAATTCCGAAAATTTTGAGGTTTTTTGAGTGTCACGGGGTTAGCACAGGTTTTTCGAAGTTGCAAACTTGATGGTACACTTCTGGTATCTATCCTAACAATATCCCAAAAAACTAGAGCCGAGCAATTTTTTGCGACCTAACGCCTTATATTTCGGTTTATTGACTGGCCTATATATTCTAAATTCCACATTCTATATATCAAAATTCATTATCATTTTAAGTGTACATGCACTATAACATGCATAAAGTCCAGTCACTTTTAAAATTATTCGGGCAGAAGAATGAACGACCTTCTTACTTTACTACCAGACAAAAAAGTATCTATAATGTGGTTATTACGAGCCACCGTCGCGCCGTCTAATAAATAGGCATACGACGACGACCGCAATTTCAATACGCAGAAACAAGATGGAATCAACCCTGCTCAAAAAGTTTTATCAATGACCACAATAAAGTAATTTGTTGACCACAATAAATCTACCTAATTAAAAAGGAGCCAAATAAGTTGAGAGTACCTAATTAAGGGACTTGGGTCAGCCGTGGGTGATTGAGAAAGTTTTGCTTAAATTGCGCGTATTGGTATACTCATTATGGAAAAATAATACTGTTTAGCACAAAAAGAAATTGTTCTGCTCTCGATACCTATTTCTGTCGACTCTTACGTAAAATAATCCCCTGAATCAGAATATAAAGTCTTCGCGATAATTACACATTTTACACTTGGTTTTTGCATTAATATAACAGTTAAATTATATTACCCTTGTCAAATTTATTTCGGATTTTATTTTTCTCACTCTAGGTGATTACCAAGTTGCCGCTCCCTTGAAACTTTTTTAATTGTTGAACTTAATTTTGGTTCTGGATTCAGATTAATGGTCAAAACAAATTTGGCAACTCAGCAGTCAATAATTCTAAATGTAACTTTTACAAATTTGGCCTCTAACTTTCACCGTTACAGGTAAATAGTATTTTTTTGTAAGTTTAGTCAATAATCTTGACTTTCTCTGAAATACGTACATTGATTTTCTAGCTTTGGACTTACCAAAACAGAAAAAAACCTATATCGTTTCTAATTTCTAATGAAACCTCGAACAATTTAAAGGAGTTCATGTCTCCTCAGCTACACTTGCTGGAATTTTGCAACAAAAATGTCAAAGTATACTTGAGGCGGTGCACAGTAATTTTTAATACTGCTACAAGACTTTCGTCTTTTCTGAAAAATCACTTATAATGGAGAAGCGAGTTTGCCGATTACGTCCTCACTTTTATTATCAAAATTAAAGCCATACTTTGTAACGGTAAATTATACCGACAAACCTGCACAGAGCACAGTTGACAAAAGTCGGTGGTCACACGAACTTTGTCTCCATTTTTGTTTGTATTAGTCTCCCCTCATTACAAAAACACCATGTCTTGACTCGGTAATTCGGATCTCCTTTAATCCGGATATCACGCTAATCCGGACCAGTAAATACTTCCACTATGTATTCTATAGTCCGGATTTCGGCAGCAATTTTGACTCTATAATCCGGATATTTGAGATTTTGAAGGTGAAATGGTAGAATTGCTCTCTTACTTTTTTACGGGACGGTTTGGCAAATGACATGGTGCTGACTAATTTCAAAGAAATAATACGTTTATCGGTTTTTGTTCCTCTTTTTATTTATTTGTACTGTTTTTCCTCAGAAAAAAGTGATTGCGCTAATCCGGATGTTCCCATGGTCCGGATTACCCCTGGCAATAATTGATCCGGATTATCGAGTCAAGACTGTACTTCGTTCCTGCCACGTCCCGTTATTTTTTTACCGAAATATATTTTAATACCCGTCGCTCATAGAGTGAAAGGGTATATTAAGTTGTAACGCATTGAAGTAAGCATCTCCGACGCCGACCATATAAAAAGTACATATACATATGATCAGCATGACTTGGGAAGTCGATTGGGCGATGTCCATCTGTCCATCTGTTGCGACGCATTTTACTCGGCCAATTTAAAAGCTCTAAAGCTGAAATTCTGCACACATGCTTCTTTTCGGTAAAATCAGACAAGGGGGTCATGGGGCTGCCATACAAACCCAACCCCCCAAATTAGGTTCTTCTAAGAAAAACTTTTTTATTTGTGCACCAATTTCAACCAAATTTCACACAAATGTATTTCTATTGATGACACAAATCATGTAAGAATGGATCAAATCGGGCGCGGCCGAAATTTGGATACTCTTCGCTCTCTTCCGGGCTAAAATTTTTCTCGGGCGTACCTACGACTTGTATTTAACCCCCCTTCATTTTCCTTCGGTCTTCACAAAAGTTTCGTTGCGTCGACAAAACAATATTTGTTTGGGGTTTAGTTGGAATAAGTGGGCAAATAAAAATATTTACTCAGAAAATTTTATTGGGGGATGCGGGAGCATTGCCCCATAGTACGATCCCATTTGTTTTGACCTTTTTTGTTACTTCGATTAAGGCACATTAATTCAAGGTTTTGTAAAATCGGTGTAAGAAATGTTTCTTATAAGAACCAAAATGGGGGGGGGGGGTTGTATGGCAGCCCCATGACCCAATGATCCGATTTGATCCATTCTTACATATGTTGTGTGTCATCAATAGAAATACATTTCCGTGGAACTTGGTTGAAATCGGTGCACAAATAAAAAAGTTTTTCTTAGAAGAACCTAATTTGGGGGGTTGGGTTTGTATGACAGCCCCATGACCCCATGGTCCGACTTGATCCATTCTTACATATGTTGTGTGTCATCAATAGAAATACATTTCCGTGGAACTTGGTTGAAATCGGTGCACAAATAAAAAAGTTTTTCTCAGAAGAACCTAATTTAGGGGTTAGATTTGTATGGCAGCCCCATGGCCTCATGGTCCGATTTGATCCATTCTTACATATGTTTTGTGTCACCCAGAGAAACACATTTGTGTGAAATTTTGTTCAAATTGGGGCACAAACAAAAAAGTTTTTCTTAGAAGAACCTAATTTTTGGGGTTAGTTTTGTATGGCAGGCCCACGACCCCATTATTTGATTCCATCCATTTTCATATATATTATAGGGATGCTTTTCTGCGAAGTTTGGTTAAAATTGGTTCATAAATCAAAAAGTTCTTCTTAGAAGAACTACGCTTTGGGGGCTAGGTGTGTATGGCAGCCCCATGGCCCAGTTATCAAATTTGGGTGAATCAAACATACAAACAGCCTGCAACAATAAGAAGCACGTGTGCAAAATTTCAGCTTGTTAAACTTTTGAAAGAATGCTAGTTTAGCCGTAAAATTGCAATAATTTTAAGATCATTTTAAGATACACATTGAGTCGCTCCGGTCAAGGACCCCTTTTTTCCCCCCATTTGGATTTGTCAAAACGGCATTTCCCTCCAGAGCAAATAAGAGTGCTAAATTTTGGTTTGCATGCGATTGGAGGTTATAGTCACCCCTCTCATCAACAATCAGCTTATTCGGATAAAAACTAAGGGTACCTCCCACACAAAGTGACCCAAGACAACTTTGTTCTACAGTTTATAAAATGAGTAGTACGTAGAACAAACTCCTGATGGGTCACTTTGTATGGGAGGTGCCCTTAGTTTTTATCCAAATGAGCTGATTTTTGGTGGGTGGGGTGACTATGCCAACCAATCGGAACAAACCAAAATTTAGTAATATGTATAACCTTTGCCAAATTTTTTCCAGCCTGCTGTGATTTGGAGATAAGCTACAGGAAATATGGGTATGCTTTGTCGGAGCAACCTGAGTCTCCGTCTTGGCCAGCTAAATTTTGATAGGAATAGTTATCCCAATGACCATGGCTCCAAGTAAATTACATACTTCAGGAGCTAGAGAGACAAATGTAACTATCAAAAAATCGGAATTACTTCGGCTGTTTTTAGGTCTAGTATATAATCTGCCAAGAGAAGGTATACGGTATTATATATCATTAGAAAGGGAATTATGTGTAGTTTAAATTGTTCTCAGAACATTTTACTGTAATTAATATTACAGTTAACAAAATATTTGTGAAAAATCATAATTTCACCCCTTTGCCACCCCTCCCCTCCAAATGTGACGCGCAAAAAAGTGTAACTTTTTACTGCGTAATGCGATCAGGCCATAGAACAGTTTCGCATCAAAAGTCAGCTTTTGAATGTTTGAAGAGCTAAAATCACTATACTATTAGTTTATTTAATTTGTTTTTCTGCCGTATACATACATATACATATGTACGTTTTCACATGCGAAAGTTTTCCCTGCATTATAATCGAAAATATTTTAAATTTGCTTTAGAAAGCTCTAAAAATATGAATATTATCCGCGCCATAATACCGCTACGTAAACAATGGTCCTACGGCGGTTTAAAGAGGCCTACATGCAAGCGTCGTTCTGGTTTGAATTTACTCTGCAAAAGTTGTTTTTATATCTAGGTATATATTAATGTAGACTGTTGTTTTCTTATGAAAATTGCTTCATTAATTGTAGCCAATAATAACAGGAATCGTTTGAAATAAAAAATTAATGGTGTGTCACCGGTGACTCACGAGATTATGATCAATAATATTTAGTACATTGTTAATTTGATTTTTTGTAGTACTTTTAATAAATTTTAAACAAGAAATACAATTTAATTTTGTACAATAAAAAGCTCATAAAGGAAATTAACAGCTCAGACTAAATTTTTCACTATGTATCGTGTGTCACCGTTGACACAAATTTCATTTTGCTTAATTGAGAAAGCCAATGTGTTGAAATTGAGGTAAAACTTAAACTTGTATCGCAAACGTATACTAAAAAAATACCGTTGAGACGAGTCCTCCAGAATGCCTACGAACTTATTTTGAATTTTTGGAATAGGATAATACCATCAAAAAGGACTTTTTTTTCCACAGGAAGCTGAGATCATGCCTATAATGGGTGTCGTTCGAAAGAATATGTAGAGCAGTGGTGTAGATAAGGGTGGGATCAAGGGGTTAATCCCCCCCCTTTTCGGTTACCCGTTTTTTATCTTTTCTTTACGTAAAACAATTACACCAATACACGGCAAAAAAGGATTCTGTGACTAAAAAAGATATTTCCACTACCAATTAATAATTTGATTTAATTGATAAAATATTGACAGGTGAACTTGCAATAAGATTGCATGTTTGTATTTATTGAGCGGAACTATAGAACGGACTTTAATTTGCTAAGAAAAGGTAAATAACAGTAAATTAATTAAAGAAGAATGGTCACGATCCATACAAAATTTACCCAGTCCCGGCGCAAACGAAACCTATATCAGATATTTTGTTATTTTATGTACATCAATTATTAGATATATTTTTTTTTAAATATCAATGGCTAAGTTTTTTAAATTGCTTTCGGAAGTAAAAATATTATTTGTTTGATTTCTGAAAATGTTAGACGTTTCGAGGTTTTCATGTACCTAATTCTTACCGGTTGATCACTATTATGTTAAAAATGCAACAATTTCACTACGTGCTAGTTATATTAGATCTTAAAATATTAATAATAAAAAACAAGAACATTTACTTGTCTTAAAGGTATTTATTTTGCCATGATACATGTAATAAATGGCTATATTGACAATTTTAAAGCAAATCGTAATCAATTACTACATACATTATCCATACCTAGGGCGGGATGCTGAAAGTTATCTCGATGTCTAGCCCACCCTAGGTAATACAGAACACTCACGACATGAGCAGAGCACAGCTACCTAATGTACGCTTGCCCAGGGGCGGGGGGCCCACGGTATTTAGGGGCCCAAAACCCACATGAAAGACTTTTAGAAAAAACCAGAACGGCTGCGAGAAATGATGATGTTTTTGTAAACATGTTACGGGAATAATTGAAATCCATAAAAGGACATCTTAAGGTTAGGTTAGTCTGTAATTTAGGGATTAAGTCGGGTTAGGAAATGTGGCGATAGAGTAGGATTAATATACAATTAGTGTGGCGCAGTAAGTAGGGTTAGTTAGTTAAGGATAGGTTAGGGATTGAATTAAAACAAAAGAATGAATTTGAATGAATTGTCGAATTTCGTCGAGCTTCGATCAAGCCGAAACCTTGCTTCGAGGGTAGCGTCTAATTATCGAACAGCGCGACACCCCGAAACACGATGGCGACTCGTCGACATGATGATACAAGTAAAACCTAGGACTATTAACAGAGCATAGTTGTATACTTGCCTGCGTTTACGATGAGGACTGGTGAGCTCCTCCGGTGTTGCACACGGATGACTGAATTCGTCGTTGTATATCCAAAGAATGCCTTCTGCTTGAGCTGCATCCTGGGTCTGGCTGTTGTGGTGATGGAAAATGTCAGGATTCTGTGATCTGCGGCTGATGTTGTCACTGCGATTTCACTACTGAGCGTTTGTTGTCTGCAAAAATTGGAACGTTACAAGTTGCACAACGTGAATGGGAATAAGAACGATAGATTACCGATGTCGACATATTATGCTGATTTGCTTCCAAGATCAAGCTGCCATCTGCACCGATGCCGTGCTTGAGAAACTACAATTCTCAGCAATATTGGCCAATTTCCACGCCAGCCTGTTCAATTTGCAGGGAAAATCGCACTGAATTTTGAATGTAAACAATCGCGAAAATGAAGGTGGACACAAACAAACAACAACTGTCACAATCAGCTGACTGAATTCCATTTTAATTCGTTCCAACTTGGGAGAGATCGGCACTACATAACCGACATGAGGGTGGAAAATGGGATGGCGGGAGTTTGGATAAAAATCATGTACAAAAATAATACATAATATTATGTACTCGAAAAAAGGCTATAAGTAGCCATCGCAAATAACGGCTCGTCCTATTTTTCTTTGTTCCGCCATCCATCCACCAGGTAAGCTCCGATCCTCTTTGTACCAACGGAAAAGTTCTTTTTCTAATGCGGCTACTGTGCTATTTTTCTTTGTTCCGCCATCCATCCACCAGCGCCTTAGTTTCGCCAGCGACACCTCGAGTTGAGTCGACGATTAACGAAGGAGAAGAATTGAGAGGAGAAGTTGATAACGACAACGACGACGACGAAGACAGAATTGAGAGGAGAAGTTGATAACGACAACGACGACGACGAAGACAAAGATAACAACAGCGAGAGCGAGAACGGGGGAGTATAGTGTGTAGGGTAGAGTCGCCACAGAGTAGAGTAAGTTATTTTTTTTTAAATTATTATTATTAGATATTAGATTAGTGTAAGCGAAAATTAGTGAAATCGAATATATATATGTAATCGAAGTGTACGGTGTTCTTTCATGGTACGGAAGCGGATTTCGGTGGGAAGTTTTTGAAGAAAACTGATCTTTAAACGTTCGGTACGGGACAATAAAGCAGGGAATTTCGTACTTGCATACTGCTGCGGTCGGAGATTTACATAAAGTACGTGGCGCCCACGACCCATCTCCTGAGCGAGGCTGGCCGACCATTGTCCTCGTATCCTCCACGTTTGAACGTAATAAACAGGAAGAGATAAACACAAATGCTTAATTTATTGTTCCTCTCTCACCAGATTCCTTAGATAAGTCTCTATGCTCAGAAATTTAATATTGTCTTAAAATTTATATTTTTATAGTGCAAGAAAAGTTTGGCCTTCTTTCATAATTCACCTGAAAATAGCTCGATTGTACTACTGATTGTACATTTTCCAGAAATAAATGGAGACAATGAAAACACATAATTTTGTGTGGTTGTTTTTCCGAAAAGGTAAGTTAAACTTTTAAAATTGTTATTACTAATTTACTCTAAATTTGTCTAAAATAAGAAATCCGCTTTTATCTCTATGAACGCCTTATAAGCCTCCATTATGGAAAAAAGGCTCCTGGTATGACTGTGCTACAATCTGAAATACCCTTGAGGTCCCTCTGCAAATAAACTATCCTTAAACATTTTTGAAGATAGTACCTTTCTATAGGGGGTTTATACCGGACTAAATTGCAATCCTACCACACGCGAATGCTTTTGTTAAACCTTCAATAGACCAAGTGTTTGGTTTTCGTTCTATTTTTAGTTTTTGTTGCTCGATATCATTGATGTAACATACATTATACTCATGAACATTTTTAGGAAATGTCATGAGGAATATGTCTGCAAATTTTCATTCGATAATTTTATCCAAACAGAAATATAGCGAATCTAATATTTGGTAAAAAAAAATCGTATTGCTGGTGCAGCTCTCTGTATGGTCGGCTTGTTTATAAACGACATTGTTTGCGTTATTCATAATACTTTTGTTTCAATATGTAATAAGTAAGAATTCCCATACCTATAAAATGTCCTTTTTGATTATAAAATCTTTTTCAAATATTTTAATATCAGTTTATTGACATTCTGGAAAACTCGTCTCAACGAATCCTGATTGTTGATATCCATGTCGAATAAAGTACACCTCTCCTGACAAAAAGACCTTTTATGCGACACATACAAGTGCCTATTATAAAACACAAAGTTGGTAGGGGCAAGAGCTAACGGCATCAACTTTTGGTGGTACGCTTGAACAAAAAACAAAAGTAAATCAAGAATAATAAAATCGCAAAGGCGAGACCAAGCACAAGACAGGCGTGGTAAATTTTTTAAAGTTATTTTCATAATCATCATGGGGCCGATGTAGAGTATGTTGCTGCTCGCATTTTGTTGAAATTTTCAGAACCCTGACATATCTACTCTATGTCAGTCTACCTACTAAATAAATATTTTCTCAGTACCCCGGACGTTTTGATGCAGTCAATTCAAAGTCCTCTAATAGCAAAAGAAACCAGAAAAAACTGTCCAAATTCAATATTCTCATTCATAACCACTCCGAATTCATGAAAATTTTAAACCACAAAGGTGGACACATTGATGGCTTGGCTACACACAGAACTACAAACGAAACGAACATCATATTTCCCGGAGCGATGGCATATAGGCTCGTTGCTCGTATTAATATTAACACAAAAACGAACCTATACCAACTGGTATGGTCCTTCAACAGCGGATATATGAAACCGTTGAATTTTCATGTCCTACACGATTTCCACATGTCCATATACGATGGCTGTTTTTGGATAGACTATACTATAGTCGTACTATCAACTTTTGCAGTTTGCTTCCATATTTCCGAAATGCCCCAAAGTGCATCCTTGCACTTTTCCCGAAATATGCAAGCTCATATGGATGTTGGCGAAGCGTATATTTTTGTTCGGTTTTGATCATCAAATTGCACGGACAGTGATGTACGTTTTATATTTTGTTTGTACGACAAACTTCGCGTACGTTTTTTTTTTGTTTCTTTTTCGGGTGCACATTCATATTATTGTAGAATCATAAATTTTGCAGTCGACAAAAGAGTTCAGAATTCATATGGTTGTTGTCTCGTCTTCGTGATGGCCGCATCCGAAAAAAAGGACGAACGATGGTCCACGACGTCGATGTCGATGATGACGACTGGTGTGATGATGATGCTGTCTGTATGTAGTTTGCAGACAGACAGATAGTTTTTCGGTTTGCAAAATAAAAAGTGCATTTTAAGAGGGAACGACTGTTAAAGTGCATTTGAAAAGATTTGTTGTTGACGTTCGGTTGGAAAGTGCATAAATAGTGTTGTGGCTAGCAAAAAGAATCATTTTTGCAGTTTTTTGGAACAACAATGAGTGCTTTGTGATGCAATCATAAAATATTTTCTATGATGATCATTGTCTAATGTAAAAGAGGTTTTCACTTTTGTGAATGCATATTTAAGAGTCTGACTGTTTAGTAAACTTTTCGTTGGCGTATTTGTTTGCTACGAATGAAAACTGCTCATACAAGTAAACTAAGCGGTTAATACATAAATTGCTTTAAGTTCCAAAATGTTTTTATTAATTAAAAAAGTTCTGAGACACGAACTGGACGCTTAAAAACGTACGAATTTTCGGTTACTCCTGACATCATCTGAATTTTTTAAACCACTTTGATCAGATTTTCTTGTAATTAGAATTTTCGTTGTAGCATCGAATATAATGTATGGTTTATCCTTTGCCATCTTTTCATATACGATAACTGAATTACGAGAATAACGTATTTATATTTGCCCCTACAAGTACTGTATCCAATACAACCAAAGTCAAAAATTAAATGAATTTTTGAATGGAATCATCAGTTTTGACTCCTTCTATTACATATCCTGACGATATTGCTTTATGAATTCTTGAAATCGCGCACCAGATCCGTACACAAACAACCCATGTCAAAATCATTCTGTCGGATCGCTACATCCGCAACATGCCTATCAGACTTCATTATAAGAACACTTCCTGCATTTATTCCTTCATCAGGACACTGACTGGAAATACGCTAGAACGATTCCCCGAATTCTCAAATAATTTCGTTTATATTACGTGTATTACACATTGTATAGGCTTGTATTAAAATACACTCTTCTTGTCATATTTTCGTTGGATTCAAATTTTACTCATGCAGTCTGACGGTGTATGGTTGTGTTGTTGAAAAGTGCCAAACCTACCCGAACAGACAACCTTTCAGTTCAGCTGCCATCCAGATGCTATAGAGAATTTTCTCAAGATACCTACTGTTCTGTATCAGTTTTCTTTTCTTTTTTCTTTTTCACTTTTACTTCGACAGGCTCTCAGCAAAAAGTTTACAAATTCTTAGCGATGACAACAACGATGTCGAGTTGAGCTGTTCGGAGGAGGCTTTCTCCCGTGCAATCTTTGAGCGTCATGCCAACTGAAAATTCTCCAGGGAAACATTACATTCAATATTTCGCGAGTTTTTCTTTTGAATGTTTATCAGAAAATGTTGGAAGTTTGTTGTTGTTTCTTTTTCTTCGCTGAAATTGAAAAGAGTCCTTGAAAATGTAGTAGGTAAAGACATATTCGCGTACGTTCTAAATTTTTGTATTCTTCGATGGCGGAGCGGCGGAAAGGTAAATTGCAGTATCAAGAGAGATAGATATCAACAAAACGAGCAAATCAGATTTGAATAATTTGAAAATACATTTTAACTGGGCGAGCGATTTAAAGAAGGTTAGCATGATTGAATTATGTCAAGATAAAAAAGAAAGTTTCGAATAGATAATAAGAGTTACATACATGGGGGAGTATAGAAAAGCAAACAAATGTATTTTCAATAACGCACTAGGGATTATAAACTTTTTAAGAAAAATTTAAACGTTATTTGATTTGTTTCATATTAATACTGTCAGTTAGATTCAGCAAATATGGTTGGGATAATAAAAACAGAAGTGCTAAAATCGCAGGAGATATGACACTACACTCAGAAAATTTTCAATGGGAAATCCCATTAAACCAATCATTTTGTCCCATTATTTTTAGTCAATAGGAAAAATCTGATTACTTTAAAAATTTGGAAACCATTACTTTAACTCGATAAATATCCGTTTGTTTTAATAGTTGACTCCTTTAAAAACAAACACATGGTCTAGTTATTTTCCAATAGGATATATCTTATTGAATTAATAGGATCAATCCTGTGTAATAAAAAAAAAAACGAAAAATTGAAAAGAGTCCTTGAAAATGTAGTAGGTAAAGACATATTCGCGTACGTTCTAAATTTTTGTATTCTTCGATGGCGGAGCGGCGGAAAGGTAAATTGCAGTATCAAGAGAGATAGATATCAACAAAACGAGCAAATCAGATTTGAATAATTTGAAAATACATTTTAACTGGGCGAGCGATTTAAAGAAGGTTAGCATGATTGAATTATGTCAAGATAAAAAAGAAAGTTTCGAATAGATAATAAGAGTTACATACATGGGGGGGAGTATAGAAAAGCAAACAAATGTATTTTCAATAACGCACTAGGGATTATAAACTTTTTTAGAAAAATTTAAACGTTATTTGATTTGTTTCATATTAATACTGTCAGTTAGATTCAGCAAATATGGTTGGGATAATAAAAACATAAGTGCTAAAATCGCAGGAGATATGACACTACACTCAGAAAATTTTCAATGGGAAGTCCCATTAAACCAATCATTTTGTCACATTATTTTTAGTCAATAGGAAAAATCTGATTATACTTTAAAAATTTGGAAACCATTACTTTAACTCGATAAATATCCGTTTGTTTTAATAGTTGACTCCTTTAAAACAAACACATGGTCTAGTTATTTTCCAATAGGATATATCTTATTGAATTAATAGGATCAATCCTGTGTAATAAAAAAAAACGTTTCTCTCGTAATCTGATCGAACTATATTTAAAGTCCCATATTATTATATACCTTTAACGCTACGTTATTGTGGATTTTTTTTAAATGACGACATTTGGCCAGGCCGAGTATTGAACATCCGATTTGCTAGTACTCTTTAAAATTCACCAAGCCACGGGTAGGCAACTGAACCATCTCGGCTGCGGAGCATGATGTTGGTTTTCTTGCCAAATACATCTATATGATTGAAATTCAATTAAAATGCCTATCCCATTAATGCAATAGGACATAATATAAAACAAATGAGATCCATCCTATTATTGGTTAATCATATCAGATCCTGTTAATTTAATGGGACAAACTGATTAAAATGTAATCTGATGTCCCATTGTATTTACCGGTCACATTTCATTCCATACAAAATATCTTCATGGGATTCGTCCAGTTATATTTATTATTGCATCTGTTTACTTTTGTGAAGAAATCTGGTAAATTGCCGTCCAATTAAAATAATGGTACAAAAACTTTTAAGTTTACGGGGTCCATTTTTGTGAGTGTTCTTTTCCCTTGCTTCTCTAGGCCACAGAAACACGACGAAGCCATGGATTCCGAATTCAACGAAACTCCATATAAAAAAATAATTATTGGGCACCATTTCCCATGTGTGCGCGGACTTATACCGCTCTATGGCGGCGTGTCACTCGCCTTATTTCATATGTTTTAAAATCTCTTTCTGGCCGTTAGTGAACAGGATCGAGCTTATTTGGGTATCATTAGATTAACGAGAGTGTAGTTTTATCAATGATAACATTTAACATAACGCGGATTTTGTCTTAAGGGTGTGTTAAAACATGTGTTTCGTCCAACAATGCAAAAATTGCTAATTTTTGCTTCATGATTTTGACTTTAATTCACTTTTAACACAATTCCCAGAATTGTTCTGGTTGTTTTTGGAGCTTAAATGTACAGTTTAATCAATTAACTATATAATATGTTAAAGATCCAACGCCATTTGAATAATTACTGTACCTTCAGAGTCCTAAAGATGATAAAGGTAAGTCTTCGTGAATTTAAACTTACATATTTAATTCGCGTAGAGCTATTATTAATTCCTTTGGAACTGCAACCAGAAGTTTATCCTGGAATCATAATTTGGCAGGAATTCCTATGATCCTACTGCTTTGCATATATCGCTGATCTCGGTGCTAGAAATAACTGTGGTTTGGTCGCTAGCATGAATATCATCTCTGCAGCGTGATCGATTTTGTGAGGTAAAGTCCAATAAAGTTACCTACAAAATCACACATAACGGTCTTCATGGAGGTTGATGGTAGAAGCTCCTCATAAATTATTTGAAGAGATAAACTCCTGCCAGCCAACGAATTTTCTTAAAAAAAAACTACCTATATATACAGGGTTTCCCAAAAGATAACTTCAAGCCCTCAAATGAATGATAGCGCAAAAAATACTCACTATGAAACAAAATATAAAAAAAAATCAGTCATCTAATTTTACAGTTATACAATCAAAATATATGGTATATAGTGATTTTAGCTGAAAAAATGATGAAAGCCAAACATCCAAAAAAAGAGCTGACTTTTGATGCCAAATTGTTCTATGGCTTGACCGCATTACGCAGTAAAAAGTTAGACTTTTTTGCGCGTCACATTTGGTGGGGAGGGGGTGGCAAAGGGGTGAAATTATGATTTTTCGCCAATATCTTGTTAACTGTTATATTTACAGCAAAATGTTCCGAGGACGATTTAAACTACACACCTTTCTAATGATATATTATATCATATGCCTTCTCTTGGCAGATTATATACTAGACCTAAAAACATTCGGTGTAATTCCGATTTTTTTGATAGTTACATTTGGCGCTCTAGCTCCTGAAGTAATTTAATTGAAGCCATGGTAATTGGGATAACTATTCCTAACAATATATAGCATTTTCAGGTCAAGTAAATAACTTTCCGAGTCAAATAGATAAATGTCCGAAACAAATAGGTAAATTTCCGAATCAACAAAACACGTTTGCAGATCAAATAGATAAATGTCCGAAACAAAAAAATGAATTCCTAAATGAAAAAAACTAATAAACAAATCATAAAAATAAATTTCTAATTCAAAAAAATAAATGTCCAAATCAGAAAAATAAATGTACAATTCAAATAAAAAATTGTCCAAAACAAAAAAATAAATTCACAAATCAAAAAAATGATTTTTTCCATCAAAAAACATATTTCACAAATCAAATAAACAATTTAAAAAGATAGTACTTTAATATAGTAAATAATGTGCTTTTATATGAATTTCGTTTAGCATTGAAAAAAATAATTAATTAATTATTTCAATCTGAATGAGATTTTGTTTATTCAAAATTACGTATATAATTGTCAATTGTACTACACACGCTTGGAAAAGGACGATATAAATTGTTTTCGTAGACGTTATTTGCCATCTCTAAACTACCATAACTTCCTCAAAAATCAAGTCACACCAGCTGAGCTTTCTAAAACTGTTATTTTACATTAGAATCGAAGATAGAGGTGACCTCAGAATGATGGAGGTTCGGGAACATAACGGAATCTATACATTGACAGTGTCTTCGAGTCTGTAAGACCCAGTGTCGGTACTTAAAAGTTAAAATTATTAGGTCTCGATTGAATTTGAATAAATGCTCCAAATTAGAAGTGTTTTTATTTTTTTTACAAGAGAACGTTTTGCTTTTTATTGTCATGATCAATTAGATTCCGTTTCTTAAAAAATATTTCTATCGCAATAGGTGAAGAAAACCAAGGAGGAGGGAGGGTGGTATTCCAGGGGAATGAACCGAAGCAAATAATCAGGGAAAATGCGGGAGAGTCTGCACCTTAAGCAGACACATTGACACAGCTTTTAGTAACGGTGACTCGATTCAGACAGGGTTCTGTTGAATTATACGAATTGTAGTGTTCAGCTGATGTCGTGTACCTTTACTAATACTCGTAGAGAGTTTTAGCATGTCATACTATCGTACACATTTCAACTTTAATCGACAGTCTCCGCTATTTGACGTACGACAAAAAAAACTTGGGACAAGCAAAATTGTGGTATACTGTTTTTTATTGCGCGCTACACAAGCGAATTTTTCCTTCAAAATCTCATAGACGTCCAACCGTTAATATATGTATATCTTGGGGTGTCATACATTTAATATAATTTCATTTTTCTTATTAGAAGAATATTATATTAACCTTTGAAAATTTATTTATTTGATTTGGAAATGTATTTATTTGATTTACTTTTTTGGCATGTAAATATATTTACTCGATTTGGAAAGTTATTTATTTGATTTGTAAATTTATTTTCCTGATTTGGACATTTATTTTTTTGATTTGGAAATTTATTTTTTTGTTTTGGTTATTTATTTTTTTCATTTAGAAGTTCATTTATTTCGTCCGGAAATTTATTTATTTGATCCGGAATCGTGTTTTGTTGATTCGGAAATTTATTTATTTGATCCGGAAATGTATTTTGTTGCTTCGGAAATTTATCTAGTTGTCTCGGCGAGTTATTTACTTGACCTGAAAATGCTATATAAGTATCCCACACGGAGACTCAGGCTGCCCCGTCAAAGCATTCCCCTATATCCCCTATTAACATTTAAAAAAAAAGATATGCCTGTAACTTATCGCCGAATCACAGCAGGCGGGAAAAATTTTGGTAAACGTTAAGGCTAAGTCCCATTAGACCCTCCACGAAATATTACCTTGATCTAATTAAAACAAAGGGTACCTTCCATACAAATTATTCAAATTCAATGCCACTATTTTATTAAGAAATAAGGGAACAAGTCAATCAAAATTTCTGCTCGTAGGCAATTTTCGGGTCTCCTGGTAACTGTTCCAAAGATTTTGAATGGCTTTTTGCGAATACCCTAATTGCAGGGCCACAGAACGTTGCGAACGACCTTCGTCCAACATTTCTAAGGCTCTGGGCGAAGCATTTAAATTTAAATGGTGCCGAATTGCTGGCATTTTGTATTTTATAGATTCTCCTTATCTTTAAAAGTGCAACAAAATGTTGCAGTTAAAGACCTTGGCGAAAACTAATTCTAAATCAAAATGAGAAATAAAAAAACTACAAAATGTATGACTCGTGACCCCGAAAGAACTGTTTAAGCCAATTCCGATAAAGCTAATGTTGACGAATTATACTGTGATAACTTACATCACAATCAGGTGCAGAATGGTATTTTTGAAATTAATTATCACACTAAAAATTCGTCAAAAGACGTTAAAATCAACGGACATTAGTGGCCCTTATTTTGTTTTGAGCAGTATACATTATTAAAATCTACAGGAGACTGCCGCATAAACGCACCGGATTGTGATTCCTCGTGTGAGTTCCTCGAAATTTCCAAAGCTAAAAAAGCAAAATAAGATGGATTACCACAGCCAACAAATTTATCTAGAAAAAAAAACTAACCACTCTAACATCGGAAAATAAAATCTAGGGATGCGGCGTATACACGGCATCTACGGATCGCACGCCACTGCGACGTACCTATGATTTTATGTGTTTAATCCCCCCCCCCCCCCATTGTTTTCCTTACGTTTTCACATAAGTTTCGTTACCTCGATAAATCATATTTGTGTGAGGTTTCGTTAAAATAACTGTGTTGCGCTGAAGAACGGAGAAGAAATCGATTGCTTATTGATTGTCTATTTATCCCTTGTAAAAATTACATCAAACTTTAAAATAATACCAGAAACCGTCAACTAATTATTGCATCTTGTTTATATTATTTATTTTTAAATTCTTAATTTGTACTTGAAGAATGAATACTTTCAAAAGTACGAATTTTCATACAAAACCGTAGAGCTCCAACCTGCTAGGTGAATTTTTGCTGCAATAAGAACGATTGAACGATATTAGAAGCACTTGTATTGTGTTTAGCGCAAATTAGTAATTCCATCCTAAAGTAAGTAAAGAAGAAATGGCGACACTTATTAACAAAGAACACTGGTACTAAAGCTAATCCAATCACCAGAGCAAAATTCACCAACTTATTCGAATAAGTAAAGCAGATTTCCTGCATACATTCGTGGTAAAGTGTGGTGAACTCCGCCTAAGTGTATGCAACACTGATCTTTTAATAATGAATTCAGTAGAAGTCGTCTAGTCCACAATCGACTCGTTTTTTTATTTGATTATAAACCAGTAAGTTTGGGTTTTTATTTTTTTTCACGAACACAAATCTTTAACGTAGACTTTTTCATTGCAATTCTTTTTGCAAAAAAAAAACCATTTTGGTCATGCACCAAATGGTTAGCGGAAATGTAGGGATCCTACTCTACCTACTGTCAAATTTGTTACAAAATTAGGACGATACTGCCAAAAGGGAGACGTCATAATCATACTAAACCTAACCTAGATTTCGTTATCAAGTGTGAATCGTATGTTTTAGCAAACTCTAATCGGACAATGAAAATTGTTTCAGTTATGTATTTTGTTTAATTATAAATTACATTCTGTGGGGGCCCCCATTTCGATCTCGAAGACATGATTTTTTAGAAACGTTACGCCACAGGAAAGGCCAACACTAAAACTGCGGAAGATAAGTATTCTAGAAAAATGGAAGACCTCCCTTAAGCCAGGACAGCTAAATTGACTTATCAATTAAATTTGGTTAGTCAAATTCTAAGTAGGGATGCCAAAAATGTCAAAGTACTGTGGGCCATGATACAATATAATACAGCAGTGCTTGCATACTGAGGCACACTATAAATCTAATTAAGGCAGGTCTTTTCGAGTTTTAAAGGACTGTACTGAATATATTTCAGTGTGCCTGTCTAGACAGTTTCAATTTTCGTTCGTCTTCATCATTTTGACAATTGAAACTTGAGATGTATGCGCTATTGAAGAAACGCATTCATTCTTGAACGCAATTGCCAATGTTAAATATTAACAACACATCATCTATTCATACAATTCATGAAAGAATTTATCATTTACCCGTCCTGACCAAAGCCGTGACACATATTTAACGATAAATAATTAACAGATCTGGATAGAATGAGACATTCATCTCTTCTGTTCACTTGACGCAATCAATGACATGTTCAATGTTGAAAGTGGATACGGAGCTTGAAGACGATAGTGAAGACGAAAGCGCACATGTGTGGGCATAGCCAGTAACCAATTCCGTCAATAATAAGAGCTAGATTAAATCAGTTTGTATGTTGAACTTTTTGCAAAGGAAAATTAAATTATGCAATCAATAATATAGGTGTGATTTCTTCTTAATGGTTCATTAGCAAAGCAGTGCAGTGGAATCAACAAACATTTCGCTATTTTGATCTATCTAAACTACTATTTGATAAAATAACTCGGTTAACGGGAAAACCGGTACTTTCTATCCGGTTTTAAACCGGACTTTCTTACCGTCTTGACGAATAGCCGCAAAAAACGAAAACCGGGCATCGAGCGCTTTATGACATCCCTTCCGTGAATTAGTCTTTGACTGGACCAATACCAATATACCAATTTGGGGGTCCAAACAGAAAAATACCCTAAGTCTAATTTTTTTTTAGTCTCTGGGGTTCTATGAGTTAAAACTCATTTTGCTAGTAAAAATATTGGGCCGATAGTTTCTTTTTTAACCAATTTACTCGGTTCTGTTTAAAATATAAAAATACATTGGTTGACTAATTATGAATGATGTGATGAGGTATTTATTAGAGCTTTTGTTGGGGGCAAATGGCTGAAGTCGATTTTGATGTGGAATGAATGAGGTATATAAGTGCATGTCAATGGGGTAATATTATAAAATCTCAGTAGCAGAAAGCATGTGAGATACTCTTTGATTCAAGATTGTACATTTGCATTCGCGCCGGCATGCCATCTATTGAAACTATGCTTTCGTGGAAGTAAATTTCGTCAACTTTGAGTAGTCGCATCTATTTCTACATATGAGATCCTTTGTATATCCTTTGCGGCGCATTCCCATTGAATATTTTTCGTTTATTTCTAGAGCCAAGTAGACACTGAGTAGAACATAAATGATTTCGTCTAATCATTCATTTATTGCATCACATTACAGGTGTGGCGTCCTGATTTAATTAGCTACGTTCGCACGCCCTGACACTTCTTGTTTGCCATAATGCCATCATAAATATTAATCAAAGACCTCATACTCATCTCCAATCATCACTCAACAATGATCATCATAATAATGACCAGCCCATTTGTAGGGTAGATACAAGTACGTGTTCAATGCATATTTTGTGCCACCCTCCAACATATTTACCCCATCATTAATTCTGAAAAGCAAACACGATGGTCATGTCATGCAACATGAAAGGATTTCGGCCGATTACACTGCCCGCCACACATAACATTTTGAGTAAATCAGACAAAACGTCGGATAATACGATAAAGTACACAAATTCCTCTACAGAACATCCCCATCACCTCCACCTTCGTATACGTCACCTATACCTCGTTTCTGGCAACAAACACGAAAATTTCGTACAATACTCTTGGGATTCACAAATAATTTCGTGAACTATATCAGAAATCATCTAGAACATCCCACGACCGAAGAAGAACAACGGGGGCGAATCATCAGACAAGACAAGAGGAAACTCTGTGTCATAATTCCACATACGGCAAGTATGTATGTCGCGTTCCATATTTCACCCCATTTTGTTTGCAAAACCATGCATGCATGCACATTAGTTTTGTCATCGTCAGATGATGATAATCTCCGCTCTGCGGTTTGTGTACGTTCCTCTCGAAATGGAATAATCCGGCAAAGAGCAAGGACATTTTATGTCGAATCATCTTAAAAATGAGAATGTTTATGACGTCTCCCTCCATAGTGCAATTATCATTTTGAAATCCTTGCAAATAAAAACGAATTATCATGGAAACTACATTTTCATGAAACTTCGTCTACCGCACACAGATTTCAGGTTATAAACAACATTGTGTGCGTACTGGGTGTAGTGTATGCGGTCTGGGTGCACTGATTCGAAAGGATGTCACTTTTTCAACTCAAAGACGTGTCAGAGGTTTTTCTATGCGGTGTCCAAGAACTACTCTCGTATGACAAGGATTATGGTTCATAAAAGCCATTGAGGCTAAGGTAAATGACAGCGACGACAGCGATGATGATGACAACGACTTCTTGTGAACATATAAGGATGTTCTCCCTTGACGGTGTTTTCGTAAGGGAATGACGCCTGGTTGGATGAGCACTGAGCCGGGAAGCCTTATCCGTCTAAGTATTTCTGGAGGCCGCACAAATTTTCTGAAATCCTTAAGGACATTGGCCATCAAATGTGCCACTTTACCCTATGCCATAGACGTTCCTGACATTCCATCTCTTCGAATTTCGGATTGCTGTCTTTTTTCCTTCAGCACTCCAACGTATTCGAATGATTCCCTCTTCACTATACAGTCAGGCCAACAAAATGACAGAAGTGTGGTAACATTGCAGTCGAATGTAGTCCGTAGTAGTCGCAATGTTACCTACTATCCTGATGATGCTTATATAGGGAGTATGCGACATTCTTTTCGTTGTCTCATTGCGCGAAGGAGAGCGGGCAACATAGCAAGGCGAGGCGAATGACGCTATGTCGGTTAGTGGAGCTTAAGATAAACACATATGTCCGAAGTTTTCATGAATATAAATGAAGTCATTATAAACCGTGCGAACTTTTCACTTGAATCGCACATTTTTCCAACCCTCTGCTACTACCAGTACATAGCACTCAGAGATCCTGATATTGTGCAGAGATGGAGCGATATTGCAATATATGTAGTCGCAACGAACGACGACAACGAGCTCATATGGAAATAAGTACTGCAGCGGAAATCTTCATATACAGAAGGTGCCTGGTACGTTTTTAAATTTGTGAATGTGTGCATTTTGCTTGAAGGATATTTGAAGTATGCCCGTATTTTGATTTGCTCGGAAGTGACAGTGTTCATTTGGAGAACAACGATTTCGATGGAGATTTAAAAACAAATACATACGATAATTTTTGGATAGCGTCATGGCTTCAGGGATATTTTCATATTCATATTCATTTAGTAGTTAATTTAAGTTTTTTATGTGATTAGTCCATTTGGTTTTATAGTTGCGAAAATATTGATATTTCAATATTATTATGTAAATTTAATAAACTCAATAAAGAAACAATTTCGCGCCAGTATTGAAATTTGCTCTAACTTTTAAAAAATTAGACCGAAAGCGATATAAGTTTCGGAATTACAGGTACTTCGGAAATCTGATATTACAAGTGTTTGGTTTTGCAGTACGAAGGGTTAAAGTTATTTTATTAGCGACTAATGTCGATAAGGATTGTTCGGACAATCAAAAGGTCGGTTAATTGCATTCCCATAGAAAATTGAAACAGTGCAAAAAAAATCATTTAAGCGTCCCTCACACCCGCGCAGCAGCGAAATATCCGTGACGAATTTCCCGTGGTGTCCAAATTGTATGTATGTTCATACCAACGCTAATATTCTCCAATTTTCAGCGTACATTTCGGAATCCGAACGCCGAAATTCTTGCCTTGTTAATTTTTCTTCTTTCTTGCCTTATTGATACCCATCAGGGAGGTTGCAACCTGAAGTGTTGTCACGGCACCTACTTTAAGGCTGTAGCCTCGACTACAGTTTAGGCTGATCTATCCTGGAGATAGATTTTTTCAGCGCCAAGATCAATACCCTATTGTTCAATTGTATTTTGATAACTTTAATTTTAATTGTGGCAAATTTCAAAGTATGTTTGTCAAGGTCGGTCATTGACAAGTTTTCGATAAGTTCTGAAAAATCAAGCCTGTTTCCAACTTCATTTTGAATTGACTGACAGCGTTGCCAAGCTATTTATTGATCTTACATCGTGATTGGTCCAGTGGCGTAGATAAGTAGATAGTAATTCTCTAAATTAAGTAATAATTCCTCACCATCCAGTTTTTTAAATTTTAAATGCGAAGATTTTGTAAATCTAAATGTTGTATTAAATTCCTTTGATTGGTCTATTCTCGAACACAAATCACTTAAAGATGCAGTAGATTCATTTTACGACTCAATTAACAATTTAATAACTACATATGTTCCCCGTATACATGTAAATAACGATGGTTTTCCAAAATGGTTTTCAGTTGAACTAAAGAATATTATAAGAGAAAAAAAAGTTGTTCATGCACATTTTAAAAAAACAGGCGATTTACGCTATTATAATGAATTCTCGGATTTAAGATCTAGATGTAAAAAAATATCTAAAATTGATTATCAGCGATATATTTACAGCCTAGAAGCCCAAATACCAAATAATTTAAAATATTTCTCGAGACATATTAATTGCAGAAAATCGGAAAGCGGTTTACCTTATACAATGTTCTTAGATGATAAAATTAGCTCTGATGCAGGTAATTTAGCGAACCTATTTGCTGAACACTTTTCCAAAGTATATTCCACAGATGATTGTATATCATATCCTCCAATGCTCAACAATACCTTTTGTTTATCCGAATTATCAATCGAATCAGATTTTCTTTTGAAAAAACTTCTTGAATTGGATGACTCAAAGAGCCCTGGACCCGACGGAATACCACCAGTTTTTCTTAAAAATTGTGCGTTAAGTATAGTACAACCTCTTCAATTCCTTTTCAATCTATCGTTAAAATCAGGTCAGTTCCCTTTGCAGTGGAAATCGAGCTTCGTTATTCCTATTTTCAAAACAGGAAACCGGGAAAATATAAGAAACTACAGGCCAATATGCATTCTTTCGTGTATCCCGAAATTATTTGAGAGCATTATTACAGATTATATTACGCCATTAGTACGTCCACTAATTATACCCAACCAACATGGTTTTTGTGCCAAAAAGTCAACTGCAACTAATCTTGTTTCTTACGTTAATTTCATTTATAATTCTTTTAAAAAATCATTAGAAGTGCATTCAATATATACAGATTTCGTAAAAGCATTTGATAGAATCAATTTTAATCTTCTTGTGAAAAAATTAAGGCTATTCGGTTTTTGTGGACCCCTGTTGAATTGGATCAACGATTATATTAGAGATCGTTCTCTTATAGTTAATATAGAAAATCATCTGTCTAAACCTTTTTCACCTAGTTCAGGAGTTCCACAAGGTTCTCACTTGGGACCTCTTCTATTTCTTTTGTATATTAATGATATTAATTTAGTCTTAAATAATGTTGAATTTTTACTTTTTGCAGACGATTGCAAAATTTTTAAAGCAGTTGCCTCTCCCGATGACATAAATATACTACAAAATAATTTGGATAGGTTTTGCACTTACTGTACCCAAAATAATTTGGAACTTAATTTAACAAAATGTCAATTTATTATTTTCCATCGTAGTAACTCATGTTCTAACCCAGAATACTCAATTAATAATGTTCCTCCTACCACTGTTAATTTAGTGAAAAATCTTGGCATCTACTTCGATTCATCTTTTAACTTTTCGCATCATATAAATTATATTTCGGATCAAGCTCGTAGAATGCTGGGATTTGTCATTAGAATTACTAACGATTTCCGTAACATTCATGCAGTCAAAACTTTATACTTTGCATTAGTTAGGAGCAAATTGGAGTATCTCACTATTTTGTGGAATCCATACTATAAGACTCATTCACACACTATAGAAAAGGTACAGCATTTATTTTTAAGACATGTGTCAAGTAAACTTTATTTATCATTTGAGAACATTGATTACCCCGCTATCCTATCCTTATTAAAGATGAATTCTCTTGAAACCCGTAGATTATATTTTGATGCCAATTTTTTATATAATATTGTTAATGGAATTTTGGATTTGCCTGATATTCTGCAAGACATTTCTTTAAAAATTCCAGCAAGAAACACAAGACGCCATGAACTGTTTTATTTAGGTACTAATAGATCCAATTTCATTTCCAATTCACCTGTAGAACGTTTCAAATCTGTTGGAAATTTAGTTTCTAATCACCTCGATATTTTTAACTTAAGCCGCCAATAGTTAAAAACTTTTATTTTAGATTTATTTGAGTAGAATGAAATTCGAAACATCTGAGTTTGTCTATTTTATTCTTTGTTAAACTGAATTCCAAATTTAATAATTTTAATGTTAACTACATATACATACATATTGAATTTATATCGTAATAGTTTAGTTTTAAGTCTACCATTATCATCCTGTATAATATTGTTTTCCAAGGACATTTTGTCCGTTTGAAATTAAATAAATAAATAAATAAAGGGGATCAATCCCCCCCTTTCCCCTTCGGTCACAAATTTTCTATTATTACATTAGGTATGTAAATGTATATGTAAAACATAGCAACTTTTTTGCTGGAATAATTCAACGTGTGTAGTGTTTCATAAAAATGTGAAATTTTCAGAACTGAAAATTTAGCAGTTCCTCAAATTAATAATTGTTTAATAGAAACGTATCGATAGAATAGAAAAACACTACAGCACAGGCAGTTACGTTCATCTACATTTTCACATTGGGTCTGGAGTTTCGCACAGGCAAGCCCTACTGAAGTAATCTAGAAGTGAGTGCTGCTAGAAAAATCTAAGCACTGATTGAAAATTTGTTGATGGAAATTCGTAATGTTCGGTTAAAATATTTAAAAATAAGGTGGAACACAGAGTGCTCTTCCACTGAAGCGCAATTTCCAATGGGGAAATATACAGTACATAGATTATAAAAATTTCATCAGGAGAGTGGAAAGCTAATGCGAATAAAGAGAAAACGCAGCAAAAATCCTTCCAATATTTGAGCATCCTTTATTGTTTGAGTTTATCAACAATTTTTTTTTAAGTTCAAATTTGACGAAAGGTTTTATCGTATATAGCAATGCAAAGCAAGTCTTGACTTTCTCTTGTTTTTCGTAGTTTTATTGAATTTAATGGGAAGAACTCTCAAAGCTATAACCAGGATTATTTTTTTTAAACTAAATCTCCTATACAAAAATGTAGAAATTTCCAAAATTAAAATATATATAGTCTTATGCAGGCAGTAATTCGAAAACAAATTAAGAAACAAACAGAGTTCTGCGGTACGCTAGGGTTCTGTGAAAATCTCTTAGGGTTTCACAAAGATATCCGAAAGTAGGAAAAAGTAGAAGTTCCGAAGCTTAGGCCCGTATTTATGAACATTCCTTAACTCAAGGAGACTTTTTTGTCTCCTTTGACCAGGGTTGTGCTTTGTTCCTGATGTCACCGCCGCTATGCGAAAGTCCACAGGTCAAGGAGACCTTGGGTCAAGGATGCCGAAATTCAATAAATTAAATGTCATTTCCCATACTTTTTCATAGAAAAAAAAAGTCTCCTTGAGTTAAGGAATTATCAATTGTAAATTATTTTACCAGCATCAGAGACTCTAACCGGTTTTCTTTTACAACTTTCTACTGCATATATGAAATTAAGTAGTACGCACCAGAAAATAAAGAATGTCCACAGTGATTGTGACGACGTTTTTAAGATTTAAATTAAGGCGCAAATAAATTAGATGATAAAATTTGTGTTAATCAAAACTTTTTTACGATTTTTTTCAAACGAAAGTTTAACAGTCCAAATTTTAAATTCTACTCACAATTGGCTGATAAATAGGACATTGCAATTTATAGCAATTATAATAGCTGCTACGTTGTCCTAAAAGTTTGAAAATTTTAAAAATGTCTACTCACGAATTTCTGAGTTATCGGGAAAATTCGATTTAAAAACACAAAAGCTGCACTTTATCCATATACATATACTGGGCATTCCCAATGAGCTCTCGTCTTCACAATTTCCCTTTTCTGGACATATACCTTTATGATTTTTTTTAATCCCTGTCTTGGTGTGTTCCGGCCAGAAAAGCGGTGATGATAGGTGTTCCGTGACTCCGAAATATTTGGGAATCGCTGATCTAACCCAATATAAAGCTCTGATACTCCAATCAGTAGCGAACATTTGTACGAAAAGTGGAATGTGGATTCACTCACCGTAGTAAAAAAGCCAAAATTATGGATGCAATATTTTCAGGATTCAGTTTTTTTCGTATGGCCAAATTGCTCTCTATTTTACACCAAAAGTTGCTAAAAAAACTGCTAAATTAAAGTGTAATAAATACAGAAATTTTAATTCTTAAACTCAACATTTGATAACCGTAAAAGTATAAGTAATCTTGCGAAATGATCCCCCTCCTCGCCGAAAAGCTATCTACGCCACTGGATTGGTCGCAGGTAATTAGATTCTTCTTCTTCTTTATGGCACCATAGCCCCACGGGGGGCCTTGGCTTGTTGGATTGTTGACCTGGTGGGCGTGTGCAAATACTGATTGCTCCCATCGAGCTCTAGGTCGTTCTCGCAATCTGGCTCCATCCACTTGTTGCACGTTCATCACCTTCTTCGGCATGCGAACGTAGTTCAACCTTTGCACATGTCCCGCGCATTGCAGTCGCTGCAATTTCACGATCTTTGACACAACTCTTGATTACAGCTTTGGAAGTAAACATCCAGCGCTACCGTTACTTTCACTCAAAGCAAAAAAATGCCCGGTATTCGAGCAAGAAAATCCGATAGGATAAAAAAGCAAAATTATTTCGGAATAAACATGCTCAAAATAACACCGCTATCAGGGGTTTTATTAGAAAGGAATCCGAAACGGACGAAACACCTAAATTAAAACCTTTTTCGGTCAGATTGCAAAGAATATCCCATTTGGTATTGAGTATTACACCTATCGGATCGATTCCGTAACATGTTCAATCAATTTATTGTGCTGGGGATAATTTCATCCGATTTTGGTATTTTGTATCCACCGATCGGAGTGAATTTACGAACGACGATTTACGACGTCACATGTTGTATAAATTACAAACTCCATCAATTAGTCTGGTTGGCTTAGTAGGTAGGGCGTTAGTCTACAAATCATAGGGTCCCGGTATCGAATCCCACTGTAGGTAGGTAAATTAATTATGCATTTTAGAGCGTAAAAGTCTGGATAGACCTCGGGCGGAATGAGAATGAAATTTTTGTCCGCTACGATTTTCTCAATGAAAGTGCATACTTACTGTCGTGGAATATATGGCAAATGCTGGGGAATTCCATAAGCTACAATCCAAAAACGGTTCCATAATTTTCCTCGGCCATTTTAGGTATTATTTTTTGATTCCCCGGTCATTCGATATTTTCCACGGTGAAATGACCGGGGAATAAAAAATAATACACAAAATGGCCGAGCAAAATTTTGGAACGATTTTCGGATTGTAGCTTATGGAATTCCCCATAATATCCAACATGTTCCCCAACAGTAAGCATGCATTTTCATTGAGAAAATCGCAGCGGACAAAAATTTCATTTTCATTCTGCCCGAGGTATATCCATACCTTAAAGAGATAAATGATCACCTATAGAGAGGTTATACAAATCTCATTTATGAGTTGAATGTTCTGTCACACAGCGTACACATCATAATTTACTTAAAATAATCACACGTGTTTTACTATGTTCCAAATAATTATCACCAAGCTAAAAAAATTGTTTTGGACACTAATAAAAGAAAAACTACGGGACTTTAGCCCAAAAGAGATTCAAGTCTTCATCTCTGCTTCGATTCAGATATATTTATTATCAACATTTGTTTGTCCGCGGGCTCATATGTGAGGTCTGGTCACTGTTCACAGAAAAATAATAGCTCTCCACGCAATGTCTGGTCACTACTTACAGAAAAATAATAACTCTCTTCGAGAAATCCAAAATCGTGGAAAAATATGATTTCCTGAATTTCAGAAAAAATTAATCCCAAACTGCAGACCAAATTCAGAGTAAACAAATCAAATCCTTAAAAGTAAATGTTGTCTTTATTGACCAGAGGCAGCGAGACACAAAATCTAAAAAAGCCTAAACCGAATCCTTTCAATCTGGAGATCCTGCTGACTGACTACAGTATTCGATTCTGGTGCAAAACTTGAAGAGTAATATTGTAAGGAATGGGCACTTTTCTGTCGGGCGCACCATCAATCAAAACAAGGCGCACCCGGCCTAAGAGGCCACCCATCTATTTTGGTCCTTTTTCCTAACATGTTGCTATAAATTTCAAATAGTTTTCGGAAATTTATTTATTAGTATCTAAGGAAAGTAATTAATCTAAATTGAGTACTAAGAAACGCATTCATTAAACGTAATACCACGTAATACTACCCAATCAAAATTTTAGGTTTTCTAGAAAAAGCGAAAAAATATGATTTAAAAAAATAATACATCCAAGGTTTATAAGAAAAATTGAAACGAATGAAAGGCAGGCAGTCGTTATTAGGAATGTACGTTGAGGCTCCAAAATTAAATGTCGAAGAATTTACCACGCAACTGTCTAAATGTCCATGGAAGACTGGAGGTAGGCATTGTATGAGAATCTAAAAGTTAGACGAGAAAACGGATTGTAAAGTTTGGGAGAGAGGTCCAACACTTTACAAGCGTGGAGCAGACGAAAAATTGTTTTATCGGCCTGTCAGGCCGGGTGCGCCCGACGTAGAGATAAGTTCCACAAAATAGTCTATATACTTAAAAAAAAAGTCGACACAGTACAAGTGGCCGTTAAAACTCACATTTTTGTGAAACTATTTAAGTGAACCACCATTGAATTTGTTTGTGGTCTGTATAGTAATTAAATTTCAGACTGGTCCGCAGACAGCTGCGGTTTGGAAAACGCAACTATAAAGATAATGTGAAATTTATAAAAAAGTCGATAGATTATTCTGTGTTCTTTTTTGGACATCATTTATTTTGAAATACTGGACGATAATAATTTTCGACAAGGAGGTACAAGGAACTCGAGATTGCATTGCTCCAACACCATGAGGAGCGAAAACCAAGCGACGATTCTCTGAAGAACTCAGATCTATTTTCGTCATTACGGATGAGGGGGGGTGTGCTCTTTTGGTCAACACTGTGTACAGCATTTGTCCCTCTAGGATCTGGTCACCTTACTATAGACCAGGTGATGATGATCACTAAAGTTATTCGTAGCGACAAGGCGCAGTGTGGTCAATGGGGTTTGGTGGTCGTTGTTGACTTTTTGGAAGGTATTGACGACGGTTTGGACCATGGTTCGAACCCCCTGGGACATCAGAATTTCTTTTTTTTTTTTTTTAATATTTTAAAATTGATCACATACAATGCCTCAAATATCACCTTTCGAACGACACCCATAATGCCCATACTCTGTTTCGAATGCTAGAAAAATTTCCTTTTCCCACAGAAAAATAGACATTTTGTTTCCAAGGACATCTTTCTCATTAGAAGTGCACGAAAATATTAAGGATCGCACCACTTAACTTCCATTCGAGTTTCGTTGACATCGGTCCACGAGGAGAGCCAGGAGAACCAATTGAAGGATGAATTTTCGTTCGCTTCAATGTCGAATTTACCGCTATTCCCGCACACTGCTTTCCAGGTAAATACGCGTTGAGGAAGAGTCGATTTAGGTAGGTTGTATGAAAGAGTTTATTTTTGAATCATTTCATTCACAAAAAGTATGCGGACAGGTAGAATGGAATTTTGCTAACGTTTCATTAACTCAAAGTTTGGTAATTGCTGCCAAAATTACCATTATTAGACAATTTATTTAGAAATTAAGTCGTAAAAATGCGTCAAGTAATGACACCATAATAACAAAAAATGAATAAATGGTAATGAATGCTAGTCTCGTTGCTCAAATTTATCAAGTTTTTATAAAATTACATTGATAAAATAAAATGGAAAGGACTTATATGCGTTAGTATTGAAAAAAAAACAACATGGAAAGATATACGGTTGAGCAACGAGTTCAAATAATACAAATTTACACGCGGAATAATAGTTCGATTATCGAGGCACAGCGCTAGTATCGACGAAGGCTCCATGTAAGAGCTGCTCCCTCGAAATCAACGATTCGCAGAGTTGTTTGCCGTTTTCGAGGACAAGGGACCGTTAATAGCCCTCGACAAGCCCGGAGACGACGTGCGAGAACGGACGAAATCATTGAGCGGGTGGAAGCCAGCGTCGAGTCAGATGCAACAACATCAACCCGAAGAAGGTCGTTTCAATTGGGTATATCGTGAAATGCTGCAATGTTATTCGTCCTTTTGTCCAAGGCCGTCCAAATATGTGGTTTCAGCAAGATGGAGCACCTTGCCATACCGCTGCAGCCAATCGAGGTTTTAACGGACGTTTTCAGCGAAAGAGTAATTTCCAGAGGATCTGCAATTAACTGGCCGGCTATAGATCTCCAGACTTAACTCCACTAGATTTTTTTCTGTGGGGATACAATAATAAATACAATGATAAACCAAGGACAATTCAGGAATTGAAGCAAAATATTATAGCGGAGATCCGAGGTTTGCAGCTAGAAATATTGCGAAAGGTAACATACCGTAGAACGATCCGGTCTTTGCTAAGCCGCCCGGGACAGTCGAACATAGTGTAAACATTTCTCCCATTTCTATTTCTTTATGTGAAAATTTAAAAAAAATCGGTTTAGAAATAAAAAAGTTATTCATGGTTTACACTAGTTCACTTTTAATGGGCCACCCTGCACATGCCAAAATATAAATTCACTTCACCACTCAAACAGCTGTTGACATGTTGGAAACATTAAAAAAAAAGTTTGCAGTAGCAGCAGATTATCACAATACGTGGACCAAATTTGGAGAAGCCCTCTGACTTGAATTCTTAGTAAAATATGTTTTCTGAATTATGTGTGTCATTGGGGACCCGGTATCATCCATAATTAAAACCCTTGCTAACGGTATACAATGGCGGAAATGCATAATTGGTCGAATTCCGTAAGACTTCCGTGGGTAGAACGTTTTCAAAGCAACTCCAAATTTTGGCACTGAATTTCAACTATAATTTTCGAGCATAAATTTCTGGATGCAAATGAAGGAAATCTCACAATTATTAAAGTTAATTTGTGTAAGAAACAGATATTTTTAAATTTTTATTTCTTATCTTGATTCTTCAGTTGTATTCGTACGATAAATCTGAAAGCATAAAAAAATACACCTGAGCATAAATTAGAAACAAAACGAAAGCAGTTTAAATTATATTGATCAAGTGAAAAGTATTAAGAAATACGCAAAGCCAATTTTCATACCCGGAAAACTGTCGGTTACAGGTCTGGATTGAGAGGATAACCTCCTCTCAGCCACTATGAGGATAACCTCCTCACGACCCCGAAATGGCAGGGAGTGCACGTCCCTACGAGGTTGTAACCCAACCTCGGACCTCAACCAATGATAACCTCCTTGGGGATCAGCCATCGCTTTACAATGAACTACCAAAGATAACCTCTCTGGAGTTCATTTAACGAAAACACATTATCAATATTACGACACGACACTTGATCAATAATATGAAAAGCATACAAAGGCATTAAACTACAAGCAAATAAAAATATGCTCGTAAGGCTACTGACAATTTAAAATCCAAATAATAAAAGATACACACACTTCAATATAAAAATAAAAATTCTTCACTTAACCCTTCTGTCGGCACAAAGGTCTGGCCAGACCTTTGACACTATATTTTGGTCAAAAAAGTATAGAAGATGAAATTGCAGCGATTTCATATTTCATGATATCCTAGAATAATATGTTTAGAAGCATTTCGCAAAAATTTGAAAAAATCGGTCGAAGTTTTGAGTATGTTTTTGATGATTTTAAATTTATAGTGCTTTTTGATACCCAATAGGTCTGGCCAGACCTATAGTTTTTCCCCCCATTTTTGTCTTGAGGTAAAAAGTGAAAATATTAAATTCTCTTAAAATTCTCTTATTTATGATGTAATGATGTTATTAAAGTTCAATTTGTACGATAAACCATAAAATTTTCTGAGAGTTTGCTTTAAAAAGCCCTGAAGTTCGGAAATTGGATATGCCCAATTTTATCACATCTTATAACATCACCTAATCAACTGAGATTTAATTCTAGGAAATTCAAATGAGTTTTATTTCCTTTGTAATAGTAAGAACTAAGTATTGGCGACTTACGAACGTGTTTCTAAATAAATTTAATTGAGATATTTACGGAAAATTTAGAATGAAATGATTTTTGCGCCTGAAAATTACCCATTTCTTTCTATCTATTTCCCCAAATCTCCAGACTAATATCGGGGTAAAATCTACCAACAAAGCACCAAATATTTCCCCAAAGATATTGGAATCGGAAAATTCGATTAAACTTTCTGTACGGATACGCAATGAAAGAAGAGAAGCAAAAAAGAAGAAAATAAGGGAGTAACATGTTTGTACTAATACCACCTCAAAATATGTCTCCTTAAAAACGCTTCCAGTATATCTACAAAAACGATTTTAATGCTTTTATTGTTTATAAATGGCTGTAAAGAATGGGTAGAATGATTCTACCGATAAAAATTTCACTTTTTCTAAAAAATAAAATTTTTTTCTCAGTAGGTCCAGCCAGACCTATTGGGTATATAATATGCATATTGTAGTAGGTGCCGACAGAAGGGTTAATATAAAAAATAATTTAACTCGACAGATAAGTCAGTACTAAATTATTAATTTAAAACTACATATCAAAATTCTCTACAAGTCTATGCTTGCTTGTAGAAAATTTTATATGTATACATAATAAATAAAATACATTTCTTACATTTGAAATAGACAAAAGGAGTGTCATTGTGATGAGAAATGGCTGCCAAGTTATCATTTGTTGGATTTTTTCAAAAGGTAATTAAAACAAGGGGGTGACACACAGTACATTTTGTTTATAGAAAAATATGCATGATTTTCAGCCGCACACATATTTAACATTTTTTAAACGCAAAATTCCATTGGACATAGCGGCACACAAAATCAGCTGCTTAGCAATCTTTGGGTATCTATTAGTAGCCTAGCTCGCTTTTATAGATGAGTTTGTGTGACATTTGCTAAATACATATAAGGTTGCCAACATCCCGAAATAGCAGAATTTTCAGATTGCCGATCGCGAAATTGAGATTAAAATGAGCACTTCATTTCAATTGTCCTTCTCTTTCAGATTTACATGGCCATTATGAAGAGTTATATGCCCAATATTAAAGACGTTCTAATATAGCCGTTATGGGAAATTAGCATTTTTTTTTTTTGCTTGTTGAGACTATAATGAAAGTACATTGTTTCGCAGCCACCGCTCTCCACACAACTTACGTGGCGCACCCCGATGCGGTGTGATTCCGCATATGATATCCAGCAAAAAAATTTTACGGAACATACCCCCTTAGCTTAACCCTTCAGCTGCCACAGTACGACTAAAAGCTCAATATCTCCAAAGGTAGACCAGCTAGAATAGTGAAACAAAATGATTATTACAGCCAACAAAATTATCTATAAAATAAATTTAACCACACTAAAATCCGATAAGAGGTTTGGTTCTTACAGAGCTTCAAAGTCAAATTTGTGTGATTTGACCCAAAAACAATCTATTTTTTCATCTCAATTTTCTCCAACTTCTGCCAACGAGAAGTGCTTGTACGATTTTGCTAAAAACTGGCGCGATCATATCTTTCTTACATGATTTTATTCTAGCTCCATTATTTCTAACAGTTTTTATACGTTAAGTGTAGAACACTAGGGTTATTTTTAGCTCGAATTCAATACAATTCAATTCACACTGCTCCTAAATATCTGCAATTGGTAAAATCTATTCAAAGTATGTCGAAATTGTGCCAAAATTAACCCTAGTTTTTTTGCACTTAAGGCATTAAAACTGTTAGGAATAACGAAGCTAGAATAAAATGATGTAAGTAAGAAATGATCGTTAGACTATGCGCCAATTTTTAAAAGAATCGTACGAGCACCTCACTTTGGCAGAAGTTGGAGAAAATTGAGATGGAAAAACTTATTTTTTTTATATAAATTCACAAAAATTTTACTTTGAAGCTCTGTAAAAACCGAACCTCTTATCCGATTTTAGTGTTGTTAGTTTTATTTTTTAGGTAAATTTGTTGGCTGTAAGAATCATCTTTGTTTGCTATTCTAGCTAGTATTGCTTTTGAGATATTGAATTTTAAGGCGTACAAGAAAATTATTTTTTCAAAAATCTTCAAATGCCTGTGGCAGCTAAAGGATTAAGCTAAGGGGGTATATTCCGTACAACTTTTTTGCTGGAAATCACATGAGGAATCACAATCCGGTGCATTTATGCGGCAGTTTCCGGACACCCTGTATGATGTTGCAAGCACTATATATTTCCTGGACCACGCCGAGATTCGATCTCCGGACATGTAGATTACTAGCATCGTAGAGTGCGACTCAACCAAGTGAGCCACAGAGCGTGACAAACTCTGATACAGGGTAAAAATCGGGAACATTTTTCAAAAATTAATAGAAAATCGAAAATTAAAATCCGGTCCGAGATAATTTAGTTTTTTTTTCAATACCATTTGCGGAAACTGCCCTCAATTCTAAGGTGATAATTTTTTCAGAAGCCAATTCGGGACATCTGAAACCAAAAAATTACGCAAAATGTTTATTTGTCATATGCAGTAATTTTCAGCATCAAAACGATGCTAGGGATTTAGTAAGTAAACGATTGATTTAGAGTAGGGATGACAAAAACCGGACGGTTAGTCCGAAAACCGGTACTTTCAAAACGGTTAACCGGTTTATTTTCGGTTTTATCCTGCTCCGGTTTTAACCCGGACGGTTTTTTGTTCATCCGGTGAAAAAATCTTTCAGATTCACACAATTTTTCATATTTTCGTGATTTTTCAGTCAGCTATTTTATTACCTGTCCCTATAAAAAATTTCGTTTTCAAATTTCAGCCCTTAAACATATTTTCGAACACTCTCCTTATGACTGTATGGGGCGCCAGAGAAACTAACTTATTTGAAGGTCAATAAAAACAAAAGTAGGTACTGCATAATTATTGTTTTAACTCTTTCTATTAGAGAATACAATATTCCAAATTTTTTTCATACAGTCATGAAAATGACATAGCGACCCCCTTTGTGCATACACTGATTAAGTCTATTTTTGAAGTTTGTTATGGATCCATCTGTGACTGAAAACACACGTCCCTAACTTTCGTTAAAAAAAATCCGCGATCATGTCCCTAGTGAGCAACCGTTAGAAAAGAAGCTCTCGACGGCGAAGACCCGCTGCTCTCTACACCAGAGCATGATGGCGACTGACTAGAATGGGAAACAAATTTGGGAACTTCCCCTTCCAGATGCGCCCCCTCTCACCCATCTACCCGCCCAACTCACCGCTCAGAGGTTTTTTCTTCAAATAAGTAAGTTTCTCTGGCGCACCCTGTGTATGCATTTTGATTTTATTTTGCAAACGATACGAACACCACCATTACGAGTGTGTTTTTACTACAATTTTAAGCAAATAAATGAAAAGACTCGGTTAACCGAAAAACCGGTACTATGAGCCCGGCTAAAACCGGACGGTCTAACCGGCTTTGCAAAAAAAATCGAGAAAAACCGGGTTATGGCCCGGTTTTTGACATCCCTAATTTAGAGCGTATTGGCGCGTATATTTTGCTGAAAGTTTCGAAGTTTTAGCTCCTTACTATCAGTTAAACCCATCCAAAAATGCGAGATAAGAACAAAAAACTTGCAAGTGAAAAGTTCATAATTCATATTTTCAATATTGCGGGACATGCGGGATTATGATGTTTTTCGGGACAATGTCGGAACAATTTTCGATGCGCGACAGGCTTGTGAAATGCGGGTCCCGCAGGATCTCAATTATACTCAGACAAAATAGTTGAATTCGACCACGAATCGTGCAGAATATCGGGAAGCAAAGGTAGGATAGTGGAGTGAGAAGGATTTCATATCATTTATTGAAAATGTTTTAGGTCACTTGCTTGGAAGGATGAAGGATGAATGAACTAAATTCACTTTAGTTCACTGGACTGCAATATGTTTCGTATACGGTCATCATATCTGTAAAAAAATGTCGCTGGAGCTTTTCTTAAGTGATTTTATGGCAATCACCCTTTTTAGAAACAACTGATTCAACTCTTCAATCGACTGCCATTCAGGCGATTGTAAGTACTGATGTTATGCCATTTTAAATGAAATGAGTTTCCATTATTAGAGTTTCCAGGTTATCACCGCTAAAATTTTAAATTCAATTGAAAACATTTCGGGAGGGGTCCGGCCCTATATGGACCCCTCCCGAAATGGAGTCGAATTTTTCTTTGATGGACACCTTTCGAACTTGTTTTCTGGGAGATTTAAAATGTTTTCGGAAATGATGGTGCCGAAAACATCACTTAAATACATTAATTTATTAATACCTATTCAAAACATTGAAAAACAGTGAACACTCTGTTCAATTTTGAATTTTAAATTCTCAGGTTTCGACTTTAAGTTTTCGACTTTCCATTTTCTATTTTTCATTTGCCATTTGTAATAATTGCCCTGTCAATCGGTAAACCATGTTTCGTCCGGTAATCTTACTTGTTCGCGTCTCGCTTTTCTCTTTGGCAGTCAAGACGCTCCCTCGGGTCCTGATCACCTAGCTGCCATTAACGGTTCGGATTTTAATTATAACAAAAGATCTTGACCCGAATGAACGGATCTGAAGTCCTTTTACACCGGCTTAAATTGACCGAAAATACATGAAATTTAAGTGAATCGAAAAATTTCAGTTTCCAGTGAAAGGATCTGGAGCACATTCCATTTATACGATTTGAGTGAAAATAGTTACTAATATTCACTTTCTGTTGTTCCAAAACTCCAATAGTCATAAATAGCTATCTCTCCGGGTCAACTTTTGACATTTCAAATGGTCCACTGTCGTTGATAGCTATTTCCACTCGCACTCTCGAGATGATCCATCGACAGCCATGGAAAATGTCCGTTGGCAAGTTCAAGTATGTGAGGTTATGTCGGGTCGGTTGTTGATGTTATTATCAAATGTTGCGATTGTTAATGACTATTTAGGCAATGTTTGCTTTTTAATCGACCCTAAGGTTAATAAACAAGGTGTACAGATTGATTTCGATGAATGTCAACACTAATTAAGAGTGCCATCGAGTTATATGTAAATTGTTTTTTGTAAACATATTTTCGAATTCAACGGCTGTTGTGACATTTCCATATTATGCTCTCCTGAGGGCCCTCTCACAACGCTTATAACTACGACAATAGTCATGCGATGACTACAGCTACGACTATAGTTCCGGAACGCACTCCTGAAGTCGTTATTCACAAAATCAACCCTGTTCTCCCGCTGCAGTCTCAAAGTTAGCCGTTTTCACTATTGGCTTGAAACTCGACCGATATTGCAGTTTTTAGGGAGAGAGGGTAGAGGGGTCCGAGAAGATCGAAATCAAACTCAAAGAAAATGACTTTTCATTATGATTAGATATTACAGTAAATGATAGCTTAACAACAAGTGTTAATTTTTTTTTGTCAGACATATAAAAAATATTCGAATACGATAAAAAGCTACCAAACGTATGCATACTCAATGGGAAACCGGCAGACGCTGTTCAATTAAATTAAGTTAAAACACTTATACGAAAATCTTCAATTGAACATCTCTTAAACCCCAATTTTAGCATACTAACGTTGCATCGATCTCCCTTAACTCTAAAACGAATAGATTGAAAATCAACATTTCCTACTCTTATCGTCGTATCAGTTCACCATTCCGTGTCCGGTTTTCTTACATTTCCGATTCACTTTATCAAAAGACCCATAGTCTATGTAAATTGCACAAACCAATTGACCAATTTCCCTTTTTCCGCTTCCATCTTGATGCATAACTGTAGGATCTTTGTGCAAAATTGCGCCAACGACGGTATCGAAAGCGGACCATCTTGGTCTGATTGCCTTCTACATAAATGTCTAATTAAAGTTATCACAAATTCACCATCTTATTTTCATGTCGTGTCCTCCTATGGTGTTCTTGTCCTTTGAAAGGCCATGGTAGTCATGGCCCTGCTCCTGGGCTGCTTCTTATTTGTGTGTATGTAAGGTGAATGAATTGGCCGAACTATGCTTTTGCTTGCGCCAAAATGTGGGGCGTGAAAACAGACACTCGGAGAAAATTAAAAGACCCTATCTTGAACGATTTAATTCTTGAATTTGATTTAATGTTAATTGAGATGATTTTGCACAGAAAGAAAGAGAGAAGAAGAACGGTTTTACCCTCCTTGGTAGGTTAGTCGATGGTTTCAGCAAGTCTAGACGCAGTGCAATATTCAAGGATTTCATTAAATTTTTGTGTGCGAAATGGTGACAATTAGGCCTGTTCTGTCCTTAGATTTCAGTAACGGATACCGGTTATCTTTAACACCCGGTACATCACGCGCCGGCAGCCTTCGATTTTTTCCAACCCCGGTTTTTCCTTCAGTACCGGTTTGTTTAACCATGAGCCGATCTGTTCAAACACGATTTTTTTAGGTTCTTAGCACCTGTTCAGTACCGGTATTTTTTAAGTTCTTTTCAAAACCTGGTCTTGGTCAATACCGGTCTTTTCAGGGTTTTTCACCTGATACCGGTTTTTCCAACACCTGTTCAGTACCCTTTTTACCCGTGCGATACATTGAATTACATTGGAAGTGGACGAAGATCGCGTTGGTGCTGCATGTTTTTAGAGTTTCTGCCACTCCGATCGGATGAATATTTCCCTAATAAAATCGGGGTACCTTTTCTGAATGAGTGAAGTCAGCGAACAGATGAAAATCAAATAGCGGCTTAAATAAAGTAAAAACTGAAAAAAACAACCGTTCAAAAATCAACCTAACAAACAGTTCATTCGATGTTGAATGGGTGCTAAGAAAACCTAAGAAAAAAACGGTAGGTACTGAACTTGTGCTAAAAAAAACTGAAAAAAAAACGGTCTGGTTCATGGTTCAAAAACCGGGATATCGGTACGGTTGATTAACCACCGGTTTTAAGCCGGCGTTAGGAACAGGCCTAGGTGACATAATTTTCTACACGTAATTTCACAGAGAGTATTAAATTTACGCAAATCCTGTCCTTGGCGATGGATATATCTGTCTAGACATTTTTTTGTCAGGGAAATTGAAATAAATTTGCAAGGTTGAAGCAGTTGAAGATTGTTTGCTTTTGCGTCTGCGTCGGGATATTGCATGGGAACTAAGTCAAATACGCAATTTATACGAACAATAATGGGAGAATAGTAAAGTTCTTTTAGACAGACCTTTGATCAGCATTTGATTTATAGTCTAAGAAAATTGGGCCAAAATATGGCCATCGAACGGTAAAAATCCTACATCGGATTTTTTTTTATTATGGTTGGGGATGGTCCCCAGATGATGGCATAAAAAGTCCGCAACCTTTAAAAAAAGGGGGGGTGGGAAGGGACATTTTTCGTTTTTTCGGGATTATTTCAAAAGTGGTCTGAGGACGAAAAAAAACTAAATAAAATTACCTTTCCAGTGATATAAAACATATTAGAGTTTGATTGAATATTTCGGCGTTATATTATGTTCAGAGTGGGCGAAAACGGATTGATTTCGGCGTACGTTTTCAGAAATCACCGAAAAGTGTTCATAGTGCACTATTTGTAATTTTATTTGACAACCGACAATATTATTTTTCCTATAAATCGTTCTAAGTATCAAAATGTGGTGGCGTAGTCACCGATAGTCATCATTTGCAACATACATATTTCGTCACTTCAAACTGACTGTTTATTCTCTTATCATGGAGAAATTAACAGCATTGGTCAACACACGAAACTGAACAATTTGTTCGGGTGTCAGTTAAAATGTCGGCGTGAGCCGAAATGTGCTGAATAATGGAGTTTAGGTTTGAGACCTGGGTGCTTACATGTGTAGATAATATGGTTGGGAGTATCCACAGCGTGAATACTACCATCTACTGTCACTGTCCTGCACGACAAGAACCATCGTATGATCATTTCACACTATCCGATCAAAACACGGACCGGCGAACAATAATCACACAGCTAATTGTCTTTGCAGAACGCCTGAACTATTGGTAGATGTAGATGCAATCGTCTTATCGATCGTACGATTCCTACGAAAGAAAAACAATCGTGTCACGATTTTTTTCTTTCGTAAGACTCGTTCTTACAATTTGAAATGAACAATGCTTGTCTGCTGGCCACTACAAAAGCTCTCTTGTCTTGCAAGTTTACCCGTCCGGTTTCGTCTTACAATCTGAAATCAGCCAATCCGTGTTGCCACATTACTCCCCTCGGAATAGGAAAGCTGTGATGATATCGTTGACAGGTGATGATCACTGCTTGCCAGTTGGAACTGTAGCGATGTGTTTACTGCTGCGGCCATAAACTCTGAAGTTAGGAGGTCGAGGGTAGATTGGTCTCCAAATGTTGGGTGGTGAGCTGGGTGGATACGGTTGAGATGTCAATCGAAGTGTTGATTGTTGAGACGTCGATCGCATTGTTGATTGTTGAGATGTCGGTCGAATTGTTGATTGTTGATAATTCGGTCGGGCTGTCTGTTGAGCTCTCGGTTGAACAAGTTGTTGCGAATTAGGTTGAACGGGTCTGCGTGACGATGATGCAAATTGACGTTCAACTGGTTGACTGTTGACTGGCACTCGCTTGAGTGCCTTCGGTGAAGAAGCGATGGGCTCCGATTAAGCTGAAGTCGAAGATGTTGTAACGTCGTCAGGCTCAGAAAACATGAAGGCCGGCTTAAGCCGATCGACTGATACATTGATTAGCCTGCCGTCAACGTTGATTCGGAAAACAGTCGGTGATATGCGCTCTATCACTTCATGCGGACCGGTGTATGGCTGTGAGAGCGACCTTTTAACGGCATCGACGCGCAGAAATACGTGGGAGCAGGCGCTTAGCTCCTTGTGAACAAAGGACGTTCTGCTGCCACGATGAACAGTTGGTTTTGGGCGTAACTGTCGCATATCCTGACGGATACGCTGCAGAAAAATGCGAGGATCTGTAGACGAGTTGTCGTCGACAAACCAATCTCCGGGAATCCTCAAGGTGGTGCCAAAAACTAATTCTGCCGGTGAGCTGCCGAGATCTTCCTTGAAGCATTTTCGCAGCCCCAGAAGTACAGTGGGCAAAATTTCGGTCCAGTTGTCGCTATCTTGATGACACATAATAGCGGCTTTTAGTGTACGATGCCACCGTTCGATTGCACCGTTGCTGGCAGGATGGTATGGCGTAGTGCGAGTTCGTTTGCACCCACACATTTTCAGGAGTGCTGCGAAGAGCGCTGACTCGAATTGCGCTCCCGGGTCGGTGGTAATTGTCTTAGGAGCGCCGAAACGGGATATCCACGATGAATAAAACGCCTCCGCGATGCTTTCTGCAGATTGATCAGCCAGAGGAATAGCCTCGGGCCAACGGGAGAATCGATCTAGCATCGTCAAGCAATAGCGATAACCTCGAGACGTAGGAAGCGGTCCCACGATATCGAGATGAACGTGATCGAATCGACGGTCAGGAACTGGAAACTCCTGTAAAGGACTCTTGGTATGTCGAGTCACTTTCGATAGCTGACATGGTTGACAGGAACGGGCCCACAATTGTATGTCTTTGTGCATTCCAGGCCAGACATACTTTTTGCTGATTGTACGGTGTGTCACACGACTGCTAGGATGCGATGCATTGTGGAACAATTCAAAAATTGGTTTTCGCAACGCCACGGGAACATACGGTCGAATGCTGGACGATGACGTGTCACACACAAGCTGTTTGCCATTTGCAATTAGCAAATGTTGCAAAACAAGCGATGTCGAGTTGCTCGTGAGCAAGGATTTCAGCTGGTCGTCGTGCTCCTGAGCTGCTGCAAGCTCTTCCGTATTGAATTGAGTGGGAAAGGTGATAGCTTCGATTCGCGATAAGGAGTCAGCGACTAAATTCTGTTGTCCAGGAATGTACACAATGTCAGTCGTGAACTGCGACACGAATGACAAATGTCGAGACTGGCGTGCACTAGCCTTCTCCGATTTCTGTGAAAAAGCGTGGACCAAAGGCTTGTGATCGGTTTTAATCTGAAACTGAGCTCCCTCGAGAACGTGGCGAAAATGCTGGACGCTAAGATAAATCGCCAGAAGCTCTCTGTCGTAGACGCTATATTTTCGTTCTGCGGGTGACAGCTTTTTCTGGAAATATGCCAGCGGCAACCACTTGTTGTTTTGGTACAACGGCTGTATCTGACGCGTCGGTAACTAAAGCGAGTGGCGCGTCTGGCTGATAGTGCACGAGTAAGGTGCATTGTGCGAAGCTATTTGTGCACTTTTCGAAGGCTTCGTTAGCTGCGGGGGTCCAAATAATCGGTGTTCGATCGCCCTTCTTCGAGTTAGTTAAAATGTCATTCAGCGGTGCTTGTAATGCAGCGGCATTAGGGATGAACCGCCGGTAGTAGTTCATGGTTCCCAGAAAACGACGAAGCTCCTTGCAGGTCGAGGGCCGTTTGTAGTTTCGTATCGCTTCAACACGCGAACTGGGCGGAGAAATACCATTTGCTGATATGTTGTAGCCGAGGTATTCGACCTCAGATACGCCGAACGAACACTTGGCTACATTAATCACAACGCCAAACTTACTAAGTCTCTCAAAGACTAGTCGAAGATGCTCCATATGTTCCGTAGGTGACTCGGAAGCAATTAAGATATCGTCGATGTAACACGTGCAAAAATCTAACCCGCGTAGGACTTGATCCATGAATCGCTGAAATGACTGTGCCGCATTTCTCAAGCCGAAGGTCATAACCACAAATTCAAACAAACCGAAGGGTGTGGTTACGGCTGTTTTTGGAATATCGACTTCAGCGATTGGAATTTGGTGAAATGCACGGTGTAAATCGAGTTTGGAAAATATGGTCTTCCTGGCCAGACCACTGACGACATCTTGAATGTGCGGCATTGGATACCGGTCTGGTTTCGTTGCAGCATTTAATCTGCGATAATCTCCCCACGGGCGAAAACTTCCGTCCTTTTTGGGCACAAGATGCAACGGCGACGCCCAGGGACTGCTCGACGGTCGGCAATAGCCCATTTTCAACATGTAGTTGAATTCCTTCTTTGCTGCCATGAGTTTATCAGGCGGCGAGGCTTCGCAGCGACAGGCGGGCCATCGGTCACATTATGATGTCGCACCTCATGCGGACTGCTATTCTGCACAGACGGATTTGTGAGAGTCGGAAACTGCCTAAGCAACTGGTGATAGACGGAGTCCCCAACGACGGTGAAAACAGAGCGGTGCTCTACGCTGCTGAGATAACCGCAAGACGAAAGTTTTGTATTTGGGTCAATAACACGTTTGTTTCGGATGTCGATTATCAAACCAAAATGTCGGATAAAATCGGCACCCAGAATTGGTCGGGTCACGTCGGCGACGATGAAATTCCAGGGAAATTCCCTGCGCAAACCCAAATTGACAGTAAGAATGCGCTGACCGTACGTGGTAATGGCTGAGCCATTGGCGGCAAACAATTTGTTGCCAGCTGGTTTCGAAATTTTGCTATTGTTGCGCTGTGGTGGTAAAACTGACACGTCCGCGCCTGTGTCAATTAAAAATTTGTATCCGGACATTTCGTCGAAAATGTGGAGTCGGCTTTGTTTTGTGACGCTATCGGCTGCCGGTTCCGAGAGCGCCTCTACTCGTTTAAAGGTGCGGGCTGAGATACCCACGAGCATGGCTGTTGACACGAGCGCGCATTTTCCCGAAATTTCCAATGGTAGTAGCACAATGAGACGGTTTTGCTACTGGGGCGACTATTTCGCGAAAACGAGCGGCGACTATTTCGCGAAGAAGAGCGCCTTCCGCGACTGGAGTTCCGCCGTCTAAATGACCGCTCGGTGCTCATACGATCAAGACAACTTCGTAGCTCGCTAATTTCATTACGCATGTCACTATTTGTTGACGAAGCGACAGCAGCTACACAACTTGGCTCGCGTACTTCAAGAATTCTGTCGGCCATTTCTGCCAAACGCGACAGGTCTGTGGCCTCAGAAATCGATAAAATCGCTTGTACGTTGGCTGGGAGCCTTTGCAGCCACAAAGATTTAAGGACGGAGTCGGTGAATTTTGTTCCCGCCTTCAGCCTCATATCGCGAAGTAAACGCGAGGGCTTCTCGTCTCCGAGCTGAAGACTGGTGAGAAGTTCGCGGAGCTCGACTTCCTCTGAAACAGCGTACGTTGAAATTATACGCGATTTAATAGTTTTATATTTGTTCGAATCCGGGGGTGACTCGATGATGTCAGCCACTTGACTCAAAAATTCCGGGTCAATCTCGCTTACCACCTTGTCGAACATCGCGTCGTCTTTAGTTATACCTTATACGATTCGCACGGAACTGCGCCTCCACGCGACCGAACCACATTGCGGGGCGCGCTTTCCAAAATGGAGGCAATCGAAAATTTGCCAGGGAGCCAACTTCCAGCTCGACGGGGTCGCTGCGCGCATCGTCGAATTTTTCATCGGTCATAATTTTGGCCGAAAAACACAAAATAATCGAAAATTTTTACCAATTGCTGTCCAGCGCCGTGTTGCTCCAGACAAAATGGCTGTCGACTCGAACAATTGCGAAAATTTCTGCAACGGCTACTCTGCTCCTCCTCGAAACTCGGGGTCACCAATGTAGATAATATGGTTGGGAGTATCCACAGCGTGAATACTACCATCTACTGTCACTGTCCGCGACAAATATCCGAAGAGAAACTCTGCTGCTTGTCCAAGAAAATACACGACGACTTGAATTCCGCTTGTAACAATTTTATTTGATCTATACAGATTGCAAGTTCGAACAGGAATTAAAATTAACAGTAATTTACAGTGACTAACAAAAATATGAATTTTGACAATTGATTTTATTCTACAACAAATGCTGCGCAGCAGGTGGCAAGAAGATGAACTAAATAGTGCTGCCATACTAATCCGTGTTGCCACACATGTTTTCATTTAAAAAAAATACCGGCGTACAGAGGGCTGCGCCCGCAATACGAGGGTTTTTTAGAATTTTAATGCATAGTGAATATTTTTTGTACATATATTTTATAAGCAAAAAATAAGAACTGTGCACAACATTAATGAAATGCTTCCTGTAAATCTATTTTTGAATTGGTCTAAATAAAAATAGATTTACACAATCTACATGTGATGATTTGGCTTTATAAATGAACTGAATTATTAGCTGTAAATCTACTGTTACGGTTTTTAGGGTTTTTAGGGTTTTTTAGAAAATTTTTTTCAAAAAACCCTTATGAAATCGATTTTGTCCGTCCGTCCGTCCGTCTGTTCGTCTGTCTGTCTGTTCACTAAATAACTCGTGAACGGCTCAACCGATTGTTATGAAATTTGGTAGGAATGTGTAGAATGGTTACGGTCTTTGGCACATACATATACCTTAGAAGTTGGTAGAAAGAAGATAACAGGGTGTCCCGAACGTTTGAGAAAAGTCGACTTTTTTAGTTTTTATCGGAGAGTGGCGTATGGGTATTTAAATCAAAGATCTAAACGAGTACATCTCATATTAGTTAAGATTTTCCAGTTTCGAGTAACGGTAAAAAAGTTGTTGGCGTTTAAAGTTAAACTTCCTTTTCGAGCTCCGTTTTTCTAAACCGTTATAGGGATCGATATGAAACTTTGCACAAAGATTGGTTGGTATGGCCTTATATACGTTCAATATTAAGACTGTTAACTTTTGCTAAGGAAAAGTAAATAACAGTAAATTTGTAAAATTTAAATTTGTTCGTGTGTAGCCCCTCTTAGGTTTCCAAATATGAAAGTTCTGCTAAGCCTCTTAAGCATTTCTTCAATGCATATCTTTTAACTTGATGAAACAATGAACATGCAATTTAGTGTAAATGCATAGAATGGTAATAGTGTTTGCCACATATATTTTTGAAGCTTGTAGGACCAAGTTAACAGGGTGTCCCAGAATAGCTGCAAAAGTATACTTGCTCAATACTCATAGGAAAGCTTGCGGGGGCTCTTATATCAGGAGACACAATGGAATCATTTCATATAAGTTGCAGTAACAGTAGATTTACAGTTAATAATTCAGTTCATATATAAAGCCATCCTTACGTTTGCCTGAGTTTCTTTTTGCTCAAAGGCCATCAGAAATCTTAAATCGAAAAATGCCTGTAGATTTGCCATGGAGTACTACTACTACAAACTGGGTAAATAGTAAATCTATTTTTGGATTGGTCTAATTAAAGGTGGAACAGAATGAAAGGCGCTAGCCTTTCATTCTGGAACGCGTTTATTTAGACCAATCCAAAAATAGATTTACAGGAAGCATTTTATTAATGTTGTGCACAATTCTTATTTATTGCTTATAAAATATATGTACAAAAAATATTCACTATGCATTAAAATTCTAAAAAACCCTCGTATTGCGGGCGCAGCCCTCTGTACGCCGGTATTTTTTAATCAAGCAAAAGCAAATTATATGAAATGATTCCATGTCAGCGGACACACATAAGAGCCCACGCAAGCTTTCCTGTGAGTATTGAACAAGTATACTTTTGCAGCTATGCAGGGACACCCTGTTAACTTGGTCCTACAAACTTCAAAAATATTTGTTGCACACACTATTACCATTCTATGCATTTCCACCAAATTTCATGTTAAAAGATATGAATTGAAGAAATGCAGAGGCTTCCCTTGCATTGTGGCAAAGGCTCTTAGTAAATACTTACTTGGCTATATTTCCGGCTTGGATACAGTAATTCGAATGAAAATTCGTAGACATATTCCCTATGTAATTTTCTAAGAACCCTTAGCAGAATTTTCATATTTGGAAACCTAAGAGGGGCTACACACGAACAAATTTCAATTTTACAAATTTACTGTTATTTACTTTTCCTTAGCAAATGTCAACAGTCTTAATATTTAACGTATATGAGACCATACTGACCAATCTTTGTGCAAAGTTTCATATCGATCCCTATAACGGTTTCGAAAAACGGAGGTCGAAAAGGAAGCTTAACTTCAAACGCCAATAACTTTTTTACCGTTACTTGAAACTGGAAAATTTTAACTGATATGAAATGTACTCGTTTAGATCTTTGATTTAAATACCCATACGTCAATCTCCGACAAAAACTAAAAAAGTGTACTTTTTTTAAACGTTCGGGACACCCTGTTATCTTCTTCCTACCATTGTAAGGTATTTGTGCCAAAGACTGTAACAATACTACACATTCCTACCAAATTTCATGACAATCGGTTGAGCCGTTCGCGAGTTATTTAGTGAACAGACGGACAGACGGACGGACGGACGGGCGGACAAAATCGATTTCATAAGGGTTTTTTGAAAAAAAAATTTCTAAAAAACCCTAAAAATCAGGTTTCATCGAAAACAGGCATAGCGTATTTTCAATGTGTCATTTTGTATGGAATTTAAAATATTTTGGGTCTATTTTCATTCGAAAACATGAAAATAGCCCCAAATTATATGTTTTCGGTCACTGTGAACAAATTATTATTAGACTAAAAAAGAAATTAGGATATTTTAATTTTGGACCTTTTTTAAAAGCCCCATAACTTTTGAAAGAATACTATAGTTCAGCCGTAAAATTTTGTATAAGACCATTTTTCTGTATCTCTTGGCGTTTTCGAAATAATTGCAATAAACCGAAAAAAATCCCTTTTTTTTAAGGTTGCGGATCCCCAATTAGGTGGGACTTTTAATGCCATAATCTGGGGACCATCCCCAACCATAATCCAAAAAAATTCCCATGGTGGTTTTTGCCGACCTAATATGACATTTTTCTTAGACTATGAATCAATATTCTGCTTATACCAAATATGTAGGTACAATATTTTTATATTTAGAAAAGACTAGAAATATATACTACTCGTAGTTTTGATGTTATCCTGCAAATCGCTACAGAAAGATCCAAACAAGTGAAAGTACATTTTATTTTGATTCCTTTTACTAACACAAATAATAGGAGTAGGGAGTAGGTATGTACAAATAAAATTTTCTAGTATGGATTTTCAGAAATTCAGGTGACTACTGACTATTCTATCTTCACACCTCATCAGTTATGGCAAACATACAAATTCTACGACCCTTTATTCTACATATATTCAGTACACAAATTCTCAACCAACACCATATTGTCATATTTATCCTTTCAAGGTAAGATTTACTCAATACGTCGTCGTCCTGTTTGGACGGAAAACATTAAAGCACCAGCTCTGTGACCGAAACTGGGCTCCACACAATATGAGCAAGCAAAGCACAAACAGATCCTCATACACGTTCGTATAGAGGACAATGGTAACCTAAATGGTTTATTTAGGTTCAGGAAAATGTATGCATAGCTATGCTTTCGCTATAATTACTCTGTAAATGCACGTGCTGATTAAATTCCAAACCAGGTGACAAAGGTCAAGTGAATGGTGGTCCAGTTATGGCAAAGCAACGGTACTTGGGGCTAACGTAGACAAACAATATTGTCGGTTCGATTTACATAGGTTGCAAATTGTTCCTTATATCAACAGAATGTCATGCGTATAGTATCAGGAGTAATTTTGAAGAAAAACTACGTTGGGCTAAGTATAACCTATGAACGGGAAGATCCACACGAAATTACATTTAGACTCTTGGCATATACACATATGGCCAAAAAAATAAGTACACTCATACGAATTTTTCTTATCACCCTGTAGCCAAGTAGTTAAATAAAAAATAAATAACAGGCGCGACAATCCAACATTGGACTAAGGCCGCAGGATGTGTTAGTGACATCCTATTTCCAAGATCTTATCTGCTTTTTGATGAGGTAATGAGATCAGCATCACGCTCAGCAGTGTTATTTATCCCCATAAATGGGTACTCCTTTAACATCTGAGTGAGATCATAGTCTGTCACAAGCTCGTGAGTTCGAAAAACACAATGGAACACGGTGAGATTCGAACTCATGAGCCTGTGCACTGAAGGTGCGCGCACTAACCGCTCGACCAGCCAGACTACATAGCCAAGTAGTTATTTCAGTAAATAAAATCATATGTTAATATTTAAATACTTACTTGGTATGGAATTAAATAATATGTAAATAAGCCAATTAAAATAAATAACAGCTTTCATTTACCTTAATAATAATAAATAACAGGCGCGACAAATCCAGCATTGGACTAAGGCCCCAGGATGTGTTAGTGACATCCTATTTCCAAGATCTTATCTGCTTTTTGTTGAGGCAATGAGATCAGCATCACGCTCAGCAGTGTTATTTATCCCCATAAATGGGTACTCGTTTAACATCTGAGTGAGATCATAGTCCATCACAAGCTCGTGAGTGCGAAAAACACCATGATCCACGGTGAGATTCGAAATCATGACCCTGTGCACCGAAGGTGCGCGCACTAACCGCTAGACCAGCCAGACTACATTTACCTTGAAAAGTACGAATTGTCTAAAAAAAAAGCTGGACAAAATAAGAAGTACATTTCAGTTAATTTGGTTTTAATTCAAATATTATGTTCTGATTCGACAAGAATTTGATTTCTTTCATTATTAAAAACAAAAATCGCCATTATTAAAAAAAAAACGTTTTTGTAGAACGTCTGGGAGAATTTCTACGGGCATATTCCAACACATACCATATTTCTAGTTACTTCAGGAAATTTCGTAATTGGTCCTTTTTGTGAAAATCTTTTTTTTTAATTTGTTTATTGAACTCTCACCAAACCTTCACGATTAAATGTAACTCTAGTAATAACGTGAAAAGCTACTCGATTTGGTTGAAGGGGATCCTTAACCAGTTTGTGAGGTATGGTAAGGATTATTATCCTGGCTGAAATCCCTACTTCAAGGGTATCGGTTCATCAGCGTTATACTCTAGGACTCTTAACAAACATATCTTATACGGGAATTGTTTAATAGTAGGCTATTAGGTGTATTTGATCGAAACCAAACTACGAAAAAAAAACCATAGTCCATGTTTTTTCGCCTCCATGGGAAAAAGCCAATTGATGTAGCGTATATCTTATTACTATTTTCTTGACTGAAGAATATTACGATAATAGTCGTTTCCAATCAAATTTATTACGATCTCTTAAATAAAACAGAATATTGTGAGTTTTCATTGTTCGGTCTGGAACGAGAAGAACTGTCGCTCCAAAATTGTGTTGTACCGTCAATACTTTTTGACGTCGCGATGGAAAGTTCTAACATTCTAAATGTTCAATATTCGCCGCGAAAATCATCAATTATGCCAAGGGAACTTTTTTTGCTATAGTTATAATGAGATTGACATTTACCTTTGAGGTCCTTATATGGACTTAAACGCATTTGAAACTGATTTTATTTAGTTTTAAATGAATAACACAGTGAATGCAATGTTTAGCTGGACTATTGAGCGAATACTTTTTCCGCCATTTCAAAGTTTGGAACTTAAACGTCTTTCTTCGTACCTTCCATGAGTTTTTCGCGCCTGAAGTATTTTTGTTTGTTTTTAATTTAATACTTGTTGCATACACAAATGAAAAAAAAAGCTAATTCTCACGGAAAATACCAAGCTATTGTCAAAAAATTAAAAAATTGTCATAACGTTTGTAACGCATCGAAGGAAGCAGCTCCGACCATACAAAAAGTATACATATATTATCAGTATGACTTGGGGAGTCGATTGGGCGATGTCAGTCTGTCCGTCTGTTGCGACGCGTTTTACTCGGCCAATTTAAAAGCTATGAAGCTGAAATTTTGCGCAAATGCTTTTTCTTGCTGCAGGCAGTTTGTATGTTTGAATTGGTAATATCGGACCATGGGGTCATGGGGCTGCCATACAAACCTAACCCCCCAAATGAGGTTCTTCTAAGAAAAACTTTTTTTATTTGTGCACCAATTTCAACCAAATTTCACACAAATGTATATCTATTGATGATACAAAACATATGTAAGAATAGATCAAATCGGAGCATATGGTCATGGGGCTGCCATACAAACCGAACTCCCCCAGTTTGGTTCTTTTTATACTAATTTCACAAAACCTTGTCGACGCAATGGAACTTTTGTGAAGACGGAAGGAAGAGGGGGATTAAATGCAAGTCGTAGGTACGCCCGAAGAAACGTTTACCCCGAGGAGAGTGAGGAGAGTGAAGAGTATCCAAATTTCGGACGCGCCCGAAATTAGCCTCGGTCTCGTTTTATTGTCCATATGTGTATACGTATTTGGAGCCGCCGAAGCAACAAATTATGTACTATAAATCCATACACAACAACAAGAGTGTGACTGGTTCGGCCCTTCTTTGTTCCGGTTCATAGTTGCATCAAAGAATGAAGTTGTCCTTTGCATCGTCTGGAAGTCATGATGATGAGGTCCTAACTGAGAATGTGTAACAAGAGTGGGGGGACGGTTATGATAAGCTGTTGTTATGAGGGTCATACGTCGACATTGGAACTGAGTCCCTTGATATCAAAGGCCTATGGAGAATCTGCTGTCGTAGCTTTGAGACCATGGCCAGTGGACGGTGTCTCAGTTTGGAAAGTAATAGGAGCTGAATCGCGGTTGGTGATGGCTGTGGGCTCTGATTAGTTCGTCAATAGTAGAATTCCTGTTCTTATGGGCAGCCCACAGTTGACAATCCCGGCGAAATACGGATCCGGCCTCTGAGTCCGTCGCTATACGTAGTACCGCCCCCGGTGTGGGGCTGTACTCTTTTTCCTCCTAGATTTACTATTGAGTATAAAGCTCACCTGTATGAACTCATTGGTTATATTACCATGATTCATTCAATGGCTAGGCGACCTGAATACGACCTCCCGTACAAGGAAAGCCTTAGACGTGTAGAAATACAAACTCCTATGGCATCGTACACAATGGATCGTGTATTCACGAACGGATTCCCTTTCCTATGATAGTTTAAACAACAAACACTTACTTCTCTAAAAAAAATTACGTTAATCCTTTCCTTAATTCACATATACATTATCAAATCGAAGCATACGCTAACGGATGCGTGGTCAAGAGGGTGCTTCACCCTACTAATGGCGAACTCTAGAAAGTGACCAAATCCAATGAGCTAAGACGAAATAAGAACTAAAATAAACGCAAAGGCCCAGCCGGGTGAAGTCGGAGGACTACGTCATAGGGCTGTGATATAAACAAACCATCAAAAACTAGGTTCTTCTAAGAAAAACTGTTTTCTTGATGAACCAATCTAAACCCAACTTCGTCCAAGTGTGTTCTTAGTTAACTCATTGCCGGACACAACGCCAAAATTTGACACGATTTGTATGTCAAATGCTCAAAATTGGACGTCTATAGACGTTCTGTCCCGGAAAGGGTTAAGCCTCAAAACATATCCAGGAATCGATGGAATCGGAATATTATGTCATAGGGCGCGGCCGAAATTTGCCTGAGTCTCGTTTTATAAAAATTTTGACAGAATGAAGAATACAAAGAATGCATTCGGATTCTCGTGTGTGTGCATCGGAATAATGAAATCCATTGGTGTCAAGGCCCAATATACTTGTGCTGTCAAAGAGGTTTGACGATGGAAAGTCATCAGATCCGTATGGCATTCCAAACAAAGCTCTAAAAATAGCAGTTCAAACAATACTGGAGAAGTTAATCAAAGACAAGAAAACCTGATTGAATAATGCCACCGCCGGCATCCATGTCATAGAAGGCGACTGAAAGGGACCCTAATCCAAGGTCGATCAGCATGCGCCGAGGGATACATGGTCAAGAGGGTGCATGGCCGCTAGTATGCGAAGGAAGCAGGCAGCCATGACATCTGAAGCCTGAGGCACATTTCAGCATCAACAACATCAACAAGACCTCCCATAGGTTAGTTAATGTGTGTGTATGGGTTGCCGTGTCTGGACACTGCCGGCGGACGTAAAAGGAAAGTCCATAAATTTACTTCTTTCCACACACTAGTGCCAAATACACAAAAAGGTGTAAAAGAATGGAAGGCCTCATGGAAATTGACGCAGATACAAGCACTACCTCGCTGGGCACTACTTCTGCTATGGGGTTGAGTGATCCCGGGGCGAACCTAGTTCGCGCCAGAGGTCGACGGTTTTCGGGGGCGAGCAATATAAGGCAGTCCAATTACATTGTGGAGAAGCTGAGGGTTGCAATCTGGAATGTCGGTTCCATGACGTCAAAGAGCGAGGAGATTGAGGATATCATGAAGCGGAGATAGAGGGATAGACATTATGTGCGCGCAAGAGACGAAGTGGCGAAATACCCATATCAACAGAGCACAGTTTCTTACGAATTCCATGAAGTACAAATTGTACTACTATGGAATTACAAACCAAAGAAACACAATACCACTAATCTCTTTTCCTATACACATGAACTAAACATTGTTTCAATAGTGTTGCTGAAGATGAGTGGAACGCCACTCGAAATGCATACAGATTAATAAAATTCAATTTTCCTGCAAATTTAAAAAACCGTTGTTTTTATAAAACATTACAAATATATCGGAATTTGCGATAATCATTCCATAATTAAAAAGTTTAATAAACAAAGAAACAGAGTTGGCATTATTCTGAAGTTGTCTTTACTTGGCAGCATAATAAGTGTCGCGAAGAGAAGTGATCGCTTGATCAGCATCAAATTGGTTATCTGCGGAAGGGTGTGGAACGTAATAAGTACCTATGCTCCCTAAGTGGGACTACCACCAAAAGAAAAAGAGGCATTTGGAACGACGTTGAGACGTTGACACTCTGATTCAGACCATTCCAGATACTGAATTGGTGTTCTTGGGAGGAGATCTAAATGGCCATGTGGGTGAATCAAATTAAAAGACTGCAAGGTGATCTTGGGTGAATCTGTCGTTAGCCAACATCGTTTCCTCCTGTCAGAATTTATTTTGAAAGTAGGAGGAACAAGAAATAGAAGAACTCCCAAGCCTGTCGAAAAAATCAAGTGGCACAATCTCACAAACGACAACTTTGAACCTGTAGTAACTCCATTCATTGAGAAAATGTCGGAGTGGTTTCAAAACAACACCAACTGCAGTCGAACATAGTTTCGCTGAAATGTCAGTAGATGAGGCGGAAAACGAACTTGGAGTTTTGAAAAGTCCACTCCACACGAAGAAAGAAACATGGTGGTAGAACACTGAAACTAAGGAAGCAGTGTAAGCCAAATCGAACGCATTAAAGGCATGGACGAAATGTGAGTCAAGCAGTGAAGCCGAACGAATTCAACGCGAAAATTATATGCAATGCCGCAAGAACGTAAGGCGCTTGGTGGCTCAAGCAAAGGCGAAGGCAGCTGAGAAACTCTACCAAGAATTAGAAACTCAGACTGCTACCGAAGGACCGTTTTTGCGCGAGAGACCTAAGCACGACGCCAGGATATTTAGGGTCGCAGCCCAAAGGAGAAGGAATGCTCGGGAAATACAGGCGCCAATGACTCGCAAGGAATGTTGCTGATTGACGATAGGCAATTTGTACCAGGAATGAAGAATTTCCTCGAGCCGCTTTACAAGATGTTGAGCCGAATACCACAAATATTGAAGATATCTCAGAGGAAGAGGTGATGGAGGCAATGCATCAGATGAAACGCGGAGAGGCAGTCGGACCGGACAAAATCCCCACGGAATTTTGATTGAAAATGGAAAATGTCGGGCTTAGTTGGCTCACAGTTCTCTTCAATAAAATCAAAGGTGGGCAACCGATGCATGATGCTTTCAGGGAAAGTTTTCTTCTTCCTTTCTATAAGAACAAGGGAGTCTCACGCAAACTCAACAACTATAGGGCTATAAAGTTAATACCTCATACACTGAAGATCTACGAGCGAGTTGTCTGGAACCGATTGAGAAAGATTGTGCGGTTGAATGACAATCAATGCGGCTTTGTTGAAGGTCGATCTACAGTCAATGCGATTCAGTGCATTCGTATTGCGATGGAAAAGTATAAAGCAGCACGAAAGGACTTGCACTTTGTATTCATCGATTTGGAAAAGGCATTCGATAGAGTACCTCGTGATCTGATATGGTTGGCCTTGAGAACACTTAATGTCCCTGAGGCATACGTCAGGATGATACGAGACATGTATGATGGAGCTACGACTAAGGTTAGATGCACAGCCGGTGAATCAGAAGAATTTTCGGTGAATGTCGGATTACACCAGGGCAGTGTATTGAGTCCGTTACTCTTCAACATCATCATGTGCTACTTATTAACACGTATCTCCGACGGCCTAGAAATATCTCTTCTTTTTGCCGATGATATAGTCCTCAGTAGCCCAAACATCGTTGCCTTGCAAGCTGCACTTACAAAATGGTGTGACATTCTGGAGGAGCATGAACTGAAGGTAAGTACAACAAAGACTGAGTTCTTATGGTGCCCATTCTCTGACCCAGATGCAAAGATACCAAATAGTTGACGTACGACGGGCGGAGAGCAGCTTAAGTCTTGTACCAAGTTTAAGTACTTTGGCTCGATGGTGAACAACGGAGCTACATGCAATGATGACATCAAACATCGTACAAAGGTTGGGAGGATAAAGTGGCGAGAAAACTCTGGGCTTTTCTGCGATAACAAAATGCCACTGAAGCTAAAGGTAAGTTGTACAAAACGGTTGTACGTCCCGCACTCATGTATGGATCAGAATGCTGGACAAAGTATGAAGGTAACGCGAAATAAATGACAGCGACTGAAATGAAAATGTTACGCATGTCAGTTGGTGTAACCAAAAGAGACCACATCAAGAGTAGCTACATCTGAGGCAGCTTGTCCATAACCAATCACCGATCCAAGATAGAGCTGCGTGTAGAAAAATGCTGAGATATTACCGCCAAAACGGGCAAAGTCTAAGCTACAATATCTAAGTAATCAAACGGACGGAGTCATCGGTTTAAATTCCACGAATTGCCTTCCACTGGCTCACCGCTCGCACCTTGCCTAACCACTCTACGCAGCAGCACTACGTAGTAAAAATGTTGACAAATTCTAAAAAGCAAGGTCTGAACGGAGCGAAGAGCGTGCCACGGGATCTGAGTAAACTTATGGACGAACCAGAAGTCTAAGTCTTACGAATTGCCTTCCATCAACTCACCGCTCACTTCGCTCCCACCTCGCCTTATCCGGTTCCCATCAGCGACAGAATTATGAAAAGCGTGACAGACCGAGCGAGGTATGAGCGAAGGGCGACCCACAGGATCTGAGTAAACGTATAGACGAGCCAGAGGTATAAGTTTTGTGAATTGCCTTCCATTAGCTCACCGCTCGCTTCGCTCGTCTTATGCTGCTTCCCAGCAGCGCTACGTTGCAAAAATGTGGATGAGTTCTGAAAAGAGTGACAGACAAAATTTAAGTAAAACTAAGCATTAGCCAAAAGGCTATATCTTCCCAATTGCAAGGTTAGCTACAGGATTTAAGTAAACGTAAGGTAACGCAGGTAAGTCTGATCACAGGCCTCATCAAAGAGCTTATTCTGTAGTGAATTAGGTTTCATTGTGTGACATTCGTAATGCTGTACATTTTGCTGTACATTTCTCAGTGCTGTACGACAGGTCGAAATGCTGAACTGTACAGCAAAATGCTGTACGTCTGGTCAGCTTAAGCTAAGGGAGTAACGGTGGTTGGATTTGGGGACGACCTTACAGTAACCGCTATCACCATAGACGACGGTGTACGTCGAACTGTTCGCCAGCCAGGCGATTACAACCATCAAACTATGGCCAGAATCAGTGGGACTGGAACTCGCAAAACATAAAACCGAGTCTGTTCTCATTAGAAATTACAGAAAAAAATCCTCATTCGAAATCAGAGCTGGAGCAACGGTCATAACATCTAAGTTTTCTGTTAGCTACTTGACTCGATGATAAGTTCTGGGGAGTACTTGAAGTACGTATACAAGAAGGCAGCGACCGAATGATGTCAATGAAGTTACTCGTAGACGAGACTAACAGGCTGTACCGCGGGTGCAACGAGGGAACTGTTGACGACTCGGAAGATTGGAGAGGTTTCGAGAGTTTGAAGTCCCTGAGAAAGTGGCAACTCAGATGGGATTACGCTCTGACTATTAAATGGACGCACATTCTAACACCCGACATTGCGATGTGAGTAAACCAGAAATGGGTAAGTACGGTCCACGAAAGATATCGGAATTTATTTCATCATTTTAAACTAGACGATTCGCGAAAGTGCCCCAGGTGCAAGGTCGAAGATGCAAGGAAGGCTTTTCAACTACCCAAGGTTTGCAGCGACTCGAGTTAACCCTTAACTACATTCGTGGGGGACTAGGGTCCCCCAAGATGAACATTTTTAGACTTATCTCAAATGTTTTAAATTTGATGCGGTTGAACTTTCGCGTATTTGTAGCACTGCCTAAGAGCTTGCAAACAGGGAAAAAGCGCTGGACTGCAGCTTATAGGTTAGGAGCTGTAAACTTTGCATTTTTCTTCTTGTATTTTGCAGTTTTGAATAGAATTTGAGGTTATAGTAAATAGAGAATATATTTCATTATTGCAATGGAAGTTAAATCATGACAACTTTTACAAAATTATTCAATTTGATGGACAGGGGCCGGAGGTCGAACCATGTATGGCTTCGGATCATCAGAATCAAATGCAATCCCTATTTTCCGATATTTTGAGTTTAGAACAGTTTCTTAATTGCAGATAACTTGTAAGAATAACAGATGGCAGCTGGCAGAACGACTACCAATTTCTAAGGAAAAAATTCATGAAAAAAAGCCCCTTTTTTCCGCTTGTGATTTTCAAGATTGTTAACTATATTTAAAATTATAGTTATATTTTTCATTCTTTATTGTGTAAACAACGTAAAAAACAGTTTAGCTTTTTGTGGAATTACATTTGAATTTTAGACTCGACGTTTGAAGTAAGTACTGAAAGTGTACCATGCGAAATGGCCACTTTCTATAATTAAAGCTGCAAACTTTACATGCAGCTTTCAAATCTTTAAAAAATTATATTTTTGCATTTATTACACGTCTATGATTTGTTTTAGATTAGGAGTTGGCAGCATTTCCAAAATTAAATGTATTAAAAATCACATTTGGTAATGGGGGACCTAGGTCCCCCACGAGTGTAAATGTGTAGGCTGGAAATAGCGAGTGTAGCTGAGGGTTAAATCTGTGCATTAACATAAGTCCCGTAAAATTTCAGCAATAGGCGCAATCAAATGATCTCGTGCCAGCATCCAGTAGAGTTCCCAAATCGTGCATGAAAATAAGTGTCACTATGAACTACTATTACATATAGGGTGTTTTTTTTAGACGTGTGGTTTTCAATCTGCCCTAACTTTTTTCGGTTGGTTTTTTTGACAGCTGTCACTTGATTTATGCTCAGTTTAGTTCGCCATTTCATAATAAATAGACTTACTCCGTCACAACGTTTGCAAATCGTGCCCAAAACGAGATGGCCACCGATCCCGATTTTCACAAGAAAATTTTGTTTAGCGATGAAGCTCACATTTGGTTGAATGGGTATGTTAATAAACAAAATTGTCGCGTTTGGAGTGATGATAATCCACAAGCCATTGTTGAGACGCCGTTACATCCTCAAAAAGTCAGTGTTTGGTGTGCTCTATGGGCAGAAGGAATCATTGGTCCATATTTCTTCAAAAATTAAGCCGGCCATAATGTTACAGTCAATGGAGAACGCATGGTTAATGATTTTTCGTGCCTGAATTGGAGGATGTTGATGTGGATGACCTTTGGTTCCAACAAGACGGCGCTACATGCCATACATTCAACGAAACAATCAATCTATTGAAGGAAACTTTTGGGCAAATGGCAAACCCTTGCCTTTATAATAAAGCTAAGTTCTTGGCCATATCATTAAATTATATGCGTTTTATTTCTTCTTGAAAACCACACCTCTATAACAAAACACCCTATACTATGTATTTATCTGAAGTAAATATTTTTTTAAGCATTATTTTCTACGTACATATTCTAGACTAGAGAGTATGCATCGACAGCATCAACATCGTCATAAAACCACAAAGAGTCATTAACAAACAAAACAAACTATAAAGTTTCCTAAAATATAAAAATTTTAATATTTCCTATAAATAATTCAATCCACTTTTCCTGTAAAAGTATATTTATCCGAGTTGTATTATTTGACGATATAAAATATTTATTTATTGAATACACAAACACATTCATATCATAGACGAAGGAAAATTGTCGCGGCAAAATAATTGTCAATAAAATCTGTCGATTATCTTCATAAAATAGAATATTACGCGCGATACTAATAATAAAACCTAAAGACTCAAATGAAAAGGCATCGTCGTGGCTCGCTATACAAAGAAGTCGTGTCGTGGGTCGTAGTATGGGTAGGTATGGCTTGTAAATAAATATGTGTACGAATCTCGTCCATTTTGCTTTGCTGGATAGAAACTGTGGTCTGTAAAATTCCGAGGAACCAATAAACTCAGCAATTTACAAACTCTAAATGGTCCATTATTCTTGATAGGACATTTCAATGGCGATATGGCGTCAAATTTCAGTTCAATTCAATATGTAGACGAAACAAAATAATATTTGCAGTTTAACTGAGTAACCGTAATAATTGACAGATGAGTCACGAAAGTTGGAAATTAACGCGAAAGGATCAAGGGATCAGTTTTCTTTTAATTTAGTAGACGCGGAGAAGAAAACTTGGAATTTCTTATTTAGTTCCATTTAGATTTTCTAGATTGATCGCGTCCAAAAACTGGCATCACGAACAGCCATTTCGTTGCTATATACTTAGCATCTACACTAGCAACCAAATGGAGACAGAAAATGGCATAATAAATAAATTTCATTTTGGTGATTTTTTGAAATTTAATTATCAAATTCGGACTCTGCGCGTTTGAATTATTACACGTAGGCCTGTTCCAAAAACCGCGATCCCGGTACAAAACCGGTGTTCACTTGGTACCGGACCCGATATTCTAAAGTACCGATATCCCGGTTTTTTTTTTTTGGTACCGAGTTAAAAAAACCGACCTACGAGTCGGTTTTTTGGTACCGAGTTAAAAAGAACGATTCATTTCAACCATGAGCCGGGTTTTTCAGGTATTTTGATACCGGTTTTTAACCCGGTACTCAAAAAACCGGCTTATGGTTAAAAAAAAAACCGTCGGTACTGGAAAAAAACCTGAGTCGGTTTTTAACCCGGTACTCAAAAAAACCGGCTTATGGTTTAAACGAGACCGAGGCTAATTTCGGGCGCGGCCGAAATTTGAATACCCGTCACATTTGAATGAAACTGAAGCTTCTTTTGTGTTAAAAATTTCCACCGCAGCCCAATAACGTGTTCCGATTCCATCTGTTCCTGGATATGTTGGGGTTAATCCAGGAACACACTTGGATGTATTTTGGTTAATATTCAAAAAGAAAAAAAGTTGTTCTTACAAGAATCCAATATTTGGGGGTCGGTTTGTATGACATCCCTACGACGTAATGTTCCGATTTCATCCATTCCTAAATATCTTTTGAAGCTTTAGGTGACCTGATTCCCGAAGGCCCAATGCAGTACACATTCCGGAATTCGGTTTTCAGGCAAACCCTCAATCGTACTATTTTATTATTTGTTATCATTCGCTTAATGTTATCAAAACAGCAAGATCCCGATGTGATCGCATTAAGCGGCGTCGATTGTATGTCACGAGGCTACCACCATGACGGATTCCATAAAACGACCACATATTCTCCATCCTTTCATAAGTGATATCTTCCTAAACGGAATACAGCAAGAATAGTAGCCTTTATTCTGGGAAATGTGTGGTGAACCTTGGGAAAGCAAGGTTCCAGGGACGTAGCCAGAGGCCAGGAGTCCCTAACTTCCTACAGTATTTCTAATTTATTCATTCCTAAAACTCTGCCGAAATTAAGCTTGCAGTCAGATAAATTGTGTCATCTGGACGAAAGTAGTGACTATATAATAAACAATTTGGAACACACAAAAAATCTGGTGACCCAAAATTGGGATCGTCTTTCATAATGGAAGCTAACGAATTTCGTAAGAACTCATACAGGCTACACAATTTGAAATAAAATATTTCCCTGTAGAAGAATTTTTTTTTTGAGCCGTGCGAAGGGAAGGCAAAAGCAGCATGATGCGGGCACCGAATACGCGATCGTACTTTCCATAGTTCCATAGTTGCTGCTTCGTGCATATACCATGGCCCACGAGCCCTTCTATAATTGTACAGAAAAGAAGTCTTTGGCGTTGTAGACGTGGCACTCTCTGCTTCCGATGATAGCAGAGCAATTAAGTAATCGTGCGTGCACTCGTGCTCGCCCAGCCTCGTCAAGCGATAAAATTGGATTCCACACAAGAACAGTGAGACAGGAGGCATATTATGCATTGGGCAGCGCCGAAACTAGTGTCTACAATTAACAACAAGATTCTAATAATGTCATAATTTCTGATATCCAGCTAAATCCTGGCTACGTGCTTGCAAGGTTCTGTTGGTACTAAACAGGACCCAAAAAAAGATCCCTCAACTTCTAAATGTTCTCATAGACAAAACATCATCAGCATGTGAAGTGCAAATGTATGTTTTAAGACGCAAGAAGTTATAACAGGCATGGGAGAAGTGTAGCCAGGATCTCGTTTAAAAGGGGCAAACCCAACATTTGTTTAACACAATGAACACGAATTTTTTTTTAGGGTTAGAAATAGGTATTTTTCAACTTTTGAATTCCAGTGTTCGAAACTGCAGTCTCAGCAGCATTGTTGGGATGATGATGGCCCTTTCCCTATCTCTGACTATCCGTGACCCTGAGACAAAAATCATGAAGCTGTTTATTTGAAGTACGAAAATTACACCTCCTTGTACCTACCTATTTTCGTTTTGTTTATTACAATAGATAAATTAATACCTCATTGCATAGAGAATTCTTAAGCGGATGGCGACTCTCTGGGGATTTATCACTACTTTATTGGATTTGGTCAACATATAGGGAAAATCCTTGCAGAGTCCTTTAGTTTGAATTTTCTTTTTCCTAAAGAGGTTGATAGGGGAATCGGACAGAGTACAGAAATTTTTCCATCGTTTTGTGAAAAATTTAAATCGCATCTTTACATGGCTGTTACTTCTGAGTATTGGCAGCTATAGATGCTTGGGATTTTCACCTAATACGGGCAGTGCGGTCCTCTATACATAGCTGTTAAATTTCAAAATTTGACGGTCCAAAATTTCCGAATTAGGGACAATTTTCGATTAAATCGATTGAACTCCAGAACGCAGATAAGTAGGACCTTGAAATTTGGAGACAATGTGAGTGGTGAGCGCCAAGTATAGATCTACAGCTACAAGTGTGAGCTAGAGCCTTGAAATGTTCACAAGTCTGCCAATTTTCCAAATTTATTGGACATATTTTATAGAGTTTTCGATTAGAAAAGTCGAAAGTGCGATTTGGGCAGCTGTAACTGTCGAACGCAGATAGGCGACCCTAAAATATGGAGAAATGCAAGTAAATGTAATCCCCAGGTTGTGGAGCTACCTGGCACAATTGACCAAAGAGTTTCGAAATTATCGAAAATGAATGTTTGCCACATGAAAGTGCGATTATCCTGCTAATAACATTTAACAGACTGACTACAGGCCTCACCGAGGAGGTTTTCATGAAGTCATTTAGGCTTCTTTGGTGTGGCGTTGGGAATGCTGTACATTTACTAATGCTGTACGACAGGTCAAAATGCTTTAGGTATTGTACAGCAAAATGGTGTACGTCTGGCCACACATTTGGTTGAAGTTTGGTTGATTGATTCACAAAGAAAAAAGTTGTTCATGCAAGAACCTAATTTCCAGCGGTTGGTTTGTATGAGAGCCCTATGACGTAGTGTTCCGATTTCATCTGTTCCTAGATATGTTTGGTGGCTTTACTAAAAACACATTTGCGCAAAGTTTGGTTAAGATTGGTTCATTAAGAAAAAAGTTTTTCTTAGAAGAATCTAATATCGAGTGGTTGGTTTGTATGACAGCCCTATGATGTAGTGTTCCGATTTGATCTGCTCCTAGATATTTTTTGAGGCTTTACTAGGAACACATTTGGATGAAGTTTGGTTACGGTCGGATTAAAAAGGAAAACGTTTTTCTTAGAAGAACTTAATTTTCAATGGTTCCTTTGTATGGCAGCCCTATGACGTAATGTTCCAATTCCATCCATTCCATATGTTTTGAGGTTATATTAGGAACACACTTGAGTGCAATTTGATTAAGATTGGTGCATAAAGAAAAAAGTTTTTCTTAGAAAAACCTAATTTTCAGGGGCAGCCCCATGACCCCATGGTCCGATTCCATTCGTTCCGACATATATACAGCGTACACTAAAAAGAAACTTCCATACAAATTTTCAGCTCCATAGCTTCAAAACTGAGGGACTAGTTTGCGTTGCAACAGACGGACAGACAGACAGACAGACGGACAGACAGACAGACAGACGGACATGGCTCAATCGATTTCTCTCGTCACGCTGATCAATAATATATATACTTTATATCGTCGGAGGTGCTTCCTTCTGTGCGTTGCAAACTTCATGACAAAGTTAATATACCCTTTCACATAGTGACGGGTATAAAAACCGTCGGTACTGAAAAAAAAACCTGAGTCAGGGAAACCGCTTGTGGTACCGGGTATTGAAAAACCGAAACCCGGTACTGAAATCTCGGTACCGAACAGGCCTAATTACACGGCCAATCAAGAATTATTCAATTTCACACAAAAGAACGAACAAAACTTTCAAAATTGTCACTTTGAATTTGACAAGCGGTTTTGTCAAAGCGATTAGTTGATGGGGGCTCTGGGCTCTAGTAAACATTTTTGTAACGTAACGAACGTAACGTAACGACGATGAAGATCAAAAAGCCAAATGTAGTAGATATGGGTATTTTAAAAGGGAGAATGATAGAAACTGGAACTTAGGAAATATAGATGTAATTTAAATCACATATTGTGTACATAGTGAGGCTTAATGATTACATAAAAAAAAATAGGACTAAGATTAGGTTGAATGTTAGGGTTCGGGGGTAGAGTTGGAGTGGTTTGGTCCCAAGTTAGGGCTAAGGTTAAAGTCAAAATTAAGTTTAGAGTAACGGATAGGGTTAAAGTTATTGTAAGGTCGCAGTTAACGTTATTATTAGGGTTAAATGTAAAGGATAGGGTTTGCGTTAAGGTTGAGTTTGAGGTTCAGGCTTAGGCTAAGATTGAGGTCAAAGTTAAGGTTAATATTATGTATAAAGATACCAAGGTTTCCGATGTTACCAAGGCTTATCAATGTTAGTAAGGGCTTCCAAGGTCACCGAGGTTATCAAGTGTACTCTAGTTACTAAGGTTGCCAATGGAACCAAGGTTACCAAGGGAACCAAGGTCTATGAGGTTACAGAGATTACCAAGGGGGCCAATGTCACTAATGTTACCAAGGAGACACAGATTACCAACGTCAGGCTATCCGTAAACCGTGTCCTTCGCGCTCGATCACCCGACATCTCATCCGACGAACAACAACTGCCTAGAGCCACACGTACCACTTTGGCTCAGCTTCGTTCTGGATGGTGCTCCAGACTAAACTCGTTCTGGTCGCGCATCGACAACACCATTGGAGATATTTGTCCAGCATGTGGAGTCAGCCCACACAACGTGGACCATATATTTGAATGTACTGCCGCAACTACGCATCCAACACCCATCGCACTATGGGAGAACCCCATCGAAGTTGCGATCTTCTTAGGTCTTGACCTTGTGGAGAGGATACCTACGATTTATGAATGATGATACAAGTCCCCCCCTCTCTTGCGCCGCTATAACAACAACAACAACCAAAGGGGATATCATCATTATTATTATTATTCTCAAAGAAATTCATGAAGGTTTCCGCCAAAGAAAAAGTCGTCAGCCGCAGAAATAATTTATATAAATACAATCCCGCTAAAATACTCGCATATTTTCTTATAGCCAATACAGACTACGAACAAATCCTAGTGTAGATTAAAATAAATCCAATCGAATCATATGTTACTAAATTCAAAATTCAATCGCAAAATGTACCTGCATTATTTAAATTGCAGTACAATATGATGGTACAATTGCTAATCAAATCGAGGATTTAATAAATCCTGTCGTAAGTGTGAATCCCTTTTAAAGGATAGAGAAAAAAGTAGGGATGTCAAAAACCGGGTTATGGGCCGGTTGTTTTCGGTTTTTTTGCAAAGCCGGTTAGACCGTCCGGTTTTAACCGGGCTCAAAGTACCGGTTTTCCGGTTACCCGAGTCTTTTCATTGATTTGCTTAGAATTTTAGTAAAAAAAATGCATAGACACTCGTATTGCTACTGTTCGTATCGTATGCAAAATCAAATCAAAATGCAAGTACAGGGTGCGCCAGAGAAACTTACTTACTTGAAAAAAAAAAACTCCCGAGCGGTGAGTTGGGCGGGTAGAGGGGTTGAAGGTGGCGCATCTGGAGCGGAAAGTCCCCAATTTTGTTTCCCATTTTAGTCAGTTGCCATCATACTCTCGTCTAGAGAGCAGCGGGCCTCGCGATTTTCTTTTCTAATGGTTGCTCACTTGGAAGAGATTTGGCGAATTTGGGGTTATTTGAAATTCCTGGTTAATTTCGATCGACCGCGGACCATAGTTTACACAGCAATAAGGGGAGTGTTCAAAAACATGTTTAAGGGCTAAAATATGAAAACGAAATTTTTCATAGGGGACAAGTAATAGAATTGCTGACTAAAATTCACGAAAATATAAAAAATTGTTTGAATTTTGATAGATTTTTTTCCCGGTTTTAACCGGATGGACAAACAACCGTCCGGCTTAAGACCGGGAGGAGGAAAAAACCGACAATAACCCGGTTAACCGTTCTGAAAGTACCGGTTTTCGGACTAACCGTCTGGTTTTTGACATCCCTAGAAAAAAGTATCAAAAGGAAAAGTTATCGGGGAGCATATATAAATGCTGGCCAAGAATAGGCGGTTACAGTAACAGCGGAACAATGCAGACATTAGTCTGCTGTTGATTTCTTACTGCTACTGCCTTGACCTTGACAAAGTCATGCAAAATAGATATTAATATCATATATATAAATATAATTAATTTCAAATTATTGTTTCTGTAATATCGATAAACATCACACGCAATAATAACCTGACCTTGATCAGTGGCCATTACCATCAACCTTGGCAGTTTTCTTCTCTTTTCGTCATGAAACCAATATTTGCAATTAAAGATTTTCACCTTTTATATGCCCATTTTCCCATTACATACATACATATACTCGCCTCCAAGAAATGTTGTAAAAAAACAACATTTTATATTTGAAACCTCCAAGTATCCAGAGATCCTTTTCTTTGTCATAACAATAAGAGAAAAACCCAATTGTTTCCATAACATCAAACCCGACATCTTACACCTTTCCGTTTCCATACATTCCGCATCTTGTCGAATCGCATAATACAAAAACCGACTGGAAAACGATTTTTTTTCGTAATTTATTTCCGACGTTTCGAATTGAAATCCTTTAACATTGAAGCAGAAAAAATAACAGCAAAATCCGTTTGAAATATCCTTTTATTGAAAGGATCCCGAGAAAAAACCCACTCAAACGGTCGACTTGAAATTCTCATGGGCCATCGAGCCGAGTCGTAAAATACACCAAGTCCATCCAAATGTGACACATCCACATATTCGATATTAATCATATGTTAGAACTGATGTATTGCCCGATGCCCTCCATATCGAACATGGTGGTGGTGGGGCGAAGGCATGTTATCGACGACTGCCCGCACAGTACTTGTGTCTTTCGTCCTTTTCGTCGTTCGTGATTTGCGTCTTTCGTCCTTTTCGTCGCTCGTGTTTTAGATACACACTCGTCGTATACATGCTGCGCCAACGAACACGAAGGATCATTTTATGGTTCCATTTTAACAATATTCGAAATTGGAAATTTTTCGAATTGTTTTTTTTTCTGGCCGAGTTTTTATTTTTATCCATGTCTGTTCGCCATTCTATTGCAGGAACGTAACTGCTGTTTAGTGTGCTTCTGCAGGACATCGAGCATGAGTATGCGTTTCAGTTATAGTAGGTAGGTATAGACATGAGGTATGGGCGGATAATAAAATTGAATCCTTCAAGTAGTCTGAGCACGTAGAAAATCATAAAATTAAGTCAGCCAGTCAGTCACACACTTGGATCACGAGACTTCTTTTTAAATGAAAACAAAAAAAGAAAGATGTTAGACGAAATAAATACAATCAGCGACATTAGATTTTGCCAGCCGTGGTGAGTTGGCTGTTAACGAACCATCCAGACCCCGCGCAATAGCACAAGCCGTCGAGGCCATAAAAGTCACGGGGAAAAAATAGGCATAACAAAAATGTTGTTTGAAATTCGTCAGGCATTTTTGTTTCGTGTGTTTATTTGATTCATTTTTAGGGATGCCCCAGAAAATCCTACATAGAACCTTTTATCCACTTGCCAATATTTCGATTGATTCGCTTCTCGGTTTTTAATGGAGGGTTTGTTTTTTTCCACAGGCAGAAATACAAACGCGAATGAACGGAACAAAGAAATCCTCTTGAATTATTTATCAAATGTTTAAGCTTTAAGGGATTCATTACCGGTAAAAGGCAGCTCGAATTATCATTATTCGCGAGAATTTTAGCAAACTATCTTCTATCTATTTGAAATTCCATAGACATGACATGATTTTAGTTGAATTTACAAAATTATCAGAAACTTTTCATAAATAGGGAGTGATGCAGCGACCCCAGATCTTAACAGTTTTGCTCATATTTAGACTCCACTTACACAAGAGGAACTTTGGAGTGCTGAGCGCTACTGAATAATCCGAAAAATGCAGAATAGCAGTAACTCCTCATTACAGACAACTTTTGCAGATTGCACTTTTTGTGAGATCACTTTTCACTCTAAATTTAACAACAATTCCGAAAACCATTCGCTTCAACATATTTTTCAATTTTCACCTTTAAAACTTACCTACATATTCCACTATAACATTTTGTGCAAAACTACCAGACAACGTATACAGGGTGTCCGGAAAATCCAGCGTAAACGCACTGGATTGTGATTCCTAATGTGATTTCCAGCAAAAAAAAGTTGTACGGAACATACCCCCTTAGCTTAACCCTTTAGCTGTCACAGGCATTTGAAGATTTTTGAAAAAAAAAAACCATTTTCTTGTACGACTAAAACTTCAATATCTCAAAAGCTAGACTAGCTAGAATAGCAAAATAAGATAAGAATTCAATTCAATTCAAACTGACCCTAAAGATCTCCAATTTGGTAAAAAAATTTCAAATTATATCAAAATCGATCCAAAAGTAACCCTAGTTTTCTGCACTTAAGGCATTTAAACTGTGAGAAATATCGAAGCTAGAATAAAATGAAATAAGAAAGAAATCATTGCCAATTTTTAAAAGAATCGTACGATCACCTCACCTTGGCAGAAGTTGGAGAAAATTGACATGGAAAAACAGATTGTTTTTTGTTGTCAATTTACAAACATTTTACTTTGAAGTTCTGTAAAAACCAAACCTCTTATCGGATTTTAGTGCCGTTAGCTTTATTTTTTTAGGTAAATTTGTTGGCTGCAATAAATTATCTTATTTGCTATTCTAGCCAGTCGCGCTTTGCAGATATTGGGGTTTAAGTCGTGCAAGAAAATGATTTTTTCAAATGCCTGTGGCAGCTAAAGGGTTAAGCTAAGGAGTATGTTCCTTACAACTTTTTTTGCTGGAAATCAAATGAGGAATCACAATCCGGTGCGTTTATGCGGCAGTTTCCGGACACCGTGTATAGAACTTGCAAATACATAGGTACATACCTACTTCCTGAACACATTCCTCAAAGTGCAATGAAATATCAGAATGCGGTAAAGAGTTTTCCTTTTAAGTCTGCACTTAGTGCCTCACATATGCATATGAATGTGTAGCTATGCGGTGCAATCAGACGAGCGCATAAGCATTAATGTGCAACCAGGACATTTCGTCGTAAAAACTTTATGAGTGTGCATACATATCTAAAGGACACTCCTAAGAAAATGCAAAATCTTTGTCAGAGAAGTCAACGTCTGCTTTTGGCTTTCAGCGCCCCGTGCCTTCATCATACTATGCAGCCAGGAGGGAAGTAGGACATCATTTTTAATGGGTCGAAAAGAAGAAATTTCGGCTCGGCTTAGTTGACTTCCTGCCTGACTTGCTCGCATCATACGAACCCTTACTGTCGTACTATATTTTTGTATTGATTCTATAGTTATGACAGACTGGAAACCACATTACGGAAATTCGACTGCCAGACGCCTTCCTGATCGTTGAAGGGAAACATTTCATGAATTTTCCCACACTTGTTCGTGTGTTTCTTTTCAATATGATTGCGCGCCTGATGGGACGAAGAAGTGGATGAGAAAAGTGAGTTTCATGGCGGAAATCGAAAAGTACCACCGAATGCCAACATCGACATCTATCATCAGACAGATAGCAATTGAAAAGTCATGGAATGATTATTGAGGAATTGTTGTGATGGTTGATTCAGCAGAGTTAGCCATCCGTCCGTCTTGAAGATGAATAAATGATGGAAAATATCCTTCAACTGTTAAATATTTCTCTAGATGTTCGATGATTTTTGTTCAACGAATGAAGCTTGAAGAGTGCTGAAATGTTTCACCCTAAACTAGACAACATGACCATTAAAGGTTGATGAACTCAAATTTTTATTAGGTATGGAAAAAGGATTCGACCGGCAGTCAGGCTTGGGTACGCATGTTTTAATACATCCCATGGTACATATAAGTCCCTAACTGGATTGTTTATACAAAGGTTCAGCTGTTTTCGGTGCAAGATGAACATTCAATTGTAAACTCCTCCTGTATCATTTGGTAACGTCCAAATAATGCCCACTTTCCAATCAGCTAAATGGCGTGCACTTTTTTGGTGTCCTATATATAGGACGCTCTGTGGCTCACTTGGTTGAGTTGCACTCTACGATGCTAATAATCTAGAGGTCCGGAGATCGAATCTCGGCATGGTCCAGGAAATATATAGTAATATATATGTATATATATAGTCCTTGCAACATTCTATACACTCCTCTATATGCAATGTAACGTTGACTCGAAGTAGCCTATAAACGGTTGAGTGGGTTAATTCTTTACTACTTTTTTGTTAAAGCGAAAGCTATGCCTACGTACAATGCCACAGTCACTCCCCATTCAGGCTAAGCGCGTTAAAAATTAACACTATCGAATTTACTCACTTTTACCTTAATCCGATAAATTTCTGTTTTAAACTACACTCGCCACCTTTAATAATAAAATTTCATTCCTTAAGGCAACTACTGTCTCTTCAACAACATGTTCAAAGAACATCGCGCAACGTTTTCACTACGTGTATCGCGTATATAGTGACGGAAACGTTTAAAATGTTTCCAAGCTCCTTATGCACTCGTTAGAAGTGTTTGATTTCATTCTCAAAAGGTGTACGGATCGAGCACTTTCTCAAGCTCGTAAAGTTGAAGTTATGCCAAGCAACGCTAACACACAAAGTCCCCGGACTACCTTGTCTTGTACTTGGTCTCGTACAAAGGTGCAAATATGGCAGTCGTTCAAGAAGACAAGAAAACCTGAGCGCAATTCCTTTAACGTAATTTCACAACGGGAAAACAAAATATGAACACATCTTTTGGAATTTCAACGTCTTAGGTGCCACTGGTACAGGTTATTTGTGTATAGCAACAGAGAATTCAGCTGAAGGATATGAGAACGGACGCAGGATGGTGTGCTGGGGCAGAGCAACGAAACCTATATAATGAAAGGCAGGCACTCCGGCCTTGGCATCATCTGTGCCATACTCTGTTTGCCCGTCAGGCATAAAATGCGTTTACGAAATTCCTTTTTATATGCCCGGAGGCAGACTTTGTCGTACAGGAAGTCTTACGGAAAGTCTCGGATAATGGCTAATTGGCTGTGATTGTCTAATGCGATAATTACGCTTGGATACCTTCTGATATATAATTTTCTTTAACGTGTCCTTCAGATTTTAGGAAGCGATAAAATCAATGATTGCGCTGGCAGGCAGCGGAGAGGACTATGTGTATAAAAGACATAAAAGAACTCAATTTTTGGGGACTGAACGAAAGTCAGCTTTGGACCTGAGAAATGGCGATATTGAAATTGATTGATGTTGGTTTGTCAAGACAAAATCGATAATGTCAATCATGCCCAAGGGCTAAGGCACATGAATGCTGAATTCATGTATCGTCAGCAATTAGAAATTAAGTCGACTTTTCTCACTATAGTTCTTCTCTTTTCTAATAAGTAGTTCCTGGAGAAGCTTTCCCAGCAAAAAAAATGATTTGTGTTTTGATGAAAATATTGTATACCGGTAGCTATTAGGCAAAAAACATACCTGGGGACCACCATGGGTAGATCTTTCCGCAGATTCCATTGAGGAATACTATATTATGTACGTTAAATCAGGTGATTTTACTGTGTAGGAGTATCTTTCACTTTTCGACTCCGACACTTAGCTCCATGGAGATGTGTTACCTAGTCAAATTGTTAAGAATTCTTATTTTTTTGTCCCCCAACATCGGTCAGTATCAGTAAACAACTTGACTTTTCGACAATGCCCTACCCTACACACCCACTCCACCCACCTGGTATCAGATTCTATTTATCCTCATACTTTTACAAAACCTAATCTTTACTCTCAAACATTTCTCGCTTGATTTATCTATTTCCCCCCGAAACAAACATCCTAGCCGGAATCATAATTTATAAATAAGTCATTCCCCGAAGGCGCTAAGGAAATAAATGGCAAACAGAAACACCATACTATCCGCATTCGTATCTGGACAAAAGATTTCTACGAGTATATGCTGGGTTCGACGCAAAACAAATGCGACAATCTTACGGGCAATATAAGAATAGTGAACTGTCGTCGTTTTCGTCGTCATACCGACCCGCCTCGCAAGCCCCCCGATTTGTTGACAATAATGGATTATCATAAATACACTCTGCATCGATAGTGTAATATATCCTGTCACCCAGTTGGGGAGTGTCAGGTGTAAAAATACCCAGTTGGTACGATCAGGATATCCACCATGTCCATATGACTGCTATGCTCGAGAAGGATGCATGCATGTCGTTTATTGATAGTTTTGTTCATCGGGGTGCTATGCATGTACGAGTGTGTGTAAGACTGTGTCCTTAAGACAGATGGGCTTATCGGACGATAATGCTTCGATGATTTCACATATCTTGCAAGGACTAGAGTCCAGGCATAGGAGACTTCGTAGTCGTATTTCAGAATGGATGACTATCATTTTGTTAATAGAAAATGGAATGGAATTTGAAAGGTGATAGGGTGTTATTATGAGATGTGAATTGTAGTGAATCAAGGAAGCCGAAGACAGCCGCACACAACAACAAGATACCGAGAAGAATCGTGTTTTCCGGATGTACAAGATGGAATATGTAAATTGAAATTCTGTGGAAATCTGCAGACCATGCCGAGAGTATATAAATTATGGACGGACACAAATTAAATTGTAGGGTCGACACAAAGACCATCTAGACTAAACTCAATTGGAACCTCGTTGGAGCATAATGTACCTGTTTCGTCACTCTATTATTAATAACTGAATTTAAGCGTATCATCCACTATGGATGATATATTGATACTATTCTGACGATATTGTTGAGCAAAAGGCAAATTGGGTTATCCAACTAGTAAACAAGTAAACAATATTTAACCTTTTTTTATAAAAATTGGTTGAACTACCAGTTCTAATTAAGTCTAGATCATGGCTTCTAGTTGCTAAAATACCTAAGAAAACGGTACTGAACATGTGATGAAAGAAAGGTCGCCACCGTGGCTTTTCCAAGATTTCTACAAATATCCCTAATTTAGACGGCCCAAGGTCAATCAAGAGATTGCTCTTGGTAAAGGTTGTTTCATCCGCACTACTGTATTCCTCCGGATTGGTTATGGGATGCGCCGAATGTACCGGCCCACATCGCAACAAAATGCTTGCCCAGTTGCTGATGATTCCAATAGGAATTCCGATTGAGGAAACAAGAAATTGTACTGGGATTTTGACTCACAAGTGTCAAATTGTGAGTTTACTCACCTTTCCCAAAATAAACAAAAAACTAGGGGGTAATGCAAGTCCTCTTTCTATGTAAAACGCCGTTCCACGACGTAGGATCTCCAGTTCAAGAGGAGGTCCACCCATCAGGACCTGCAAAGCCATGGTAGATACAGTATTACACTCGGAGACATTTAATTAGGGGATACGTTTCACAAAAATCCCTACCGCTGATTGTAAAGGCGTAGTTCATAAGAGCTACGGATCCATATGCTGCACAGGCAACAAACAAGGATTCGTATATATTGTGGATTGCGCCCTTACCCAAACCCCAATCTTACCTAACTATACATGTCAAACACTGACATAACACCTACAAATTTTTCGGTGATAGCTCTGAACTGGAACCGAGAGTTCATTTTCTCCCCCATAAATATGACAAAGTACTTGACCAGTACCGCCTCGTACTTGAGCCTCACTTTTCCCATCATTGCCACTGGAAGGTGACTGTGATTGAAGCTGCCGTTGAGCAAAATCGTCACAGTCTTAGAGGACGTGACATGAACCCCCATCTGGGGTCCCCATTGATGGACAACGTCAATGTATGACCACCCCAGGCGCTCTAGCGCGGGAGAGCGAGCTACTCTCCACAAGTATGAGTAAATCATCAACATAAGCGTAGCAATTGCACAGCCTGTCCAGTGGCGCAACCACGGGAGGGGCTTAGGGGGGGTAAAACCCCTCTATAAAAGATATTTCCGTATGGCACTTCGTAGAAATATTTAAATTTAGATTGTTCAACCTACAAATATTTTTAGTAATAAAAATTGAACAGGATTCAATTGATGCATCCTTTGATCTTATATAGTCAATCGCTATCGTATCGATTTCCATTCGAAACCGATTGTTTCTTTGCCAGATACACACAGTCCTCTAAGGGCTCCCATTGTTTTTTTGGTTTGAGCCAAAATTCCTAAATTGTTCTACATTTACAAATTTCGCATTGATTGCTTTGGACAATTTCTTTCACGAATCCGCTGCGAGCCTTGACCTTAATAGCAAAACATTGGGAAATTATCCTATATTTCGACTGCTAAATTCCACGGGTGATAACGCCAACGATTAGACAAATTTACTTAAAAAATCGATGATACTATTTCTGCCCCGGGAAAAATTAGTCAGTAAAGGTCTGGATAGACTTCGAGGCCAAAAGAAAATTAAATGTTTGTCCGTATTGGTTATGGAACATGTAGCAAATGCTGAGGAACTCCATACAATCCGAATATGGTTCCAAAATTTTTCTTGACCATTTTATGTATTATTTTTCGATTCCCCGGTCATTAGATATTTTCCACGAAGAAATGACCGGGGAATCGAAAAATAATACCTAAAATGGCCGAGAAAAATTATGGAACCGTTTTCGGATTATATTATAGCTCATGGAATTTCCCTGCATTTGCCACATATTCCACGACAGTAAGTATGCATTTTCATTGAGAAAATCGTAGCGGACAAAATTTCATTCTCATTCCGCCCGAGGTCTATCCAGGCCTTAGCATGGGAAAGTGTTATTGCTTTAAAATGTGACGCTACAAAAATTTTTAGACAGAAAAAAACTGCACTACTGTATAGCGCTCTAAAAAAAATGCACCATTCCCCAACTTGCAACAGCAACATCAAATATATAGTAATATGGATGAATTGAGCCCCTCTAGGACCAAATCATCGTTTGACTTCAGCATATCATCCCAATGGGCCGGTCTACATGGAAACGCGAGAAAAAAACCGGTTTTTATATGAAAATTTAATTTTTACTTGCCTTGCTCCTCGCGAATCTCTTCTAAAAAAATCGGTTTTTCATCTTGTTCTTGTGCCGCGTTTAGACAGGCCCAATGAATGGGCCTAGGATGGAGCCCTGTATACAGCCACGTGATGCACGTTTAGCAACACAGGCGGTAGTGGTACCCAGTGTGAAAACTATGCGGTACTGTCATGTGAGCTTTTAGCCTAGGGCAGTGGTTTGCAAGGAGCGGATTGCGAACCGCATGCCGGTCTTAATCTTCTGAAGAAGTGTTGTAGAATGGGATTTATTTTATTTTTAATTTTAATTAATATTGCATATCCTGGTTAATTTATTCAAGAATAAGGGGGATGTGAAGTTTGGGACTTTGCAATCCATATGTTCAACAATTTTCAAAATATGAAAACAAAAAATACTTCGTAAAATCCCCAAATTATAAAAATTGATTCACAATTACATTTGTCTAATGATATAAAATGTTGATTTCGAAATGACTAGGAGTTAGGGTCATATATCAGTTTTAACGTAACATTGAGGTCGACCATCAAGCGATTTCAAAATAGCATTCTTTATGCATGGCAAAATGTTGAATTCCATATTCGATTGTCGCTATGTACCATAGGCGATAGCGTATTCGGCCGTCGGGTTGTATACGACTTACAAAATTTTAAAAATGTATTGCGTTTTTTTCTTAGTTCGAATGGAAATAAAAGGAAACTAAAGGAATACTAAGTTTTTTTTTTCAATTTTCTTCGCACCATGGACTAAAATGGGTTAACACTCGAGTAGACAAATTTTTGTTTGTGCCTGATAATTCATATATGACTGATTTGGGGCAAGGAAAACGAAAAAAAAAAAACATTATTTTTTCGTTTTAGTGAGTTTTTACCTGGCAGGCGTCATTTGATTAAAACTCGCCTGCAGGCGATCTTGCCGATTAACGTGTACAAAAATTAAAGCAATATCACAACCAGTCTCTCTTGCCACTAATGATGAACGTGGACCTCCACTAATGGAACGACAGCATTACCCAGAGGACATAATAGTCCGAATTCGACAGGCCTAAAACAATGCAGTTTGGAGACCATTTCCTCCGGGAACTAAATATCAGTTCGGTTTTATGCCGCCGAGGTATCCATCATAAGTCTATAGCCTTTGAAGAACGGAAATGAAACCGGTGGCTATAGAAGCTGATAACAAACATTCCTTATGTTATGATGACTTGAATTTGAGTAATAGTTCATGATAATATGCTCAAATTTTATGAAAAATTATTTTATTTAGAAGGAAACTGATGTATGTGTAATATGTTACAGGTACATAATATAATTAAACAAAAATACTTCTGCCATTAGATATATACTCGTAAATAGGCAAGCAAAGTTATTTTGCTTTAGGCCCAGAAGTAGGATTCAAAATGCTTAGCTCCAGGCTAAAACAAAACCCTTCAGGTTCGGAGTCTTTCTTTCGCATTCGTTTATTTAGAACTATGTATCTGGAAAACCCGAACCTGGTTCCGCTAAATTTATTAGTGAACATACACATTTAATCAACTGCTTGCACACTAGGAAAGAATAGTAATACAATAAGTGAAAAAATCAAGTCTTATTTTTTATTATAAAATGCTTTATTTCACGATTAATTTCTGATTTTCGCCGGTATATATCTCTTTCTAGTTGAACGCTTTAGCGGTCCCATCATATAACAGGCATCGTCCGCCTGTCTTGAAGCACTCCTCATCTCCTGTTCTTTCGACTTCTCCGACCTCGACTGATCAAATGGTTTGCTAAACAACTTCATGACACGTCTCAACTGATAAAATTCAATTTCAGCTTGCTCACATCTTTTCTCTTGATCCTGAATATGGTATGAAATCAATTCGTCGTAACCATTGTCACCGCCAACGGAAGCCTCTTCTAAATACATGCGCAATTGTGCGTTAGTATCCAACATTTCCTTTTGCAACTGACGACATTTTTCAATCTGTCGACAAACCTTTTTAACACAACGAGCATATTGGCGAATTTCTGAAGTTGAAAAATTGTCAGGATTTTCGAATATCGTAGGTCTATCACAATCTATGAGCAAAGCCAAAAAATCGTTATAGTTCGCGGCCATATATTGAAATTGGTTAATTCTGTCCTGAATTTCAGGGTTATACGTTTTAGAATTTCTGGGCTGTCGAATATTTTTGCGAATTGTGGATGTTTCCATTTTGGGAAATGGTTTAGGTGATTTTTAAAATTTGAATGTGAAATATACTGTGTTCGTCGTTGGTTTTATAGCTGCAATTTGTAAAATTTCTTAAAAGTTGCCGGGTTTTCCACAGAATTGTTTACTTTACTTTTATTACCTCCATAAAATATGTAGACATTTTTCTGTTTACCTGAATGTACATTAGGAGGTTAGGAGGTATTTTACCTGTTCGAAATTCTGAATATTCTTGAGTTGGTCACATGAAAAACACATTCACATTATGTAGAAGATTAATTAATTGTTAAACGCAGTGGCGTAACGTACGGTGTTCCATGGGTCCATTGGAACACGGGCCCCCGAGACAAAAGGGCCCTCAACTGCCCAGAGCCATGTTTGTTTCAAATATGAATGCTCATTAATCAAGGGCACAAAAACGTAGTCAACCGGCCGGATCAGAAGTGCCAAACTAATGCTGCCGATTCATGCCTTAAAATAAAATTAAAAGTTATGCTTGTTTTGATACAAAAACGTTTCAAATTGTAGATTTTCAAGATCATATTGGCGAATTCCCTTTTCTAATTGAAAAATTTCAAAATCATGTTCACGAATTTCCAAAATTCGTTGGCTAATTTCAAATTTACGAAGCTCCATGCCAAAGTGATGAATTCGAAATCACGTTGAGCTATTTTTTATTAACGAACTTCCCGATAAAACTGGCAAATTTCTAAATCATGTTAACGGATTTTCATTCCAAATACATAAAATCATGTTGGCGATTCTCCATTAGTGATTAGTCAGTTTCCATGCCAAATTCGCGAATTTCCGAATCAAAATAAAATTTTCAAAATTGTTCAAATTGACGAATTTCTAAATTTCAACCTGATTTCCAAATAATATAAACGCATTTCATTAAAATCTGGTCTACGAATTTCCGTTACAAATTGGCGAATTTCGAAAACATGGTGCTCAAATAGACGAAATTTCATGCTAAATTAACGAAATTTCATATCGAATTGACGAATTTCAAAATCATGTTGGCGACTTTCCGTTTCAAATTGATGAATTACCATTTCTAATTTATTGGGAATGTTCATGTCTAATTAATACATTTTTCAAATCATTTGGACGAATTTTCGCCAAAAGAATCGACGAATTTCCATTTCAAATAAATTAGTTTTCAATGCCCTATGGGCGCTAGATTTCATAGATTGTATACTTGGCAGAATAGTTCAATCAAAATACCCCAATTCAGTCCTCCAAATAGAAAAAAATGGAGTAAGGCTTATTTTTGTTGTTTTTGAATCAGTGGGCTGCCAGCAATCTAAAACTGATTTTGCTAAAAAATCCTTTACCGGAGCTCGGTATGCAAGGTATCATATCAAAGGGGACGTCGAGTACATTGCATATCCGGTGTTTGTTTCTTGTTTCAAGGACCCTCAACGGAATAAATCGAGATTATATGGAAAATTTTCCTGTTTCCCGTGTATCTTTCCAAAGCCATATGCAATTCACTCGACATCCTCTTTGATACGGACACTCCGCATGCCCACGTTCGATTAAGGTGTTCAATAAGTGTACTTTCAGAGCTTTCCGATCAATTTTTTCTTAGAAAATTTAATGGTAGAATCGTCAGCTATTATAGATTATGAAAAGTGATAAAATTAGTGACAACTTAAATTATTATCGTAGTTATGGCTTTGGAAAGATACACGGGAAATACGAAAATTTCCACTTAAGCTCGATTTATTCCGTTGAGGGTCCTTGAAACAGGAAACAAACACCGGATATGTAATGTACTCGACATCTCCTTTGAAATGATACCCCGCATGCCGACCTCGGGTCAAGGATTAAAGAGTATCCTATTTTGTCCTTTCCGATCAAATTTTTTTTTTTGGCAAAATGAGCTTTGGATTTCTGGGAACCCACTGATTTAAAAACAACAAAAATTAGTTTTACTCTCTTGTTTTCTATTTGGAATGCTAATATGACTGGACTAAGAAGTGAAGAGTTGTGCATTGCAGCAATTGTGCACATACGAAATTGTTGTAGCGTACACCTCTATATTCTGCAAAAGAAGAGAATAGCTGTTTTGCAGGCTCGTTGTAGGTGAGATGTGCGTATGTATTCACTTGATGGCTCATTCTCGTAGTCTCAGTTCGTAGTACATGTTTCAATTGTATGGGAGTGGGCGATAGAGGAATTTTGTAGGATGTATACTCTATAGTTTGTAGGAAGAGATTTTACCGCGTTAAATTTTTTATGCAATCCAAATTAACCCTTCTGTCGGCACAAAGGTCTGGCCAGACCTTTGGCACTATATTTTGGTCAAAAAAGTATAGAAGATGAAATCGCAGCGACTTCATATTTCATGATATCCTAGAATAATATGTTTAGAAGCATTTTGCAAAAATTTAAAAAAAACGGTTGAAGTTTTGAGTATGTTTTTGATGATTTTCAATTTATAGTGCTTTTTGATACCCAATAGGTCTGGCTAGACCTACAGTGTTTCCTTCCATTTTTGTCTCAAGGTAAAAAGTGAAAATATTAAATTCTCCGAAAATTCTTCTATTTATGATGTAATAATGTCATTAAAATTCAATTTGTACGATAAACGATAAAATTTTCTGAGATTTTGCTTTAAAAAGCCGTGAAGTTCGTAAATTGGGTACGCCTAATTTTATCACATCTTATAACATCATCTAATCAACTGAGATTTGATTCTAGGGAATTCAAAAGAGTTTTATTTTCTTTGTATTAGTAAGAACTAAGTATTAGTCACTTACGAACGTGTTTCTAAATAGATTTAATTGAGATATTTACGGAAAATTTAGAATGAAATTATTTTTGCGCTTGAAAATTCCCTATTTCTTTCTATCTATTTACCCAAATCTGCAGACTAATATCGGGGTAAAACCTACCAAAAAAGCGCTGAATACGTCCCCACAGATATTGGAATCAGAAAATTCGATTAAACTTTCTGTACGGATACGCAATGAAAGAAGAGAATCAAAAAAAGAAGAAAATAAGGGAGAAACGTGTTTGTACTAATACCACCTCAAAATATGTCTACTTAAAAACGCTTCCAGTATATCTACAAAAAGGATTTTAATGCTTTTATTGTTTATAAATGGTTGTAAAGAATGGGTAGAATGATTCTACGGTTAAAAATTTTACTTTTTCTAAAAAATAAAAAAATTTTCTCAGTAGGTCCAGCCAGACCTATTGGGTATAGAATATGCATATTGTAGTAGGTGCCGACAGAAGGGTTAAGCGCAGGGTAGACCTCGATTGAAATGTTTGTCTGCTACGATTTTCTCAGTGAAAATGTTTGCTTACGGTCGTGTCGTGCAATATGTGGCAAATGCAGTGGAATTCCATACGCTACAATCCGAAAATGGTTTCATCATTTTTCTCGGCCATTTTATGTATTTTTTCCATTTCACCGTGAGAAATATCTAATGACTGGGCAATCGAAAAATACTTAAAATGGCCGAGAAAAATTATGGGACCATTTTGGGATGTAGCTTATAGAATTCCCCAGTATTTCCCACATATTCCAGTAAGTAAGCATACATTTTCATTGAGAAAATCGCAGCAGACAAAAATTTCACTCTCGGGTACTATTCTGCGCTTTAGATTTGAATTACATTTCCCCTGCGGTGCGGACAGTTTCATTTTCGGGTTCCAACGGTTTTTATCGTATTCTGCGTTTTAAAGTAAAAAGTGAACCATGAGTGGATAATATGAACGACTATTTTGCGAAACATATTTAGACCTCGTATATTTTCTTAAAAATTACTTTTCTATCGAAATTCAACTGCCGGCCATAGTATCGTTACATAATTTGACGATCGATTGAATACCGACTCTAAGAATTACAATTTTATCAGAGAATCTAGTGATCGGTCGCAGTGACAGTCATCTTCCATACAAATTCAAAGTGTCAGTCATACAGCCACAAAGTTCGTATGGAAAATGAGTATGGCAGATTACTACATTCCATTCCTGATTAATATAAAACAAATGTATTTCTATTATAGAAGGGCGACTTTTTAGTATATGAACAGGGCGCGTGGACTTGTACTTTGTGTTCATCGATTTGGAGAAGGCATTCGATAGAGTACCTCGTGATCTGATATGGTTGGCCTTGAGAGCACTTAATGTCCCCGAGGCATACGTCAGGATGATACGAGACATGTATGATGGAGCTACGACTAAGGTTAGATGCACAGCCGGTGAATCAGAAGAATTTCCGGTGAATGTCGGAGTACACCAGGGCAGTGTATTGAGTCCGTTGCTCTTCAACATCATCATGTGCTACTTATTAACACGTGTCTCCGACGGCCTAGAAATATCTCTTCTTTTTGCTGATGATATAGTCCTCAGTAGCCCAAACATCGTTGCCTTGCAAGCTGCACTTACAAAATGGTGTGACATTCTGGAGGAGCATGGACTGAGGGTAAGTATAACAAAGACTGAGTTCTTATGCTGCCCATTCTCAGACCCAGATGCACCGATACCAGATATGTACGTCAAAGGAGAGCAGCTTAAGTCTTGTACCAAGTTCAAGTACCTTGGCTCGATGGTGAACAGCGGAGCTACATGCGATGATGACATCAAACATCGCACAAAGGTTGGGTGGATGAGGTGGAGAGAAAACTCTGGAGTTTTCTGCGATAAGAAAATGCCACTGAAGCTAAAGGGCAAGTTGTACAAAACGGTTGTACGTCCCGCACTCATGTATGGATCAGAATGCTGGACCATGTATGAAGGTTACGCGAAAGAAATGAAAGCGACTGAAATGAAAATGTTACGCATGTCAGTTGGTGTAACCAAAAGGGACCACATCAAGAGTAGCTACATCCGAGGCAGCTTGTCCATAGACCAACCAATCACCGAAAAGCTCGAAGACCGACGAATGGATTGGTATTGCCATGTTCAAAGGCGTCCGCCTGAGAACCCCGCAAAGAGAGCGATATCAATGGAAGTTCCACTTGATGGACCCAAGGCCAGAGGCAGACCGAAGAACACCTGGATGTGTCAAATGAAAAAGCAACAACAACGCATTGGTCTCGGCGATGACACGATCCAAGATAGAGCTGCCTGTAGAAATATGCTGAGAAATTATCGCCAAAACGGGCGATGTGCCTACACCGCAGGTCGAGCAACGCGGAACCATGGAGCGGTATAAAGAACGAGGCAAGGAAGAAGAAGAAGAACAGGGCGCCATAATACCTAGGACTGGCGCTGCTTAATACAATTTTATTTGAGAATTATAATTTCGGTAGCGATTCCAACGCTGCCCTATATATACATGTAGATATCAAATAAATCGAAAATTCGACTGTATAAAAAAGAGTCCCCGCTTTGAATTTGAACACAACAAATTTGAAAAACGTTACGCCACTGGTTAAATGTATAATGATGAAACGGCCGTTTTTAAGTTACGTGTTCGTAGAGACAATTCATGTGATGATCGCTCAGCGATCGTAATTTTGCATCCAATTTCGAGCCGTATTTAAATATGTTTTGAATGGTTCTACTAATAATAATTAAAACCGGAGGTGTAACTTCGATCGCTGAGCGATGATCCCATGAGTCGTCTCTACGAACACAAATCTTTAATCAGGTTAAACACAAACAATTGAACTGCCATTATGAACTAAAAACAGATCGAAACCTCCACTTATGGTCCATTGGCTTCCTATACCTTATTGAATTTCATTCTATCCCCTTGAAAATAGTTTTGCCACAAAAACGATAATTAATATCGCTACATATACCATTTGTCCTAGAAATCACATCCTTTTGATATCTCAGCAGCACTACTAAGAAGACAGCCCCAACCCCTCTTTGGACACGTTCTTATCTTCAGCATTTCTTGCCAAGGATTTACATCTTTTCAGTTGAGCATTTGTGCCAGAACAAAAACGAAATAGACTGGAACTCTTCTTCATGGCTTTCCGATGGTCCTTGTTGCCCTGAGTGCTTCCTATATAGCTAGTTCAGTTCAGTCTTCTGTATGGTTATATCTGGAGAATGACGCGCACATTTAAGATTCACGCCGATATAATTAATAAATGTCATCCTTTAATTAAAATCTTGTGCTATAGTCCGTCATCTACTCCTACCACATTTCAGTTCAAGTGTAGTAAATTAAAGACATTTCTAGTGGCGCTTTTTGCAACCATTGCGTACTTTCACTCTGTGTTTGTCTATATGATGCTACAAAAGGAGCACCAGAAGTACGATGGTAACAGTTGGGGAGATCTCTCTAGTCTCAGGACGACGTAAATCATTCACTGGACATAGTTGTACATTCTGCAAGAAATTGTGGTATAGTGTGAGGTTAAAGTTTAGTGAAGAAATTGATGCCACAATTTCTTTGACCTTTTAAGTGTTTGAATTATTTAGAAATCTTCAGTGAAGGGTGAGTCGGTCAGTACGGGAGTGTATAAAATATAGATATTAGATGCAGACATCTGTTGACTGTTGGTTAAGGTTTTAGTCGGAAGAATATTTTTTGTTGATTTTCTTCACGCTTTATTTTTATTGCTAGTTGTGAAATATGTAGTTGCAGATGTGTGTCTTCTTATTAGTTTCTTGAATTGCCAAGAAGTAACCATTTACGGTGTCTCTTAGTTGAATTGATGTTTAAAAAGTTCAGGCGGTCAAGGTCCGACCTCGAGCCACATTGATGAAATGTAAGTGTGCTAGTTCATTTAAAATTTATACATACATATTAGAAGAAATGAAAAAAAAAAATTATCAACAAAAAAAAAGATTTTAGAATTCAACAATTTTATTCTTAAATTAATCTTTCCATGCTATCATATCATCCTAATTTCAAAATTCCTCCTATCACTAGTTACTTGTCGCCAGGCCGCTCTTTCTTTTGACGTTGATTGCTTGAAAGAATATTATATCCAACTGGGACTATTACCAAGGTCCTTTTAATATTGTCATTCCGCATCTTAGCACAATTCATCCCCGGGAAGTGATGTAACCCAATGGCACAGTATTCCTTCAACGACACTGTGTACAGAAGAGGCAACAAAGCAACAAAACATAGTATGTACACAAAAACACAACAACCGTGGTATGAGCATAAAGCAATGGAACAATTTTTCACAGGGAATAAGAATACATAACTGTCAGTGCTGGCAGAATAGTTCAGTAATATCGTGTCGATTTAGTACCAATCCGTGAAAAAAATACAGAAGTTTTTTTCTCACTCTTTCTTTATGTATTATGGGGCGCTGATTCCGATTATGAACTTTGCACCCTAAAAAAAGTGCCGCAACCTTTAAAAAAAGGGGGGAAAGGGGGCATTTTTTCGGTTTTTTGCGATTATTTCAAAAACGGTAAGAGATACAGAAAAATGGTCTGAGGACGAAAAAAACTACATAAAATTATCTTTGCAATGATATATAACACATTAGAGTTTAATTGCATATTTCGGCGTTAGAATAGAACATAAATTAGAATATTTTCATTTTAGAGCTTTTTTAAAAGCTCCATAACTTTTCAAAGAATGTTAGTTCAGCCGTAAAATTTTGTACAAGTATTAACAGCAAGTTTAAGATAATTTTAACGTAAACGCTGAGTCACTCCGGTCAAGGACCCCCATTATCCCCCCATTTAAATTGGTCAAAGCGGCATGTCCATAACTCCCCCCAAAATTGGAGCAGAGTGCTAAATTTTGGTTTGTTGCGATTGGAGGTCATAGTCACCCCACCCACCAAAAATCAGCTCATTTGGATAAAAACTAAGGGTATCTCCCATACAAAGTGACCCATCAAGAGTTTGTTCTACGTACAACGTACTAGTCATCTTATGAACTACTGGAGAACAAAGTTGTCATGGGTCACTTTATATGGGAGGTACCCTTAGTTTTTATCCAAATGAGCTGATTTTTGGTGGGTGGGGTGACTATGACCTCCAATCGCAACGAACCAAAATTTAGCACTCTGCTCCAATTTTGGGGGGAGTTATGGACATGCCGTTTTGACAAATTTAAATGGGGGGATAATGGGGGTCCTTGACCGGAGTGACTCAGCGTTTACGTTAAAATTATCTTAAACTTGCTGTTAATACTTGTACAAAATTTTACGGCTGAACTAATATTCTTTGAAAAGTTATGGAGCTTTTAAAAAAGCTCTAAAATGAAAATATTCTAATTTATGTTCTATTCTAACGCCGAAATATGCAATTAAACTCTAATGTGTTATATATCATTGCAAAGATAATTTTATGTAGTTTTTTTCGTCCTCAGACCATTTTTCTGTATCTCTTACCGTTTTTAAAATAATTGCAAAAAACCGAAAAAATGCCCCCCTTTCCCCCCTTTTTTAAAGGTTGCGGCACGTTTTTTAGGGTGCAAAGTTGATATTCGGAATCAGCGCCCCAAAATACATATAACAAAATTGAGAAATAAACTTCTGTATTTTTTTCCTGACGAAAATACGATATGATTGGACTAGAATACGAAGGATAGGAATAGAGTATTCTTTGGGATTTAGACTATACGAGAGCCATCGGAAGAAAATCACTTGACTTGAGAAGCATCTTTTCTAGTTGATGTATTTCACTCTTCTGATATAGAGGAAGCGGCTTAACACTCCCAAGTGGAACGTTTTAAAGAAATTCCCGCAGATTGTATCTCTAACTGAACTATTTTTGAGAAGTACAAGTATCATGAACATGAAGTTGTACTTGAATTATATTTTGAGTGCTAGTAATGTAATTTTGTTTTTAGTAAACAGAATTTCTTTTGTATAGAACATTTTGGAAATTGCGATGAATATCGTTTGCATTTCATAATTTTCATAGTGAATAACTTGAGACCGAAAAGGAATATATGGTGCATGTTTAGTTGGACTGAACCTGGTAGAAATACCTCATAAACAAAGCCGTGTGGTAGACAGACTCTCTCTTCCCATCATCAATCATTCGATGATCAATGTACAGTAGAGCGTCGATTATCCGAACGTTCGATTAACGGAACCAGGGACTCAGCTTTTTCATATGAAATTCATCGAATCAAATGAAAAAATCAAGTGCCTGAAGAAAGCAACTTCTCAGCAGCAGCTCTCAATTGCTTCGAATTTCTTATTTTTGATCATTGCTAGTCGTTTTGCACATTTCCAGGTTGTCGATTGCATTAATTTTTAGCGAATCCTCCAATTTTTCTTTGTAAATTCGATTAACCGAACTTTCGGTTATCCGAACCACCCCTTGTCGACATTAGTTCGGATAATCGACGCTCTACTGTATATAAAAGAAAGTCGTGTTAGTTTTAAGATTTCCATGATTTTAGGTTTGTTGGATTAGGCTCCGAGCGGCATATTAGAATAACTATTGAAACGTGCGAAAAATTCCCAATAAGCAAACATTCACAATGGTTTCTTTATCTATCGTGTATTTCTTGAACCTTTCAACGGAATTCAGTTAATTTGCTTCGCAAGATTGGTATCTACCCCAATTAACAGAAGAAATTCACGAAGACGAAACCGGACGGGTAAACTTGCAAGACAAGAACCATCGTTCTTACCAAGTGAAATGCACAATGCTTGTCTGCTTGCCACTACAAAAGCTCTCGCCGTCTGTTTATTAGGACAAACAAACGGACGGCGAGAGCTTTTTTAGTGGCCAGCAGACAAGCATTGTGCATTTCACATTGTAAGAACGATGGTTCTTGTCTTGCAAGTTTACCCGTCCGGTTTCGTCTTACAATATGAATTCACCCATTCGGTTAATAGCGGAATAACCATAAAACATATGGAAATTCACAATGAATGTAGTTTAATGAATTTGTCCCATAAAATTAGTCTAGTCTAGAACATCACCTGGACGAATTAGTGGATTTCAGTGAACTTTTCAGTGGCTTCAGTGCTCTCTCAGTCCTAAATACCAGAATAAGTAGTGTTGCAATATGCAGAATATTCACAATCAGCGAAATTATGAAGACAATACCTTCTCACATTCTTTTGCCTATTTCACCCGAATGGATTAGCGAAAATCGATAAATTCCACCCTATTCCTCTCCCACCTTATTGACAAACCACATCGACTACCTGTGGAAAAATCAGCAAAATTTGCCTATACAAAACTTATTTCTATAGCTTTTGTCTATATCTCTTGAGAGGATTTTCCGATTTCAGTAATTCCATCCCCTTCTCCTCGAATTTATGACCAGGAGAAGCAGGATAGCTTATGAAACAACTGGAAAATTTTAAATCCACGGTTCAGTTGCCTATATAATATTTAATGCTTTAGAATTTTCTCCTCCGTTTGTTCAATTAGATTTCACAAAATGATAATTTTCTCCTGTTTATCCCTTAAGGGAACGGCAGATTTCAAGCCTCCTCTTCTTCGGGCGCAATAGCAGAATAACTCTTCACAAAACTAAAAAAAGTAGCCCGGAAACTACTATTGAAAGCCATCTCTTGAACGCATAGAATATAGCCTATTTCAGTAAACCTCGACACGCAACTGAAAAACCCCCACTTGCAATAACTGAATTGCTATTGCCACTGAATGACTTACATCTGCGATAACAGAATTGCTATTGCCGAATCAGAAAAATTAGGCAGGAGAAAAAAACTAAAATACGCTGCTCATTTCTCCAGTTTTTGTCTAAATTTATTAAATTGCTTGACGAGTTTGACGAAAACTCAAGCAGGCTTTGGCCATATTTCCTGAACCTGATTTGGCCAAATTTAAACCCCTCTCCATCTTCAAACATCAATAGTAGAATAGCTATTGAAACATCTGAAATATCGGCCAAGAATAAATCATGAAGGCGCCTCACTTTCTTTTGCTTTTGAACATAGCAAATTTGGGGACTTCAGTAGCCCCACCCGCCAATTGATAACATCTAAAAGGTGGGGCGATACGAAGTTCGCCGGGCCAGCTCTCCTCCATGTTAACGAAGAAAAAAGATATGAGTGAAACTACGCTGAGACTCTACTATCGAGTCCACCAGTGAGGGCTTAACGTTTCCCACGTCCACTTTCAACTGTTTACCCCTCTGTAAAACGAAGGCACCCAAAAATCTTAATAAATTTTCGACTTATACACTTACGCCAGAAATGATGTAGCATATCCATTGCCGACAAACAACTGAGAAATCGAATCGCCATCTTCGAGCACTTTGTTAAGGAGTATATTCCGTCCCGGAGATTTTTCATCCTGTAGCCTTGAAGCATATAGACTTTCGTCGGTTATAGCGTGAATTTGAGTCACCTGTTGTAATGGGCCTCGTCCTGGTGATAGTGTTGAGTGAAGAAAATCGAAACGATATGGTGTTTTTCCTATTATTTCAGCATTCGCATAAGTTCGGTCCCCATCGCCGTAGAGTTGTCTAAAGCTATTTTGTTTGCTTTCCCTAATAGTGCGCTTCATATGCCCAAGGGGTGTTTTACATCTGTCCCTACCTACCTACAGCCTACTACAATCCAATGGATTAAAATGCAATAAGACACACTAAGGCTTTGCTAATCTTATTAGTGAACGAGACCGAGTTCTAATCGCGCGAATAGCACGATGAGTGTATACCCTATACCCATGTACAGACCTAGGAGGCACGCAAAACCCAAAAATTCAATTTCATCTTTTTTGTAGGGGAGGGAGGGGTAGATGGTTCGGACCTGGCACATATTTAATATTATCTGACGGCATCCAACAGCTACCGTCTGATACTTATTAGAAGTTTTTCGCGACACTCTAGCAAAAGATATGGCTGAATATAACTTTGTAGGGGAAGTAGGGATAGGGGTAGTCGGACGTTCTCCACTTTCCACCAACTTCAAGCATATGTCACAATTAGGCATTCATGAAAATTTCAGGTCGCTAGCGATATTCTGTTGAAAGATATGGGCGAATTAAACTATCACGGAGGTGTCATTTGTATGGGAGGTAGGGGAACCCTTGGTCCGATTTGGCCCATTTTCAATACCATCCAAGCTTTTATCAAAGCAATCATCTGACCTAAATTTCAAAACGCTAGCTTCATTATTTCGGGAGTTATCGTGCGAACTGACAGACACACGGACGGACAGACAGACAGACAGACAGACAGACAGACGGACATGGCTTATTCGAATCAGGGACCGACCCTGATCATTTATATATATACTTTGCCATACCTCCGGTGGCTCCTTTGAGGTGTTACATAAATCGTCGTAACAAAAACAATATACCCTATACCATCTTATGGGTATAGGGTATAATTACGTATATCTGAAGCGTTCCACATCAAAAAGCTACAAGAGAACAAATATTAAAGGCCCTGCTGCTTTCTGGAGAAGCACTCTGTGATATTCGCGGCCCCATTATTCAGAAAAAAAACGTAGGTGTAGCCTGTACATTTGAGTACCTTTTGCAGATAACTACCGTATGTAGGCAGTCTTTAGAAGCAGCACCGCAAGACAGGTAAAATAAATAAAATAAATTTGATAGGTTTAACAGAAAAAAAAAGTTTCTGTTTCTGTGTCATGTCCCGTAATTCGGAAACCATGCCTCAGATTAAAATTTTTCATTAACTTCATTTAGGTACTCAAATGTAACCCTACCCTGTCGACAGACTGGTCCAATCTAGATTACTATCCAGACAGGAAAGGACATTAATTCAGGAGCTCAGCTACAAGTCCTTGAGGTCTAACGGATACACTATTCTCTTTTACGAGTGGCAATTCTGCACGCTGGACCGTGTTCAGCAGCAGGTTTTCAGATAACGCTCAGTCTATGAGAGCACCTGTCCCAAATTGTGGACACGATACAATGAACGGACAATACAATGAAGGGACGCGTCTACCTAGCCCAAAGTCACTGCGCACAACACGCCTCAGCGCATACGTTCAGAAGTATCCTTTAAAGCTTATTTGTCTCTCGGTTGCCCCTACGTTGAAGTATTGCATGATAGTAGATATTCAAAAAGTTACTCCATAGCCGACCAGAAAACATTTACCCAGGCCAGGCACATCAGAAATATTTGCATGTCGTGAACCGCAACTTTTGATGCACCGAGAGGACCAGGAGCAGTGGCGTAACGTTTTTCAAATTTGTTGTGTTCGAAAACAAAGTGGGGGCCCTTTTAGTTATACAGTCGAATTTTCGATTTATTTGATATCCAATCCATATAGAATCTGCAGCCTTAGTCTAATGCTGGGCGCGATTGGTCTGTCACTCAGTTATTTATTTATTCTTTATTTATAGTGTTGCTATTGCTAATATAGAGCTCAATCGTTACTTTGTTTTAAATATTTTTCAATCTATCTTAAAGGGTATTCGGTGGCTCAGTGGTAGAGATGAAACTCTTACAGGAGCGTGGACTCAATCCCACTGTGACCGTGCATGTTAGTGTTGTCTATAAAAATGCTCCTATGGCAGCCGATTCTTTGATCCCGGAGTTACCCGTTGTTAAAACAGCCAAAAGCTGTCAAAATCCCCTTCGATTCAACGGAAAAAAATCTCTTTAGTCGCTACAACATAGCTAGCCGCTCTCATAGCTAGATTTATGTTAATGCATCGAAAAAGAATTTATCAGCGTTATTGCACTGCAAGAGAAAATCAATCTAAAATCCACACTACAAGGAATAACCTGCCCACATACTTTCCTTTTTCATACGTCTTCGTCAATTTGACAGTTGAAACTTGGGATGTCTGCGCTATTGTTACAATGCAGTTAATACACATTTCTAGTGTAATTATCTCTGGGAAACCGATAAACTAAGACTAGTTTAAAATGGAAATGCGTCAATTTCATTATGAAAATTCGTCAAAATTATTGAAACATTCGATTATTTGACATGAAAGTTCCAAAATTTTACTTGGAAATTTGTCAATTTGCCATGGAAATTCGTACACATGATTTTCAAATTTGTCAAATTAAAATTAATTTGTCATATAAACTTGATTGAAAATCGTCAGCTTGATGAAATGGAAATTCGTCAATATTAATTGAAAATTCATTGATTTGATGCAATTGCAGATTCATCAAATTGACATGAAAATTCGCTAATTCGCTAAACAAGATTTGAAAATTCGTCAATTTAGCATGAAATTGATCAATTTGGATTAGAAATTCGTCATAATGATTGAAAACTCGTCTATTTGGAATGTGTTTGTGTCAATATTTTAAAACTAATTAACACAAATATTTAAAACAAATATGGTTCTCTGCTTTTGGGGGCCCCTTCGGCTTGGGGGCCCGTGTTCCACTGAACACATGGAACACCGTACGTTACGCCACTGACCAGGAGTGACCTATCCCCTCAGAGACTCGTGATTCATGTAACAGGAGAGCTTCGTACAGAGGCGGACCAGAGGAGATTGTATGGCAATCAATACGTCTGCATTACCTTGCCTCAAGTAGCAAGTGCAACGATGGTGACTTTTTCGTTATGGTGGAATTTGAGTAATCGGAAACAATGAAACAAATTTGCCATGTTTACGTTTGTTGTTTTTTCAATGTCCGTGTAGTCATTTCTTGACTTATTCAGTATATCGAAGTCACAAATTAGTTCCTTTCGACTTAAAAGGGCAGGATCGTTGTCCATGAAAAACGCACACGAATCAAAAGTTCTCCATTCGGTAACATCTGAATATTGAGTCATCAATTCTGAATTGGAAATTGCATTTACTATTATGTACTGTGCGAGATACAATTTAACCCTGGAAGGTCATGCTTATTTTTCGTACGGAAAGGTCATGCTTCGTCACATCGACGACGCTCAACTTTGACGCCTCATAAAAATCGCCCTTTCGCAAAATATTTGTAAAATTTGACAGATTTTCAATCCTTAGTTTGTTAGTTTTGAGTAATTTTGTAAGCAAATTGCTTTACAAATAAAATTTTCTCAATTTAATATTATTTGGCCATAAATATAAAACATTAAATTTAAAAATGAAATAAATAAAAACTAAACGTTGATATAATTTAAAAAATGTGTCCGAATCAGAAAATATATATTGTAAACTTAGTAGAAAGTTGGGTTTAATGAATTAGAAGCTCTTTTATATACAAGAGGCGTGATCCATTTTGGGGTCCCTACACGGGTTTTCTTCCACTTCGCCTACTCCAGTTTTTGGAGTATATTTTAGAATTATTAACAATAAATTTAGGAATTTCTTCTCCCCGAGTTCCCTTGATTAATTTTAATTCTATGTATGATGTCAGGTTTTGAAATTGAGTGCCTTGGAGTCGATTTTTATGAGTTCGAAAGGCAATCTGTCTAAAATGAGGAACAATTTTGAGCCATTTACCTCATTTGACCTATTTTTATCCTAGTAAATAATTTTCCATAATTTGTGAAAAAATTGGTTCCACATTTCAAAAAGAAACATATTTGCTATGACCAAGTTGTACGGACACAGATTTATCTTCGAATCGACAACCAGCCATAATGAACACAGGAGTTCTAGAAGTTACACAAAGTTCATCCTTCGTCGTTTCGACGACGCCAATTTCCAAAAATCCAACTTATCCTGCTTACTTCGACTAGCTGCAAGTACATCGGCACCGTAAGTGCTGTACGAAAAATCAGCTCAAAATAATGAAAATTGTCAAGAAAAACGGAATAAATGTGATGATGCGTAGTCGATTCGACCAAGGATGACCTTCCAGGGTTAAAGGAAGAGTTTCAAGAAATATTAAGAAAATTAGTTCTTATAAAGATTGAAAACCAAAAAAGCTGAAAAACAAAATGACATGGGGAAATTTCAGGGAAATTGTTCGCGGAGCCATCTGGGGGACGGCATTGGCAGATGATCCATGTCATAGCCTGGATGATCAATTTGCAGATTGTCATTTTGTATGGGATTTCCAGTAAATATGGAAATGATCCAGTAAGTCGAAAGGCACTAATTGCATTCGAGCCAAAAATTATTGAAAAATTCGGCTAATCAAAGTCATGATTATTAAAAATCAGCATGTTGTTAGGTTGCTTAACAAAACACTTAACACTTTTAGGGACTGGCAAATTGCTTCGAGACATCGAAAAATTCGGCTAACTGAAATTCGAGTTACGGAAATTTTTATATGGAAATTTCAAGGGACGGCAGAAATATTTCGACACATCGTAAATTCGCGTAATAGAGGTTTGACTGTTTTTAGATTTAGAAAGAATGGTGGTCATTTCATAACGTTGATGCATTGATCTTGAAACCAATATTTTATCTGCTTTGCTTTATGAATGGGGGCATTATCTTTTCGAAATCATATAGGATTTGCATGGAAAATGTCGGTAATCTTAAAAATTACATTAGACATTCTATTTTGCTAAGCCTGGGCGGTCTGAATAACCCTCACTTCAACGATCTCAATACTTCCACACAAAGATACACCACGAAACTTTTTACTCTTGAGTGATGCTTCGTCAAAATTAATTCCTTTGCTCTAATCGTAGAAATAATACATAAATGCTTCTTGACCGATGAGATTGTTTTTTTTTAGTGAAAATTACGCGCTTCCATTCATTTTTCCAATCCATACAATTTCTTCTTGAGGGTTGAATATCTTGTAAAGGAACTATTGATGGTAATGGCTGGTCTGGTATACAGAGCGTACAGGCTTATGAAAATATTCTTCCTAATGTAATGCCTACGATTACCGACATTTCCCATGCAACTTCTATAAGATTTCAACAAGACATTATCTCCATTCTCAAAGCAAGGCGACGTTATGAAATAACCACTAGACTCCCACGTTTTTAATATCGTCAAAAATATTTGGAGATGGATGATAAGGAAGATCTATATCGTTAGACGACAGTTTAAGAACATAGAAGCTTGCGACAAAATTAACTTAAATTACTGTTAAAACCTACACAATTCTATCCTAGATTGACTTTTCGAGCTCAAATTACTTAACGGAAATTCTACTAGCTAGTAATGCTTCATTCCTATAATTAAAATTATCCTTTTGAACCGTTATTCGATGCTTTATTTTCTCGGTAACTATCAAATGACATTCACATTTATACTGTTTTTAAGAATTCTCGTAAGAAAATGCTAAGGGGACTCCGGGTTTGAGACCATGTGTTATTTAAAGAACAAGCAGACTTCTGGAAATGTTGTCACCAAGTTTGAAGCAAATATCGTTACAACTTTCCGACATTCAGCCATTTTCCAAGTGGAACTAGCAGCAGCCATCGAGCAAATAGGACTGCATACTATAGAAACATGAAATTTACTATACCACCCCGAATACGAAAACTTGATTTTAGATAAAAGACATGTGCCCCAACATCCTCAATTTCAGCCTTTACTTATTTTTTTTTTTAAGGAAACAGCGATTTTGTGCCTTTGATTCGTGTACTATATCCCCATGAATAATATTATAGAACGTTGGCAGAATTATATTTTGCTATAAATTTCATCAACTTTATAGAATAGTGACAAGAAGACAAGAATCAAACAAAAGACACCCTAGAAACGAGGCAAAAAATATACGAAAGCTTCCCAAGGACACACGAAATCTTATCAAGCTCCATATCATTAACAACTTTTATACGACTATCTACGAGTATACCATATAGGAATAGGATATAGGAAGAAAAAAAAACCGTGTCTTACTTTTTTCGTTAACATCTCTTTACAAAGATTTCGTCGAGAAAAGACTATGTCAACGATGATGATAATAGTCGAGAATTAGGCAAAGATATCAGTCAATGTATAAAGCCAAGGCAGTTGTTGGACGCTAAAGCTTTGTTGTCATTAGATTCGTACTCATATTACACAGAATCTACAGAATTGTATTGTAATTCTAAAAGTATGTCCATGATTGTGCTATAGGTGTGGGCAATGAAATGTCCTTGGCCTTTCATTTATCATCAAGATCAAGTAAAAATGACACAAAGGATGTTAAACCTATCAGAACCTTACCTTTGTTTGAGGACTTTTTCTAAGTTTCTTCATAACTTTTGTTTGGAAGTTTTTCTTTGGGATTTTGTTTGTATGGCGGATATAACGACATGCTAAAAAACGACAATAATATGTAGACGAAAAAAAAATTCAATGGTAACAATGATATGTTTCCCAAATAAAATCTATACTTTCTTGATAAATTAAATCCATTTAAAAAAAAACATGTAATCGTTTGTATTATGTAGTGGTTTCAGCTTCGCCTTCGAAGCACAGAGTCCTGACTTTAAGATCCACTTTATAGGAACATAAAATATGTGTTGACCTTTCGCACTAAGATTTTTACTTTGTCATACATATTTATGGAGGTCAATAAACTAATTAAACTAATAAACTGGAAGAGCTTGCTGTTTATTTATTTCTTTGTCAATTTCACGGACTGGTAGACAATTTACAAAATAAAATTTTAAAAATGCAATATAAGATATCGGTAATGCATCTCGCGACCTAAGTAAAATGTAAAATTCACCCATTTACACAAGAAAATATCGAAAAAATCTCCTTCCTTTCATTCTTCCACAATCCCACCTGGACCCCTTTAATATCATCATATTTCATATCTCACTATAATGCAAAGCTTAATGGTTTCGAAACACATAATTAAATAATATCCTTAACAATTTATATAATTCATCCGAATAATAAAAGCCCCGCCATATTATCGTTCAGCTTTGTGTAACGTAAATACTGGGACTTTTGTCGTTAACCGAAGCGTAATGTAAAAAAAGCAGCCGACAAAATTAAATATATAACAACATGCAATGAAAATTTATCATACTATACATGGAGCCCTATTAAATATAATACAAAAAAAAGAAAATAGAACAAAGAAAACTCCAGTAAAAATGTCCGAACAACTATAGACGCTGCATAAATGCCTTTTACTCCGTGTAGCAATTCGCATGCATGAATACAACAAGTCGACATCCGCTAGGCAAAAAGAGAGTCCTTGCGCCACGCTGGGCCCCAAAATGTTGTATAATAATCATCATCATTCGCTTCAACGTTTTTATGCCATTCGATGAAATATTCAACCAAGCTTTCGTATGAATTTTTGGTGTTTTTATATTCGTAATGGAAAGGGATTGCTTTTTATTTCCATACTCTCTCTCTCTCTCGTCATCGTGATGCTGCCATATCTAAGCATTTTTTTCGCGACATTCGTCCTTATAGCAACATTCGGCGTCACTCAGCGTACAGTGCATGTAGACGAGCCCATACTCCATAATAGCGAAAGGTTTAGTGGTTTGGAAAGTGAAATGAGCGCTTTTTGACCGCTAAAGGTAGCAGACGTTTTTATATGCAGTATTTTTATAGATAAAAAACGAACCTATTTGACAATGTCACGCGGCTATTTGAATATTTTTTGATAAAAATGTAACACCGTAAAAATTGACTTGGCATGATGTCCTCTGGTCATGATTCGATCAAATATTTAATATTATTTCCAATTTGATGGAAGGATGATTCGTGTCGTGCTAAAAGCAGGAGCATCGAAATTTCATCTGTCAGGTGGAATTGACTGCAATGGACTCTGTTGTTTTATGTTTTATTCATTCAGATGGGTGTTTTATCAGACCGAATGATTTTGAAATAAAATAAAAAAAAAACATTCTTCTGAAACATTTTCTTGTTGATTTATGGTTAAAATGCATTGGAAACTGAAAAGGTATGTGTATGTTGTGCCAGTGGCGTATTTAGAAAATTCTCAAAGGGGGGCACAGACTACGGGGCTAATCTGTTACATAAAGTTTTGGTGTGGGGATACCCGAGAGCAGCTACATAGGAAAATATTGATCCTTGATCCTTCATTTAAGGCGAAACTCAAGGAGACCTTAAGCTTTCAATAGACTTGAAATATAATATTTCAAGGTAGGTGGCTAGCTACCTTGACTTCAAGTAAGGTTGACTATAGAAAATTTCAAGGTCTCCTTGAGTTTCTCCTTAAATCAAGGATGCATTGACTCGTGAATATAAGTGATTTCTATGAATAAGTATGGAAAATGACATTTTTTTTTAATTTCGGCATCCTTGAGTTAAGGTTTGTTTATAAATACGGGCCTGAGAGTCCTTTGCATTTCAGGTTTATTACACCAAAAGTTTAGTTTTCCTGACAGATGTTAGAATAACACTCATTAACTGCTTTTCGCTTTTCCTGAACCAAAATACGGAGGCCTTAAAAAAGTTTGCGTAGTGTAGTTCGAAGGAGCCTGAAGCCGAAAAGGAATTTTACGAATATGTACTTAATTTGCTATGGAATTAATGCAATGACCAAAGAGACTGTTTCCATATGACAAAACGGATTCCAAACGGAACACTTTTCTTTGGAAGAGAAATTTCATACATCGTCCGAAATTCTGCCAAATTTCGGCCAAATTCCGCCAAAAAGTGGTTCTGCTTACTTTCGAAAGAAACACAGATGAAAAGCTGACACAACAAATTTGGCTGACATTGTGGTCTTGAATTCCATGGCAAGTTTAGGCGAATTTGAATGCAAAATTAGGATTTACTGAAAAAGAGGTCTTTGTATGTTTTGTCAAAAATCTAGTAACAGATTCCGTAAAATCGTAACAAGTGCCGAATAATATTTTACAAATACAATCGAGAATACTACACGGTTGTAAATTTTGGTGTAAACCGGGAGTAAATTTTATAAATAAAATAGTATAACTCCTATCTATTCCAAAACTTGAATCAAATTTGACCCTTTTCAACTTATAATGTTAGTTTATTCTAAAATTATATTAATTATAACTGCTACAGAATAAAACTATCCAAATACCCTTTTAGTATTATACATTTTACACCGTTCGGGATAGAATAAATTGCATTGAACGTTGTTATAACATAAAAGGGTAGAATCAATCCTACTATGTTATCAAATCTACACTATCAACGCAAGAAACCCATTCAACATAGAAATCTATTGACTTGTAGTCTGTCTGGTTCAGTGAACAGCGCGCTTGCCTACAAATCACAGAATTGTGGATTCGAAGCCGACTGCACTCGTATTACAATTTTTATTTTTTCGAGCGGTTTGTATAAATTTGCTTATCAATTTTATACTATTGAAGAGTAAAATTTTTATCAAGAATACTAATACTTTTAATATAGTTCAATTATACTTTTGATAAAGTTTTTATATGGAAATGTATGAATATATATTTTTTTATAAAAATTACACCAAAATTTTCAGCCGTGTAGGAACTAGAAATGAGAAGGAATGGCTATGATTATGTTTACTTCGTGAAAATTTAAGTATTGAAGAAAGTACCCCTGGCAGAGCACCACAGACACCGAACCGTAGGAATTCGAAAATGTAACACTTCAATTTTTAGCATTTTAACAGAAAGAGAAGCATCTGATTTAAAGACCTTTACAGCAGCCCAACACGAATTTACGGTCAAATTAAAATACACAAGCCCGATCGAAAAATCAGACCGATTGTTTCAAATATTTATCAATTCAGCGGATTCCAAGACATCGATACCGCAACATCTCCTCAACTTATATCAACATAAGATGGGGTCACTTCACACATGACAATAGCAGTCCTTGTTTCCGAACAGATTCATATCGAGATTGGGCAACGTTTCATGACTCGTTGCTTCGACATAATCATAGCTTGTATTTATTCTCCGAGAGTTCTTGTTCTTGTAACCACGCGTCTATGAAAATAAACTCAACCCGTTCGAAAAACGGAAAGGGTTCATCAACGAGGAGATCTGGTGAATTGAGAAGATGATGTGATGATGATGAAAATGATTCGAAAAAGATTTACAAAATTTTAGTAATAGAAACGCTCAAAATAAACAGGGAACATTTGGTACTGCAATTTTTATGGTGGTATGGTGTGAAAAAAGTTGGATGTGCTCACAGGGGGGCACGTGCCCCCTGTGCCCCCCCTGTAAATACGCCACTGTGTTGTGCTTGTAGTTTCATTGAAATGGAAACAAAGACAATGCATTTTTATACTTATTGTAATTACCTATACATCAGGTCAAAGTCTGCGCCAGTCTGAAGTCGACGAGTCCGAGGTCTAATTCTGCGAATACCACGATGAGTGTTAACCGCGGGTTTTACATGATCTGAGTAAAAAAAAAATTGTAACTCACGTTCATTTTGAGTCCTTCCATATCTCCAATAGTTACAAATAGACACCCTTCATAGTCAACTCTTGACATTTCAAATTTCACATGGTCCACTGTCGTTGACACCTATTTCCACTCGCACTCTCGACCGTCATCGATGGTTGAAAGTGGCGGTTGAGAAAGTTCAAATATGTAAGGTTATATGGCATCGGTTACGGGTGTTATTATCAAATGTTACGATTATTAATTACTTTTAACCCTCAGATGACCAACAACTTTTCCAACGGTTAAAGCCCAACGGTTAAAGTCTCTGGGGACCTACACTATACAATGATGCCTGTAAAAGTTTCATCTGTGAACATTAATTTAATTATCATTTATTTTTGGGTTGAATGTTAAATGCTTAGTAGCATAAAATATAGTAAGCAGTTTGAATTAAAGAAAAAACAATTTATTTTCTTTTTACGTATATTTATATACATAGTGTATTTACATAGTTTGTTTTTTTGTCCAATGATTAGGCACTTTCGTTCGTAGGGCTGCCCGTGTTGCCTTTTTTTTAAGCCAGTTGAGTGTTCTACGCAAACAGGATTTCGGCAGACAAAGCAAAATTAAAGTCAAGTTTTGCGTTGTGTTCTTCCATATTGGGCATCACTAGTTGTCGACTCAAAGTCTTCAAAAACAAGCGCCGTCTATCGGACTGTTTGGTTTGGTCCAGTTTGTCATAGATAATATAAGAGCAAAGGGCAGCAATATCCAACATATGGTAAAACAATGCAAGTGGCCATCGCTTCGTTTTCCGCTTACATACTCGTACCAAGCATTTGGTCCATTGCATCGACACAAGACACCGGATTTGTTGGAGTTGTAGTCCGTAACGGCTAGCAGTTTTATTTTTGATCCATCGTAAAGTCTGGTTGTATAATGCTCGGTTGAGAGCAACAAAATCGCCTTGTTTTTTTTTTTTAACGTAGGAGCACAACCACACAACGCTTTCCTAAAACCCAAACAATGTGGTAAACACTTCCCGAGACCGGTTCTTTAAGAAATCACGTGGCACAAACGTTTTGTTGCTTCGAACTATCCTGCCAGCTCTTTTTAAGCAGCAATGCCAACTCCAATGTCGTGAAAAAATTATCGGCGTGTACAGTTCGTCCACTTCTTTCATACCGGTGAACCAACTCTAAGACCACTTTTTCTCCCTGGTTGGTTTGGGGTTCTCCGTCAGGCTGTTTTCCTCTGTAAATCATCCCATTTAAGGGGTAGTAGAATGTGTTCAAAGGCTCCATATTTTGATACCGTATAATGATATAAGGGATTAACTTGAGGATTCCAGCAGCAAGCCCTGGACGACGTTGGGTATAGTTGACGACATTATGAGCTCGAATACGGCGGGTGGATCAACGTACCATTTGGCCACTTCTGGAAAATGAGGCCTTTCATTGGGAATTATTGCTGCACAGGCTGAAGGGTCAAACAGGTCGTCATCGTACGATGAGTCTGAATAATCTGCCACTTCCACCTCCACTTCTTTTTCGGCATCAGACGCATCTTTAACCGGAATATACTCATCATCACTGTTCCGGTCGTCAAAAGGATAATCTTCATCATCCTGCTCCAAGTATCTGGCCAAATTCTCCGCGGCTGCATCCTGGTCTCCTGTTTATCAGCTGGTGACTCACGAAATCGCACGTTTTAAATGTTCTTAAGCCTTAAGCTTAAGATTATCAAATTTACCCATAAGATATATTGTAAATTTCACAAAAATAAAACGGGTTTAAAAATTAAATTCGATTTTCATCAAAATAATAAATTTCTGTTTTTGAAAGTTACCTTTAGGAAAAAACTAGTTTTGGTAACCGATCGCTACGAAAATTTGTTGGGGCAGGACTTGCATCTATAACAAATTAATTTATTTTTTTCACATACATCCCAACAAAATGCGGATATGGTTTACCGATTTTTTCATATTTCGATTTTTGTGGTTTTTAAAACTCGCTAATAATAAAATTTGAAATGACCCTACGAAAAAAAACTAGAAACTACTGGATATATGCAATCTTCTTTTGAATTTCAATTACATATATATAATCCATCATGACAGCATCAACGTAGCACGATAGCCCGACGTCGGTCTTTGGCCCCCTGAATCGTTGACCTCCAATTGTCGCGGTAACGTGGCGTTGTCCTCCAGTTTCAGAAACCCAGCAGCTGGTGAGCGTCTTCACCTACGGAGTACTCCCAGCGAGCTCTCCGTCGTCCACGCAACCTCGCTCCGTCAATGTGCGTTCATCACTTTCACTTTCTTTTTTATATAACCCTTCTTCTTCTTCTTCCTTGCCTCGTTCTTTATACCGCTCCATGGTTTCGCGTTGCTCGACCTGCAGTGTAGGCACATCGCCCGTTTTGGCGATAATATCTCAGCATATTTCTACAGGCAGCTCTATCTTGGATCGTGTCATCGCCGAGACCAATGCGTTGTTGTTGCTTTTTCATTTGACACATCCAGGTGTTCTTCGGTCTGCCTCTGGCCTTGGGTCCATCAACTGGAACTTCCATTAATATCACTTTCTTTGCTGGGTTCTCAGGCGGACGCCGTTGAACATGGCAATACCAATCCATTTGTCGGTCTTCGAGCTTTTCGGTGATTGGTTGGTCTATGGACAAGCTGCCTCGGATCTAGCTACTCTTGATGTGGTCTTTTCGTTACACCAACCGACATGCGTAACATTTTCATTTCAGTCGCTGTCATTTGTTTCGCGTAACCTTCATACATGGTCCAGCATTCTGATCGATACATGAGTGCGGGACGTACAACCGTTTTGTACAACTTGCCCTTTAGCTTCAGTGGCATTTTCTTATCGCAGAAAACTCCAGAGTTTTCTCGCCACGTCATCCACCCAACCTTTGTGCAATGTTTGATGTCATCATCGCATGTAGCTCCGTTGTTCACCATCGAGCCAAGGTACTTGAACTTGGTACAAGACTTAAGGTACATTTTCCTCGACACGACTGCACGACAGCGACTCGCTCATTCCATATAAAAACTCATTTTTAAAATGAGAGAGAAACGAGTTTTTATTTATATGGAATGAGCCAGTCGCAGTCGTGCGGCCGCGTCGAGGACAACGTACCTTTAAGCTGCTCTCCTTTGACGTACATTTCTGGTATTGGTGCATCTGGGTCTGAGAATGGGCAGCATAAGAACTCAGTCTTTGTTATACTTACCCTCAGTCCATGCTCCTCCAGAATGTCACACCATTTTGTAAGTGCAGCTTGCAAGGCAACGATGTTTGGGCTACTGAGGAATATATCATCGGCAAAAAGAAGAGATATTTCTAGGCCGTCGGAGATACGTGTTAATAAGTAGCACATGATGATGTTGAAGAGCAACGGACTCAATACACTGCCCTGGTGTACTCCGACATTCACCGGAAATTCTTCTGATTCACCGGCTGTGCATCTAACCTTAGTCGTAGCTCCATCATACATGTCTCGTATCATCCTGACATATGGCTCAGGGACATTAAGTGCTCTCAAGGCCAACCATATCAGATCACGAGGTACTCTATCGAATGCCTTTTCCAAATCGATGAACACAAAGTGCAAGTCCTTTCGTGCTGCTCAATACTTTTCCATTGCAATACGAATGCACTGAATCGCATCGACTGTAGATCGACCTTCAACAAAGCCGCATTGATTGTCATTCAACCGCACAATCTTTCTCAATCGGTTGCACACAACTCGCTCGTAGATCTTCAGTGTGTGAGGTGTTAACTTTATAGCCCTATAGTTGTTGAGTTTGCGTGAGTCTCCCTTGTTCTTATAGGAAGGAAGAAGAAAACTTTCCCTGAAAGCATCAGGCATCGGTTGCCCACCTTTGATTTTGTTGAAGAGAACTGTAAGCCAACTAAGCCCGACATTTTCTATTTTCAACCAAAATTCCACGGGGATTTTGTCCGGTCCGACTACCTTTCCGCGTTTCATCTGATGTATTGCCTCCATCACCTCTTCCTCTGAGATATCTTCAATATTTATGGTATTCGGCTCAACATCTCAAAAAGCTGCTCGAGGAAATTCTTCATTTAGAAGTTCGTCAAAATACTCTCGCATCCTGCTTCAAATTGCCGTATCGTCAATCAGCAACATTCCTTGCGCGTCCTCCACGTACTTTGGCGCCTGTATTTCCCGAGCGTTCCTTCTCCTTTGGGCTGCGACCCTAAATATCCCGGTGTCGTGCTTAGGTCTCGCGCGCAAAGACGGTCCTTCGGTCGCAGTCTGAGTTTCTAGTTCTTGGTAGAATTTCTCAGCTGCCTTCGCCTTTGCTTGAGCTACCAAGCGCTTTACGTTTTTCCGGCATTGCATATAATTTTCGCGAAGTTGAACCCGTTCGGTTTCACTGCTTGACTCACATTTCGTCCATGCCTTAAATGCGTTCGATTTGGCTTGCACTGCTTCCTTAGTTTCGGTGTTCCACCACCATGTTTCTTTATTCGTGTGGAGTGGACCTTTCGAAACTCCAAGTGCCTTTTCCGCCTCACCTACTGACATTTCAGCGAAACTATTCCACATTTGTGTTGGACTGTGCTCGGTGCAGTTGATGTTGTTTTGAAACCACTCCGTCATTTTATCAATGAATGGAGTTACTACAGGTTCAAAGTTGTCATTTGTGAGATTGTGCCACTTGATTTTTTCGACTGGCTTGGGAGTTCTTCTATTTCTTGCTCCTCCTGCTTTCAAAATAAATTCTGACAGGAGCAAACGATGTTGGCTGACGACAGATTCACCCAAAATCACCTTGCAGTCTTTTACCCACCTTCTCATAAAATCGAAGCAGATGTGGTAATCGATCTGCGTTTCGTGTTTCCTATCTCCGTGTCCACTACTGTAGTTGATCAGGTGTCTCTCGTTTTTCACAAACCATGTATTTAGGATGACCAAACCATGCGATCTGACATGGTCTGAATAGCTTCACCTTCGTCATTTCTGACCATTGAAGGGCTACCCTTTCCACCATGGCAATCCTCGTAATCATAATTTGATTCACCCACATGGCCATTTAAATCTCCTCCCAAGAACACCAATTCGGTATCTGGAATGGTCTGAATCAGGGTGTCAACGTCGTGCCAAAATGCCTCTTTTTCTTCTGGTGGCAGTCCCACTTGGGGAGCATAGGCACTTATTACGTTCCACACGCTTCCGCAGAAAACCAATTTGATGCTGATCAAGCGATCACTTCTCTTCGCGACACTTATTATGCTGCCAAGTAAAGACGACGCCAGAATAATGCCAACTCCGTTTCTTTGGTTTGTAACTCCATAGTAGTACAATTTGTACTTCATGGAATTCGTAAGAAACCGGGCTCTGTCGATATGGGTATTTCGCCACTTCGTCTCTTGTACGCACATAATGTCTATCCCCCTCCGCTTCATGATATCCTCAATCTCCTCGCTCTTTGACGTCATGGAACCGACATTCCAGCTTGCAACCCTCAGCTTCTCCACAATGTAATTGGACTGCCTTATATTGCTCGCCCCCGGAAACCGTCGAGCTCTGGCGCGAACTAGGTTCGCCCCGGGATCACTCAACCGCATAGCAGAAGTAGTGCCCAGCGGGGTAGTGCTTGTATCTGCGTAAATTTCCATAAGGCCTTCCATTCTTTTACACCTTTTGGAGAAAGGTTGTGTATTTTGGCACTAGTGTGTGGAAATAAATAAATTTATGGACTTTCCTTTTACGTCCGCCGGCTATCTCCAGACACGGCAACCCATACACACACACACACTAACCTATGGGAGGTCTTGTTGATGTTAAAAAGTGCCTCAGGCTTCAGATGTCATGGTTGCCTGCGACCTTTGCATCCCTCGGCGCATGCTGATCCACCTTGGATTAGGTCCCTTTTTAGTCGCACTCTACGACACGCCGGGAAAGGCGGTGGCATTATTCGCGACCCATACCACAGGGCTATATAAAGGGTCCGCCAATAAGCGCGCTCGAACTTTAAAATGAAATAAAGCAAGTTGTGTGAGAGGTATAAATGAAATTTATTTTTTGTTTGAAAGAGTAATCGAAGGCATTATGTATGGAAAATAACATCGTTCAAGTGGCCACCTCGGCTTCGCTTGGTGGCGTGCATACGAGAAGTCAAATTTTCAATGACGCTGGCGCACAAATTGGGCTGTATTTCATCGATGGCGTGGCGTATGTTGACTTTGAGGTCATCAGTGTTTTGTGGTTGGTTTGCGTAGACCTGCGATTTAAGAAAACCCCACAAGAAATAGTCTAGTGGGGTTAAATCGCACGATCTCGGTGGCCAGTTGATGTCGCCTCCGCGCGAGATAACCATTCCTCCGAAGCGCTCGTGCAGAAGATCCATTGTGGCGCGCGCTGTGTGGCTCGTAGCGCCATCCTGCTGAAACCACATATCCTCGACATCCATATTGTCGATTTCATGCCAGAAAAAGTTCGTTATCATGGATCTGTATCGTTCGCCGTTTACCGCGTTTACACGCGGAACGTTGCTCGAACCGATGAATGATTTTCGTAATAAGTTTTAATGATTTGCACATTTTGCTCGCGGCTGAATTGGTTCATGGTGATTTGTGAAGATACACTGAATAATAACAAATAGGTTTGATAACTCTACCACAAACAACATGGCCGCCATGAGCTGTCAAAGATCGAGCGTCCCTATTGGCGGACCCTTTATAACCCACTATAATATACGAGTAATACAATATTCAATGTCATCATCAATGTAAAACGAGAGTCCGACTTCGGGCATAGTCCCTTTACTTAAAAAAAGTGAAACAGTTAAATTTGATGGTTTGTATGTAGGCTTTGCATAGAAAATATTTATCAATAAGTTCACTAATTTAATGTAATATCATATTGCACATTTGCATGCAAACTTCGCATTGGTGCGGCACACAAATGGACAAGCGGGACGGTGGATTGCTCAAATAAGTTGTTCGAGCACTATGCATCCACCGTCCAACATCAATGTTTTGTTTTGTAATATCATAATTTTTATAAGAACTGAGTCTGAAAATCATCACTTATTTGTTTTCTCATTAAAGAAATGTTGTGTGAATTTTAATTTTGATTATAAAATTTTGGGGTGTGTTTTATCCCTAAATCCCCCATTTGGGTTCGCCCCTGAAAAAGTAGCGATGATTTCTGTTTTTATTATCCTTTTCAATTAATTTTGCCAGAACCTAACTGTTTTTACGAATAAAATTCAAATGAAAAACTTCCTATTGTTCACATTTCCAGTGAATTCGCAAATAACGTGCATACAATTGCTCTTAATACATTAAGGTTCCAGTGGACCTAGTTGGGCTTCACCGTCATTTATCATTATGATAGAAAATTTTAAGGAAATAATTCCAAACACATTGCATTTGCTTCTAAACATATTGATTGGAGAAGTCAAGAGAGCTGAGCCGGTTCGATTGAACCATATTTAAATGCCTCAAGGTTGAAAACGCCATAGGTCCCTAGGGACATTGTTTTTCATTTAAGGGTTAGGGCAATGTTTGCATTTTTATCGAACCTAAAATTATAAAACAAGGTGTAGAGATTAATTTACATGGATATTAACACAAACTGTGAATGCCATCAAATTTGTTATCCCCAGTATTGTTAGCAATTTCGGGTTAAGAAGCGTATTTTCCTTTCATAGAATTTATTAAATTGTTGACTATTTTTTTAATTTTTTTTAAATTATTTTGTACAAATCTTTTTTGAATTCAACGGCTATTGTGCCATTTCCATCTGTACTCCTGAAAGTCCTTTCACAACTATGCTATGACTACAGCTACGGCTACGAGTGAATTAAGGTGCACACTCTCTATATACTGGAAGATGCAATTTGAAGCTTTGTAGGAAAGTAGGGGATCGATGGCTTCAATCTGGCTCATTTCCAATATTTTATAATTTATCACTAACTATTAACAAACTCTTGAGAATTTAGCTGTTATAAAACTCTAGTAAGGCTCTCAGATTCAAATAAACTCTTTAAGTACATTTATTATAAGGTTATTTATTACTCTTGAAGAGTCGTTTTCTTGTTACAAGTAGTAAGTGGTGTGTGTAGTATGATATAAATGACAAAATAGTTGTCTTTGTGGAAACTACGTAATATCACCTGTGGACTGAGAGTACACCGCGCAGCGCCGGTGTGGACACAAAAAATTCGCAGCAAATGCGCGACGAAAAATTCACGGCGAAAAATTGGCTGCCGCGTTGCTGTTAGCATGACTTAATGCGCGATATTTTATAGAGATTAATTTCTCTATATCGGGTCGTTAATTTCTTTCGATTATCTCCGCTTCGTGCATATACCATATCGTCGGTGGAAAGGTGAATTGAGCTAAGCGAAATTTTTTGGGAAATCGACTTTTTCAGCGATTCTTAGGCACTTTTCACGCTGAATCGGTTGGTGAAGTCCGTTTTTCCATTTGACCAACCATTTCCAAAATACAGCACTTACATGAAAACTAAGCGGCATTCGGGGATCTTTGTTCAGCCCTCTAAGCGACACCTTTTGTTCCAATATTTGAATTCTGTTATTGATGGATTGCACTATTCGCCAAGATGTCGCTTAGTCTATTTTTTTTAATTACTCTCTGCAATTTTTAAGGAGATGTGTGGCGCTTCGATCAAGGTATGGTAAAAACCAATTGATTGTTACTGTCGGCTGGATTGTTTGTTTTTTTTTTATATTGTCCCCTAAACAACGGGAAAATATGTTGCATAGTCTGGTTATGAATTCAATTTATTTTCGAAGTGATACTAGTGCCTGGATTTTCAACAAAAGAATTAAGCTATACTTACTTTTTGGATTGGAAATCTGTTTCTGACAAATTTCCAGCCCAAATGAAGGAAAACACAGGGAAATTTATCAAGTTTTAAAGATATACGAATAATTACTTTTGAAAAGGAATATGAGTGAAATATTCTATGCTACCAAACAGTCCTGAATATTAAATAATAAATTTTCCAAAAATCACAAAAAGAGATTTGCCTAAGCAAGCCTATCAAGAAAAAATTCCTGTTTCCACAAAAAAAATTATAAAGACCTGATGACTTTATGTAACATAAATATTATTCACGAACGATATCACTATGAATACAGCGCTCTACCGGATAGTTTACAAAAAAAGGATACCTTAGCTTCAACCGATGAAGAAGACGATACCAATAACGAGGAGGAAGTGTGAACTGATTTCCAAAATCAGAAAAATACATTACTTGTTTTTTTCTTTATGTTATTTTCAAGTAGTAGTCTGGCTGGTCGAGCGGTTAGTGCGCGCACCTTCGGTGCACAGGCTCATGAGTTCGAATCTCACCGTGTTCCATTGTGTTTTTCGAACTCACGAGCTTGTGACAGACTATGATCTCACTCAGATGTTAAACGAGTACCCATTTATGGGGATAAATAACACTGCTGAGCGTGATGCTGATCTCATTACCTCATCAAAAAGCAGATAAGATCTTGGAAATAGGATGTCACTAACACATCCTGCGGCCTTAGTCCAATGTTGGATTGTCGCGCCTGTTATTTTTATTTTCAATTTGTTGAAAATTGTATTATTTAATTTTTCTCTAATAAAAATAATGGATTTTTACAATGTAACTTCATTTAGCAAGATATAAACCTAGTCCAACCTCCACTTTAAAATATTATTAAAGAGCAGGGTATTGAGCTAAACGCCATTTGGCCTCAAAAGCTATTCAGTGGACGGCCTAAGCGCCAATATTGCTCAAAAGTTGGTCGATCTAAGCACCAAAAGTCATTAATAGCAACGTTTTTAAGAAAAAAAATGTAAAAATTACATTTATCAATTAGAGCTCTGTGGCTCACTTGGTTGAGTCGCACTCTTCGATGCTAGTACTCGTAATCTAGAGATCGAATCTCGGCATAGTCCGAAATTTCTGTACATGTGCGGATAGGAAATATATAGTGCTTGCAACATTAGATACACTCCGAAATGATATGCAATGTAACGTTGACTCGAAATTGCCTATAAATGTTTTAATATAAAAATATATTTAAAAGAATACTTATTTAAAAGACGTCTTTATTTATTTAATATTAATATATGACTGACTTATACAAATCAGGTTACTATTTTATATACATACATATTTATATAACATTTCCCTTCTTTATTTTCTTTTCTTTTTAGTTTGATCCTTATTCATCTTCTTCTTTTTTGGCTTTAATTTTTTGGTTTATTTCATCATATCTTTTTTACTTTTTACCTTTCTTTTCTACTAGATTCTTCTTTACTTTACTTGCATTTCGCTTGTTGTTCTGGTCTTACTTTGCCAAAAGCGAACAACGAACACAAGATTTCTTTACTTGTATTTCGCTTGTTGTTTTGGTCTTACTTTGAAAATACCCAACAACGAACACAAGATTTCTTTCTTTTTTTTTTCGTTTGTTATACCCTTCGCCTATTAAGCGTAAAGGGTATATTAACTTTGTCATGAAGTTTGTAACGCATTGAAGGAAGCATCTCCGACCATATAAAATATGTATATATATGATCAGCGTGACGAGCTGAGTCGATTGGACGATGTCCGTCTGTCCGTCTGTCCGTCTGTCCGTCTGTCCGTCTGTCTGTCTGTTGCGACGCGTTTTGCTCGGCCAGTTTAAAAGCAATGGAGCTGAAATTTTGTAAACATGCTTCTTTTTATTGCAGGCAGTTTGTATGTTTGAATCGCCAAAATCCGACAAGGGGGTCGTGGGGCTGCCATACAAACCTACCCCCCAAATTTAGGTTCTTCTTAGAAAAACTTTTTCATTTATGTACCAATTTCAATCAAATTACACACAAATGTGTTTTAACTGGTAACACACAACATATGTAAAAATGGACCAAATCGGACAATGGGGTCGTGGGGCTGCCATACACACCTAGTCCCCCAAATTATGATCTTCTAAGAAAAACTTTTTTATTTTCTCATCAATTTCTATCAAATTTCGCACAAATGTGTTTCTAGAAATACCACAAAGCATATGTAAAAATCGACCAAATCGGACCATGGGGTCATGGGGCTGTCATAGAAACCTAGCTCCCCAAATTAAGTTCTTCTAAGAAATTTGTTTTATTTATACACCAATTTCAACCAAACTTCACACAAATGTGTTTCTATTGATGACACAAAACATATGTATAAATAGATGGAATCTGACCATGTGGTCATGGGGCTACCATACAAACCTAGCCCCCCAAATCAAATTTTTCTAAGAAAAACGTTTTTATTCGCACACCAATTTCAATCAAACTTCAGAAAATTATGTTTCTATTGATGCCACATAACAAACGTGAAAATAAATGAAATCGCACTATGGGGTCGTGGGGCTGCCATACAAACTTGACCCCCAAAATTATGTTCTTCTAAAAAATACTTTTTTATTTGGACACAAATTTCAACTAAACCTCAAGGAAATGTGTTTTTATTGATGTTACAAAACATATCCAAAATGAATTAAATCGGACCATGGGGTCATGGGGCTGGCATATAAACCCAACCCCCAAATTAGGTTCTTCGAAGAAAAACTTTTTTATTTGTCCACCAATTTCAACCAAATCTCATAGAATTGTGTTTTGATTGATGCCACAAGCATACCTAAAAATTGATGGAAAGGCCATACGTTCATAGGGCTGCCGAGCCCCCCCCACCCTTTTTTGTTCTTCTAAGAAAACCACGTCCCCCGCTTCACCCAATAAATCTTCGCCACGGCACTTATGTGAAAATTCAAGGAAAAGCATGGAAGCGGGAAGACTGAACCCAAGTCATAGGTACGCCCGAAAGAACTTTTAGCCCGAGGGGAGCGAAGGGTATCCAAATTTCGGCCGCGCCCGAAATTAGCCTCGGTCTCGTTTTTTTTTAAATCTTTCGGCAACTTCTTTCAATTATAATTTTTTTTTTTCGTCTTCGGGTTTGCGCGAAAGTTCCATGGACATCATTTTCGCATAGTCCAATTACCGACTGCGCCATGTTTTAATATAAAAATATATTTAAAAGAATACTTATTTCAAAGACGTCTTTATTTATTTAATATTAATATATGACTGACTTATACAAATCAGGTTACTATTTTATATACATACATATTTATATAACAATAAACGGCTGAGATAACAGTCAAATTCTTAGTTCTTCATACATATATCGAACTTTTAATTTCTTCCCTTAAAGCTACTACTTCTCGGGGCCCGGATGGAATACCGAATTTGTTTCTAAAATGAACCTCTAACTCTATTGGTCTTCCGCTTTCCATTATCTTTAATAAAAGCATCGTAGAAGGAATATTTCCTTCTCAGTGGAAATGTTCTCACATTGTTCCGATCCCTAAGAAGGGAGTCACTACCTGTGTGTCTAACTATCGTCCTGTGTCTCTATTGTCATCCTGTTCTAAAGTTTTTGAAAAGATAGTATCCAGCTACATTCAAGTCAACTTTGGTCACCTAATATGTCCCAATCAACACGGTTTTCAAAACAAGAAATCTACTGTAACAAACCTTGTGGAAATCGTCAATTTTATAAAAAAAAAACATTAAATAAACATCTTGATGTACACGTCATCTATACACTGACTTCTCTAAGGCCTTCGACTCTGTTGACCACGGCATTCTTATGAACAAATTCTTATCTCTTAATTTCCCTGAAAGACTTCTATCTTGGATTTCATCCTACTTGTCTGATAGATCGTCGAGCTTAATTTATAACAAAATTGTCTCTTCGTCCTTTTGTCCTGCGTCCGGTGTGCCTCAGGGCTCAATTCCGGGACCTATATTATTTTCATTTTTTATAAACAAGCCTCCCTCGCTACTAAATAATGGGTCCTTATTATATGCTGATGATTGTAAGATCTTCAAGCTAGTATCATCTGTAGTAGATTGTGTGTCCTTACAAAAGGATTTGGATGTCGTGGCATCGTGGTGTTCTTCTAATAGGTTACTGTTGAATGTGGCTAAATGTTCAGTTATCATTTATTCCCTAAAATCAGATCCCGTTTGCTTTACATTATAGTGTACATTCGCTACCGCTTAAGTGTGTGAACTCTGGTAAAGATCTTGGAGTAACATTTGATTGAAGCTTAAAGTTTACAGAACACTACTCCGATGTAATAGGCAGGGCATCTAAGCTCGCTGGCTTTATCATTAGGTGCTCAAGTGATTTTTGCTCGACGTCTACCCTTGTAAATTTGTTCATCAAATTGGTTCGTAGTATTTTAGAATATGCTTCGGTAGTGTGGTCCCCCCGCCATGGTTACACTGATGCGATAGAGCGTGTTCAAAGGAGATTTACCAAGTCCCTACTTTTTAAATTTAATTTGCCTTATGTCTCATATAATGATCGCCTTAACTTTTTAAATATGCAGTCCTTGAATGCTTTCTTTATACAATTTGTAGTGGTCTACTCTGTACCTCGTTAGTGTTTGACATTCAATGGAGAAATCCCGTATATAACACCAGATCAAACTCTATATCTGTCCCTCCAACAGCTGACCAATCATTGTACTTCAATTCTCCACTGCTTAGGCTAATGAGAAATTATGAATTGTTGGAGATTGGTCCTACCCTCTGCGTTATCAACATTTAAGAGAATTTTGCTTTCCAAAATCCCTAACTCTGCATTATTGTATGAATTTTAGTTTCTATACTCATTGGATTAAAATCGTTTGTTTATTTAAATTTGATATTGTCTTTTATACTTTGAATATTTTTTGTTATTATTTGCATATATCTTCTTAAATTAATGAGATTATGTTATTTTTGTCTCTGCTTATTTCTAATACCATTTTATATATATATATATATTTTTTTTTTGCCTTACAGAAACTTTTGTCCCGGGACTTGGCTTCTCGGCATCACTTTACTTACTATGCGTACGTAAGTGACTAATCAATCAATCGAGTGTAAACTCTAGCAGATCGTAAAAAAAAACTGAAAACAAAATATATTAATAAGGAAATTTATCAAAATAACTTCTTTTAAACATTAGTTTATTAATACAATTAAAATTAACTAAGTCCTTCAAACTATTATAAAGAATAATTGACCATGTAATTGGTTCATTAAGCCAATAGTTTACTCTATGATAGGGCTGAACAAGAAGGTTGTTCCGCCGTAAATTGTGAGGAATATTTCTGACTTGAAAGTTATTTAATATATCTTCACAAACAATATGAGAGCAAAACATAAACATAGCGTTTAAAAATGTTCTTCTATAATCTAAGGCTTGTAAACCCAGTAAGGAACAGCGAGTTTCATAATCTGGCTCGAAACGCCAGCCAATTTGATAAATGGCAAACCGTGTAAAATTGTGTTGAATTATTTCTATGCGCTCGATATGCATCTTAAAGAACGGATTCCACACAATAGAACAATACTCCAGATGCGAACGAACGAAAGCTGTATACAATATTTTTAAAGTAAAGGAATCATTAAATTCGCGTGCGTTACGTTTAACAAATCCTAACATACTATTCGCTTTTGAAATAATGTAATCAATGTGTTGTCGAAATGAAAGCTCATGGTCGAAAATCACACCAAGATCTGATATTTCGGCAACCCTTGCAATAATATTACATGTTACGGAGTACTCAAAGACTATCGGGGTTTTCAATTTATATATGCTAAGTACTTTACATTTACTAACATTTAAATTTAAATTATTATCGCGGCACCAAAATTGCAGCTTTTCTAAATCGGATTGCAACTTAAGGCAGTCATCAATGTTGCGTATTTTCATAGCGATTTTCATATCATCGGCATACTGCCATACGCGCACGAATTTAAAATTTTGGATGATATCGTTTACGAAAACTAAAAAGAAAAGTGGTCCTAAATGGCTTCCTTGCGGAACCCCTGAAGAACACTTTATAACAGAGCGGGATGTACAGCTGCTGTGCTGACCGTCCAACTGTTCGGACGTATTGTCTTCGAGCTCCGTTTATTATAAATTCCCTCACCTCTTTTTTTTATTTTTGCTAAATCAAATAATTGCAAAGTGACTAATTTACCTGTGCTTTGGTGACCCATTTCTTTTTACCCAATGACCAAGTGACTTTTTTTTTGTTGTTTCACTCATCTATGTTCCTACATGTGTATAGTGACCCATCGTTTTACCTTTGCTCAAGTGACTTAAATCTCCAAGTACACCTACCGTGACCCAATTACCTATAATAAGTGCTGCCTTGCAAATTACACCACATTCGATAACAATTACCTGGCAACTCGATTAATGATTAACTGCTATTCTGCAAAACAATCAATATTCTGTGAAATAAAAAATACTAAGAACTGTGCATTTTTACCCACTGACTTTAAATTGGTAGCAATTTAATTTTTTGTTGTCTACGTTAATTTCACATAATACTTGATAAATCATGAGTTTTAAGTGCTGCCTAGTAAATTGTACCGCATTCGATAACAAGTCGAAATTCGTTGAGTGTACTGGCTTTTGTCAACGCAAATTACATGGAGCATGCATGGATGCTCCTAGAGATTGGTTCTCGCCATATCTCGCGGAACATTATATATGCTATGATTGCCAGGACACAACAAATATGCTTAAATGCATGTTCGGCAATGTAATCGAGCACATCGACAGATTAAATTCATACAAAGACGATATCGTTGCGAGGCATCTCGCTCAATCAAAAGCGAGCACCGACAGCTTCAACGAAATGGCTAGGTGTTTTGACGGTCTGGAAAGCACAGTTTCCAATATGTATGCCCAGCGAAACATCGAGAGATTGATCTCTGAATTGGACAAAAAGCTGACGTCAATAATCGATAGTAACCACAAGTCTAATGAACTTGCTGGTTCACCGATAAATATCCCAATGACTGGCAATTTCAGCAAAATCCAACATAAGATTGACAGTCTCGAAACATCTATTAACACCATACTGGACCGTATAAACAAATTACCTATTGACGTATCTGCAGAGAAATCAACATCTATTTCGCGATGTGATGCTTATATCTCGAATGGAGTAAGTAAGAAAGTTGCTGTAGACCTGACGTCACACTTCAATCAACAACCACCTCCATCGTCCTCGTCTGCCAAAACAACACCTGTCCAGACGTCTCCTGAAAAGCCCATCATACGATTTGGTACTTCATGATCTCGTGAAGAATGGAACCACAGAATCAAACGGATCAGAGTGTCTAATAATCTACGGGGAGTTCGTGAATCTAGTCGTAACGCCGTGAAAACTTCAACTTTCCATGTAAAATCAGCTACCAACTACGCTACGGAAAGTTGGTTATGTAGCTTTTTGAAGCAAAACCTTGGAATCGAGGGCAGCAAGTGCGAGGCTTTGCCTCCTCATCTTCACGGGTCCAGCTCTAGCAATTGTTTCAAACTGTCTCTTCCTGCACAGTATGGATGGCTACTTCGTAATCACAATGGTGGTAGCGTATATAATTGGAATGGTATGAATTTTAGCCTTTGGCAGGACAAAGAACATAAAAAATCATTGAATCGTCATAACAAGAAAAATAAGTTTAAGTATTCAGATAGTTCCAAAACCATTAACCCTCGCAATAATCCGCCCCCTAATACTAACATTCCAACTGGTCCTAAACCAACTATCAGTGCATTATCTCAGATTACTTCTAATAAGCCAACAGACATTCCAGTAACTTCTTCGTCCGTTAATTATCCTAAAACTCCTTCTTCTGATAAAGATAAGGTCAGTAAATATCCTGAAACACTTTCTTCTGTTCCAGTTGCTCCCGCGCACTCTTCAAGAGCCTCGCTTGACATTCCATCCGAGAAGGCAGGAACATATACGTCCACGGTAGCTGCAAGTTATTCTAACTTTGTTCGCGGTGATCCACAATTGCCATCTCAATCAGGCTCCATACATATCCCAAGCCAATCTGTCAACCATCCAAATACTCCCAATTTTATTGACCCACTAGTACCACCTGTTGTAAGACTCACCAAAAACTCTGTCGACGATCTCGAATGTCGATATTTATTATCCAGATTAAGAGATCACAAAATTTATGACAGCGTCCGGCTTTTTCTTGCGTATATGCATGATGCACACGATACTACCTGCATCGATGGTAAAACAAAAACCAACCTCAAAGTTCTTATCCATCAAGAGGGCTTACCCACTGACGTAAAATCTCTACTCAACTTTTTCAATCGGTATCACGAAGAACTTGGGATGACTCAGGACCAGGTGAAACGTGACTTGGAAACGTATCGTTCGTTTGTATCTTCGAAACATATCTCCCGTTTGCAAAAAGTACGTGAGGACCAAAGAAAATATTACTCCTAACAAGAATACACCCCCTAACACTCCTAGATTCCTCTATCATAACTGCAGTGGCATGAGAGGTAAAATTAATAAACTTTTTCTTGACGCCAAATCTTGTCCATTTAACATACTTGTCATCACTGAGACTTGGTTAAACGATTCTTTTTTAAACGAAGAAATCCTCAATAGTAACTGGACCATTTATAGAACTGATCGTAACTATGACTATACCGGTGGTTCTAGGGGTGGTGGTGTTATGATCGCCATTCGTAACCCCTTTCCAAGTCAAATTGTTAAAACTAATTCTTATAATAGGTTTGAGCACGTGTTTGCCAAAATTCCCATAGAAAAAAATTATCTCTATATAGGTGTTTTTTACGTACCCCCTGTTCCGATGAGTCCACTTATAATGAAATATATGAAATGATTTCTTCCTTCTTCACTACTTTGAACGATGAGGACAAAATTATTGTATTTGGTGATTTCAACCGTCCAAACATCAGATTCATCGTCGATGAGAATGACAACAGACTTCTCCCAGTCAATCTTCTTGACAACATCGACTTTAATCTCATCAGCGCTTTTTATGAAAATGACTTGCAACAGGTTATCCCGACTTCTAACCAAAATGGCAAATGGTTAGATCTAATTTTTACTAATTTTTATGACGAGGTATATGTTAGTCCAACTCCTGACGCCGAGAATCTCTTCTCTAACACTTACCATCACTCCGCCCTCACAATTGAGCTTGTATATGAAAATCTTTCATTCACTCAATCGTACAATAACGAAATTGTTTACGACTTTTTTAATGCCGACTATGATGGAAACAGTAATTATCTCGATTCTATCGATTGGGCTACCTATCTTTCGAGACAAAATCTTGATGATACCGTCCGTTCCTTTTACAGAATAATCTTCCAAGCTATTAGTAATTATACCCCCAAAATAAAGAAGCGTAACACACTTGCTGAGCCCTGGCTGGACAGAGACTTGAGAAGTTTAAGAAATCGACGAAATAAACTGTATAAGGCTATTAAAAATAACCCCAATATCAGCGTTGACCTTATTGAGCAATATGATAACTTGGCCAAAGAATTTTGCATAAAATCCCGTGAAGCTTATGAGTCTTATATCAATTTAATGGGAGAGAAAATTATTAACGACCCCAAAAAATTCTTTGACTTTGTTAACACCAAACGAAAAACTAGAGGTTTTCCTTCTTCCATGTCTCGAGATACTACGGTATCTTCTTGTCCACAGGAAATTTGTAATTTATTTGCTGATCACTTCCAAGACAGCTTTTGCTCACATAAAACTCCGAGCCCCTTAACTCCACCGACCAATTTCAACCCCGAGTCTCTAATTGACGGAATAGTTCTTTCACTTGATAAAATCCTTAGAGCTTTACAGGAGCTGAATGTCAACAAAGGACCCGGCCCTGACTTAATTCCTCCCTCTTTTCTAAAGCAATGTGCTAATCAGCTGTCACTTCCACTGCACATGATCTTCAATAAATCACTCCAACTGGGTGTCTTTCCATCTCTTTGGAAATACTCGCATATCACACCTATTTATAAGAGCGGTGATAAGAGTTTAGTTGACAACTATCGAGGCATCGCCATTCTTTCAGCAATCCCGAAACTTTTCGAAAAATTGGTTTGCGATAAGCTCACTCCTATCATTGACCCACTACTCAATGATCAACAACATGGATTTCGTAAAGGTAGGTAAACTACATCCAACCTTTCCATTTTAGTTTCTGACACCCTCTGTAAAATGGAACAAGGGTATCAAGTTGATGCGGTCTACACAGACTTTAGCAAGGCTTTTGACAGGGTTGATCACCAAATTTTAATCGATAAATCATGTTGTTTTGGTATTTCTGGTCTGCTTCTCAATTGGCTCCGGTCCTACCTTTGTGATCGGACTCAGTCCGTCAAATTCCAAGGCTGTTTATCCAAAAGTATATCTGCATCCTCTGGTGTACCACAGGGCAGTCATTTAGGCCCTCTTCTGTTTAATATCTTCATTTCTGACCTATCACAATTATTAACGGGTATACCTCACCTCTTCTATGCTGATGATTTAAAATTGTACAGCGCCATTAAAACGCACTCTGATTCGGCACTCAAAACAATCTCTATCTTAATGTCTCTAAGTGCCAGGTTATTACCTTTTCCCGTAAGACAAGTATTATAACTAATTCTTACTACCTTAATAATTTGGAGCTAAATAGAGTCGACCACATCAAAGATCTCGGTGTTGTTTTGGACAAAAAAATGTGTTTCAATTTGCATTATGACAGGACTTTATCTATGGCCTGGAAGCAGCTCGGTTTCATTAAAAGACGGGCGAAAGAGTTTAAAAATGTTTGGGTCACTAAATCCTTATACACCGCGCTTGTGCGACCTATACTTGAGTATGCTTGTGTAATATGGAATCCAGTGTATGAGATACATCGTGACAGATTTGAATCCATTCAAAAGCAATTTGTCCTTTTTGCTTTGAGAGACCTTTATAATCCGCGTGACTTTCATAACCTCCCTTCTTATAATAACAGGTTGAATCTTTTGAATTTATTGACTCTTTCATCTAGAAGAACATTGCTTTGTGCCTGTTTTACTTTTGATATTATTAGTGGTACTGTTAATGTCGATCTCCTCTCTAACATAATAACTTTTAATGGTCAACAGAGACGCACTAGGCACACACCTCTCCTTAAGGAGTACCAACACCATACTGTCTATGGCTATAACGAACCCCTAAATAGATGTTGCCGAATTTTCAATTCATATAGTATTCATTATTCTCCAGGCATGTCTAAAACTGTCTTCAAGAATAATCTATCAAAGGCCCTCTTCACCTCCCAGTCTCATTAATCCATCCCCAACCATTTTGCCTCTCAGCCAATTTAATTGATTATTGCTAAGTGTTTGTATATATTTATATTGTATATTCTGCCTTGTTTGGTAAATTAATAAATAAATAAATAAATAAACTTAACCAACTGAGTCCTATCTGTTAGATAGGATTTCACCCAGCTAAGAAAAACGGACTGTATACCTAAATTTTCTAGTTTCTTGAGTAAGATATTATGATCTACTCTATCAAAAGCCTTCGAAAAATCGGTATATACCACATCAACCTGCATTCCCTGCTCAATACTATCAGCAACAAATTTAGTAAATGATACCAAATTTGTTGAAGTTGATTTTCCTTTCAGGAATCCATGTTGACATGGTGATATTAAACGGCTAATTAAAACTTCTATTTTATTTTTAATAAGCATTTCAAACAACTTCGGTATTGCAGATAATTTAGCTATGGGTCTATAGTTATCAATAAGGTGCTTCGGACCCTTTTTGTGAACAGGCGTTATGTATGAAACTTTCCATTCATCAAGAAAAACACCTGAAGACAATGACAAATTAAAAATAAAGGCTAAAGGACGACATAAGGATTGCATGCAATTCTTCAAAAATATATTAGGAATGCCATCAGGTCCGGCCTGAATACTAACATCAAGATCACGCATAGCATTCAATAGGTTATCCTCAGAAATCTCAAGAGCACTCGTAAGGTCCTCCTGAGCTAACCGAGGGACCAATGCATTCTGGCTTCCATTGATGCTAGCATTCATTTCTGATGAAACGGAGTCTGGCACTTCGTAAACTGAACTGAAAAATCTAGCAAATTCGTCACAAGCCGATTGAACATCTTTGTAAAAATTGCCATTGAATTCTAAATTTTTTGGGATTCCCGTATTCTTACGCTTGCTGTTTATAAAATTCCAAAATGTCTTACTGTCATTCTTTGTATTATTTTCAGCTCTCGCAATATACTGTTTGTAAAGATTTTTATTCATTAGTTCATACTCTCTTCTCAATCTAAAGAAATTTTCTTTATTGGCCAGCGAGGATGACTTCTTGTATAATTTATGGCCCCTATTTTTTGCTCTCTTAAGTTTGAACAATTCTTTGGTAGCCCAAGGATTTTTTGCTTTTATTTTGTTCTTTTTTAAAGGAACGTACTTGCGAATAGATTTCAATAAAATTGATTTAAAAAAAATTTATTACTGTATTATTGGGACGATATCCTGTTCAGTATTATAAATAAATAAATGAATTAATCTGTCCATCGCCATCCACATATATGCGACTTCAATGACCATGCGACTCGTCGCACAAAATATTCTTCACACGTTATATTTTCATATTTACATGTTTCTCATTAACATGCATAGCAGCAGCCAAAGCATCCGAACTTGAAATCATTTCATATTCATATTATGGTGAAAGGATCTCATTCACTTCAGGATCAGCTTCACTTGACTTCAAAATGAATGAAATTCGAAATTGTGAAATTATCTTGCTTCGTTTTCTCAGAAAACACTCCCCAGGACCAACCCAGTACCAGGCATCGTATCGAGACTTAAACCATTCATAGTCACTGTCTACTCTGGTCTGAAGACTGGTACATTCGAAAATGATTCTAATCTACAGTGTGTGTAGTCTGCATACTGTGTCTGTGGATGGAACCTTGGTTATTGCCTTTTATTCTGAGACACGTCTATGTGACGTGACATATCCAGATATTTCAGAGAACGATTATAGCTTCAATGAGACGAAATTTGTCAAAGTTACAGTCGTTCAGTGCAAATTTCTTCATTTTCGTTTGAAGCGTGCTGTTATAGTTTGTATGTTATGCAGCTACATATATGTCATCTAGGATATCGGATGGTATGTCGTCCATGGATGAAAGGACCCCACTTCAAAAGTGACAATGACTTGATAAACAGATGACGATGGTTAAATGATGGACTTGACTTCGCTAGAGTTTTATCTGTATATCTAGAATATCTTGTGAGATTATGAAATAAGAAATACTTTTCGGAAGCTATAGTGGTATTTTTCAGATAGTTGCAGGTACACAGCAAAAAAATGCCGGGTATTCGAGCAAGAAAATCCGATAGGATAAAAAAGCAAAATTATTTCGGAGTAAACATGCTCAAAATAACACCGCCATCAGGGATTTTATTAGAAAAGAATCCGAAACGGATGAAACTCCTAAATTAAAACCTTTTACGGACAAATTGCAAGAAATATCCCATTTGGTATTGACTATTACACCTATCGGATCAATTTCGCAACATGTTCAATCAAGTTATTGCGCTGGGGCTAATTTCATCCGATTTAGGTATTTTGTATCCACCGATCGGAGTGAATTTGGCGGTAGAGCGACATCACATGTTGTATAAATTACAAACTCCATCAGATAGTCTGGTTGGCTTAGTAGGTAGGACGTTCGTCTACAAATCATAGGGCCCGGGATCGAATCCCACTGTAGGTAGGGAAATTTATTATGCATTTTCTCTCACCTATAGAGAGGTTTTACAAATCTCATTTATGAGTTACATGTTCCTTCCCTGTGAAAATTGTATTTTTTTTATTCTAAAAATATCGAGAATCACTCCTTTCGGTGTTAATGAAAATATTCTTTTGAGTTCAAATTATTACATCAAAAGGATAAAATCATTATATTCGTTCGGAGCCTTTAGCAATACCTTCCTTCGAGTTTTATGCCAATATTATCCGATTCGGATGGACACTATTCGACACCGATTCGGGGTGAAAATCACTCCGATTTTTTTGCTGTGTAGGCATAAGTATTGAATGCGTCTAAAGAAGAAGAAGAACAAGTAAGGGACAGAGCTGCCTGTAGAAATATGCTGAGACAATACCGCCAAAGCGGACGGCACGCAGGCTGAGCAACGCCACGCCAGGGAGCGATTCAATCTTTGGTGGCCCTTAAGGATCCTATGATGGGCCAGAGAGTGATCTAAACAGAATGTGCTCATTTTCGTTCTGGAAGAATTTAAGATCATACATAACAGTTTTGGAAAGTCATATTTAATGTAACCAGTTTAATTTTGGGTGTAATTTTTGAGAATCTAGGATATTCGTATGAATAAGAATAAAAATAATGGTCCACTGACTAAAAAATTATATTAAGTAAAAGAATAAAAATAATTAAAATTTTACATTTACTTAAGATCAATATAAAAACAATGTTTGGGTTACAAAAATCCCAAGGATTTTTTTTTTGCATTTTAAGTATGTAACTCCAGATGGAAGTGTATGTTGAAGCCTTTTGCATGTGTGTTTTTTTCTCGATATTTTTAAATTCAAGATATAAAACTCGCATTTCTTTATTTGGGTAATATTATAAAGAAAAACACCTTCCGGCATATGCGGATATAAAATTCCGTCACTTTCTTTTGCAATTTATCCATTTCAACATAACGTTGACGTTGTTGTCTCTTACACTGAGAGCCAAAGCATTTTTTTCAGTATGTAGGTACATACTTTGGCGTGAACGTCATTGCGCATCAATGGTTATCCGCCAGGAGACACCAAGATACATATTCTGGAGGCCATTCAAACAACAACAGGATATCACATTAACTGAAACCATACCGCCAGACATCATCATCGCCCACAACATCAAAACGTCGAGATCGAGGGCGCAAAAAGTCCCCGGAATCGTAAAACGGAAAAAAGCCAAGTCGTGCAAAAGTGTATACGCTATGTGCAAGAAAGTTGCCAGGACGATGACGGTGACGACGATTAGTATTGTTCTGTCGCTGTCTGTATAGAGGATCTCTGTTTCTGTTTCTGTATACATTGAGTTAAAATTTTCTCTCATTTTTTTATTGCAAAACTTTTTCAACAACATTTTTTTTCTCTGCCTTAACGCCGCATTTTTATTTTTTCCTTTCAAACTCCCGGCTCGACCATAAAGCAACGAACGGCTCCGCGGTAATAATTTTAACCCTCATCCAGCGGGATAGGTACAGGTGTACCTTTTTCGTTTTTAAAACACCGTAACTTTTTTGCTATGGGTCCGATCGGTGTGAAATTTTCTGACATCTCTACGATTTTAGTTCAAAATATTTATTCCAAATTTCAGAAATGTGTGACCACCCATCCCCAAGTTAGGGAGCAAAATTAATCTTACACCCTTTAACGGCGGCAAAGGTACATTTGTACCTTCATATATTTTGTATGAAAGAAAATTTACAAAAGACGAAAATAAAATATTTTCGGTGAATGCTCATGTTTAGAGAGACTTATTATAGCATCAATAAGTTGAGAATCGAGTGATGCACAGAAGTATTTGATTTACGATTTTTATTTGTAATGATCAAGGTCCTTGGAGATATCGATCTATAAGGACTAGGCTAACTCATACAGCGGTTTTTGGTTATTTGACATCAATCTGAAGACTTTTACTGGCATACCAAACTTTTTGAAGTAAGTAATGGCTTCAATACAATGTATTACGCCTTCTTTCCCTCCATAACATCTAGTGAAAATTAGGTTTGTAACAAATGCTAAAATTTTGGATGCCCAAATTTTGGATTTTAGCGGTTGATTTTCTATACCACAAATTCCCATAATTTGTATTCCATCACCTAATATTTATGATTTGTGTAATTCGGGACGTCCACCCGAGTTCCTTTTGAAGTTTCAGCTGAAAACCAGCAGAAGCCTCCAACCAAATTTCTAAATGGATGTTTGGGTGGTACATGAACTTGGTTGAATTGTACGTCGGTACTATATATAGATACCGATAACTGCTATAGAATATGCCACATGTCTTCGGTTTCTTGTTTTAATTTTTCAATCGATCCTTGGATTTAATTACATATACGAGAAGATATATTACAATTAACCAACAACAATCACAATTAAAATTTTAGATATATTGCTACTACAGGAATTGGCCTGCGTTTAGATTTACAAAGATTAGAGACCGAAAATTATATCTACTAGCCGATTCTACTTGCTTGTTGCTTGACAGGGCCTTCTTTCGTATAATAACACAATTACTCATTTCTCCAATATATTTATTGCTTCAAATATTGTTGTTTTATGGAAAAAAAAACGAGAATGTGATAATTATTGACGTTTTTTTTCGTTAGCGATAACGGGTTCTAGTAACAGAATAATATATTGGGGGCAGGGGGGTAAATTTTAACCAAAGACTCCACAATTCGCAAATCAAACATACGAAATTCTTCTAAAATCATTAATGACTTAATTTGAACCGTTTTCTACTTTTCATTTGTAAATCAATTTTAGATTTCGTCAAATTAAAATTCCAAGCAACCCATTTTTCAATTTTTTTTTAAATTTTGCCTATTTTCTAAATTTACCCACTCCAAAAATTAAATCCACATAAACCCAACTTCTTAAAACATTCACTTCGGCAAAAACAGTTACTAATTTGTGACTAGTCAACATAATATAACGGTTTTACGGTCAAAACTCCTACAAATAGTGAAGATTTTCATACAAAATGTACTAAGGTACAGGTGTACCTTTGCCGCCGGCAAGCGTTGTAAAAATCTGCCGCTGGATGAGGGTTAAGGATGATGAGCAGCAATGGATAAAATAAAGATAAAGATAAATAAAGAGACGAAGAAGAAGTCCAAAGAACGTAGTGAGTGCGATATAGATAAATAGATAAAAAACAAGAATATAAAAAAAAACAAAAACACATAATATAAAATGCAGGAAAAGTTGAAAAGTACTTGGCTCCTTTTGGTTGGTTTCATCATGATTTTTTTTTTTTTGTTTTGTGTCGAGGGATCGACATGTACTTTTAATGGAGCCAGACCAGATTATGATTTCAACTCAAGTTTTTTTTTCTTTATATTTTGTGTTCATCAAATCCTTGGTCTGCTATGGGCCAAAGATGATTTGGCAAGGTATTACGAGTCAACGCTTTGATGAGTGCAGTTCGTCTTTGTGCAAACGAATGAATTTCAAGTAGGGCTGTCGATGCGATGTCCAAATGAACTTGGCAAAAGATTTTTGATAATAATTGTCCAGACGATTCAATATAAAAATGGAGATTTATTTAAATTTTAATTAGATTCGATCATTTACAAAGAAAAAAATACCGGCGTAGAGAGGGCTGCGCCCGCATTACGAAGGTTTTTTAGAATTTTAATGCATAGTGAATATTTTTTGTACATATATTTTATAAGCAATAAATAAGAATTAGTATAGTGATTTAAGCTGAAAAAATGATGAAACCCAAACATCCAAAAAAAGAGATGACTTTTGATGCCAAATTGTTCTATGGCCTGACCGCATTACGCAGTAAAAAGTTAGACTTTTTTGCGCGTCATATTTGGGGGGGGAGGGGGTGGCAAAGGGGTAAAATTATGATTTTTCGCCAATATCTTGTTAACTGTAATATTTACAGCAAAATGTTCTGAGGACGATTTAAACTACACAAAATTTCCTTTCTAATGATATATTATATCATATACCTTCTCTTGGCAGATTATATACAAGACCTAAAAACATTCGGCGTAATTTCGATTTTTTGATAGTTGCATTTCGCGCTCTAGCTCCTGAACTAATTTAATTAGAGCCATAGTAATTGGGATAACTATTCCCAACAATATATAGCTGTCCCACACGGAGACTCAGGCTGCCCCGACAAAGTATTCTCCTATGTCTCCTATTAACATTTAAAAAAAAAGACATGCCTGTAACTTATCGCCGAATCACAGCAGGCGGGAAAAATTTTGGTAAACAAAGGGTACGTTCCATAATTTCACCCCTTTGTCACCCCCTCCCCTCCAAATGTGACGCGCAAAATAGTCTAACTTTTTACTGCGTAATGCGGTCAGGCCACAGAACAATTTGGCATCAAAAGTAAGCTCTTTTTTTGGATGTTTGGGTCTAGAGCTAAAGTCACTATACTAAATTGTGCACAACATTAATGAAAAGGTTCCTGTAAATCTATTTTTAGATTGGTCTAACTAAAAGTGAACGTCCATTCTGGAACGCGTTTATTTACCCTGTTTGTATAAAAGTACTCCAAGGCAAACGCAGGCATTTTTCGATTTAAGATTTCTGATGGCCTTTGAGCAAAAAGAAACTCAGGCAAACGTAAGGATGGCTTGGCTCTATATATGGCCTGAATTATTAGCTGTAAACCTACTGTTAGAGCGCCGGCACACTACAAACTTTTAATCGGCCGATAGTTTGCGGTTTGCAAGATTTTTTTCTCAAATTCATACTAAATTAAGCGGTCACAATATACTCGACCCCTACCATTTTAATATGTTGTGAAACGATACCAAGAAGTGATTATAAAATATATTAGAGAACAATAGCGTTCAATCCCCGTGAACATGGAAAATGGAGATGGAGATGTGTCAGACTTTTTGTGTCATTATTGAACGTAGACATGTTTTAAGACGCTGCAAAGCACTGAACGACCTTTCTGATGATGTTGCTGATGCTGGAACCGACAACAGTAATGTTATTATATTACTAACCGTATTACCTTGCTAAAAAGACACTTCGCTGTGCTCGATATACTTCAAAAGTGATCATTAATTTCGGCGCAACATGTAGGTGAAGCTCCCGGCATATTCTTCAAACGAAGATTATCAATATCGAAATCGAGAACAAGGCGAATTCAATATTCACCATCACGCCTTGAAAACGAGCCCGGTTATTCCAGGAAAGTTTTCTGACAAGGACAATGAAAAACTTCCTCGTTTTCGTTGATCAACCGCTAATGGTTTAGCTCTCGTTGGCCTTGTCGTTAATTTGAGGTACTCTTGTTGACAAGGAAGAAAAGAAAATGATCATTCGTAGTATACATACCGCGGCTCGCCGATATGTGCACATGTGCACGTGCACGCCCTGATAAAACAACCATATCAACAAATAATATGCTAAATATCTTCGCTAAATAAAACACTTAAGAAAACAGAACAAACCGCCCGACGAAACATACTCTAAGCGTACGTACATATTCATATACGATGTACCCAAGCCACGTATTGAATCAATAGGTCTGTTTTTTTTTTGGTTATACCGTGTAGGTTTGGGTAACGGAACTTCATATAAAAAAAATGCCAGCTGATCCACCATCATTATACCCTTCGCTCATAGAGTGAAAGGGTATATTAACTTTGTCATGAAGTTTGTAACGCATTGAAGGAAGCATCTCCGACCATATAAAAAGTATACATATGATCAGCATGACTTGGGGAGTCGATTGGGCGATGTCCGTCTGTCCGTCTGTCTGTCTATTGCGACGCGTTTTACTCGGCCAATTTAAAAGCTATGAAGCTGAAATTTTGCACAAATGCTTCTTTTTGCTGCAGGCAGTTTCTATGTTTGAATCGGTAAATTCGGACAATGGGGTCATGGGGCTGCCATACAAACCCAACTCACCAAATTAGGTTCTTCTAAGAAAAACTTTTTTATTTGTGTACCAATTCTATGGGGTCATGGGGCTGTCATACAAACCCAACCCCCAAAATAAGGTTCTTCTAAGAAAAACCATTTTATTTGTGCATTATTTTCAACCAAATTTCACACAAATGAATTTCTTTTGATGACATAAAACATATCTTAGAATGGATCAAATCGGATAGTGGGGTCATGGAGCTGCCATACAAACCTAACCCCCCAAATTAGGTTCTTGTAAGAAAAACTTTTTTATTATTATTATTATTATTATTATTATGTTTATTTACAATATAATGTAATTACAAAGTAAATAATATACAATGGAAGCACTGGCAGCTGGGGCCTTTGGCTCGGACTTCAAATTTATGTATTCTTTTATGTAACAGAGTTCAAGAAATTATATTATTATAGGTCAGAGGTGAATAGTATGGAAAAAGGTTAAATTTTATTTGTATTGTTATTTTGATGGGTTTTAAATTATATGATGATATTTGTAAATTTAATAAATTCCATTATTTTTAAGCGGTTGGTATTAAAATTGATTGGGGAGAGTAAGAGGGATAGTTTGGATGGGAGTCCATTGGAGGTTTTGTAGTATTGGACTGATTGACAGTCATCTAAGAGGTGGGGGATGGTAAGGTGTGCTGCCTTGCAAAAATCGCATGTAGGTTTTGGCTTTTTTAACAATAGGTGCAGATGTGTACTAACAGTATGGCCGAATCTGAGTCTCATGATTTGTATAATATGGCGTCTGGGGAATTTGGTCGGGTAGGTGGGTGGTTCGCCCAATGGGTTGCAGGTTTTATAGAAATGTGAAAAACTAGCCCATTTAACTTGCTTGGCATCGCGAATCGAGGAATCTACAAGTCGTATTAAATCGTTTTTATTGAATGGATATTCGAAAAATGTTGGTGCTTGAGCGGCATATTTCGCTGTTGAATCGGCTAGGTCATTACCAGCTATGGAAGAGTGCCCGGGAATCCACATTACTTTAATTTTAGATGGTTTGCTTATTAAAGTATCTCTTATAATTCCGATAGTGTTATCCTTATTGTTTATATTTTGAAGGGCGTTAAAGCAGGAACGGCTGTCTGTACAGATTATGAATTTCCCGGTTGTCTTAGCTGCAAATTTGACTGCATACGAGAGTGCTTCACGCTCGGCTGTGAATACTGAGGCATATTCAGGGATGCTACTGTAATGAATAATTACATCATCATATGTAACAGCGTAGGATGTATTATGTGGGGTTTTGGAACCATCCGTGAAAAGTAGACACCATCTATTGTTTACGTATGGTTTGGTTACGTCTAAGAATAGCTTCTTGAAGCAATCAACGCTTGTGTGCTCTTTACGGTAGGAGGTCAGATCAGTGATAAGGCTTTCGGGTCGCAGGTGCCAGGGTGGGTTATTAATTACTTTAATAGCGGGTAGAGTTGTTGGTATATTTAAGGAGTTGGCTTTTTTTTGTTATTCTAAGTAGTGTTGAATTGTATTTGGGTTCCGTTTTACGTCTCTTTATGGATTTAATGTCACCCGACAGAATGGAATTTCTTGGGATAAGTATTTTATGGATGAGCCGGCCTAAAAGTTGCTCGCGGCGTTCTACAAATGGTGGGAGTCCAGATTCAGTTAGTATGCATTTAATTGGTGTTGTTCTGAATGCGCCGATAGCTGCTCTTATGGCTGTATGGTAGATGGTTTCTATCTTTTGGGTCTGGGTTTTAGCTGCAAAGCCATATATTGGAAGCCCATACTCAATTTTCGAGAGAATGAATTGTTTCACTACGTTGACTAAGGTTTTTGGGTGCGCTTTTGAATGGTTACCACCTAGGAATTTAATTACGTTCAGTCTCGATTCCAATGTTTTCCGTAAATATACAATATGTTCATTCCAATAATACTTTCTTTCTACTGACTATCAGCCCCAGTATTTTAAGTTGGTTTGCATTACATAAGGTTGAGTTATTGAATGTGATAGTGGGAGGTGAGCATGAAGTTTTTCTGCAAATGTGGAGGTGTTGGGATTTTGGTAGGGATACTTTTGCACCAGAGGTTTCACACCAGACAAGTATATCCTGAAGCAGATTGTTAAGAAGAGAGAGGAATGTGCCTTGTTCGGAAATTTTACATAGAATGTATAGATCGTCTGCGTATATGCAATGAGTGAAGTATTTGTGAGCTTTGATAACTCCATTGAGGCCTTCAAATGCAATTAAGAATAGGATTACTGAGAGGGGTGAGCCTTGAGGGATGCCGTTAAACAGAGGAGCTGTGTCAGAAAAGTAATTGTTAACTCTTACCTTTATTTGTCGATTTAAAAGGAAATTTTTAACGAACAGTAGCATGTGGGGACCGATTCCCCATGCTGTCAATTTGTTGACAATGGTATGGCAACCGATGCGATCAAAAGCTTTTTCAAAGTCGAAGCTTATTATTGATGAGTGGCTGTGGGTTGAGACAATGTTGGATATATAGTGGTCAATGTGCAGTAGGATGTCGACAGTACCTTGACCTGGTTTGAAGGCAACCTGGTTCGGGGATATCAGATTGTTTTTTTGCAAGAACCAAGCTAGACGACGCGATACGATTTTTTCAAGGATCTTCGAAATGCATGGGAGAAGTGATATTGGCCGGTAACCAGAGGTTTGGTTAACTGGCTTTTTTGGTTTGTGTAAGGGAAAAACTGCTGCCAATTTCCAGTTTTGGGGTATCACTCCTGTAAGTAGGATATTATTATATAAGTTGATTAGGCGTCGTTTAAATTGGGGGGTGATTTGTTTTAGGATAGGGTAAGATACTTTATCTAAACCTGGAGTTGATCCTTTAAGGGATGATAGCGTTGAGTCAAATTCTAGGTCACAAATTGGTACTTCGATTTTGGAAGCAGATAGTGTTAAATTGGGGGGGTTATATGAATCGTTTAAAGCAGTCAATTTTGAATTTATGAAAGCAGAGCTAAAGTTGCAGTCAAGAGAGGCATCTGACCATACTTTTGCAAATGAGTTTGCGATTTCTTTTGGATCAGTTAGATGAGTGTTGTTTAATTCAAGGGATTTGATTTGAGTAAATGTTTGTTGTGCGGATATGTACTTTATCTTTTTCCAGATGTGTGCTAGACTGGAGTGGGGGTTGATTTCAAGTGAAAATTTTTCAAAAGCTTCGGTTTTCGCCGATTTGCAAAGTTGTTTGAATTCCCAGCTCAGGCGTTTGTATTCCGCTAAATTTTGTGCGGTGGGGTGTTTTTTTAATTTGTTGAAAGATGTTTGTTTCTTCTTGCGTAGAAGTGCCAATGATCTGTTCCACCATGGGGTAAATTTTGTGATTATTCTGGGAGTTGTGGTGGGAATCGCGTTATTCGCGGAGAATTTCAAAGCCCTGATAATGGTTGCTGCTTCTCTATTGACATTGTCGCTGGTGGGTTTGTTAAGTGAAAAGTGGTCTAAGTGCTCCTGAAATTTACTCCAGTTGGCCTTTTCTAGTTGGTATTTTGCTATAAACTTCGTGGGTAGGGTTTGGTCATTGCCGAGAGAGATTAATATAGGGAAGTGGTCACTTCCATGTAGGTTGGTCGCAGTGCACCATTTGCTTAGTGGGAACAGTGAAGCTGAACAGAGAGATATGTCAATGTGCGTGAAGGTGTTGTGGGTGGAGGAATGTGTGGGATTGCCAATGTTGAGACAACATAGGCTAAGGGATGTTATAACTTCTTCGAGAAGTTTTCCGCGTTGGTTGGAACGTGGCGACCCCCAGATTGGGCTCCATCCGTTACAGTCGCCGACAAAGAGTAACGGTTGTGGCAATTGGTTGAGGAATTGGATTATGCCTTGTGAGGTAATGGTGCTAGAGGGTGGAATATAGAAAGACACTATTGTACAAGTTATAATACTTCTGATTTGAATAGCTATGTATTGGAAATTACCGTCATTATTTGTTAATGTTTGGAGCTGAAGGACTTGATATGCTATATTATGTTTTATCAAAAAACCCACACCCTGTTTGGATGTGTCGAAAGTGTTACTGAAAATACATTTATAGTTTTTGGTTTATGGTTTATGGTTTTTGTGTACCAATTTCAACCAAATTACACACAAACGTGTTTCTCTTGATGACACAAAACATATCTAAGAATTGATCAAATCTGACCATGGGGTCATGGGGTGGCCGTACAAACCCAGCCCCCATTTTGGTTCTTCTAAGAAACATTTTTTGCACCAATTTCACAAAACCTTGAATTAATGTGTCTTTACCAAAGCAACAAAAAAATTAAAAACGAATAGAATCGTACTTTGGGGTCATGCTCCCGCAACCCCAATAAAATTTTCCGAGTACCTAAATATTTTTATTTGCTCACTTAATTCAACCAAGCACAAAATTTTTATTAAGACGGAAGGAAAAGGATGAGGGGATTAAATACAAGTCATATATACGCATGAAAAAACTTTTAGCCCAAGGTAAGCGAAGGGTATCCAAATTTCGGCCGCGCCCGAAATTAGCCTTCGCCCCGGGGGTTGGCGAGCGAAGCGAGCAGGGGGCGAAGCCCCCTAGTTTTTTTATATGAAGTTACGTTACCCAAACCTACACGGGATAACCAAAAAAACACACCTTATGTATATTGCGTCTAGCGACCAACATCTAGCACGGAGTTAGTGCACAGTCAAATGAACTGGTGCACTTGCTCTAAAATCAGATATGTGACGGGTTCCCAAGGCGAAGGGATAGTGCAAAATTTACACTAGAATTTGTGTACAAATGGGTTGTGCACAGCACACCACTTGGTGATGAACCGAATTGATATGCATTTCGGGTGAGTATTTTCAATGAAAGAATATAAAAATGAGTTACGTTTATCTTTAGAAATTGTTTGAAAAGAACTTTTCTAAGGACAAAAATTAAAGCTGCTGATTCGTAAAATTTTATGGTTTTTCTTGACTGTTATGTGAAAATCGAAGTAATTCTTTAGTTATAAAATCTATGGACTATACTTTGACATTCAAATAAAATAATTTTAATTCAAAGTAGGTAGTCTTAGGTATATATACGTCAAAATACATTTTGAGGGGTTGACTTCGTATTTAATCATTTTTTCTTTTTTGTGAACCCCCAGTATTATTGTATACGAGCCGCCACTGATACATACGTATGCAACTTTTTGCGAACCAGGTATTCGGAAAAATAATACCCGCTAGAATAATAATTGAATATGTACCTACATTCTATGATGTATAAAAAATAAAAAATTAATTATTATTTTTTAAAATATAGTACAATATTTATGTAGTACTAAGTGCCACCTTCGAGGCATGCCCATGATGGCCTTTACTCAATGATTAAACCCTATCATGGTTTAGCGATGTGCCCAAAACTCATCCTAAGAAAAAACTTCAAGTCAAGAAACCTGAAACAAAAGCCTCGAATTGGACGGATACAAAACAACGACGACCCCCGTTGTTACGAGTGGTAAAGAGGAGGGCAACAAGGAGTTGGAGTAGCTTTCATCGTGAGTAAGCAGCTCAAGGACCACGTTATCGGCTTCAAACCCATCAACGAGCGCAGTGTGTGACCCGCATCAAGACCCGTTTCGTTAATCTCTCATTAATGCGCATGCCCCTAGAGTACTTCCACTTCCATCAAACGACGTCAAGCTGCTGAGGAGACTGCGCAAAATTCGGAAACGAGTGCTGGCATAGGAGAACTACTGGAGGTCATAGCCTCCACTACGAAAACAACAACAACGGTCAGCGACTTATCGACTTCGCGAGCGGCAGAAACCTGGTCATAAGCTCTACATGTTTCCCTCACCGACGAATCCATAAGCAGACCTGAAAGTCTCCAGATGAATACACCGTTAACCAGATCGACCACGTACTGATCAGCAAGAGATGGGCTTCTAATGTCTTATAGACTGGTTCGACGACGAATGCAGGGCCTCGATTGAGGCGAAAAATGAAGCCTATTGCCAATACACACAACGCGCATCACGAGCCAATAAAGAAAGATACAACGAACTTCGGCGAGTTGCTAATAGGTTAATTAGACGTAAGAAACGCAAACATTTTGACGAGCAGTTACAGCAAGTAAACGAAAGATTAGACAGTAAGAACATTAGACAGGCGTATAAACTTATAAATAATATCAACACAGGACAAGCCTATGTAAGGACAAGGATGGTAACACCATCAGCGACATCGAAAGCGTCAACAAACGATGGGCATCGCATTTTGAAGAGCTCCTCAATGCACCATCAACTTTCCCCGCGGAGCCAGCTCTTGAGCAGTTAGCCGAACCAGGCCCTCCCGTTCTACCCCCAACAGTAGAGAAGTCTTGCCATACAGTCTCTTCAAAGTAATAAAGCGCTCGGCGCTGACGATATCCTAGCAGCTACTGCTGAAGCAGGGTGGAACGTGCCTGACCAACGCTATACATGAGCTACTGCTGCAAATATGGAACGACGAGGTATTCCCCGAAGAATGACGCAAAAGCATAATTTGCCCAATCCACAAAAAGGGTGACAAGCTGAAGTGTGAGAATTACAGGGGCATATCATTAGTTTGTACGACCTAAGATTTTATCGAAAATTCTGGAAAACAGAATCAATCCGTACGCAGAACGAATCATTGGCGAGTATCAAGGCGGCTTCAGACCTGGTCGTTCAACGACCGATCAACTTTTCACAGTGAAGCTACTACTCCAAAAGTGCTGGGCATATAACATCGACGTATACCAAATCTTTGTCGATTTCAAGCAGGCATACGACAGTTTCGATCGCTACAATTGGAGGTCAACGATTCAGGCCAAAGCCTGAAGTCGGGCTATCGTGCCACATTGATGATGATAAGTGCCACCTTAGCCAAAATATTGGAGGGGCAGTTAATAATCGTCCTACTGCGTATGTACTTCAAGGTTTGAGAAAGTGGCTTGGCCTTTTCGAGATAGATATGAATTTAGGCGCGAAAAAAGCCCGAACCCGGTCGAAGTTGAGCGAATGTTGTTATATAGTAGTTCGCGGTAGCCCAATCTCCTTTGGTGGAATAAATTCAATGCAATTCAATTAATTCAGCACTGAGAGGACTCTATTCACACATAGACTAAAGATAGACCGACCGACCGACAGTGTGCGCGATGGCGGCTCTATATGTTTCATCATCGAAACAGTTCCTGAACTTTTCCTGAATGTCTCTCTCAAGATATCGGAGCCCACGTCTGACATTACGTGAGGGAGGAATCCGGTCCATCAAATTATTATAGGGATGGTCCCTTCGGTAGGAACCGACAAGATAGTAGTTACGTTTCGATTGCGTATTGACATAAACTGGCTCATCTGATGTAAATAATCCTGACCTGATATCAGGACTCCTCCTGTAGCGAGCGTAGAGCAATATTCGGTCATACTTGAATTTGTTCTAGTTGGTATCGCAAACTGCAGTAGATCCAACTGGAGTAGCATAACCAGGCCCTGCTCGACCCACTGCTCGGTACATATGGCCAACATGGTTTCTTTATCTACTCGAAAAATTTGGTAGGACTTTCGGGATACGTCCTGCAGGAATGAAATGTGCCGCTGAAATTATGACACTAGTTTTCCGTTCGGCTTTATGAACCTTTGTAGGTGTAGGTAGCTCGATAGTGCAGTCATATTAGCATTTCAAATAGAAACAAGGGGGCTTCGCCCCCTGCTCGTTTCGCTCGCCAGCCCCCGGGGCCGAGGCTAATTTCGGGCGCGGCCGAAATTTGGATACCCTTCGCTTGGACTAAAAGTTTTTTTCGGGCGTAGGGATTAACCCCCTCCTCATTCTTTTTCTTCCGTTTTGACACAAGTTTTTGGCTTGGTTGAAATAAGTGGACAAATAAAAATATTTACTTGGAAAATTTTATTGGGGTTGCCGGAGCATGACCCCACAGTACGATTCCATTCGTTTTTAACTTTTTAGTTGCTTTGATAAAGACACATTAATTCAATGTTTTGTGAAATTGGTGTAAAAAATGTTTCTTAACCCATTATTTGCGGGTATTGATCCAATGGGAATTATTTGATGAAAATTGGTGTAACATGTTCTCTTCGATCCTAGATTCAGAATTTGTAACTATTTTTTTCGTATGACCTCATGGGTCCTTTCCAGGACATGTGTCAAAAACGACACACCCGCACTACAGCAACACAAAATTTGCAAGGGAAAATCTTATCTACTTTCTTGAGAAAAATGGTTTACATAATGAAAATAAATGGGAGTGAATATTTTATTATACAGTCTTGACTCGGTAATCCGGATCTCCTTTAATCCGGATATCACGCTAGTCCGGACCACTAAATGTTTCCCCTACGTATTCTATAGTCCAGATTTCGGCACCAATTTTGACCCTATAGTCCGGATATTTATACCACGCCCTGTGGCTTACTTGGTTGAGTCTCATTCTACGATGCTAGTAGTCTAGAGGTCCGGAGATCGAATCTCGGCGTGGTCCAAAAATTCCGTACATGTGCGGATAGGAAATTATAGTGCTTGCAGCATTATATACACTCCGAAATGATATTCAATGGAACGTTGACTCGAAATTGCCTGTAAACGGCTGAGTTAACGCACCATGGCCCCACATGGGACTATACGGTACTGGGAACAAGTCCGGATATTTGAGATTTTCAGGGTGAAATGGTAAATTTGGTCTCGTACTTTTTTACGGGACGGTTTGGCAAATGACATAATGCTGACTAATTTCAAAGAAATAATACATTTATCGGCTTTTGTTCCTCTTATTTATTTATTTGGACTGTTTTCCCTCAGAAAAAAAAGTGTTGCGCTAATCCGTATGTTCCGATGGTCCGGATTACCCCTTGCAATAATTGATCCGGATTATCGAGTCAAGAGTCTACTTAATATACTTTATTTACGTCCGGGAGGTTAGTAGGTTATGCAAAAAAGCATTCATTCATTTGAAAAATCTTGTTTTCATATTGCCCATATTATTTCGAAAAAACAGCCTTATTTTCCACATTCTTTGGAAACAATGGTGTGTTTTTTTTGGTTATCCCGTGCAGGTTTGGGTAACGAAACTCCATATAAAAAAAATGACAGTTGACGCACCTGTCATTTTTTTTATATGAAGTTTCGTTACCCAAACCTGCACGGAATAACCAAAAAAACACACCTATTATATTTATTGTCTGCGATGGTTTACATTGGGAATCACTGGGAATAGGATATAGAATATATTAGCTGCCCGCATACTAAGATATAGCCTCCAAAAATAATGGAGTATTCAAACGTGAGAGGAGATGCTGAACTGCATCTCCCCGATCGGTTTTTCATAATACATACATCAAGTATAAAATCATTCACCTTTATGTTTTGCCATAATGATACGATTTACGAAATAATTAGTGCCGGCAAGCATGTGGGTGTATGGGCAGATACCAAAGATTCAAAAAGTACTCATCTGGTTACTTGAATCGAATCGTTTCGATACCGAGTAAAGTAGAAAGAAAAGTATCGATACCAGAATTCTTTGGTATCGAAACAGAAGTATCGACACTTTACTTGTATCGGAATGTCGTTAGAGTGCTTCTCATACATTGATATCCAACTCAATTATGAAAATAATAAATCCCAGTTTCAAGAATCACATAATGTACTTGATGCAAATATAACGCTGTTAATGCGCGGACGTGTCGTTCTCGCAACATTTTTTGTAAATGCAACTTCTGAGTACTTTGCGTTACCCGCTTGAAATAATTTTTGACCAGTATAAAGAAAACAGTTCTAATTTACTTATCCAGGAGATATTTCATGAATAAATTCTATTAGCATTTTCTGAAATTTAGCGATTTTGTTTGAGGATTTCAAAAATTTGCGAAACAGGTGTTTTTGTCGCTTTCGCAAATAGTCAAAAATGTTGTGATTGAAAATTTTATGGGTTTTTATATGTAAAGTGGACATTGATTTTTAGTTTAAAATAGCTGTCGATTCGTTGCGTGTCGTACAAGCACTACATTATTAGTTTCATTATATGTTTCGTTTTCGACACACCCGCAAATAATGGGTAAGAACCAATATGGGGGGTTTGGTTTGTATGGTAGCCCCATGACCCCATGGTCCGATTTGATTCAATCTTACATATGTTTTGTGTCATCAATAGAAATACATTTGTGTGAAATTTGGTTGAAATCGGTGCACAAATAAAAAAGTTTTTCTTAGAAGAACCTAATTTGGGGGGTTGGATTTGTATGGGAGCCCCATGACCTCATGGTCCGATTTCATCCATTCTTACATATGTTTTGTGTCAACAATAGAAATACATTTGTGTGAAATTTCGTTGAAATTGGTGCACAAATAAAAAAGTTTTTCTTAGAAGAACCAAATTTGGGGGGTTAAGTTTGTATGGCAGCCCCATGACCCCATAGTCCGATTTAATCCATTCTTGCATATATTTTGTGTTATCTATAGAAACACATTTGTGTGAAATTTGGTTGAAATTGGTACACAAATAAAAAAGTTTTTCTTAGAAGAACTCAAATTGGGGAGCTAGGTTTGTATGGTAGCCCCATGACCCAGTTATCCAATTTGGGTGAATCAAACATACAAACAGCCTGCAAGAATAAGAAGCAATTGTGCAAAATTTCAGCTTGCTAGCTTCAATACCCGCCGAGTAAAACGCGTCGCAACAGACAGACAGACAGACAGACAGACAGACAGACAGACGGACATGCTCCAATCGACTCCCCAAGTCACGCTGATCATATATGTATAGTTTTTATATGGTCGGAGATGCTTCCTTTAATGCGTTACAAACTTCATGACAAAGTTAATATACCCTTTCAGTCTATGAGCGAAGGGTATAAAAAATAGAGTAAGGCTAATTTTTGTTGTTTTGGAATCAGTTGGCTCCCAGGAATCTACAACTGATTTTGTTAAAAAAAAATTTGATCGGAAAGGTCCCAAAAAGGACAAAAAAGGATACTCTTTAATCCAGAGGTCGGCATGCGGGGTATCATATCAAAGGGGACGTCGAGTACATTACATATTCGGTGTTTGTTTCCTGTTTCAGGGACCCTCAACGGAATAAATCGAGCTTAAATGGACAATTTTCGCGTTTCCCGTGTATCTTTCCAAAGCCATAACTACGAGAATAATTCAAGTTGTGCCTACTTTTATCACTTTCCAGAATCTATAATAGCTGAAGATTCTACCATTAAATTTGCTAACAAAATAGTTGGTCGGAAAGCTCTGAAAAAGGACATAAAAGGACACTAATTGCACACCTTAGTCGAACGTGGGCATGTGGGGTGTCATATCAAAGAGGGGTGTCGTTTTATGTCCTTCATTTGCACTACGATGAACTTCGCCGAGGTGGAATTGAAACCATCCCAATTTGCTTTTTATAACTTCGCTCATAGAGTGAGCTCGGGGAGTCGATTGGGTGATGTCGGTCTGTCCGTCTGTTGCGACGCGTTTTACTCGGCCAATTTAAAAGCTATGAAGCTGAAATTTGGCAGGAAAGCTTCTTTTTGTTGCAGACAGTCTGTATGTTTGAATCGGTAAAATCGGACAATGGGGTCCACACAAATGTGGATCTATTGACGGCACAAAACATATAAAATAAAAATATTTTTATTTACACACTTATTCCAGCCCCCACAAATATTGTTTTGTCGATGCAACGGAGCTTTTGTGAAGACGGAAGGAAAAGAATGTGAGGAGGGGATTAAATACAAGTCGTAGGTACGCCCGAAAAAACGTTTAGCCCGAGGAGAGCGAAGTGTATCCAAATTTCGGGCGCGCCCGACATTAGCCTCGGTCTCGTTTAAACTTAGCTTATGACGATTTATATGTCTGTGTTTCACACCACATTATCATGTCTATTTTTAGCTACCTCTCTGTCCGAATTTAATTTCTATCAGCCTAACAATTTTGGCTCTGACCAGCTTCCCAAAATAGTGTTGAAATTATTTCACAAATATTGATAACTGATCGATCAACAAAAATTACAGGTGTTATCTTCTTTTCAAAAGTTTCTAAATTTGTTTGAAGAACATTCCCTTCCTTCTTCCTTGCCTCGTTCTTTATACCGCTCCATGGTTCCGCGTTGCTCGACCTGCGGTGTAGGCACATCGCCCGTTTTGGCGATAATTTCTCAGCATATTTCTACAGGCAGCTCTATCTTGGATCGTGTCATCGCCGAGACCAATGCGTTGTTGTTGCTTTTTCATTTGACACATCCAGGTGTTCTTCGGTCTGCCTCTGGCCTTGGGTCCATCAAGTGGAACTTCCATTGATATCGCTCTCTTTGCGGGGTTCTCAGGCGGACGCCTTTGAACATGGCAATACCAATCCATTCGTCGGTCTTCGAGCTTTTCGGTGATTGGTTGGTCTATGGACAAGCTGCCTCGGATGTAGCTACTCTTGATGTGGTCCCTTTTGGTTACACCAACTGACATGCGTAACATTTTCATTTCAGTCGCTGTCATTTCTTTCGCGTAACCTTCATACATGGTCCAGCATTCTGATCCATACATGAGTGCGGGACGTACAACCGTTTTGTACAACTTGCCCTTTAGCTTCAGTGGCATTTTCTTATCGCAGAAAACTCCAGAGTTTTCTCGCCACCTCATCCACCCAACCTTTGTGCGATGTTTGATGTCATCATCGCATGTAGCTCCGCTGTTCACAATCGAGCCAAGGTACTTGAACTTGGTACAAGACTTAAGCTGCTCTCCTTTGACGTACATTTCAGGTATCGGTGCATTTGGGTCTGAGAATTGGCAGCATAAGAACTCAGTCTTTGTTATACTTACCCTCAGTCCATGCTCCTCCAGACTGTCACACCATTTTGTAAGCGCAGCTTGCAAGGCAACGATGTTTGGGCTACTGAGGACTATATCATCAGCAAAAAGAAGAGATATTTCTAGGCCGTCTGAGACACGTGTTAATAAGTAGCACATGATGATGTTGAAGAGCAACGGACTCAATACACTGCCCTGGTGTACTCCGACATTCACTGGAAATTCTTCTGATTCACCGGCTGTGCATCTAACCTTAGTCGTAGCTCCATCATACATGTCTCGTATCATTCTGACGTATGCCTCGGGGACATTAAGTGCTCTCAAGGCCAACCATATCAGATCACGAGGTACTCTATCGAATGCCCTCTCCAAATCGATGAACACAAAGTACAAGTCCTTTCGTGCTGCTCTATACTTTTCCATCGCAATACGAATGCACTGAATCGCATCGACTGTAGATCGACCTTCAACAAAGCCGCATTGATTGTCATTCAACCGCACAATCTTTCTCAATCGGTTGCAGACAACTCGCTCGTAGATCTTCAGTGTATGAGGTGTTAACTTTATAGCCCTATAGTTGTTGAGTTTGCGTGAGTCTCCCTTGTTCTTATAGAAAGGAAGAAGAAAACTTTCCCTGAAAGCATCAGGCATCGGTTGCCCACCTTTGATTTTGTTGAAGAGAACTGTGAGCCAACTAAGCCCGACATTTTCCATTTTCAACCAAAATTCCGCGGGGATTTTGTCCGGGCCGACTGCCTTTCCGCGTTTCATCTGATGCATTGCCTCCATCACCTCTTCCTCTGAGATATCTTCAATTTTTGTGGTATTCGGCTCAACATCTTGAAAAGCTGCTCGAGGAAATTCTTCATTTAGAAGTTCGTTAAAATACTCTCGCATCCTGCTACAAATTGCCGTATCGTCAATCAGCAACATTCCTTGCGAGTCCTCCACGTACTTTGGCGCCAGTATTTCCCGAGCGTTCCTTCTCCTTTGGGCTGCGACCCTAAATATCCTGGCGTCGTGCTTAGGTCTCTCGCGCAAAGACGGTCCTTCGGTCGCAGTCTGAGTTTCTAATTCTTGGTAGAATTTCTCAGCTGCCTTCGCCTTTGCTTGAGCTACCAAGCGCTTTACTTTCTTCCGGCATTGCATATAATTTTCGCGAAGTTGAACCCGTTCGGCTTCACTGCTTGACTCACATTTCGTCCATGCCTTAAATGCGTTCGATTTGGCTTGGCTTTGAAGAACATTCCCATAATATTACATTTGTAAAGGATATATCTATAGGGTTTTTTTATCTTGCGGCTGTTCAAACCTTAATCTATATTTGGCCCGAGCCATAAGTTTTGAGTTCGACACCCCTGCTGTAGTATGTATATCATTTAGACTCAATGCCTCAATGTCGCATCGCAAAGAACTTAACTGTTCCGTAGATCTTTCGAAGATGCTGCATTGCATCAAGGTTTTTTATTGCAAAAGTCCCTGTCAAAGCTAAAGGTACGTGTTCGTAGAGACAATTCATGTGATGATCGCTCAGCGATCGTAGTTTTGCATCCAATTTCGAGCCGTATTTAAATATTTTTTGAATGGTTCTACTTTCCTAGTATCGACTATGGACTAATGGAACATGTATGTGTAGAAAATATACCCATATAGTGCTTAAAACCGGTGATTTAACTTCGATCGCTGAGCGATTATCCCATGAGTCGTCTCTACGAACACAAACCTTAATTGTGTTGTTGATCTCTTTGTAAATAGTGTAGTCATTAGGTAATTTTAGATTGCAAAATGTGGTGGAGAATTTTTTTTTTTTGTATCTTATGTTTTTTGAAATGCTGAGCTTGAGCTTGAATTCGGAGCGATGCAGGACCAAAACCGGAAAACCCAACATTTTCGAAGTTTTTCATTTTTTGGCTTATAACGCAGAAACTGTACATTTCAGCGGAAGCCTGTTCATGAACATGTTAGAGAAAACATTATTGCGGGTAAAACGTGACATTAATCTTTAAAATGCGTTAAGCGGTCTCGCTACAATTGATAGTCATTATTTTTTTGTTTTATTTTTTTTTTGAGATTGTGCTTCAGTTTCGCAACGAAATTTTGGTGGGAAGCTACAGATTCGTGCTCAGCACCGCAAAGTACAGAAAAACAACAAGAAAAACGCAACTTATACAACCAAAAATGAAAAACCGTTCAATCTCAAAATTTAATTCATAATATGGAACTATGCTAAAAATGGCAAATATAAATTATCAATTGTAATAATACAGCTCAGCGGATTTATAATATTTATATCGTTTTGTGCGCGCAATCATGTGCTCTCTAATATATTAATGAAAAGTTTTTCGCAGAAATGAATATTTTCAGAGTAAGGAGCCAAAAAAAGGGAAAAACATCGAACATTTTAGGGTTTTTCGCGATTTTGACCCTGTTCCGCTCAGCACTCCAAAAAAGATAAGACACAAAATTAAAATTTCCTCCACCTCATTTTGCAATCTCATGTACTAGGTTTATCACCTGCTTACTACACTAAAAGTAAATTGTTGTGCCTCTCGACAACCAGCGCCCGGATAACATATTTCCTTAACGAAGGCTCCAGCCACCAACACACCAGACACCTACCTAGCTACTTATGCCAGCCACGTCCCCGATAAATTAATGTATTGTGCTGCTTAAGTAACGCATTTTGTAAAGAGTCTTGTTCATTCCAAAAAAAAAAATTAATTTTTTTAGTCCTTAAAGTCCTGAAGTACCTGCTAATGCTTCTTATTTGTATGTAGATCCCAATATTTACTTACGTACCACCGAAAATTCCTCGAGTTCATCCTAATATAAATACATATATACTCTCTCCATCAGTTAACACTCAACATAATGAGATGTTTCCTAATCAACAATAAAAGCCCAAAATAAATCCAAATATGTATATCTGAAATCATTACTCACACACAACACAACATTCAAGAAACAGGAGGATCGCCAAAGCCAACACAAACACACAGCACAGGACACTTTAGTATCTAAACAGCTGACAGCAATTTCAGGTGAGATAACATGGTCCTTGAGGAGTTACCGATGTTGACGAAGGTATATGAATGTTTGTTTAATGTTAAGAACCATAGTACTATCTAATACTACATCATCCTCCTCATCCCCATGCACTCATGATTCAGCGAGAGTATTACATCAACTTGACTTTCATTCGGTATTATTCTGTCAGCTTTTAATCTAACCCCGGCACTGTCTACTTTTCTTCTCAGTTCATCTTCGGCATTGGCCTCAACGTTTCACATTTCTTGCGTTTCTGTTGAATTTTATAGACGGTTGTATGTATGTATGTATGTCTATAGTACCTACTCACCACCATCAGTGTAATTCCCAGCGGCCTCCCCATCATGAAGTTTTCCAGAAATTAGCAAAAGACTATTTGCTAACGTCATCGTTACTGTAGAAATGAGAATTTCGGGGATAAATATTGACTTTAGTCGCAAACAGAGCTTACAAAATTTGAAGAAAATATTATATACGGAGCACAGAGGGTGTTTTTTGTTAGGATGATGTAAGAGATGACTACTATTCTCTGTCGGTGAAACGACAAAATAATTTGTAACGATTATAATCGCCGTCATCGGCCGTGCACAACTTTAGAAAATCATATCGTTTTTGCAGTTGTTATTTGTGAAAATATTTCCAGTCTAGTGGAGAAGAAGATTATAAATGGAACTGCAGGTGTTGACGTTTATATCTGAAAGAAAAATAAATAGGACATTCATTGACTTACAAATAATGGTACATTTAAAAACAAATGCCAAAATACATTTTAATTGCCCTAGAACTAGCAACTAAAGTGGGTAGTTGGGACCTTCACTGGAGCTAAGTCCATATTCTGGTTAAAATTAAGTGAATAATTTTACTACGCTTCGTTACAAAAAAACAATCAATTTGAAATGTCCTTGAACTTCAACAATGACACGAAGAAGTACAGAATGAAAGGTCTAACACCCTTTAGTCTCCGTTTTTTTTTTCTTTGCAAATCAGCTCTAACGCCAACACAACAAAGGACACAAGCACTACGTTTTTGTGAATGAATAAACAAAATTTAGTAAAATGAATCGTTTGCAATGACATTGACGCATGTGTTCTTTTCCGTCCCCAGCTCGGATACCCTATTAATCCCAACCATGGACGGCACAAGCATTCGTCACCATGCCACGATTTATATACATCCCTGAGGGTGTGAACCATGTCTGCAACCATAGTTTCCGACTCTTTTTGCTTAAACTACAATGCTAGAAATAGAAAAATTTTAGCCCACCACCATGTTTGTATACAGTCATACAACCATACGAGTTTATAGCGCTGCTCCCAAAAAGGACACCCAAATTCGTGTACTGCCTTTACTGGTTTTTGGTTCCAAAAGCAAGCCATTGCGGCCAAAAAAAAAATCATACAAAAAGGCCAGCAAAACACCGGATCGCATATCCTATGTAAAATGATGTTTGATTGCAGAATGTTTGTGTACTGGACGGTATAGCATAATAGCACACAATTGCTCTGCTTCCAAGACAACAGAACGAAAATAACATGAAAATTTCGGAAAAGGACTCGCGCGACGCGACCCACACTATCCTTGGTAAATGTATATGTATACAATATTCTGTATAGAAGAAATGTAACAGAAATACGAAATGGCCAACGATTAATCATTTTAAAGTGAAACATGGAAAACGATTTTGCCGTAACACTCGCAAAAACAAATAGCCGCACATTAAGATAAATGGCCAAGAACTTAACTAGATGAGATTTATTTCTTTAGACAATTCCTCCAGCAAGAGTCTCGGTCTCGGTATTCGACGACCGCGCGCATCACCCTCCGCCACGTTATGATCATCATGAATTTTACCTTTGCAAGACGTGTAGGTATAGTCAAAGTAAATTGTAATGAAATCAATTTTGGCCACAAAATGAAACTGAATGAAGTCGGACCACTGTGAGTGGTTATAGAAGTGTCCTGCCAGTAAAATACAAGAAAAAAAATTCAAGATAATTTAATTATTTGAATCTGTTTTTGGATTAAAATCAACGAGAGAAGAAGAAAACCTTAGAGCACCTATATATACTAGAAAGTTCATCGGCCAAAATTATAGAATCATACTAATGTTGAACAACAATTTTTGAGCCCGAATAATGTTGTTGTTGTAGACCAGATATTGTAAAGACAGGAGACGATTATGATCACATATTGGTAACATGCTGGTTTCTTGATGAAGATGATCCTGGGACGACATTAGGTGACAACCTGTAGCGATACGTAGAGCAGCGTTTTTGCAAGTCTGGATCTTATCCCAGTTTGTGTTACTATGATGGACGCTCGGTGACGGCGGATCGTGGACATTGGACAGAATGCCGATGGCGAGCGGTGACGAGCGGGGCCAGTAATGCATTGCTTTGAGACCGTTCCCAATTGGATTTCTTGCAGGTCGTCAGCGTCTCCAACAAACGGTTTGTGACCAAACCGGTGCTGCGTAGCTGGGAATTGCTCTACCTGTCGCTTTGTAGGTGACCAACATAGTTTCTTTGTCCTTGCCCCAGGAACTCCCGGCCAGTGGCTTTAGGACGTTGTTTCTACTGTGCATTTTGTCGACTACGTCTTTGACGTGGTTTTTCGACTGGACAAATGCTTCGAGCGTCTTTACAACGGGTGATAAGATTGTGATTGGACGGTAGGATTCAGCGCTTTTACCGGGTTTTAGAAGCAATGTTCGCCAGGATAGCCGACACAGGCTCCCAAAATTTCAATTTTCGAAAATTTCGATTTGAAACTCAAAAAGGGCGACTTTTTCGCTGGTTACTGCTGCTAGGCTTTAGGGGGTCAAAAAGTGAGCTAGCTTTTACGGTTTGCCGGCAACAGTCCTCGAAAGTTCACATGGTCACCACCTAGTTGATATCAAATCGAAGATTTTGGTTTCAAAAGCGGATGTAGAGCTTCAAAATTCTAAAATTCCAAATTCCAAATTCTAAATTCTAAATTCTAAATTCTAAATTCTAAATTCTAAATTCTAAATTCTAAATTCTAAATTCTAAATTCTAAATTCTAAATTCTAAATTCTAAATTCTAAATTCTAAATTCTAAATTCTAAATTCTAAATTCTAAATTCTAAATTCTAAATTCTAAATTCTAAATTCTAAATTCTAAATTCTAAATTCTAAATTCTAAATTCTAAATTCTAAATTCTAAATTCTAAATTCTAAATTCTAAATTCTAAATTCTAAATTCTAAATTCTAAATTCTAAATTCTAAATTCTAAATTCTAAATTCTAAATTCTAAATTCTAAATTCTAAATTCTAAATTCTAAATTCTAAATTCTAAATTCTAAATTCTAAATTCTAAATTCTAAATTCTAAATTCTAAATTCTAAATTCTAAATTCTAAATTCTAAATTCTAAATTCTAAATTCTAAATTCAAAATTCAAAATTCAAAATTCAAAATTCAAAATTCAAAATTCAAAATTCAAAATTCAAAATTCAAAATTCAAAATTCAAAATTCAAAATTCAAAATTCAAAATTCAAAATTCAAAATTCAAAATTCAAAATTCAAAATTCAAAATTCAAAATTCAAAATTCAAAATTCAAAATTCAAAATTCAAAATTCAAAATTCAAAATTCAAAATTCAAAATTCAAAATTCAAAATTCAAAATTCAAAATTCAAAATTCAAAATTCAAAATTCAAAATTCATGGAAGGGATTTTGTTGATTTTCAAGCTCCCACCATAGAACATTGAAATAGAGTCCACGTACATACATATGCAGGCTTATCCACTGTATCCAACCAATAGGCGGAACTGGATATGGCTAACGGATTGAAGTGATATCAATTCCTTTTTGCAGCTAATGATGCTTTCTTTGGCGGACAACTTGTGGTGTTTTTTTAAATATTCCTTATTGGGACGCATAATGTCCATATTGCTAACTCGCCGACGCTCTTTCGCTCCGTTGTACCAGATTGCGCATCTGTCGTCATTGAGTTTCTCATTTACGATCCCATGTTATATTGGATATCGACACCACAAATCCTATCAAAAACGAATTCGCATTGTATAAAACTTGAATCCACAAAAATAGATTTTAACCAAACCACAGTTTTCGCAAAGCAGGACGAAACAAATATATTGTGCACATGAATATCCTGAAATGAAAACGGTTCTGAATATTATAGTGTTTAACCGGACAGATGGACTAATTTCGTTGAAATTTTCCATGTTTCTGCCTTAAAAACACCTGTATCTTGGAAAATGAGATTTTCTTGTTTTCACATTGAATATTCGGAGACACGAGAATATATTTTCGAGCCAGTGTGCAGTATGCAATATAGTCAGTGCCATGCGATAGTGTATACTTAGATTGTGGAAGATTGCCAAGTTTTGCCAGGACTATACAATTTGAATGAATGAAACATACATAGAGAGAGAGAAAATATTTTAATTTATTTACACCAGTTAAATCCTTGTTTATTTTTATATGAGATGTGCTGCCATGTTTTCCATACCAAATGAATTTATATTTTCTATGTAGTTGAAAATATCAAGATATTTTTTAGTTTTCATTTCAAGAAAATCCTAGCACGAAAACGTTTTTCGTTTCTTGGTAAAAGATTTTTTTAGCCCTTCTGTCGGCACCTACTTCAAGGTACCAAAGTTCTGGCCAGACCGTTGTGCCGCCAGAAGAGTTAAATAACGTCGCTTATGTAAATTGCACAATGTTTTAATCCCAAATAATTATGTAATATCGTTTCGATACAACGTGCTTAAAATACAATATGACATATATGACACATGTTATATCAAGTGTATCCATCATCTTCTTCCTTGCCTCGTTATATAAACCGCTCCATGGCATCCCGTGCGTCGCTCGGCCTGCGATGTAGGCATCGCCCGTTCACTTCAGACAAATGACCTAGCTTATTATTATGAGCGCAGGAAATATGGAATATTCAAACGAAATTCGGAACCAAGCAGATAGTAACTGTGTTCATGCATTCTAAAAAAAAATTGGCAAAGAAACTTTTTGAAATTAGCTTTGATTGTTCAATTAATCGCTGAGTCAATGGCGACCATTAGTTTTACTTGGCACAGTAATAAGACTTACTTAAATTGCAATTGTGACTACCGTTGTATCAGGGGACACCTACTGACTTCCACTTCATCACTCCTGGAAACCCTTCCTGTAATATTTTTCTGTGTACACCCTTGAAACCACACAAAATTAAGTATACCCATGTTACTTCTAACTATGAACGCTACTCATCATGTCTCGAAGATTGGGTGATGCAGAAAGCCTTCTGCATAACTTCAATAACGCCGCAAAGGAAGTTGGACTACACATCAACGAAAGCAAAACAAAGGCCATGATGCAATCGAAAACAAGGACGCCAGCAAATTCAAGCATCATAGTGGGGGGCCTTAATATCGAGTATGTAGACAACTTCAACTATCTCGGTTGTAACTTATCAAAGGACGCCAACGAAACCGACGAAATTAAGCGACGGATACAACTAGCCAATAAGACCGATTTCTCGGTCCTCCCTATAATTAATTCGAAACTTGCGCACAGGAACACGAAGCTCCGCGTGTACAAAACGATCATCCGACCCGTGCTATGTTAGGCTGCGAAACATGGACCCTCACCCACGCCTCCGAAATTTTGCTAGACCGACTCGAACGAAAGGTCCTTCGGTGAATTTTCGGGGCCGTTAGCGAGCGAAATCAATGGCGTATCCGGTACAACAATGAGTTGTATCAATTGTACGATGAGCTGGAAGTAATGCAAATCGTGAAGCTTCAACGTTTGCAATGGGCGAGGATGTACAACGTATGGACGATAATCGCATGCCAAACAAAGTAATGAACGCAAAACGAATTGACGGAGCGAGGTTGCGTGGACGACCGAGAGCTACGTAGGTGAAGTCGCCCACCAGCTGCTGGGCTTCCGAAACTGGAGGACAAGGTCACGTAACCGCGACAATTGGAGGTCAACAATTCAGGCAATTGGAGCACAACAAAATTCAGGCCCGACGTCGGGCTTCGTACCACATTGATGATGATGATGATGTTACTTCTAGGACGCGCTATTCCCGATAAGGGGTTAAAGCAACTTAGTAGTATGTTACTTCTGCCGGGCGAGAACCTTGTTGAGGTGGCAGCCCTACGTTGGATGTTCTGAATCAAGGCGAAATATAACCCATGTATACCACTACCAAACCAAACGGTTCGTGGCCTATACATACAAATATTGCTCAGGTGTTCGGAGCTAACTTAACCCATTTTGTCCGTCATAACAGCGGCATGAGAATACAAAGTTTCATACGACATATTTCGGTATTATACAACCTCAAAATGTGTATACAAAAACAATAAAATTATATATTTTGTATAGCTGAAATGTTTACTAAGGAAATTCGGGAAACTATTTGCAGACTACGGTGGTATGCTGGTGCCAAAATATACTTAGGTATCTATGAGTATTCGCATCATAGATTAGTTTTCCCACTGCACTGAAGCTTGAGATGATCTCTCTCGGTTGGTGATGGCGTATTTCCATGAATTTAAAATTTTCCCGAATTTCCTCGCTTGACGATAAAGAGGATAAGTTTCATTTTCATCCGCATGTTCAGGAAAACTTTGACTATGCAATTTTCACCTCCTTTACCGAGTTTACGAATCTGTATCGGTTTGACGTGGGATGCTATTCGATGAATCCTGAGTCCTCGCACTATACGAAAAGTGCACTCCAGATGTTTGCATGTTTACGAGCTTAATGAGACTAGTGTCAACGAGTCGGATAGGATAGGTAATCACTGCACTGTACCACTTTTCTTATCGACTTCGTCGGACAAAGACTCTCTCTTTATCTCCCTTCTCAGTCATCCGCATAAACAACACAGCAGGACACGAATAGTGCTGAGTGGACGGCTGTCGTTGAAGTCGTTGGCACGTTTCTATGCAATTTTCTGTTATAGTGATAAGAAAACGGTAATGAATACGTGATGCAAACTTCTTTAAAAATGCACTGAATAAATGTGGTTTTGTTGGTTGTGTCTTTTCACTATTTTCATATGAAAACAACGAAAACAATTACTATTCAGTTAATTGGGAATTGAAAGTGAAAAATATCTGAAACAGAAATCTGCATCCCAAAAACCAGAAACTAATCTCACTGTAAATTACACAATACAAGTATCAGATGTCCGAAGGATATTAAATCCACTAACCATGCAATCTTATTTCCTACATCTGTTAGGAGACGAAAGTCAATTTCGGTCCCGACCTAGGAAAATAATTACATCCACGCAACCAAGCCCTTTCTTGGCCCGAGACAATTAATTTGAAAATTCAAGAAGCAGTCACCACGTGCAAAAGGATATGTTTATATACGTGCCAGCATCATTTAGAAAATGTTATTCAAACATACGGATGAGAGTCTAAATTTTAGTTAATGATAAAGCCGTCTTCCCTGGCAGATACGTTGGAAGGATTTTACCGAGATTTTAGGATGAATCCCGCCGTCTCTTGTACGTTTCAATAAAATATGTTTTCTGTGCACCAAAGTCCTGAACCAAGAAACGACATTTACACGCCAATGTACACAACGCTTAATCCTATGCCGATATTCTCTGGCATCAGAAATGAACTGGGCGCAAGATTGAATAAAGGTACATCCCTCAAATTTATTATTTTCATCTGTATATGTGGCTCACAAGAGGCGAGAGTCATTTATAATTTCTCTAACTTTAGATTAGATTAGATCTGGCTATACATACTGAGATTTTCACTTATTGTCATTATCATGAAGACTTTCAGAGCGTATTTAATATGAAGCTACATTCACAGAAGTGCAAAAAATCCGAAAGTAAACGAAACGAAAAATAGTTAATTTTAAAATTGTATATTTCAAATTGATTAGGACTTAACCTTACAAAATTACCTCCGAAATATTATCAATGCCCTTGAAGCACTTTAGGCCAGTCAAAATCGACCTTAACCTCGAAATAAATGCAAGATCGCCGTTCTTTCGCTTATAAGCGCAAAATAGATATCTATTTTAGAGTATTACTGGCTATATAAATATTTGCAACCCTCAGTACCCAACAATATTTTTTAAAATAATTGTCTTATGTCTGCATAAAAACTGTGTTTGGCATTTTGAAAGTAGACAGAATTTCCAATACATTGATATCCTAACCACTTTTGTAGGTCAAATATTGACGGAGATATGGGTTTTCAAAAAGAGGGTATTTTGCACAAAAAAGGTTTGCCGAAACAACGTTTACTTGCAATTCGCAATTTTTAGGTGAAAAATACCCTATTTTTGGAAACTTGTAATTCCGTCAATGTTTGACCTGGTTAGGATAGCATTGGATTGGAAATTCTATCTACTTTCAAAATGCCAAACACATTTTTTATCCAAGACCATTATTTTCGACTGTACCATAATTTTGCATGTTCCAAGTAGGCATAGCCGTATAATCATGACAAATAAAATATCATGAACCCACAATTCCAGCTGTTTATAGACAGTCAAATTCACGGAAATACACTTATGCCTACCTGGTACATGAAAAATTGTGGTATACTGTTTTGCGTACGACATGCTAAAACTCTCTAATATTGATACAATAGGTCGTATTAAAACTTTTAAACGATATTATTATGGGAGCAGTGCAATCGAAAAAGAATATCTGCCTTAGCATTTACTTACATTATATAATTTGAAAGAAAGAGCTGAGTAAATTAAATAGCTGTGAACTTTTATGACTGACACCATATAAGAACAGTTTCGTCAGTCTATCTATTTAAGCGATAGATTCGATATTTATACCATCAGATTATTTTTTATACCCTTCGCTCGTAGAGTCAACGAAGGGTATATTAACTTTGTCATGAAGTTTGTAACGCATTGACGGAAGCATCTCCGACCATATAATAAGTATCATCATCATCAGCATAACATGGGGAGTCGATTGGGCGATGTTCGTCTGTCTGTCTGTCCGTCTGTACGTCTGTTGCTACGCGTTATACTCGGCCAATTTAAAAGCTATGAAGCTGAAATTTTGCACAAATGCTTTTTTTTGCTGCAGGCAGTTTCTATGTTTGAATCGGACCATGGGGTCATGGGGCTGCCATACAAACCCAGCCCCCCAAATTAGGTTCTTCTGAGAAAAACTTTTTTATTTGTCCACCAATTTCAACCAAATTTCACACAAATGTGTTTCTCTTGATGACACATAACATATCTAAGAATGGATCAAATCGGATAATGGGGTCATGGGGCTGCCATACAAACCTAACTCCTCAAATTAGGTTCTTCTAAGAAAAACTTTTTTATTTGTGCACCAATTTCAACCACATTTCACACAAATGTGTTTCTCTTGATGACACATAACATATTTAAGAATGGATCAAATCAGATAATGGGGTCATGGGGCTGCCATACAAACCTAACCCCCCAAATTAGGTTCTTCTGTGAAACTTTTTTATTTGTGCACCAATTTCAACAAAATTACACACAAACGTGTTTCTCTTGATGACACAAAACATATCTGAGAATTGATCAAATCTGACCATGGGGTCATGGGGTGGTCATACTAACCCAACCCCCATTTTGGTTCTTCTAAGAAACATTTTTTGCACCAATTTCACAAAACCTGGAATTAATGTGTCTTTACCAAAGCAACATAAAAGTTAAAAACGAATGGAATCGTACTGTGGAGTCATGCTCCCGCAACCCCAATAAAATTTTCCGAGTAAATATTTTTATTTGTCCACTTATTTCAACCAAGCCCAAAACTTTTGTCAAGACGGAAGAAAAAGAATGAGGAGGGGGATTAACCCTTCTGTCGGCACCTACTACAATATGCATATTATATACCCAATAGGTCTGGCTGGACCTACTGAGAAAAAAAATTTTATTTTTTAGAAAAAGTAAAATTTTTATCGGTAAAATCATTCTATCCATTCTTTACTGCAATTTTTCAACAATAAAAGCATCAAAATAATTTTTGTAGCTATACTGGAAACGTTTTTAAGTAGATATATTTTGAGGTGGTATTAGTACAAACGTGTTTCTCCCTTATTTTCTTCTTTTTTTGCTTCGCTATTTGCATTGTGTTTATCTAGTAGATATTTCGATCGAATTTTCTAATTCCAATATCTTTGGGGAAATATTAAGCACTTTGTTGGCAGATTTTACTTCGATATTAGTCTGCAGATTTAGGGAAATAAGTGGGAAGAAATAGGGAATTTTCAAGGCAAAAATCATTTAATTCTAAATTTTTCGTAAATTTTTTGATCAAATCTATTTAGAAAGACGTTTGCAAGTCACTCATACTTAGTCCTTACTATTACAAAGGAAATAAAACTGGGTTGAATTTCCTAGGATCAAATCTTAGTTGATTAGGTGGTGTTATAAAATGTGACGAAATTAGGCATACCCATTTTCCGAACTTCACGGCTTTTTATAGAAAAATCTCAGAAATTTTTATCGTTTATAGTTCAAATTGAGTTTAAATAACATTATCACATCATAAATAACAGAATTTAATATTTGCACTTCTTACTTCAAGAGAAAATTGGGGGGAATAACTATAGGTCTGGCCAGACCTATTGGGTATCAAAAAGCACTATAAATTTAAAATCATCAAAAACATACTCAAAACTTCAACCGATTTTTTCAAATTTTTCCAAAATGCTTCCAAACATATTATTCTAGGATATCATGAAATATGAAGTCGCTGCGATTTCATCTTCTATGCTTTTTACACCAAAATATAGTGCCAAAGGTCTGGCCAGACCTTCGTGCCGACAGAAGGGTTAAATACAAGTCATAGGTACGCCCGAAAAACTTTTAGCCCAAGGAGAGCGAAGGGTATCCAAATTTCGGCCGCGCACGAAATTAGCCTCGGCCCCGGGGGTTGGCGAGCGTAGCGAGCAGGGGGCGAAGCCCCCTAGTTTATTTTGTATTTGTTTATGGATATGCATAGGTAGCGCCCGTATATACATATAAGTAGTATCCAAATAAGAGTGCTTAAAATCTGTAATGAACTCTGCACTTAAAATCTGTACTGTTATGTTTTACAGGGTTATTGGTTAAGTGTACCTATTCCCTGCAACACGTTATAATAGGGTCAAAATGCAACAAAATGAGGCCATAAATGTTAGGCCGATTTTCAATGGTCACTGAGATATATGCATTCTTAGGTTTTTTTTTTAAATAACCTAGAATTTTGCCATTTAAAGTAAGAATTAAAAAAAAACTACTAAGGTAATGGGCTTAAACTTATTTTTGGATTTTAGTCAACACTATAGCAGACATTTCTTAATCATTTAAAATTTCAAAAACCCATCACAATTCGAAATTTTTAATTTTTAATAAAAAAATATTTTCTTAAATTTTTTTAAAGATATTTTTTAATGTAGTATTACTAAAAAAAATTATATGACATGGAGTCTGCAGACCACTGGAAAAACTTACGTGTGTTGTCAGCTTTCCAAAAAGGTGTCAATGTCAATACAAATATTTGAAATAATTGAAACAGCTAGATGCAACTTGTTCGGGGACCATCATTTCGTTTGATAAAAAATGAAATAAAGCAGTACGTTATACATACTCGTACGATGCATTTTGAATTTAATGACACTTATTTCATTTTTTATCAAACGAAATGATCGTCCCCGAACAAGTTGCAGCTAGCTGTTTCAATTATTTAAAATATTTGTATTGACATTGACACCTTTTTGGAAAGCTGACAACACTCGTATATTTTTCCAGTGGTCTGCAGACTCCATGTCATATAATTTTTTTTAGTAATACTACATTAAAAAATATCTTTAAAAAAATTTAACAATTTTTTTTTTAATTTAAAATTAAAAATTTCGAATTGTGATGCGTTTTTGAAATTTTAAATGATTAAGAAATGTCTGCTATAGTGTTGACTAAAATCCAAAAATAAGTTTAAGCCCATTACCTTAGTAGTTTCTTTTAATTCTTACTTTAAACGGCAAAATTATAGGTTATTTAAAAAAAAAACTAAAAATGCATATATCTCAGTGACCATTGAAAATCGGCCTAACATTTATGGCCTCATTTTGTTGCATTTTGACCCTATTATAACGTGTTGCAGGGAATAGGTCGACTTAACCAATAACCCTGTATTTACTTTTGTGTGGCAAAAGGTAACATTTTGAAATACATTGCTCTCTTTCCACCGCATCCCCTTTGACAAATGTCACTGCACGCCACTGCCAAGTACCCAAGATTTTTTTAGGAGGTGAGAGTATGTAATTAAAACATACAACAACAAGCTAGAAGTGCTCTTCTTTGCTATGAAGCAGCTTTAAGCTGGAACATTGTAGTTTACTGCGGTGGGGTAAGAGCCCTGGGAGAATGCGAGTTCCTGGGTAATTGCCCGGCTCGGCACACCTTAAAACTGATATTGCCTGTTAAATTTGACCGCCTTGTTTAAATTCGGAATATTTTGAGTGAAATTTCTGTCTCGGGGAAAATATTGAAAACAATGCAAACGAGACCGAGTTCTAATCGTGCGAATAGCACGATGAGTGTATACCCTATACCCATGTACAGACCTAGAAGGCACGCAAAAAAAGGGGTAGGGATAGTCGGACGTTCTCCACTTTGCACCAACTTCAAGCATATGTCACAATTAGGTATTGATGAAAATTTGAGGTCGCTAGCGATATTCTGTTGAAAAATATTGTCGAATTAAACTATCACGGCGGGGTCATTTGTACGTAGGGGAACCCTTGGTACGATTTGGCCCATTTTCAATACCATCCAAGCTTTTATCAAAACAATCATCTGACCTAAATTTCAAAACGCTAGCTTCATTATTTCGGGAGTTATCGTGCGAACTGACAGACACACGGACGGACAGACAGACAGACAGACAGACAGACGGACATGGCTCATTCGAATCAGGGACCGACCCTGATCATTTATATATATACTTTGCCATACCTCCGGTGGCTCCTTCGAGGTGTTACATAAATCGTCGTAACAAAAACAATATACCCCATACCATCTTATGGGTATAGGGTATAAAAAGTTAAAATTGTTCAAAACTTAACCCTTTCGAACCTAAAAAAATCTAGCAGATTTAGAAATGCTTTATTAATGGAATCATCTTTGGGATATGTCTTAGATATAGGGAGGTATAAAATTGTAGCCCCAACTCCTCTAGGGGGGCCTGTTTGGGTCGGGCACCTATGTCCCGTCCGGTTTTTTAGATGGAACATATATGTTCCGATGTTCCAACGTCAAAATTACCGTGAAAATAATCCCAGGACGCATAAATCTCTATCACATGCTCTAATATTTCGTATTCTATTAGTTTCCGCTAGGAAAAGGTTTTTTATTATAATTTAATTTGAAAATGAAAAGTATTCCCAAATACTGAGTGGGACATATTAGTACCACCAAAGAAACCCGATGGGACACATAGGTCCCGAAAACGAAAATACACAAAAAGCATATATGTAAAGAATAAATAATAAACTTACATAATTACTACAACATTAAACATGTAAATATACTTTTTCTCCTAAAAAAATTGTGCCTATACTGATTTTTTACCGAAATAACACCGTATTTCTGAATATGATGAACGTCAGGTGCGAGAGCTTGCACTTTGAAACGAGAACTGTGCAAATTGGGTACCAAACTGCGGGACAAACGTATTTTTGTATAATTATTATCTAAACGTTAAAATACCAGAAGGGACGCCTTTAAACCACATTTAATGGATAATTTTTCTTTCAGATGAAACCAAAATTTCGCCGGGACATATGTGTCCCAATAGGTCCGAAAGGGTTAAACACTCAGCGTAAAAAAGAAGATCAAGTATATTTTTTACGCTGAACGTTTCCATCAATTTGAATTTTTTATTTGAAGGGGTGAAATTTATTTATTTTACTTATTTCTCATAAAAACAGTTATGTGTTGTTTAATTTCTGAAAATGATATAATTGTTGTTGGTAAGCTAACTGTGTGTAACTGTACTAATGGCAAAACTGAAAAACTGAATAAAAAAAAAGAAAAAGGAGAATAAAAAATAATTATCTGTGGAGGTGGAAGATTTACCTGTGTGAAATCATCTGATAGAAAGAAAATGATAAGTGCCATTCTTGGGTGTGAAGTAAGTTAATATATGTACAGACAAACACAACCTTCCTGCATCGAACCTTCAGGGCTATTTCCAGGTACACTCGAAAAAATTTTACTCCAATAATTAGGAGAAAACTTTTTTTCCTTTTATTATAGTAGTAAATTTACACCACGATATGAACGAGAGTAATTTTACGCTTTACGGTGTAAATATTACTACAAAATTGGTGTAAATCTGCAAACGGTAAAAATGTAAATTTACACTGGCAATAAGTAAATTTACATCCGGGTTTATCTAATTAATTAATAATATTTACAGCAGCCGGTTCTTCGATGTAAATCGTCCTGAAGCTACACGTTCTTCCAGATGCCACACCCCCTTCGGCTCAAGAGCAAAAAAGCGCTACAACAACAACAATAATATGATGCTCACACGAACGCACTTCGGACGGAGCCGACTAACAACACACAGAACAAGCCACTGTGAGATACAGAAAAATGCGATAATGCAGAAAAGTATTGTAACACACTCAGTTTTACACCAATACAGGTCTAATTTTTTACACCAAAATCGTAATATTACATGAAAATTACAACTTTCAATTGGTAAATATACACTGAAAATGTAAAGTTACACAAAAATAGAGTAATGACACATCTTCCACCAAATGCGGTGTAAAATTACACCAAAATAGAGTAATATTAAAATATCTGTGTAATATTACACTATTTTGTGGCTTTACTAGAAATTTTGTTTAAAAATAAACGTTTCCTGTAATTTTGCGAGAAAAAAAGTGTAAAATTCAACGAGTTTTCGATGTAATATTCAACCTTGTTTTTACAGTGTAGGCGTAGTAGCAGCTATTGGCCGTTTTGTAACAACAGGTGTGCCCTTGTAAAGGCTGAGATTGCTGTAGGATAGCAAGGTTACCGTAGAACCGTAGAAGAAAGGTCCAGGGATACAAACGGGACCCTTACGATGAAGTTACATACCGAGCCACCATCGCAGCGATTCACACTTGTGAAGTGAATCGGTCCATTGCGAACTTAGGTGCGGATAGAGTCCTCTCAGAGCGATGGTACTCCTCACATTTGTTTCAATGCCCAGCTGCGCCCACTGATCTTACCCCTATAACGCAGCAGATATGTTTTTGTCCCTAGACCTCACGGACACAAACATTGACGAACCATAACTCGCTTCCACATAGATGCACAGCGATTTCACACCTTTCTGCACCGCTAAAAGAAGAAGAAGTAAGTTCATATCGTTAGGCGTGGTTTCTACAATTGAATTTTGGTTGACTATTTTGATATGTTTCTATGTTTCAGTGACACCGCTGTGGAATTATTATGTAAAACAAACAAAAGTTTCACTTCTATTTGCTAAATTCCATCCACCAAAAAGGCACACGGAGTTTCGTTTGAAAATTTTTTTTTTATTGTTCGATGTTTAAGCTCGTCATGGCTCATGAAGGTAAAAAATTAAAAAGATTGATACCCTAGCTAGACCCTAGACAACAATAGGGCATTTATCTTTGGCTCCTTGCTTCAAATAGCTTATTCTAGACATTCTGCCTCTCCAGATTCGAAATTGGGCAGCTACTTTATCCTGCCAACCAATTTCCTGAAATTTTTTTATTTAATTCTATTGGATGGGTTTATCATCAATACAGCTTCGGAATTGCAACTTTTCATGCATGCGTGACCGTTGTAAGTCTAAAGGAAAGTCTTTCTTATGTGTAACGGACAGTTTTTGACACATATACATGTCTGCTTTTGGAATTGGTACTGTTGTATTTTGCTCGTCTTTTCTAGACGTTCCAGTGGGTTCGATAGATTTTCGCGTACACGATTAAGAATAACACTCCCTTTACTGTAACACTATTTATTACAACACACACGGATATATACATACACGATTTACAATTTCACTAATTACTGGCTAGTTATTGATCCGACATAATCCACGAGTAAAACTATACTGACTGACTGACTCTAGTCGACTCCCTTATATACCCTTTTCCATTGTTCCGGAAACTTCGGTGACGTACTTTCCAGCAACGATCGGCAAGTTGTCTCGCTAGTGACACTAGCGCCATCTGGTGCCAAGTACGGGAATACAATTTGGGTTGGCGTATAGACTAGGCGCATTACATTACCCCCTCCTTAAACCTGTTCGTCCCGAACAGAACTCGCTTCGGTCTCCTCCGCAGCGTTGCAGTTGAGTGCCAGTCGATCCACATAGATGATTTTCATTTTCGCTCCCGGTTTCCGATGCTCGTCCTTTAACAGCTGCACAACTTGTACACCGGCGGCACCCCACCTCAATGTCACCTCAAGCATGCACCCAATAGAATCGTTTGTTTCAAGACTCACAGACAACGGGAGCAAGTTGTTTCGCATTTCGCCAAATCATTTTTCTGGTTCGCTGCACACATCTCTTACAGGATGTTTCTGTCTTTTTCGGCATTCAACAAGTTCCTTCGCAGGTGATAATTTTCACCGTAATTCCAGCACCGAATTGAATCACCGTTGACAACCTTCTTGCAGAGTGGGCCTGCCCTCCCTAGCTCTTCACGGTTACTTCGCACGTGCCCGTGCATCGACTCGAATCACCGTCTGTAAGCTTCTTGCCGAATGTGCCTGCCTTCCTCAGCTGTTCACAGGCGCTTCGCACGTGCCCCGGTTCACCGCATTTCCAGCATCGAATCGAAACTCCGTTAACAACTCGTCTCGATACATCGATTCTCCGACAAACGTGATTACGTTTGTCACTTCTCGAACTCGGTTCGCTCTTTGCCAACTCGTTCTTCTCACTTGCTGGGCACATTTCTTGCAGAATGTTTTGTTCTTCCTCGGCTGTTGACAATTACTTCGGACATAACCCTTTTCACCCCCAGTTCCAACACCGAATTGCATTTCCGTTGATGACTTGTCTTGATGCCTCCATTCACTGACAGACACAATCATCCCCCACCTCTCGGACTCGCACACAGTTACGGGCGGCTTGCTTCGCAGCTTCAAATGTCAAACTGTATGATAGTGCATCCTTGATCGTCCGCTTGTCAGCTAGCCGTAACGCCTGTTGTAGTTCACGATCCAGGAGAGCTGTAGCGAACACATCAACTGCTGTTTCGTTCCGATGTTCTCGCTCCGAGGTCGGGTATGACAAATATGACAAATTGTGTCTTGTAGATGTTCCAAGCCATTTGTCCATCGAAAGTCAGCGCTTTTATACTTTTAATTTCAGCGTCAGTTTTTAGTATTCCACTTGTTATCGATGTTTCTAAGTGGCTATTCGACTCCTGGAATTTTTCAACTACTACTGCATTCTGCGGGTGTTGGTTGATATTCGCTGTTTTCAACCGTTCCAGATCATCTTTTATCTTATGGACTTCTTCAGACAGGTCACTCTTGAACTTATACACCTCTTCAGTAACGTCGCTCTTCAATTTCAGAACCTATGTCTTGATTTTCTCAGAATTTTCTAGAGACTTCTCGTCTATTATTTTCAAGACTTCCGCTTGTTGTTTCTCAAATTGCTGTTCGAGGCTGTCCTTTAAGAGACTAAACGGTTCTTCGGATTGTGCTATACGCTCTTCTAGCTTTGTAGTTATTGAGTTCTCTGATCCAGCAATTCTCTCTTTCAGTTCCGACTTTATCGATTCCTCCATCTAGCTTAGTGCCTTTTCTGACTTCAGGGACCACTCATGCTGTTCCTTTCTTAGTTCCGACATCGCTCTTAGCAACTGCATCATTCTGTGGCTTCTTCTGCACTTGCCTCACTAGGGTCTTGCTCCTCCCGAAATTTGACCGTGTCGGGATCCTGTCCTTAATCTCTCAGTGCGTCCATCAGCCGAGCAAGCAACGCGCTTTTGTTTCCCGAAGTCAATAAATTCCGTTTCGCTAGCTTACGTTTTAATTCGGCCGTTGTTAATTGCGAGATATTACGCATTTTGTTTCTCAACTAAAAACACAGTTTACTTTTACGAGAATCGAACTTTCTAGAATGTTTTAGAATTCTACACGTTACGGCACTAATTCACCTTCGAGAAGTTTTTCTGTCCGACCCGAAGTTCGTAAGTTCACTTTCCAGAACTATTTTTCGCAAATATTAATTGATTTATTTTAAATTACCAATATTTGAAGAAAAAAATCCGCCACATGCAAAAGTAGACGTCTAAGTTTCGGAAACATTGTAACTGGGACAGCTGGTTGGAAAATTTTTGCTGTTGGCGGACGAGAAAAAGATTAGTTTGTGAGCCGTAAAGGGAGATCGCCTCTGGGTCGGCAGACTCACTGTTAAGTTTTTGTTATATGTTTTGTGTCTTGTGTGGCATGTGCATATTGATAGTCCGTAATATGTGCCCGTCTCCGGTTTGCACTTTGTGCCCTAATGTTCGCTTCCCATTTGTGTATAAGAATTATGAGTTTAAATTAATAGTCTCCCATTCCAGGGGCGAATTTTGATGTAAAGGGAGCCGCCCTACATTTTTCTTTCGGCCGCGGGCGCCACAGGTCAAATTTTTTTTTTAGTTTTAGTGGGTTTAGTTAGGCCGGGCGCCGACGACATCCGGGTCTACGGAGCAGGAATAAGATGGCACCTGTGTGCGTCGGCTAATATTTTAACGGTTTACTCCCATTGTTTTAACCCCTTTGTTCGTAATTGTTTGCCTTAGGCATGCGATATCCATTTCAATTGTAGAAGGACAGGAGCAACGAGTGGCACAAATCCCACCCGTATCTCCTGAAACTGAGCCATAGCAAGCGCATGCCGCTGCTCGTTGAGGAACCCTATCTTCATTGTCTAATCTGGACGGTTCTAGAGGCATTGGCTCTTTCCCCTGGGAATCTGCGGGTGGCCAAGTCCATTTCTTTACATATGTGGAGATTATGGGTATTCTAAGTGATTGAGAAGTTTTAATTAATTTTTAAGTCTAGTGTATTCAGGCGGTCCGTTCAATTCCTCCTGGTAGCACAGACATTCACGTACCCTACTACAGTAGTAGTACAATTCTTGAATCCATTTCTTTTTTTTTTTTTTTGTACAACAGTTTGGCATAAAATATTTTTACAAAATGACTTTAGGTTTTGTCAATAGGCATTGAAAAAACCTTCTTTTGATATAAGTAAATCATGCCCACGGATATGTTTTATTTGTGAAGCATCTATTCTGAAGAAATTTTTATATTGCAAAATTCTCGTAACGATGTTACTTGACTTGCACATTCCATTGAAACTGGCAAATAACAATCATATATGTATGTATTCTCAAAGAACACGGTTCATATTTTTATGGAATTTGGAACGAAATGCAATGCTTCCTATTTAATTTTGAAAGTTTCCATTTCTCAATTTCAGATTCTGGGAGCCCTCCCCGTGGTTGCGCCATCGGACACATTACCTTTGGACAAAAAGGTCCTTTTTTTCTGTGGAAGTTCACAATATACGATATGGGTATCAAAATTCAGGATTCGTCTATAAGAGTCATCTAGAATGTTACTCAACTGATTCTGAATTTCTAAAAAAGGATAATACCACCAAATGGGACATTTTTCAACAGGAAGCCGATAATGGGCAGGATTGGTGTCGTTCGAAAGGGGATGTTTGGGACAATGTGATTAGTCTTAAAGGATTATCGGCCTTCGGAGTAAAAGGTAAATGGTAGATATTTGTTTTAACCAACGTAAATGTCAATACTTATCTGTCTTTAACAGTCTTCATGGGATATTCAATTGATAGGAAAGCCAATATAGTATTTTGGCCGTAACACATATAGAATGGTACACCCCAATACTGTTGCTTAAGTCAATCAGGACGAAATGTTCCTTTTTCGGGAAATCCTTAAGTCAAAAAGGGCATTTTTTGGCGGAGAGAGTGTATATTGTCAAAATGTGTATCGTACCAAAGGTAATGCTGAGAATATCAAATTTGGTTAGTTTCGGGCAAATTCGTCCTTCCGAAAACACAGCATAACTAGGTGCTAATCATAATATGAAACTTAGAAAATTTTACTTTTTAGAATAATCGGAAGCCTTTGCCTGAAACCAAATTTGTAACAAATTTATAATAATTTCATGAAGTTACGACAAGCGAAGCAAGATAAAGTTGGTCCTTTTGCTTATGCTATTCAGGACGAAATGTAAATTTTCACCAAATATGGGTATCAAAAGCCAGGATTTGTTAAAACGAGTTCCCCATAATGCTAATGGAGGCATTTCGAATCCTTGTGGAGCGATCCTTGTATCTAAAAAGACATAATATTTTTCCTATCAAAATGAGTGGTAGCATCTTCAAAAGCTATAGATTCTAAAAAGTCAAGAAATTTGTTGAAGCACATTATTTTTGTGTAACTAGGTGATCTAAAAAGACATAATATTTTTCCTAGCAAAATGAGTGGTAGCATCTTCAAAAGCTATAGATTCTAAAAAGTCAAGAAAATTGCTGAAGCACATTATTTTTGTGTAGTTATGGCACTGGGAATGGAAAACGTGAAAGCATAGAACATTTTGTCCTTTTTACCCAATTTAGGACGTTTTTGAATTGAAGACGAAAACCGGATATTAATGTACTCGATGTGCTCTGTCCCCTACAGTTTCCAAAACACAATAAAATGGTCCTTAAGTTAATATTATCTATTGAAAATGACAGCAACAGTCCAAGCCTTTATCTATCATAGATTGATATTATATCAATATCCTTCTATATGTAAAAATGTTAAAGTCGGATAAATTCGGGAAAATGTCATTTTATTCGTGTTCCCGAATGTCGATAAGTATAGCATGCAAGAACGGAAAGCAGTCAGTCAGTGCTGCGAGCGCGCAGCGCGAGCACGTCAGCTCATAGCGGGGAGCAGACGTTGGCTGGTGGCATGGCTGGGGCATGGCAAGGGCAGGCCGGGAGGGAGGGGGGGGGGGGGGGGGGTGACGAGCGTAGCGAGCAGGGGGCGAAGCCCCCTAGTTTATTTAAAAATATTAAATTATAAAAACCTCTCTTTTGCATGTATACTTGCTAGGTATGGGAATAGGTCGTAAAGTATATTTCATTCCCCCTCCCCTTTTTTATCGTGAATTTTGTATATTGAATTGGAGACTTTTGTAAGAAAATAGCGAAATGTCAGTATTAGTGGAGATACTTTCGTGTGAAGTGAATACCACCAAGCGAATTCAGCGAGTGGTCTGAATTCTGTTGAGTGCAGAATCTTAATATTGGAAAAACTGAAGGGTCCGACCATTGAGACTCGAAGACCAGTTACAAATCATGCCTCTAAGTAGTCCAATCGGAGTAAATGCGATTATTGTTTTCACAAGTGCTTTATTTCCCAACATAGGAGTACATAAGAAACACCGAGAAAAATAACGTCCCTTAAAATTCAATCGATATCACTTTGAAATCGAGTTACATTCCTATTAAATATAATCCTTTCCTTTTAAATATATACCGCTTTAATTCAAATTCATTCTTTTTAAATTAATAGGAAATCCTTTTAAATCCAAATTTGCAATGGGAAATCTGTTTAAAAAGAGTCAATCGCTTTGTTTACATAGAAAATTGTCATTTTTTTGGTTTACACTCGCAGTCGGTCGGCAGTAAGTGGTAGAGCCATGTCACAATGTATGGTATAAATTACAAAGGTCGTCCCGTATAGTCTGTGTGGTGGAGTAGGTAGCGCCGTTAGTCTTCAACTCACAGGGTCGCGGGATCGAACCCCACTGTAGGTAGGTAATTTATTATGCACTTTAGAGCGTAAAGAGGGAAATGAAATGTCGCCAACATCTATAGCGAGGTCAATTATACAAAACTCATTTATTAGTAAAATGTTCCTTCCCTGTGAAAATTACTCCTTTTGGTGTAATTTAAAGTATTCTTTTGAATTCATGCATTTGGATAAACAATAAAAAGTATCCTTTAATTTTAGGTGCATATAATAAAATTATATCCCTTTAAAACAAAGAGTCCAATCTTTTAAATTAAAAGGAAATCTTTTCGATTTATGGTTGTGACCTGATTAAATTGACCCTGCATCACTTTAATTTAAAGTGATTATAGATAGACTTTCAAAAGGAATATCTTATTAGGTCAAAGGGAAACCCGTTTGAATTAAAAAGTCTGTGAAATAAAGGGATTATACAATGATTCAAATGAAAGCAAATATGAAGCAAAATCATATATGAATCTCTTTAAATCATATGCGTATTTTTTTAATTTACAGGATTTTTTTCTGAGTGAACATAATCCGTCATTTACACAATTTCAAAGCATGGAAAATATATCAATAATTTTCAAATCGGTGACAGTGAGAGTATTTCAATTTTCATATAACTAAGAACATCCTTTGAGCCTTTATGTCAGTTTCTAATTCTCTATGTAAATTGAAACTCAGACTCGACAAATCAATGAATTCCAAATCAAATTACTTCAAGCACATAGACATTTTGCATTCTATCATTCGGTTCCGGACCATGCATAATATTGAAAATACGAGAACAAATTAGTAATTCCTTTGCAAGTTTCGAAATTCACTTAAACGACATGTCATCAAAATATATATTGGAACAGGCCAAATGACAGAGGGTATTTTAAATGTCAAACCAACATGACTAGAACATGACAAAACTTTTCCCCAAAAGGTTTTCGCCTATATGTATGAAAACGAAACCATACACGACATTACGCACATAAAGAGACGACATGAAAGTTTTCCAGGGATTACTGAACTTCTTCACTCACAGAGGGAATTGGGTTTTATGTTTTGTTGCAAAAGGCCACCACGTCGAAATGGTTATATAGGTGTGACATGATCCTTATGGGAGATCACGTGTCTTAAAGTTCAACACAAAGTTGTCAATGATCCTAAATTTTTGTGTGCCAGCAGATAGTGAGCCTTTTTCACATATAATAAGCCATTAATGTGCGCTCTTTTGGTGAATTCTTCCGCAACGTCTTTAAATCTCAATACAGTGGAAAATCAGTTATACAAATATGTACGACTCTCTTTCTTTATGAAACTTTCCCCGAAGGCATCAACATACAAAAGATTCTCGTGCATGAAAGCCGAAGAAGAAAAAGGAATTCCAGAGTTCCTTTTCATCAATCCACTTCATTCAGATTCCAGTCGAGTCTCACAACCTGATTTGTTCGCTCCCATTCAAGAATTTGAAACTTGAGAGCACTGTGTGTGTAGTATACGAAATACGTTACGGAAAGTATTTATCAATACTACGAAACCATGCACACTTCGTTCGTATTATCTGTGCACTTTTTTTCATTCATCCACATTTTTATACAATGCATTTCGCGCGAATTCAAAAGAATATTTTGCCTTGCTTTTTTCATCTCTTTCTTGATTTAATGCACACACACACATAAGTTCGATGAATCCTTGTTGACTCCCTACTAGAGCTACTAGTATAATACAGAGATGCAGAGGCTATGAAAAATTATCAGAAAATCGCAAAATGTATTGCACGATGAAAAGAAACGATGAACGGATGAAAGAACGAAGAAGAAATCCAACAAATATGCATCGGGAAGTTCTTTTACTTCGAACCGATTTGAAGTCATATGCGAGTATAGTCTATGAAGAGATATTATAAAAAGAACAGAAATTAAGCGATTCGATCTTCGAAGAAAGACGGTTCTATTAAGCGTAAATTATTCGCTAATGGTTTGATTTAACCCTCTACTGCATGAATTGTTGTCCATTAGGAAAAAAAATACATAAAATGTCTAACAATGCTTTTATTAATCCAATTAACACATTCCAATCAAAAAAAGAAAAATTCAATACGTGGATCAAAAATAAAATAATTAAGCCATATATGGCTTCGTATGCATTCAGGGCATGTAATTAAGAAAAATGATTTGCCATATTTGGCTTCGTATGCATTGATCGTAGTAATGCATTTTTAAACATGAAAGGATGAGAAACAGTTTCTTTTATCATTATAACATAATGATACATTACATTTTTTGCATACAGTATATGATCGAAAAGGACAATTGTTCTGGCAAATTTGCCTATTTTTCGTCCACTCTGGGAAATGTCCAATGTTATCGGAACGTACCGAGTCCAACGGCATATCTTGATGTCTAATAGGACGTTTTCTGCGACGTTGTTCTGTTGTTGGAGTTCCCGGGTGCGATGCTTCACCTGCACTCGATGGTGTTGATGCTCTGCTGGAAGATCCTGCGATACTAGGTAGTATAGTCGGACGACCTCGTTTTTTGGAAGTTATTTTGCCTGCTTTGCATAAATGCTCAGCAATGGCAAGCTTAAAATCAAATAATGGCAGGTATACTTCACTTTTTTGTCTCCATAAAAGCCATGCGTTTACTACACACATGTCGATTAAGTGGAAAAAAATTTTTTTGTACCATTTCTTGGAACGTATTTCAATTCTATATAAACCTAGTAAGGAATCGAGTACATCGACACCTCCCATGTGTTTATTATATACTTCTACAGCTTTCGGTGCAGAAATTTGCTTATATTGCTTCTCTTTGCGCGAATATCGTTCTTTAGAGATGATCGGTAAGCTTCCGACATATGTGGAAAGTAAGTTAACTGGTTTATTGTCATACCAGGAAACTAAACTTAGTTCTACTCCGTCAATGGTAGCAATCTTCTCTACCATACTTCCACGGCCCAGTTTTTTTAACTCCTTTTCGCTGGGCATTTGACAGTTCGGAACTCGGTTTAGTCGAACCGTGCCTAGAGGAAGTAGACCGTTTTTCGCCAAATACACCTGCAACCAGGTAAAAGCTAATATGTAATGACTAACTAAAAATACGTTATAGGAAAACAATTATTATTGAAATAAATGAACACAGTTTTACCTGTAAATAAGGATTGTTAAACCAATTATCGAAAAAAATCTTGTGGTTCAAATTCCTCGGAACGGTCGAAGTAAGTCTCGTTACTGTGTTAGCACTTACTCCCAAGTCAGGCGCATCGACAGGAAACGTATCGCTTTGTTCGCCAGCAAATATATCGAAGTCGTAGCTAAATCCTGAAGCACCACTCAAAACCAAATTTTTGTATCCCCACTTGTGGGGCTTAGCAGGATTGTATTGTTTTAGTTCATGGCGGCATTTAGTGGGAATAATTTGTTCATCCACCGCCAAAAACTCTTCCTTTGGAACCAACAGCAGCTGATTTCGAATTTTTTCGATTAAAGGTCTAACTTTGAAGAGTTTGTCGTATCCAGCAGAGCCCCGTGGTTTAAAGTCATCGTTATTATTAAAATGCAGGAACCTTTTTATTGTTTCCCACCTATTGTTAGTCATGGTCTCGAAAACATGTTTTTGGCCAACAGTTCGGTTCCAGTAATGTCTTGTCGCAGGAAGCTTTACAAGTGACATATAGATAGCAATCCCGATAAATTGTTCTAATTCATGCTTGGTTATATTGGCTGGTTTGTTGATGTTGTCCTGAAGAGACTTTAGGTTTGATTCTGCAACAATGAATTCGACAAGCTCTTCTGTGAATAAGAAGTTAAAAAAATCTGCTGGTGTTTCGAGAACATCCATGCTTGGCGGCCAATCAAGTGTTCCTTTGAACTCAAAGTTTTTTTCATCAAACGATTTGATATTTCCACGTTTCCATGAAATTTTTTTCTTTTGTTTTCTTTTGCTTCTTAGCTTTCTGGCGGAGGTGGTTGGAATATCAATTTCTACCACTTGCTCTTCATCACTTGATGATTCGGGGATTATAACTGAATCTTCTCTATTAGCAGGAATTTGGGGATCGAATTCACCATCAGAATCTGACGCGAGGACATCATCGCTTGCGTAACCATCACCGGGAATAGGATTCACGTATTTATTGTGACCATAAAACAAAAATGGATCCATTTCTAATGTTTCTGCAAGACACCTGCTGATGCACACTACGCCGTATATAATGTGAGGAGCAATATCTTTTTAACACTGTGTGCATACGAAGCCAAATATGGCTTCGGTATATTTTCAACAAAAAGCCTACAAAAAAAGTTCTTTTTCAAAAAAATCTTTTCACTATATGAAAACAAACAATTTTTACCACCGGAAAATATTTTTTTCTCGTAAATACGCAGTCTTGTCTTACAGAAATTTTTGTTTCGAAAATCGCACTTTCATCTGCTAATGACACGTCTTGTACTTGCCCGACGAAACAACTTTATGCAAGAACAGTTCGAAACCAATTGAAACAAAAGAGACGTAATTTGTAACACGTGCATGCATATCATTCGTGTGAAAATGATTTATGGCTCTATGAAGTCTTGAAGCATGTAAAAATGGAATGGAAAAGGGTAAAGCCATATATGGCTTCGTATGCGGTAGAGGGTTAATGCTATAATAAAGGAGGAAGCGTTGAATTGATTGGACTGCAATTGTATAGTGAATCCGATGTGAGTTAAAGAAGAGATTTTTGTGGGATATTGGTAATTTGAGAGTAATTTTAAAATTTTTAATTTAGATTTTTCTTTTATAGAAATAAATTGCCCCAAAGGTACTTCACTAGTGGAATATAAATCATCCATTTTGTGTATGAGAATATTTTATATAAGTTGTAACCCGTTGGGGAGTAAATACTGTAAGGGTCATTATGATTGAGTAACAAAGGTATGTATTAAAAAATCTGATAAAAATTTAACGTTATCCAATAGCACGATATTTATGTTTATGTTTTTATACCCTTCGCTCATAGAGTAAAAGGGTATATTAACTTTGTCATGAAGTTTGTAACGCATTGAAGGAAGCATCTTCGACCATATAAAAAGTATACATATATGATCAGCATGACGAGATGAATCGATTGGGCGATCTCCGTCTGTCTGTCTGTCTGTCCGTCTGTCCGTCTGTTGCAGCGCGTTTTTCTCGGCCACTATAATAGCTACGGAGCTGAAATTTTGCACACGTGCTTCTTATTATTGCAGGTTGTTTGTATGTTTGATTCACCCAAATTGGATCACTGGGTCATGGGGCTGCCATACAAACCTAGCTCCCAAATTTGAGTTCCTCTAAGAAAAACTTTTTTATTTGTGTACCAATATCAACCAAATTTCACACAAAAGTGTTTCTATAGATAACACAAAATATATGCACAAATGGATCAAGTCGGACCATGGGGTCATGGGGCTGCCGTACAAACTTAACCCCCCAAATTAGGTTCTTCTAAGAAAAACTTTTTTATTTGTTCACCAATTTCAACCAAATTTCACACAAATGTATTTCTATTATTGACACAAAACATATGTAAGAATGGATAAAATCGGAGCATGGGGTCATGGGGCTGCCATACAAATCCAACCCCCCAAATTAGGTTCTTCTAAGAAAAACTTTTTTATTTGTGCACCAATTTCAACCAAATTTCACACAAATGTATTTCTGTTGATGACACAAAACATATGTAAGATTGAATCATATTGGACCATGGGGTCATGGGGCTGCCATACAAACCAAACCCCCCATATTGGTTCTTCTAAGAAACATTTTACACCAATTTCACAAAACCTTGAATTAATGTGTCTTTATCAAAGCAACTAAAAAGTTCAAAACGAATGGAATCGTACTGTGGGGTCATGCTCCGGCAAACCCAATAAAGTAAATATTTTTGTTTCCCACTTATTTCAACCAAGCACAAAACTTTTGTCAAGACGGAAGAAAAAGAATGAGGAGGGGGATTAAATACAAGTCATAGGTACGCCTGAAAAAACTTTTAGCCCTAGCGAAGGGTATCCAAATTTCGGCCGCGCCCGAAATTAGCCTCGGCCCCGGGGGTTGGCGAGCGAAGCGAGCAGGGGGCGAAGCCCCCTAGTTTTTTATTTTATTTTAGTTTAAGAGGATAGGTCGTGATTGTGGATGATTTCCCCACAAGCACGACTTATCATCTTAAACTAAAATTAACGCTCCTCTAAACAATTAGTGAAATACTGGACTTTAATTTCTGAAACTACGTACTTATATCAAGTTTTATATTAAATTCCTTTGATATTTTCAAAAAATTTTTGGTCCAAAAACCTTCTCCAATGTAAGACGGATAAAACAAAAAAAGAATCATCCAAATCGGTCCAGTGGTTTAGAAGTTTACTGGCAACAGACACAAATACACGTCCATTTTTATATATATAGATAGCCTTGTGCTCGCTAGGCTCGCTTTAACACCCCTAACGCCAAAGGGCTTAACCTTCCGTATTCTCTGCAGAATCTGCGGGCAAGTGGAAGAAGTGGAGAGTATGCGTAGTACAGGCTAGTACCAACATTCACCACCAGTCAACCAATAACAGTAAAGAGAATTTTTCATGTTATTGAATTTCACAACAATTTGTAATTTTGCATTTATCACTCACACTCACTCGCAATTCGATTGTCGTGTAGTAACTACGCATGTTTTGTTTAACTTGTGCTGAATAAATTTAAATTGTTACGTTTGTTAAAACTAAGCGTTCTTTGGTATCTAGTGCTATATGTAGTGAGTATTGTTGTGCAGCAGCGGATCATGTCAAAAAAGGATCTTCGACAACTCCATATTCCTCTACATAATTGGTGACCCCGCGCGCCACCGGCCGCGCCGTGACGGTTCCATACACAACGGAATCGTGCAAGCTCTTGAGAGTGTCGACAAGTGTGCAGCAACCGTTTTTTGTGTCAACGATCAAGATCATTATACCCTTCGCTCATAGAGTGAAAGGGTATATTAACTTTGCCATGAAGTTTGTAACGCATTAAAGCAAGCATCTCCGACCATATAAAAAGTATACATATGATCAGCATGACTTGGGGAATCGATTGGGCGATGCCCGTCTGTCTGTCTGTCTGTCTGTTGCGACGCGTTTTACTCGGCGGGTATTGAAGCTAGCAACCTGAAATTTCGCACACGTGCTTCTTATTGTTGCAGGCTATTTGCGTGTTTGATTCACCCAAATTGGATCACTGGGTCATGGGGATGCCATAAAAACCTAGCCCCCAAATTTGAGTTCTTCTAAGAAACACTTTTTTATTTGTGTACCAATTTCAACCAAATTTCACACAAATGTGTTTCTATTGATAACACAATATATATGCAATAATGGATCAAATCGGACCATGGCGTCATGGGGCTGCCATACAAACCCAACCCCCAAAATTAGGATCTTCTAAGAATAACTTTTTTATTGGTGCACCAGTTTCAACCAAATTTCTGTTAATGACACAAAACATATGCAAGAATGGATCAAATCGGACCATGGGGTCATTGGGCTCCTATACAAACCCAATCCCCCATTTTGGTTCTTCAAACACATTTTTTACACCAATTTCACAAAACCTTGAATTAATGTGTCTTTATCAAAGCAACTAAAAAGGTCAAAACAAATGGAATCGTACTATGGGCCATGCTCCCGCATCCCCCAATAAAATTTTCGGAGTAAATATTTTTATTTGCCCACTTATTCCAACCAAACCCAACACTAAATAAATAAATATTGTTTTGTCGACGCAATGGAACTTTTGTGAAGACGGGTGGAAAATAATGGGGGGGGGGCAGGGGGATTAAATACAAGTTGTAGGTACGCCCGAAAAAAAACTTTTAGCACGAGGAGAGCGAAGGGTATCCAAGTTTCGGCCGCGCCCGAAATTAGCCTCGGTCTTGTTTTATAATCATTCACAGTGCAAGGAAACATGGCCTTCTTTCATAATTCACATGAAAATTGCTCGAAATCAGAGCATTTTCAATGAATAAATGTATACAATGAAAGCACATAATTTTGTACTGTTGTTTTTGTGAAAAGGTGTACTTAAGCTTTGAAAATTGTTCTGCTTAATTTACTCTAAATTTATCTGCAATAAGAAGTCGCTTTTGACTCCATGAACATCTTATAAGCCTTCTTCTTCTTCTCAGTACCGTATAGCCCCATGTGGGGCCAGGGTGCGTTAACTCAGCCGTTTATAGGCAATTTCGAGTCAACGTTATATTGCATATCATTTCGGAGTGTATATAATGTTGCAAGTACTATATATTTCCTATCCGCACATGTACCGAAGTTTTTGGACCACGCCGAGATTCGATTTCCGGACCTGTGGATTACTAGCATCGTAGAGTGCGACTCAACCAAATGAGCCACAGAGCGTGTATATATAATAGGGATGAGCATCGAACATCGATGTTTCGAAAACATCGATGTTTTTGGTCCGATGGTCGATGTTTTTACCATCAATGGTTTTGCGTCGATGTTTTTCACCATCGATGGTTTACGTTTCGATGGTCGATGGTTTTCAACTATCGATGTTTTTTTCCTCAACATTTTTTTTTTTACAACTCAACTTTATCTTTATAAGTGTATGGAAATACCTTCAAACAGCCCAATCAGAAAAAAATGTGAATCCATCGTAACATACAACATGCAATCCATCTATCGTGAACACTGTATACACAACAAGGAGTGTCTTTCTTTATACGCCCGGTAGGGCACAATTTCCAAATGTGGTTTCGCCCTGGAATAGTTTCAACCTTTGGTCTGGGCCAAATATCAGTGTCCTAAGGTTTAAGCGGGCCGCAGAATAAAAAAAATTAATACGCGTATTGAAACCTATGTATTTTTGTAATTTAATCTCAGAATGTTTCATTTAAAATGTGACTATTAATCTAAGTCAGTAGCTTCCTAGGGATTACGTCCTATAGAAATTACATCTTTTGAAGATGCTCTTCAAATAAATTGAGAACCTTAGATAAGAAGTTAAAACGCCAACATTATTTGTGAATTAATTTCCGTCAAATTTTGGACAGCTGATCCGAACATTGTGGAACCGGTCATAAACATCCAGAGGAAGCCCAAAACAACCTTGGGAGCGAAAATTCTTAGTCTGAATTACATCAAGTCCGGTCAGAAAGAAAGGCTCAAAATAGACAAAAATTGGTTCTGTGATGAGGTGTCAAACAAACGCATGTACCAGTAAAGCTTATTAAGCTAAAAGGGAAAAATTCTGTACTTAGGCTGAAATGACCATATTTACAACATTTCATGTTCATGTGATTTCCTCATCAAATATACGATTTCGGGGCTTTAGAACTTCGTCCTCGAATAAATATCAGCCCAAGATGTTTTTGTCTAATAACCTGAAGGATGCGAATGCGAGTTATAGTGCAACGTGCCATCAGATAGCTAGCAAGTTCGGCTAATACTAAAAAAATGGACCGAATTTCGGAACAAAACAATTTCACGAAAAGGCTCAACGTTTTCTTCCACAAAAAAGGATGCCTTAAGCAAATGTAACTCAAATAATCGTCGGCGATTTTTTTAAGCGTGCATAAGCCACCGACTTCTTGGCGAGTTTTAGTAAATTGTTGAAATGAGTTCAATAGCTCGAATTTGTGCTGCCACACATTTTTCAAATTAAGTTCTTCGACTTGGCTGCGGGCCGCGAGTTTGATATGTCTGCTCTATGCGGTGGGTTCTGGGTACGAATGCAAAAAAACTCAAGGAGAAGAGTTATATTCTGGTGGGTGGGGGAGGCATTGAATGAAAACCATAATCAGAATAATTTTTGATTTTAAAGTGACTATTTCTATTTTTTGAGTACTCAAAAAACCCAAAACATTGATGTTTTCTTACCATCGATGGTTTCGTCTCGATGTTTTTTCGATTGTAACCATCCATGTTTTTCTTTCGATGCTCATCTCTAATATATAAGCCTTTATTATGGAATAAATTTGCTCCTGGTGTGCTCGCGGTTTGTAATCCGCCCTACTCTTGTCCTTGCAAGTACCATATCGCCAAAACGATCCTTTAGATCCCACTACAAATAAGCTATCTTAAAACCTTTTGGAGAAAGTACCTTTTCTATAGGGTGTTTATACCACACTAAATTCCAATCCACTTTGTCATGAACTGTCAAACACGAACAAAATAGCTCGCGAGAGGTACTAAACTAAGTTCCAATTAGTTAGTACGACCTGTATATGTCATTGAAGACTAAAATATTTGATATTACTTGCGGTATATACACGATTTTTAGGTCTGTGGTGTTAAGGCCACACTCTAAAAAGTGAATTTAAATTTCCGCTGAAAATGCGGTAACTTTACACTTTTTCCCGATTATAATCACATACAGAGTGCATTTTTCAACAATTTCTGTGTAAAATAAGAAAATTACACCAAAATCGGTGTGAAATGTATTTTTACGCTACACTTGTGTATAATTCAGATTTTCTGGTGCATTTTTACAACGTTTATGTGTATAATTCGGATTTGTGGTGTATTTTTACAACGTACAGTTGAAGTTTTACTCATTTTTTGTAGCGTGCTCTCCAGTTGTCAAACTTCAATCGGCTGTACTTAGCACAGTGTAAATTCTCTGCATTTAGAACTCATGTGTACACGCTCTGTGGCTCACTTGGTTGAGTCGCACTCTACGATGCTAGTAATCTAGAGGTCCCGAGATCGAATCTAGGCGTGGTCCAAAATTTCCGTACATGTGCGGATAGGAAATATTTAGTGCTTGCAACATTACACTCCGAAATGATATGCAATGTAACGTTGACTCGAAATTGCCTATAAACGGCTGAGTTACGGTACTGAGTAGAATAACAAGTGTACAGATCGCACAAAAAAGACCATATTGCAACCTCCCATGTAGACGAAAAACTGATCAGCAAAACTCGACGGATACTTGTTTATATTTTATATATCCTTATCCTTAAATAGTTTTATTGATAACTATATTGTTTGTAAAGGTTCGCCACTTAAATCTTTACAACGAAAAAAGAGTGAAACCGCATTATATTCCTATTATTACGGAGTGTTTTTACACATAGCGCGGTGTAAATTTGCTAATATATTGGAGTAATTTTTTAAACATTTTTTATGTAAAATTACACTTGATTTGCAAATTTAGATTGCAGAGTAATTTCACTATTATAATAGAAGGAAACAAAGTTTCCTTCTATTATAAGAGTAAAAATTTCATAGAGTGCACATTTGATTTGAATGGAGTCTTGCTGTATTGAATGTTATACCCAGGGTGAAACGAAAGTAGCGCTGCCAAGGTACACCTTCCAGACAGCGTTGCCACTCGTGTTATAATTGTAACATTTTGTTACAAATTTCAATTTCTTGTTACAATGTTACACCCCGACCAATTTTGTTACAATCTGGCGAGAGTGGAGAATTAAACTATATTTTAATATTTTTCTACTACGAGTATAAGTGACATGAAGAAGTATTCCGAAAAACAAATTTTCTATTTTTATGATTTGTGCATGATCATTGATCACCCATCGATTCAGTCAGGCATGTCAAACTTGTGGCCCGCGCGCCACATGCGGCCCACATCGCAGTTTTGTGTGGCTCACGGCCAGATCGGAGAAACACAGTATGTATCACATTGTGTAAAAATAAAAAAATGGTGCAAAAAATTAAAAATTGAGGTGTTGAGCTAAAGTCTAAGAAATTTATTAAAACTCGTCAAAAATTCTATTGCTAATGCAAACTTAAATTATGTATTTAAAAATCCTACTTTCTGTTTTAGGAAGCTAGCGGTTTTTCAAAGTACTTTTGTGCAGGAAAATATAATGCCCATTGTGAAATTGTTTTCTCTCGAACTTTATTTAAGAAAGCAATATTTGGATTTGCCACAGTGGCGTTATAACTTATGTTCACATTTTTCAGGTACTCGACCTTTTTGTTCGAGCTTTATTATTGTCCGCCGAATGATTTTGGCTCTCAAAATTATTTCGAGATGACTGGTTTTGATAAGATGTCGAAAATTTGACTTAGTTACTTAGCAAATAGAGGTTGTTGATCAATCCACCAAATTTCGGGGGTTTTTTTTTTAAGTTTATAAGTGTTTTCATAATTTTTATCCTGCTGCCCGCTCAATCCTGAAGACATTTGTTGGCCCACGTCAGGTTTTAATTTAGACACCCCTGGATTGAGTATCCCTTTTTTACTGGTCCTTCCTTGATTCAAGATCAGTGTTCATTCAACTATACAAGCTAGATTGCCCCAAGCCTTCGAGCCAGTTCAGTAAATTAATTGAATTTGCCGCAGATTCAAACGAAACATTTACGGTCGCCAATATTTTTTCTCGTCAATTGGTAAAATTTGGTATGTAAGCTTTATATGGGCACGAATTTTCATTTTAAATCTAAAGAACATTTAAGAAGGAACGTGATAGCTCAAGTAAAATTGATTTGCGAGTAGTTTGATAGTATTTTGATGGGCAGGAAAGATCAGATGAGCTAACATGTCAGACATCTTCACTTACGGGTCTGAGCCTTTTTTCACACTCACTTTGAAAGCTCAAGCATTGTCTGAGGTACTGGAAGGAGCATCTCGTTTTGCGACAACATAAAGACTTAGATGCCCCTTAAATCATTCGGAAACTACGCTTCTGTGCAGAGCAGTGTCAATATTAATTGCGATATTTCTAAACAATTGTTATCGTATTGAATCTGTTCTCAAATCGTGGGTTGGAATTTAAACTAATTGTGGAAATTCTGACATATCGTTTTTCCTATACTGCAGTGCGTGCCTGTAGTATTATGACACCAAGATTAACTGCGAGATTTCCATTTCTTTATTAAAGTTTTATTGTGCGGAGTCCCCTGAATTGCTGGCTATCCACATTACCTTAAAAAAATTTTTTTTCTCATAATACCTTACAAATACTGGGTCCAACTGTCACGTGAATTTTTCGTTAAATCCATGGACTCCCCATAATATACAGAATTTATGGAACAGAATGGATAACATTTTCGGAAAAAAAATCAGCCATTTTGAAAATCGTTTGTTTTAATTTATAGCTCTCCACTATTTGTGCGAGCAATCATTCATTTCGGACTTACGTACATTTATTGCTGAGTTTGTTCATTAACACCAATATCTTCAAATTTGTTACACTCAACCTCAAAATGTTACAATTTTATGAGATAAATGTTACACTTAGAAATCTGAAAACGGCAACCCTGCTTCCAGAATGAATCACAGAAAACAGTAAAGGGAAAAGCTCCGTGTGTGCTTCCTTATTGCTCGCCAGAGAAGCGTGAAGGAAGCAGTGCGGATGCCACGCCGAGTTTTGCTTCTTTAATGATCCCCTAAGAAGCTAGGAGAAAGCAATGTGCAAGTTCCAATCAAGAAATTACTTCGGCAATTTCTCGTGTGTTTTTCCCATCGCTTAGACAGCTAGATAGAAACAAATGTTCACAACGACGCAATTAGCGCAACACGCTCTGTGGCTCACTTAGTTGAGTCGCACTCTACGATGCTAGAGGTCCGGAGATCGAATCTATCGAATCGATCGTAGTGGTATATTTGATTATTTATTATATTATATTCGAAATAATCGGAACTCTTCTAAATAATTCAATTTCAGCCATTTGATGCATTTGATGTGATGTTAGCTAGACCACTGCCTGGTAATTGATCCAGAAGTGACCAATTTGATACATTCTATAGATGCATTCAATGTGATATCTGCTAGAGTGCTTTTTAACGATTGGTCCAGGAGCCATGATTTTGATTCATTCTAGTAGCATTCAATGTCAATGTCGCTTCTTGTTAATCTAGGAGGAAGCAGTGGAAGCTTTTACGTAAACGCTTCTATTGCTTCCACGTAAGGACATGTAATGTTAAGAAGAAATGAGGTGGAATGGAAAGAGCATGCATCATCTCCTTCCAAAGTGAGTTAGAATTTGTCTTTCATTTCATGTTCATTATCGCAGCTGCGACGGTGCGAGTTGTGGGGAATGCGCAGCCTGGCTGCATGGTCCACTATTGCGGTCAATGTCCAGTAATAACCGCTGTAAATGTGGCGATATCTTTACGCGGTCTAGTCAGAATCTCAGACTTTCTTTTCCGGTAATAGGATGGCCATAGGCCATAGCTTCCTTCATATTACACAAGTTCTAATGTTCTGCCGAAGCACACGGTCATGAGTTCAATAACCAGACAGAAACGGTTTATTATAGTTTCCGAATTCCAGACCAATGTGACGAACTATAACATTTCCAACGAAATAAACGGTTCATCATAATAACTCAAGTTAAACCTCTCTTTCACAGTACACAATTACGGCATTATGTAACCCGTAAACTTTTTGATGAATTTCCTCCGAAAGCCAAAGCGCTCTTTTTCATATTAATAAGAATTTTCCGCTTGGCTTTTGCTTTTCGCTGCATACCATCGAAATTGTCCTGCAATTGCACATCCCTGTCGCACGTATCCCTACCAACGCATTATACTAGTCGTAGTATCACAGTGCATTTTCCAAGATCTTCATTAAATCTTTTTGACAACGTCGAACTGTTTCGTCATGCAAAAGTTTAATTAATATTTAAATTCAGAAAATGATTATGCTCATATATAAGTTGCTCTGACAACTAGGGCAACTGCTGTTACACCTCTGTGTTGTATGTGTATCGCTGTTATATGCATACGTGTCATTTTCGAGATACTTTTACACACAATGTTTCAACCTGTGTATATTACCTGAACGACGACGGGACGCGCATAGATCTCCCAATCTGCATGTAAAATTCAAGTATGGCTTGCCGTGAAAGATGCTGAAACAAGGCGAATTCACTCATATACTTGCTGCTCTGGATGAATGAAAAAAAATGACAACCTACTTAAAAGCGAAATGTATATTCATATCACGAGCCCATTATAAGCGTCATAAGGAGTCAGCAGCCACTTGCTATAAGAACTTGGCCAAGTTTCTGTAGCAACGACGATGCGACACGCGACGTGGCAAGCTCGCTGAATCCTGAATGTGCGAGCCTAAAATACGCTAGTATGCAAACACGAAAAGAAGCTCGAAGCTCCCTCCGTAGGGAGTTTTTGGCTCGCGTAACACACATATTATTTAAGATTCTACCCTGTTTTACAACATCGTTTTCGGGTATTGTAATTATTCCAGCAATTCAAAGTTACCGTCTTCCACCACTCACAATCTTGTTTCATATCATCAGGCGCGCACAGAGGATTTACGGGGCCCGGGGCATATAAATAAAAGTGGCCCCTTTGAAAAAAGAACATTTGTCCTTGGAAACTCTATAAATGTTGTTCCTACTACAGGATGCCAGGATGCTGGTACATGAGAGAGCGGCATTAGGGTAGATAGATAGGGCGCTCGTCTTCGAATCATAGTTTCGCGCGATCGAATCTCATTGTAGGCAGGCAGGTAATTTTCTATGCTTAAACATCACTAACACCTATCAATGTCAATGCTGCGCTGCGTGAGCATTTTTATTAAAAAACAACCAATTGATGAAATCATTAATTTAATAAACGTTACAACAAGAACGCTATTCTCAATGTAAGAATGCAAAGAGCCAAAGTAGCTCTTAGCAAAGTTATTTTAAGTACGATGTTCTTAATTTTAGTAGAAAAACTGTAACGTCGAAATCATGTTTCGAAATACTTGGTTTAAGATCGATCCACACTTTTTAGTTATCAGTCGCAGTCACAGTAATTTCTCATACAAATTGACAGATTGTCAGTCAATCAATTAACTTGTATGGAAAATGACTGTGACTGATGACTGAAAAGAGTGGATCGACCTTCAAGAGTGTTTTCGATTGATTTCACTCTACTTTTTTTCTCAGTGTAGGGGGGCCACTCAAGAAGTTGGCGGGAGGGCCCAGAGTGAAGTTGTTCCGTCACTGCTGATGGCATTGCGAAAATCGAAATTCTTGTCTCTTCATAAACGTTACTAAGACCGAGTGTGCACTGATCCATAGGAGAACAATAGTCTAAAACCAAACCAGTAGAAAACGTTGAGAAATTTTGCTAGTTCGAGAGCATAGTTACAGATAAGACTACAATGAGTTTACAACAATCAGAGAGAGACTTGAATAAATATAAATTTATGGAAACTAAATAAGAAATAGTCATTTAAAAGGGGCTTTCATCGTTTTTAGTTTCTTGGTTAACACTTTCTCTATAAAACACATATAGTTCGAGGACACTCAGATTTTAAGAGAATACCGATTAATTAGATAAATTTCGTCAGTGTGTGCTGTTGATCTCAACACCTAAAATATATCAAGATCAGTGCCAATTTTAGATTTAGCAAATTTAATTGAAAAAAGTAGGTCAAGGAAAATCCTATAGGGTCCTAGAAATGCTTTGAATAACGAAAAACAAGATAAATAGAGATTTAAATAAAATTTATCTGACATCAATTCGTGTAATAATTTTGCAGACGTATGCGCACTACGAGACCACTGTCCCTGCGGGGCCCTCTCCAACGCGGGGCCCGGGGCATATTGCCCCTTTTGCCCCACCCTCTGTGCGCGCCTGCATATCATCGTCATCGTCATCGTCCTATCCTTCCTTGTCTACATATACATAGTATGGCATCTTGAGCCAACAACCAGGATACGATCTCATTTCCTTTGACACACTGGAACTCATATCATCCGTTGGATGAGCCAGCGGGAGGGAGAGAGTTGACACGCAAAGACGTTTGGCGTGATGTGTGCCATCACCCTTCCTTCATCATCCGGAAGACTGCTAGTCGAACAACATTTAAGCAAAAAATGTGAAATGTATTTATGCGCAATCATATTCATACATCCACTTTTGTTGTGTGATAAATATTAAATTTTTAGGGAGAGAATATCCTGTAATTGAAGCCACGGCTTAAGGAGGTACATATAGCTGGAGCCGTGTTACACAGCACAGCCACAGCTATCCTCATCTAGCAAGGATGATGATGATTATGACGCGTGCCGGTGGCGACAGGCAACGTTAATAACGTAATACAAGGGGTATTTTCACGAAGAACATCCTCGCGCGAGTCCAAATTGAAGGCATCATCACCGACCATTTAAGCAGCTCATTTCGATGAAAAGTTCGTTGCTTTAATTTGAATATATGCGCGAATATTAGCAGCGTGCTATACACGAAGCCGAAGAAGTGAAGGAGCTTAGAACTCATTTTCGCTGAACAGAAGAGGCTTCCTTTTTTCAAATGAGTGTCTTGTAGAAGACAGGCATCATGATTGATGTCCTAATTGGATTTAATTGAATAATTCCAGTGTTTTGTGTGAAATTGTTTTGTGCAAGAAAATAATCATAGATAATCAAAATGAATTTAATTTGTGAATTGAATACCTTTTTTGTCGACTATTAGGGTATCCAGTGAAGTTTTTAATGATTTCGTAATTCCTGATTATTTTGTTATGTCTATAGGAGGTATTATATCCTATAGAATGTTCCAATTATTTCCATTTATATATATTATTGCTATCTCTGTCAAATGTCGGAATACCTTGATACAAGTTTATTAAGGAGCGTGCTACTAAGTTTTCCTAACTCCTTGTGGGGCAAAGCGCGTCTGCTACACCCAATGAATAAATGTCAAATGTCGGAATACCTTGATACAAGTTTATTAAGGAGCGTGCTACTAAGTTTTCCTAACTCCTTGTGGGGCAAAGCGCGTCTGCTACACCCAATGAATAAGAAAATCCAAAAAGGAAATGCAAATAACCGCAAAATACACTGGATATGCGACTTTTTTCGGGACCAAAATATTTTCTATGTTAATTTGATCGAAGCTACAAGATGACATTTCTCATACGAATTTTATATGGAAAATTAATAAATAAACAAAATCTTGCACATGCGCAGCTTAGTGATGTAACTTTTTAGTAGGCCGTTGGAAAAATGGGGGCAATGAGTACGAAATTTCAAAATTAATAGATGCTTGAAATTAATTAATCAACAACGTTCCTGTTGCATAACTTTATACCAACAGCATCACAATTTACACTATTGCAAAAAGTACATTTAAATGGGATTGCAAAGCGTTGCGTTGCGAATTTATTCGTTTAAATACGAAATTTTAAATACTGTGTATTCCAGTGCATTGCGGTTGAATACTCGAACCAATGAAAAAGCCAAAAAGTATTAAACCATACCAGCCCCAAACACTAAATTTCCTACGCCACTGCTAGCTATAAAAAAAATCAAATTGTCCCCTTTATTTTCAGATATTTCGTTTCCTTCTTTTTCTTCTTCATTGGCTACACCTACTCGCCATCGCGTACGGTTTCTGGCCACGTTTGATCCCAGGTATTTCTTAATGACGTACACTCTCCATCCACCTATCTGCGCCACGTGATTTTAGGGCGGCCAATCCACTGCCACTTTCGCCTGCGAGTCAATTCGTCGATAGGCATTTGACCCGTGCGCTGACGGAGATCTTCATTAGAAATTCTTTAGGGAAAAAAATTCTTAATATTCGACGAAGGCAAGTATTTACGAAAGTTTGCAATTTTTTTGGTAGCTGCAGCTGTAACTTTCCAAGTGCGGCTCCCATATAATAGCACCGAAAGAATCAGGGCGCGGAACAGCACCAGTCTGGTCTGAACACTGACATAACTACTTCGCCAGAGTTTGGACAATATGCCGAAAGAACACTTTGCTTAGTTAATGCGGCGAATGATGTCCTGATCTATACCGCCATCAACAGCAAAAATGCTACCTGATTAGTCAAATTCGTATACTTGGTCTACAGTTTGTCCCTTGATACGTATGCCAAGAGCCTGACACAATTTGCCTCCCTTTTGAGATCCGTCGCCATTTCACCCAGATCCATGATCTTATGCGAGAGCAGGCAAATGTCATCAGCGTAGTCCAGGTGTTGTACGTGAGACTCCAGAGTTAATTGAAAGCCGCGGTGCTGGCACTCCTCAGGAAAAACCGCATTGTGTACATCACCAATCACTATAAGAAATAGGATTGGTGAGAGAACGCAGCCCTGCCTGACCCCGCTAAGAACTTCCAAGTCCTCCCAAAACTTACCTTTGAGGAGTACGCGACATTTGGCACCGACGTAAGTCGCCTGAATAATAGTCACTATTTTCTCTGGCAAACCCTTATTGCGTAAGGCCGCCCAGATACAGTCTCAATTCACACTATAGAAAACCTTCTCAAAATCAACAAAGAGCAAATGCGACGGAGATCTGATTTTGATGTGCTCGATTACGACACAACAGAAACCAGATCTAAGTCCAGCCTGCTCCTTATCGATGTTGCTTTCTAAGTGGTCCTTAATCCTATCCCAGACTATTCTAGACATTATTTTGGTAACCGCATGAATATGTCCCTCCAATTTTGCATTCTGTCAAGCTGCCCTTCTTCGGAAGTTTGATTATTACACCTTCCTTCCACTCAAGGGAAAAGTTTTCTCGTCTCACGCTCTTGCAATTAGTGGATGTAGCAACTCGGCTGTCTGTAAGGTCCGATGCTGCTTGGTAAAGTTCAACCAGAACACTGTCGAGCCCAGCATTGCATTGATTATTTCGCTTTTGGTTGGGGCAGTTGACCCAATATTTACGTTTCGTTGGGCATCTACGTTATCCCCATGAGAAGTAACCTCGCCATTTGAAATACGACTTAAAACCGCAGTGAAGTGTTCTTTCGGACGCCTCATCTGGTCTTCTTCATGGATAAGTAGCCTTCCGTTGGTATCCTTTACGGAATTTCGATAGGAGTTTCGGTGTCAAACTTACGGCGCCACTAGACTGGTCCCATTTAGATTGCCGACTAGACAGTAGGTGCACAGCCATCCAGGAGCTCAGAGAAAAGTCTCTGAGATCTCCCGAACACACTATTCCCATCCACCAAAGCACACTGCGGCGACGGCTAGCCCCTCCGTTTCGAACTACTTCGATATCAAGCGAAGCAACATCCCATCAATATACCTGCATGTCATCAGTAGAAACTTGACGGCATAAAACCGAGAACAAGCTTTTCAGCATCATTGTCGCCGATTTTCGGGTTGAGACTTCACGCTCCCCACGCATCTTCGGATTTCCCCATTTCCTGATGAGGTCATTTACCTGTGGATTTCCAACTCCTGGGAAAAGTACGTGCTCTGAAACACGAATCAAAATGTTCTCAATATACTCAGGAACGGTCAGATGCATTTACACATTTGGCCGGTCATTCTATCGAGTCTAGAAGATTTCCGACATCTGAGCCAGGCGATGATCACTTCGATCTCAGCGGTTTGTAGAGGGGGAATTTCTTCTACCTACGTAAGTCGTTCAGTTTATGATGTGTTCCGAGCTCACGACCCATGTGACGGACTATGATCTCACTCAGATGTTAAAGGAGTACCTATTTATGGGGATAAATAACACTGCAGAGCGTGCTGTTGATCTCAAAACCTCAACAAAAAAGCTGTTAAGATCTTGGAAATTGGATGTTACAAACACATCTGCGGCCTTAGTCCAATGTTGGAATGTCACGCCCGTTATTTATTGATTTTATGTAAGCTATTCACAAACCAAAGCATCTACAGGGTCAGTTGCCTACATATTCATCAGAACCTCAATGGTCTCCCTCCACCTGTGCGTCGTACCCGTCTCAGTACCGAAACTGGATACTTCACACCGTGCAGGCTTGCCTCTACAGAGCATTTCCCCAGGGGTCACCCGAAGAGATGCTGACAAAACGCCTCCAATCGTCCTCCTTGGTCATCATCACGTAATACTGGCGCCCCGGGCCTGCGGGCAAGACAAGATCAATTGACTCTTCATCGGGATGATGACTCACTGTGGCTCGCCGGAAACGTAGGGATCCGTATCCCTATACTTGGGGGACAATACACACTCACACAATACAGGTCACCGAATCGATCGGTGAGGCTCACACACCGAAATCATCCGTCATATCAATGACGGCAACGCACTCATATGCTCATATGTTCCTCCCCACCAGAAAGGAAAATTGAAATTGAAAATTTAATTGAAATTTTCCCACAGGACGGCCCCCACGAATGTATGGCACTTGAAGCTGTGCGTGCACTATACACAAGTCAGTCACTAAGCTAGTGCATACCAGATTCTGCCCCTCCGTAATTAAGTTACACTATTAGCAGACGGCCGACCCATAGTAGTGTCTAGCGTTCGCCCTCGCAACCGTGCCCGTATGTATGAGGCACAATGACAATGTTACAATGTGTCCAGCTGTAAGTCCCTTAAACGCACAGTTTCGGCAATGCGACTCATTTGGACAAGCCCGTGTGCGGCAAATTTAACCGCTGCATCGGCTGCAAACGATTGCCTTGGCCCGGTAGTTTCTAACAAGGTGGTCGAACCGTATGCAGCGCCAACAGGTAAGAAACAATGGCATCCACTATATCACGGTAGTATTCTCCAATGCTAAACTGGCCTTCACACTCCGCTCAGCCTTAATAAGCTTGCTGAAGACCTTAAACTTCTTGCCTGATCAGCTTTGATATTTTTAGTTTCGTTTCTTAACCGTTTTCTTTTGCATTCAAAAATATTGTAGTGTTGTGCGTGAACGGGCTTAATTTTTGACGAATTTGTGTCTTAGCTTTTTCTAGAGTGAAAATACATTGTAGTTTGTAAAATTATGAGTTTCTTAAATTTATTCAAAATTCTTAAAAAATGGACAATATAAGAGATGCGGTGAGTAATGGTAAAGATATTCTTCTTCTTCTTCTTTATGGCACGATAGCCCGACGTCGGGCCTTGGCCGCCTAGATTGAAAACCTCCAATTGTCGCGGTCACGCGACCTTGTCCTCCAATTCTGAAAGCCTAGCATCTGGTGGGCGTCCTCACATACAGAATGCTCCCATCGTGCTCTCGGTCGTCCACGCAATCTGGCTCCGTCCACTTGTTGCATGTTCATCACCTTTTTGGGCATGCGATCGTCGTTCATCCTTTGTACATGACCCGCCCATTGCAATCGCTGCAATTTCACGATCTTCGACACCTGTAGCTCATCATACAGCTGATACAACTCATGGTTGTACCGGATGCGCCATTCACCTCGTTCACGAACGGCCCCGAAGATTCTACGGAGAACCTTTCGCTCGAATGTGTCCAACAGGTGTTCAGAGTTTTGGGTTAGGGTCCATGCCTCGCAGCCATAACATAGCACAGGTCGGATGATGGTTTTATACACGTGGAGCTTCGTGTTCCTGTGCACCAGCTTCGAATTCATAATTTGGAGGACCGCAAAGTAACACTTATTAGCTAGTTTAAGGTGACCAGATGCCTGTATGGTCAATGCTGTACAGACTCGTACACTACCTATTGGTTACATTTGGTTTAGAGACAAATCCAAATCCACTATGGGAGAATTTCGAAAAATCGTGGTAGTCGCTGGCATTTTCCAATAAATGTTGATTAAATGTTTAATGAAGCTTAATTCATTTGTTTGTTGGAGGCAAAATCATGTCAAAGTTTTAAAAAAGTATTGATTTGTCTTGATATTCTCTTAAAAAGACATTAATGTTCCGATTTCCTCGAAATTAAGGCAGATGTCTAGGTGTTTAAAATTTATTTTTAATCGATTTTCTATTGGAGATTTTTTTTTTTTTAATTTAGTTACGAAACATCACCATCGCCAGTGGCATTGAATCAAAACCTGTCCATAGAATAGATAGAGCCTTATCAATCTCTGGAACTTAAAGCCACTGCTTAGGTTCCTTTTGCCCTGCATATGAAATGAGGTACTCAGTCCCAATCTGAAACTAGTAGAAAAAATGCTATTTTAACCGTCCCGATTTTCCCGTTGCCTTGATTTAGATAGATAACCTAATCAGTCGTTTTTTGGTGACCTTCGGAATAGCAGAAAAGATTTTTGCCAGCACCTTCCCGTGCTGCTGAGTTCATTGCTTGTTGTCGATTATTTTGCTAAGTTTCCGTCTGATAAAATTTTAACGCTTTGCTATGAAATATAATGCTTTGTAATATCTTTTTTCTTAAATATATTATTTGATCGAAAAAAGCCTACGCAGGACCGCCACTGATATTGCACGAGATCGCAAAAACGATGATAGGCTTTGCATATACATAAGCAAATATTTTTATTTAATGAAAAACAAATAAATCATTCTTAGTTTAAAGGAAGCTTAATCGACAGTAGCGATTTTATGCGTACACAACTTTGAAGCCGACTTTTATGAAAATCCGCTAATGTGGTAATCACACCACGCATGTTTTAGTCAAAAAATTTGTGTAGAGAATTTTTCGTACAAAACTCCATGTATTTTTTGCTAATTTTTGTGCAAAATATTTTTCAAAGAGAAACTTTGTAGAGAAAAATTTCCTTACGTTTGAGGGCATTTTTGCATAACGATTTTTGTGCAAAATGTTTGGGTAACATTTTTGGGCAACATTTTTATAACATAAAGCGTCATCAAAATTTGACGCCATATACACTGGAATTTAGTCCGTAGGAATGCTGGCGGAATCCTGGCAGTCAAGAAAAAGTGTCTTTATTCTTGTTGGTGAAATTTTAAGTCTCTATAAAATATGTAGCTCGAAAGTTACAGCCGAAAACTCGAAAACCTCTTTTTTGAACTTACTGAAATTTTGGACGCTTTTGAAGCAGTTTCTATAATAGCTAAAACCTAAAAGTTTCAAGTCTCTAGCGAAAATAGCTGGGAATGTACAACGGTAAACTTGAAAACCTCTTGACCGGTCTTCTGAAATTTGGCACGCTTTCCGAGCATTGCAAAGACTATTATTATACCTCCAAAGTTGTCTAATTTTCGATGCCTTTTATATGTAAAAATATATTGAACGTTAAATTGCTTCGTATCGCGTATAATCTCAACTAGCTTTGGCGATACCTTTCCATTCCAGGCTATTGCCGTGACAGATTTAAAGACAATACCCAAAAATAAGAGTAACTGTCGCCTAAAGCTCATTGCTTTACAGAATGTGAGCTTTGATATTGTAGGGTGGAAAACAATTCGAAATATAAGTAAAAGTTCATGAGGTATACCATTGTGTAAAATCGAGAATGCTGTACATTTTGCTGTACGCTTCTGAATGCTGTACGGCAGGTCAAAATGCTGTACTGTACAGCAAAATGCTGTACGTCTGGTCAGCTTAAGCTAGTTGTATCTGTCGCTTTATCTCATCTGTTTCGTTGGCGTCTTTTGACAAATTGCAACCCAGGTAAGTGAAGTTGTCTACATATTCTATATTGAGGTCCCCCACTGTGATGCTTGAATTTACTGGCGTTCTAGTTTTTGATTGCATCAAGACCTTGTTTTTAGACTCGTTGATATGTAGCCCAACTTCTTTGGCGGCGTTATTGAGATTATGCAGAAGCCTTTCTGATCACCCAATCTTCGAGACATGACTACACTCTAAAAAGTGAATTTAAATTTCCGCTGAAAATGCGGTAATTTTACACTTTTTCCCGCTTATAATCACATACAGAGTGCATTTTTCAACAATTTCTGTGTAAAATAAAAAAATTACACCAAAATCGGTGTGAAATGTATTTTTACGCTACACTTCTGTATAATTCAGATTTTCTGGTGCATTTTTACAACGTTTATGTGTATAATTCGGATTTGTGGTGTATTTTACAACGTGCAGTTGAAGTTTTACTCATTTTTTGTAGCGTGCTCTCCAGTTGTCATACTTCAATCGGCTGGACTTAGCACAGTGTACCACAATTTTCCAAAAATTCTCTGCATTTAGAACTCATGTGTACACGCTCTGTGGCTCACTTGCTTGAGTCGCACTCTACGATGCTAGTAATCTAGAGGTCCCGAGATCGAATCTCGGCGTGGTCCAAAATTTCCGTACAAGTGCGGATAGGAAATATTTAGTGCTTGCAACATTGCACTCCGAACAAAAAAGAAGAACAAGAACAATTTGCAACCTCCCATGTATACGAAAAATTTATCAGCAAAACTCGACCGATACTTGTTTATATTTTATATATCCTTAAATAGTTTTATTGATAACTATATTATTTGTAAAGGTTCGCCACTTAAATCTTTACAACGAAAAAAGAGTGAAACCGCATTATATTCCTATTATTACGGAGTGTTTTTACACATAGCACGGTGTAAATTTGCTAATATATTAGAGTACTTTTTTACACATTTTTTTTGTAAAATTACACTTGATTTGCAAATTTAGATTGCAGAGTAATTTCACTATTATAATAGAAGGAAACAAAGTTTCCTTCTATTATAAGAGTAAAAATTTAATAGAGTGTAGTTGAGTCGATTTAATGAGTAGCGTTCCGCTCCTGTCGAAATTCATGGCTCGAATCACATACTCCAGAGCCAGGTTGAAGAGCGTCGGCGCCAGCCCCTCGCCTTGCTTGAGTCCAGTACGAGTTTCAAATAGGTCAGTGAGTCTGTTCTGAACTCTGACCTGCGAGACGGTATTAGTCATCGTCATCCTTATGAGTCGCACTAGCTTAGCCGGTATTCCAAAATGCAGCAAAGTGTTGTACAGTACGCTTCGATCGATACTGTCGTATGCCTGCTTGAAGTCAACAAATATTTGGTATACGTCGATGTTGTATTCCCAGCACTTCTGGAGTAAAAGCTTCACTGTAAAAAGCTGATCTGTCGTCGAACGACCAGGTCTAAAGCCGCCTTGGTACTCGCCAATGATTTCTTCTGCGTACGGATTAATTCTATTTTCCAGAATCTTAGATTAAATCTTATAAGTCGTACAAACTAATGAGATGCCTCTGTAGTTCTCACATTTCAACTTATCCCCTTTTTTGTGGATTGGACAAATGATACTTTTACGCCAATCTTCCGGGAATATTTCGTCGTTCCATACTTTAACGATAAGTGTGTGTATAGCCTTAACAAGGCTCTCCACACCATGCTTCAGCAGTTCAGCTGGAATCTCGTCAGCGCCCGGGGCTTTATTATGTTTTAGTGCTTGCATGGCGAGATCAACTTCTTCTACTGTTGGGGGTTGAACGGGAGGGCCTGGTTCAGCCATCAGCTCCGGAGCTTCTTGTGTGGGGTTGTTCGGTTGAACATTGAGGAGCTCTTCAAAATGTGAGGCCCAGCGTTTATCAACGCTATCGGTGTCGCTAATGACATTGCCATCCTTATCCTTACAGAGGCTGGTCCTGGGTTGGTATCCACTTTTACATAATTGAACTAATCAGCTTGTACGCTTGTCTACTGTTCCTACTAACTAGTCTTTAGTTTATTTGCATCAACTGCTCGTCAAGATGCTTACTTTTCTTACGCCTAATTAACCTATTCGAAAATCGTCGAAGCTCGTCATATTTTGTTTTTTTTTTGGCTCTAGTTGCGCGTTCAGTCCATTGGCGATATGCCTCGTTTTTAGCATCTACCGCATTTTGACATTCTTCATCAAACCAATGGAGAAGGTAAAGATATTACAGTCTGTTTATTAAAAAATTAATTTTCTCTTTTTTCGTACGGAAGATTAAAATGTTCCTCTAATAAATTGTGTTGCTAGAATTGTCCTTTTTTTAATGACAAGTCCAGCACTCCATGGAAACATATTGTCCATTCTGATCCTATAACAGCGATTTTGCGGATCAGCAATAACTTTCGGTGTTTTCTTTCGTGTGGAATATGAACAATTCCGGAGATCATTTCTTATTCGTAAAATCGCAATGTAGAGCATATTTACAGTTCTTATCAAAAACATTCATGCTCAGAGCAACATACTTATGCTTTACTTAAAGCCAAACTTTTAGGCAAACAAATAATTGAAGCCTCTTCTCATGAACCTACTAGACTTATTAAATACCCACATTCTTATTGCAGCAATTGCACCAATGTATTCTCCAACAAAAGTAAATCTTATTTTAGATTCCTTAAACAAAGTTTCGTTTTCGTATTAACCTCACGAATGAAATACAACTGCCGCATATATCGTATTTTTTGCTCACATTTCAGTTGATTTGTTGATATCCCAGCGCATTTGCCCCATTAAATGTTCGCCTAAACGACCCACTCGAGTGATAAACGCTCATATGTTCCCATAAATCTATAAGCGTTTATTTGACTTTCAAAGCGACGACCCCTTTCTTCCTTTTATCTCCAACTCCCGATCCTCATTATTTCACCATTCATTTGAAGATTGTGTCTTTTCTCTGGTAGAAAGGAGGTTCATCCTCCTGATGCGGACTAAATCATTTGGTGGGGCTTGCGTCTTGCTTCTAGCATAGCTCACACTTCATATACGAGCAGCCTTCTTCGATTACGCTTACGCGAGAAAGCGAAATGCGATGCGACGCTAGAAATGGGTTTTAGGTGCTGCTCCTCAAGGCTCAAGTTTCGTCGAGGAGAGACTGAGTCCGGGAGCATGGTGGCAAGGAAATTATCCCCGTGAACGGGCTCAACTTAAGTGCTTCTAATGGCGAAAATGATGCCAGGAGTTGAAGTTTCATTTCTCAGCCATTTTCGGTTCACATTTTAAGTGGAAAACGAGTTTTAGATTTTTATTGATGTTTTGCCTGGGTCGTCGCGTATCGCATCCTTGCGTCGTTGTCGCGTCGTAGATGGCGGCTCGGCCTCGGCCGTATCGTCTTGGCTGGCGTTGGCATTATTATTTGTTGAATAGGTCTGAGTGTTGAGAGAGAGAGGAGTGCGACTCCAGCAGCCTACAGTATCCTAAACTGGGTGAGAGCCGTGTGAGATAACCATCCACGGGAATAATAGATGCTCATATCCTTCTTTCGATTATGTTATCCATACAAATAATGGGCGTAATGAGTATTTTCAATGAGCATGTAATTGGTGTTATTACTTCATGTGGTGTAATCGTGTAATTATCCAGCATACTTGAAAACGGGATTATGTTTGACCTAGTTGGTACGGATAGTATTAAGAGTTTTTATTTAAGGGCTGGATGATATTTGTTTGCTATTAGGCCATTTGAAATAATTATAAATGTATTTAAAATATGTAATTGTATTTATAAGACTTAAAGATTATGAAGGGAATGCCCTGTAACATGGGTTACGAATGATGCCACCGCTTTTCCCGGCGTGTCTCGTAGTAGGCGCCAAAAAAGGACAGGCGAGATGAGAACTCTTACAGTGACAAAAAATCCATAATCCAAGGTGGATCAGCATGCGCCGAGGGATGCATGGTCAAGAGGGTGCTTGGCCCTAGTATGCGCAGGTAGCAGGCAACCATTACATCTGAAGCCTGAGGCACATTTTAACATCAACGAGATCTCCCATAGATTAGGGTGTATGTGTATGTGTATGTATATGGGTTGCCGTGTCTGGAGATAGCCGGCGGAAGTAAAAGGTAAGTCCATAAATTTACTTCTTTCCACACACTAGTGCCAAAACACAACCTTTCTCCAAAAGGTGTAAAAGAATGGAAGGCCTTATGGAAATTCACGCAAATATAAGCACTACTCCGCCGGGCTCTACTTCTGCTATGCGGTTGAGTAATCCCGGGGCGAACTTAGTTCGCGCCAGAGCTCGACGGTTTCCGGGGGCTAGCGCTATAGTCCAACTACACTGTGGAGAAGCTGAGGGTTGCAACCTAGAATGTAGGTTCCATGACGTCGAAGAGCGAGGAGATTGAAGATATCATGAAGCGGAGGGGGATAGACATTATGTGCGTGCAGGAGACGAAGTGGCGAAATACCCATATCAACACAGCCCGGCTGCTTACGAATTCCAAGAAGTACAAATTGTAATACTATGGAATCACAAATCAAAGAAACGGAGTTGGCATTATTCTGGAGTCGTCTTTGCTTGGCAGCATAATAAGTGTCGCGAAGAGAAGTGATCGCTTGACCAGCATCAAATTGGTTATTTTCGGAAGGGTGTGGAACGTAATAAGTGCCTACGCTTCCCAAGTGGGCCGACGTTGACACCCTGATTCAGACCAGATCGCACGGTTTGGTCATCCTAAATACATGGTTTGTGAAAAACGAGAGACCTACAGTAGTGGACACGGAGAGGGGAAACACGAAACGCAGATCGATTACCACCTCCGCTTCGATTTTATGAGAAGGTGGGTAAAAGACTGCAAGGTGAGATTGGGTGAATCTGTCGTTAGCCAACATCGTTTCCTCCTGTCAGAATTTATTTTGAAAGTAGGAGGAGCAAGAAATAGAAGAACTCCCAAGCCTGTCGAAAAAATCAAGTGGCACAATCTCACAAACGACAACTTTGAACCTGTAGTAACTTCATTCACTGATAAAATGACGGAGTGGTTTCAAAACAACACCAACTGCACCGACCACAGTCCACGACAAATGTGGAAAAATGTCGCTGAAATGTCAGGAGGTCCACTCCACACGAAGAAAGAAACATAGTGGTGGAACACCGAAACTAAGGAAGCACTGCCAGACAAATCGAACGCATTTAAGGCATGGACGAATTGTGAGTCAAGCAGTGAAACCGAACGGGTTCAACTTCGCGAAAATTATATGCAATGCCAGAAGAAAGTAAAGCGCTTGGTAGCTCAAGCAAAGGCGAAGGCAGCTGAGAAATTCTACCAAGAATTAGAAACTCAGACTGCGACCGAAGGACCGTCTTTGCGCGAGAGACCTAAGCACGACGCCAGGATATTTAGGGTCGCAGCCCCAAGGAGAAGGAACGCTCGGGAAATACAGGCACCAAAGTACGTGGAGGATTCGCAAGGAATGTTGCTGACTGACGATATGGCAATTTGTAGCAGGATGCGAGAGTATTTTGACGAACTTCTAAATGAAGAATTTCCTCGAGCGGCTTTTCGAGATGTTGAGCCGAATACCACAAAAATTGAAGATATCTCAGAGGAAGAGGTGATGGAGGCAATGCATCAGATGAAACGCGGAAAGGCAGTCGGATCAGATAAAATCTCCGCGCAATTTTGGTTGAAAATGGTAAATGTCGGGCTTAGTTGGCTCACAGTTCTCTTCAACAAAATCAAAGGTGGGCAACCGATGCCTGATGCTTTCAGGGAAAATTTTCTTCTTCCTTTCTATAAGAACAATGGAGACTCACGCAAACTCAACAACTATAGGGCTATAAAGTTAACACCTCATACACTGAAGATCTACGAGCGAGTTGTCTGCAACCGATTAAGAAAGATTGTGCGGTTGAATGACAATCAATCCGGCTTTGTTGAAGGTTGATCTACAGTCGATACGATTCAGTACATTCGTATTGCTATGGAAAAGTATAGAGCAGCGCGAAAGGACTTGCACTTTGTATTCATCGATTTGAAAAAGGCATTCGATAGAGTACCTCGTGATCTGATATGGTTGGTCTTGAGAGCACTTAATGTCCCTGAGGCATACAGGATGACACGAGACATGTATGATGGAGCTACGACTAAGGTTAGATGCACAGCCGGTGAATCAGAAGAATTTCCAGTGAATGTCGGATTACACCAGGGCAGTGTATTGAGTCCGTTGCTATTCAACATCATCATGTGCTACTTATTAACACGTATATCCGACGGCCTAGAAATATCTCTTCTTTTTGCCGATGATATAGTCCTCTGTAGCCCAAACATCGTTGCCTTGCAAGCTGCACTTACAAAATGGTGTGACATTCTGGAGGAGCATGGACTGAGGGTAAGTATAACAAAGACTGAGTTCTTATGCTGCCCATTCTCAGACCCAGATGCACCGATAACAAAGGAGAGCAGCTTTAGTCTTGTACCAAGTTCAAGCACCTTGGCTCGATGGTAAACAACCGAGCTACATGCGATGATGACATCAAACATCGCACAAAGGTTGGGTGGATGACGTGGCGAGAAAACTCTGGAGTTTTCTGCGATAAGAAAATGCCACTGAAGCTAAAGGGCAAGTTGTACAAAACGGTTGTACGTCCCGCACTCATGTATGGATCATAGAATGCTGGACCATGTATGAAGGTTACGCGAAAAAAATGACAGCGACTGAAATGAACATGTTACGCATATCAGTTGGTTTAACGAAAAGGGACCACATCAAGAGTAGCTACATCCGAGGCAGCTTGTCCATAGACCAACCAATCACCGAAAAACTCGAAGACCGACAAATGGATTGGTATTGCCATGTTCAACGGCATTCGCCTGAGAACCCCGCAAAGAAAGCGATCACAATGGAAATTCCACTTGATGGACCCAAGGCCAGAGGCAGACCGAAGAACACCTGGATGTGTCAAATGAAAAAGCAACAACAACTCATTGATCTCGGCGATGACACGATCCAAGATAGAGCTGCCTGTAGAAATATGCTGAGATATTACCGCCAAAACGGGCGATGTGCCTACACCGCAGGTCGAGCAACGCGAAAACATGGAGCGGTATAAAGAACGAGGCAAGGAAGAAGAAAGATTATGAAGGGACGTTTGTTTGTTACAGTTTATTTGTGTACCATATGGCAGCATCCCCACCTAAACATAATCTTACGAAATCAACATCGATAATCCAATCCGCCATCCACAATTTTTTCAACTTATCAAGTTCTAAACAAATCAAATAGAGAAAAAGCGTAATGACTTCCCCCATCACAAACATCAACAGCTTAGAGATTCACTCGACCAAATCGAAATTAATTGGCATCAAAATTTATAAACCGAAAAAAAAAAATTTTAAATCTTTTTCTCATTTTTATTTCCCCCCTAATACTGTGCCAGATACAATTTCCAATTTTCCGGCCACACCATATTTCATATTATTCGAATGGCCCCTTCTTCGAGTCGAATACGAGTAATATAACGACAGGAAATTCGTATACGTTCGTAGAATGAGGAAAACACAATCAATGTCAACGTCGATTCCGAGTCATTGTTCATCCAATTTTCCGCGATTAAATAAGCAAAAACGTTTTGATGAAAGCTAAACATAAAAAATTAATCAGAAAATTACAACCTTATGCCATGTCAATGTGCGGCTGCCTTGACGTTTTGCCCTATTCGTCACAACATGCTATCGTCGAACATTCCCATGCAGTCTCCATTTATGGACAATAATTTTTCTTCGATTGTATTTCTATCCTCTGACTTTCACTTTTCCGGGGGAGACCACCATAATTTCAACCGTAGATTGATTACCAATTCCTCAGTTTTTTTTTACGAAATTATTAAATCCATCTTTAGATGTCTATATAAATGTATTCGATGACATTTTTGAGGATGATAATGCAAAGTCATTAGCTGAATTGAAAATTGGAAGAGGGATGAGTCCATCAACATGTTCAAAGTAATCAAATAAGGAAATTAATTCCGACCACGTGTATTTAAAGTGAAGTTCAAATAATATGGAGTCATTTGGGTTAAGATATGGGCGAACATTCGAGAGTTTTAGCATGTCGTTGCAAATCGAACGACATTCAACGTCAGGCATAGTCCTGGCCACCTGCTACTAGGGCGATAGCACATTGGATTCAGTGCTGCGAACAACTTCGGGTTTACGCTACCCGCCCCACAATCTAATATATTCTAAAAGAAAGGAAAGGCGCTCGCCTTTCATTCTATATCGCTTTTGTTTGGACCAATCTAAAAATTAGATTTACTGGCAGCATTTAAATTTTGTTAAGCTTATTCTTTATTTATTACTCAAAAAGGATAAATAAGAACAAGTGTCACAAACGCATTACAATTCTAAAAAAACCTCGTATTGCGGGTGCAGCCCTCTGTACGCTTGCCTTGTTTTATAATGATACTGCGTTCAATTTTCCTAAATTAGTCAATATAATAATTATAATTTTTTTTAGTATGGTTTATCCCTTATTCGACATAATTACTTCCGATATTAGCGGTTCATTAAGCATGTCAATTATCCAGTAATTACTACTACCCATTTTTACTCAATCATGCGGTCTAATAGCTGGACATATTCCAAGCTCATTTTCATAAATTAAAATTCAGGAAAGCCATAATTATTTCCGTGAGCGCTATAACTAATTTGTCGAAGCATGATGATATTAACTATTTCAGTAGATTTATGCATTTCGTTCAAAATTATTAATTTCCAAAAGGAGGAACCCCGGACATATTAATTCCGGCTACTTCAACGAAAATACATTATGTATATGTATTTAATATTTGTTAAAATTAGTAAAAGCCCATACAGAGACGTACCTTACCTACACCGAGAAAAATAACGTCCCTTAAAATTAACTCGATATCCTTTTGAAATCGAGTTACATTCCTATTAAATATAATCCTTTCCTTTTAAATATATATCGCTTTAATTCAAATTCATTCTTTTTAAATTAATGGGAAATCCTTTAAATCCAATTTTTCAATAGGAAATCATTTTAAATTAATGGGAAATCCTTTAAATCCAAATTTTCAATAGGAAATCTTTTAAAATTAATGGGAAATCCTTTAAATCCAAATTTTCAATAGGATTTTTTTTTGTTTACACTCGCAGTTGGTCGGCAGTGTATTCGAGCGATGTCACAATGTATGGTGTAAATTATAAACGTCGTCCCGTATAGTCTGTGTGGTGTAGTAGGTAAGGGCGTTAGTTTTCAAATCATAGGTTCGCGGGATCGAATCCCACTGTAGGCAGGATTTTAGAGCGTAAAGAGGTAAATGAAATGTCGCCAACACCTATAGCGAGGTCAGTTATACAAAACTCATTTATAAGTAATTTTCACAGGGAAAGAACACCTTGTGAAAATTACTCCTTTTGCTGTAATTTAAAGTATTCTTTTGAGTTCATGCATTTAAAACAAAGAGTCCATCCTTTTAAATTAAAAGGAAATCCTTTCGATTTATGGTAGTGACCTGATTAAATTGACACTGCATCACTTTAATTTAAAGTGATTATAGATAGACTTTCAAAAGGAATATCTTATTAGTTCAAAGGGGAATCCGTTTGAAATAAAGGGAAACAAATATGAAGCAAAATCATATTTGAATCTCTTTGCGTATTTTTTGAATTTACAGGATTTTTTTTCTCAGTGTACTATTCCCCTAAAGGGCAGTTTTCTCTAATAGCTTCAAATTAAAAATACATGCAAATCAAACATAATAAATTCCATTTTCCGCGCTTCCTGACCCTGCAGCACAAAACGGCCCATTGAACATTCATGGCCCCATACACTACGCACCAAAACTCTAATGATAAATGAATAACTCCGCGGCTATCATTGCGCTAAGCCTTTTCGGAAATTAATGACAAATTGTTTCAAAAGCGTTCAAAATTTACACGGCTTTTGTGCAATTCTCCACTTTTGCCGGGCCATTTGTTATATCCCGGCGAGAGAAAGAAATCAATCCAGGTCATTCATTCATTCGTTCATTTTCGCTGCCGCAGGACATCACAAAACGCCTACACGCTATACGCGACATTACGAGTATAATGGGGGAGAAAGGGTAGAATTAGCCTATTGCGGCAACAATCATAATCGGCTTTTTGGGAAATGAACGGACTATAAGGAGGCTGAGGTCTTTAGCATTTCCATTCATTTGAATCGCATTATTGCTTACGTGCTTTAAAATGCTTTTCAGTTTCAGCCAAGGGACTCATTGGCGACAATTAGAAATTGTGTCGTGTACTACTAACGACAACAATCGTCGAGAAAAACACAAACCTCACCATTCTCGTCACCATAATCATATTGCGGAAAACCAAGTGAAGTTGAACAGCACGACAGAAAGCGTCGTCATTCGTATACATCTCCAATTTTCCCTCGACCGTAATAATCCTTTTGGCTGTTTTTTTGACATTTTTCTCCGCAAATTAATCACGTTCGTACTTTAATTTTGTTATTTTCATTAAAGTAATAAAATTTCATGTACATTACGCGAAAGCTTATATCACGCTCATTGAATGGCAATGAAGTGGGCGAAGCCCATTTTTCCCCATTCCACGGAACCTATGATGAAAAGTCCTGAGGGGCGCTTGGGTATCGTCATGTAATACCCGTGGGGATGTAATATTGTATTGAGTTGTAATTTTTCATAGAGTTTCATGGGAGGCGAGACTAATAGAAAAGTCGGGTGCGCGATGCGGTGTCGCGATGGTCAGGGAGGGAGGATTGGTCGATGTGGTAGTGGTTGGCTTTCGTGCCATTATGAAATATTAATGAAATATCATTAAAATAGCGAACAATGAGGGCAGAGATCGTTAAAATGAGAAAATGCAGCAAAGCTTAGTTTCGCGTGGGTAAATTAGTAACTTTATTTCACTATTACTGCGTTGGTATAGTTTCATCTTGCTGCTTTCTGTGAGGAATTTATAGTTTTAGCACAGAAGAAAGGAAATTTAATTTAATATACTAACAAAGGATAACTACCATATCCGAACAGAATATGCACAAAAACCTTTGCGTTTTACTGCGATTATTGTTTTGAAAGGTAAGTATTTTCATATTTTTCATTTTTTGAAATTTCAATTAATTTAGGATTCTACAAAAACGTTCAGTTTTGTAACAATTCAAATGTACAAAGGTCTGAAACAATTAGTTTTATGATTAAGTCTCATTATACACATGTTATTGATGTACTGTACATAATTCTATAAAACTGCTTTGATTCAGATAGCTTCCTCCACGCCTACTAAATGGTAGGATCTCCAGAAATTAAACCTAACGTAACACACATATGCAACGACTCGATGTGTGTGATGTGGCGAGGTTTTCTAAATGCGATTGGTTTTCTGAATGTCTGTTGGTGTACATCACCATTGTCAACGGGGCATGTCTAGCCATGGCTGCTTTGATATTCGATTGTCGCTATTACGCGACATTTTCCTTCAATTTTGAAAGCCCAAGAGCTAGTAGCGGCCGAACCTACTGAGTACTTCTAGAAAGCTTTGAGTCGTCCACGCAATCCGGCTCTGTCGACCTTTGTACGTTTATCACCTTTCCTATTACTGTACCCGTCGCGTTGCATTATCTTCTCCTGCATTGCCGCCCATCCGTGCCCCTTGCCTGGTATCTCGACATCCCGTGCTAACAGATATGGGACCTCTGCTCCGGACTCGCAGTGGCCTTCCGTGGGCGCCTTGCACACCCACGTAGGACTGGTGGCCTAACTATTACGTTAGAGCGGGATAGTCACTTCCCGAAGGTCCCACTGGAATCGACGCAATGTCTTTCAGCCAGTGGGGGTCCCCCCTTTTTCATAGAAATCATATATATTCAGGAGTCTATGCATCCTTGATTTAAAGCGAAACTCAAGGAGACCTTAAGTTTTCAATAAACTTGAAATTATTTCAAGGTAGCTGCCTTGATTTCAAATGAGGTGGACTATAGAAAATTTCAAGGTCTCCTTGAGTTTCTCTTTAAATCAAGGATGCATTGACTCCTGAATATAAATGATTTGTATGAAAAAGTATGAGAAATGACATTTAATTTTTTGAATTTCGGAATCCTTGACTCAAGGTCTCCCTGAGTTAAGGTACATATGTTCATAAATACGGGCCTAGTCAGCATTTTCTTTCACGTAACTAACCTGCCTAACGTATCCATGTAGTTCTCCCAAGGGACAGTCGTTCCCATCTAGATTGCCATCTAGACAGGACACACTCCTCTAGGAGGCCAGCGATTTCTCGTCGGTATCTCACAGAGACACTCTCGGGGGATAACAAACTACTAGGGGGTAACGGAAACCCTCTTCGTAAAAAAACGACGTTCCACGATGCAGGATCTCCAAGTCAAGACCGGATGCACCCATCAGGACTTGTAGAGCCACGGTAGATACTGTCTTACATACCCGGAGACATCTAATCAGCGGGACACGTTTCACATAGTTCCTTACTACCAACGGTAAGGGCGTAATCCATAAGAGCTGCTGATCCATAGTTATGCCCAAATACTTGACCTGGACCCCCTCGTACTTGAGTCTAACTTCCCTCATCCTCCTCACCACTGAAGTACGACTGCGGTCGAAACTGCCCTTATACAACATCGCAACAGTCTTAGAGGACGAGACTTCAACTTCCATCTGGGATCCCTATTGATGACGATTCCAAACGCTCTCTCACGCGAGTTACCCTCAACAAGCATGAATAAATCATCGGCGTAAGCGCAGCATCGGTCGAGAGACTTAAGCACAACATCCATGACTTGGTTCCAAACGAATGGGCCTCGGATGGAGCCCTGCGGACAGCCACGCGATGCGCGTTTGCGTATCACGTCATAGGCCCCGAAGACAAAGGACTCTCTGTCGGAAAAGTAGCTCGTCAAAAGAGATAGCTCCGGACAGCGAACATCCTCGACCTTGCGCAGGATAGCACCCAGCAAGCTATCAAAACCACCCTTGAAGTATAT